>CM063245.1:3318341-3918341 GCA_032158295.1 Pycnopodia helianthoides | reverse complement strand
CTGTCCCTGTCACCGGGCAATTGATTTCATTCCTTAAGCTACCTCAGCTCCCAGTAGCTTTTGTTGCCAAGTATGTAGCTAAATCAATCCCAATAAACCATCTCTGCCCTCACTGGTACTCATTTATACTTGGGTGAAGAGAAGCAATTATAGTTAAATGTCTTGCTCGAGTGTCATGACCGGGATGCAAACCCACACCAAAAGACTTAGCCACCAGAACTTAAGTCGGTGCATGGACTCCTCGGCATGATGCGCTTGACTCTTGAACCGCGCAAGAGGTACAAGTTTGCATCTGTACAAGTTTGCATCTGACAAGTTGCGCTGTACCAGTTGCGGCTGTACAGTTTGCGGCTGTACCAGTTTGTGGCTACAAGTTTGCGCTGTACGTTGCAGCCGAACAGTTTGCAGCTGTACAGTTGCGGCGTACCAGTTGCGGCTGTACCAGTTTGCGCTGTACAGTTGCGCTGTACAAGTTGCGGCTGTACCAGTTTGCGGCTGTATCAGTTGCGGCTGTACATTTGCGGCTCAAGTTTGCGGCTGTACATTTGCGCGTACCAGTTTCGGCTTTACAAGTTTGCGCTGTACAAGTTTGCGGCTGTACAGTTTACGGCTGACCAGTTTGCAGCTGTACAAGTTTGCGGCTGTGCAGTTTGGGCTGTACAAGTTTGCGGCTGTACAGTTGCGGCTGTACCAGTTTGCGGCTGTACCAGTTTGCGGCTGTACAAGTTTGCGGCTGTACAAGTTTGCGGCTGTACAAGTTTGCGGCTGTACAAGTTTGCGGTTGTACAAGTTTGCGGCTTACAAGTTTGCGGCTGTACAAGTTTGCGGCTGTACCAGTTTACGGCTGTACCAGTTTGCGGCTGTACAGTTTGCGGCTGTGCAAGTTGCGGCTGTACAAGTTTGCGGCTGTACAGTTTGCGGCTGTACCAGTTTGCGGCTGTACCAGTTTGCGGCTGTACAAGTTTGCGGCTGTACAAGTTTGCGGCTGTACAAGTTTGCGGCTGTACAAGTTTGCGGCTGTACAAGTTTGCGGTTGTACAAGTTTGCGGCTGTACCAGTTTGTGGTTGTGCAAGTTTGTGGTTGTGCAAGTTTTTTGGGTGTATAACTTTGAAGCTGCACAAGTTCGCGGAGGTACAGATGTCCTCATTGTTGGAGTAGAGTTACTGAATGCTGATGGATATGTGACTGTTCCCAAACCGAAATGTTTTTTCTATCTTTTGTGTTTCTCAGTACCAAAAAGTGGTGGACTTGAGGACACTGACTGTTGTTGACCTGCAGCATTTTTCTGTTGATACAGACCTGTACATTGGAGTGCTAACCCAAAATGGCTTCCTGAGACTCTACATATGGAGCAGTAGATGTAAGTATCCTTCCTATAGAGGGGGTACTGACTTCTTCACAACTAAGCTAGTGTCTTTGTTAGACCAGCCTCGCTACCATGGGCGGCGAGTCATATCAATACCTCTCGTCACTAATCCCTGACAGAGGCCATGTTATCTGTTGTCCTGCTCTTGACCTTGGTGGTATCCTGACGATGACTAGAGTAGGCTAGTCGAAATGTTGAGACCAATTAAGAACTCAATACGCGGCAGTGAAGTTAATAACGAGAAGTCCCCTCGATCCACTGAGCAAAAGTAGTAGTCCTGACCGATTTACTACCTCCCATGTAGTACTTAATCATCAGGATAGATTTTTTCAGAACTAAGTAGTCTCGCAAATTCTGGAATCTACTCCACAGCAGTTGAACATATAGCAAGACAAATTCCCAAGAAAAAATCCACACAGTAGATATATACACACGGTGTTACTGCAAACTGAATATACATTGATACCTCACCATGCCTTGCTTCAAAACCCATAGACCTCGGTGTCCATAACAATACTTTCTGTTTGATGTTCTGATATACTCATGGAAGTTGAGGGGGGGGGAAACAGTAATAATAATAATATTCAGTTTTTATATAGCGCTTTATACACCATGTCTCAAAGCGCTTCCAACATTATTACCCTGATCACTGGCCCTTTCATTCCTTAAACCATCTCAGCTCCCTGGGGGGTATACAGCCTGAGCTACCAAATATGTAGCGCACTAAGCTAAATCAATCACAAGAACCATCTCTGCCCTCACAGGTACCCATTTACCCCTGGGTGGACTGGGATTCGAACCCACACTCTGCTGAACAGAAACACCAGAGCTTGAATTCGGTGCTCTTATCCGCTCGGCCACGACACCCCATGAAAGTAGCCTTGCCCCTCCAGGAATGAAATTCCATCCCGGAAAAAACGTCAACACTTTTTGTTTATGTCATGAAGAGTTTTGTCTTTTTGAAATACAGACAGTGATTTCGTAACAGCAGAGGAGCTGGCGATACCCTTGCTCAGCTACAACATGCAGGCTTTTCGCATTTACGGCCGGTTTACATTCTAGTGTCCGTCGGTCAAGGAGACTCGGTGCTCTTAAAGTTTCAGAGTCGTCACAGTATCTTCAGAGAGTATCAGCTGTGAGTATTACCAGGGAACCAGCCACAACACAATGCTGCATTAGATGGTACTTTGGCTGGTAGCCTTGTTTCTAGTAAGCAACATTTTCTGTGCTTAGCAAAGTTGTGCGACTGTGTGAAAGTGGGCCCGAGATTCAAACCCAGATTCTGAAAACTTGACTCACAGATTTGAGATCTTAAGATCTGTTAGAGTGGACTACCTGATCTGACATGCGACTCTTGGATCCTTTTTTTTTTTAAAGACAGTGCTATTAATCTGATTATATTGGTTTTACCCCTACACCAATAGACCCATTGCATTGGCAGCCATCTTTGATAAAACGTGCACGCGTGAAGAGCTATCATTGGCCGACAGTTGTGCGGAGTGCGTGCACGTTTCCATTGTCTTTCATCAAAGATGGTGGTCATTGGCGTCATGTGCAATCCATCTTTGTGTACACTCAGTGCTTTCAAAGTCCTGCAGATAACAAAAAATCCACAGGGGTGCTACTGGGTTGGGTTGGAACCCACCCTTCTGCATTCCTAGGGCAGATGTCTTAATAACCACTTGACTTCCCAGCATGTCCGGTGACAAGAGGGCCAGTTCAAATCTTGTAATTGCTCGTTGACCTGGTGGTGGAGACATCTGCTCTAGAATGCGGGGGCGATGGTTCACTTCCCACCCAAGTTGCCCCTAGAGCTGTTTTTTTAAGGTCGAATTAAGAATGCGAATGTACGCAGTGCTTTAAAACCACACATCATTGTAAAACCGCGTTCGCATTGGATTATATTAGAGAGGTTTCGCAAGGCTACGGATACACATACGGATACGGATACTCAACACTTTGTGTGTTCACGTGACGCGTAACCGCGACTTCCGTGTTTGCTATGTCGTTAACAACGGATACGGGAGCTCATACACGTACGTTAAAAAACGGATACCATTTTGCTGATTTCGTTGCATTCTTGCCTAGATCAAAAACATTTCCCCCGGTATTGCTTTTAAAGGTGTCTTGCATGATTTAGATAAAATGTGTTAATCATTGTAAAATATGGGGAGCATGCAGTATAAACAGGGGTCTCTATTTAGCCGTGCTTGCTTGAAACTTTCTTTACACGCGTTTAACGTGTTGGGTCCGAGAACGAACAGTTAAACAAAATTTTATTCAATCAAATTCTCCAGTGTAACAAGAACATACACAAAAATTTTTTTGGATTTGTTTTGCTCGCAAAACCTATGCCAACGTGTGTCTATACTTTGGCCCAGGCCTGACACATACCTATTATGATTGCGAAACAAAATCTGACACGCATCCAACGTGAACGGATACGGTTATCGTATCTGTATCTGTATCCGTATCTGTACGCTTGCGAAACCTCTCTAATATTTAACGGAGACCATAGGTAACATTCCAATGGGGGATTCTTACTGGTGTTCACACTTGAATTATGTGACTTAGTCAAACTAACCAAGACAATTGTGAAAACAAACTGACTAAATATAAACACATGAGGGCGCTACGCCAGTGACCTTCAACCGGATGGGACAAAAAAAACATGAACCAACTTGTAAACAACGGTTGGAGAGAAGCACAGCGAGTAAAAGTAAGGAAAACATCGCCAGCATCGGGACGCAATTTGTGATTCTGTATACTGCTGCGACAACAGCATGAGTGTTAACATCACCAGTGCATGCACGTTTTAGCTCACTTCCGTGTTGTCGTGTGATCATGGCTGTGCAGCGAACTGAACGTGGCATTTTACTGGCCAGTTTTACTGGGACAGTGTGTCCGCTCGGACATTTTATGCCTTTTACTGGGCATGGCCCACGGACTTTTTTGTCAGTGAGTTTGCCGTGTAATTGGACATTACAAATTGGTAAAAAAAAAACTTCTACAGGTTGTCATTTATGTTATGGTGGATTACATAAAGTGCTTACATGCCAGCGACTGTTTTGTAGCAAAACCAATTCTGTAATGTTCCTTTAACAATGAATCTGGCGTGTCGTGGCCGAGCGGATACAGCACTGGACTCAAGCTCTGGTGTTTCTGTTCAGCTGACTGTGGGTTCGAGTCCCGGTCGTGACACTTGTGTCCTTAAAGCAAGACACTTAAGCATTATTGCTGCGTCCTTCAAATGGGACGTAAAGCCGTTGGTCCCGTGTGTTGTGTAATGCACGTAAAAGAACCCAGTGCACTTATCGCAAAGAGAAGGGGTTCGCCCCGGTGCTCCTGGTTTGATCGGCAGCATATTGCGCCACAGCACCTTGTAAACCATTACATTGTGCTATGTAAAGGAACAGGTCTCATACTTCAAAACGTAGCTTCGCATACCTTGCTGAAAAAATACTGAGCGCTTTGAGACGCCAATTGGTGTGATAAAGCGCTATATAAGAACTCAGTATCATTATTATTACTATTATTATCTGAAACAAAGCAGTTTCATTTCATGAGATGATTACAAACTTTACAAGAATATCATTGTATTTCTCTTGCTGTTTTTTTTTCCAGTTTATTTTCACAGGGTTCAAAGAGAGTTACATACTTCTCAGAGTCGTACGAACATTATGTTGTGTTTATTGATGACCAGGGTCTGACATCCACTTTCTTCCAGTGGAATGGTATGTAAATAGTTTTGTCAGTGAAGAACCTGTCTGCTTTAAGCCTTGTTGACCTTTTTGGCCCAATTTCATAGAGCTGCTTAAGCAGAAAATATTGCTCCAAAATTTTCTGCTAAGCAAAAAAAAGGCAGGACACCAGTCACAGATTATACATGTGAAATGGCATTTTGGCCTGGTAACCTTATTCTGGTAAGCATAATTTTGTTGTGCTTAGCTACTTTTAGTACTTACAGTAAGCAGCTCTATGAAATTGGGCCCTGATTATTGTGCCTCCCCAATTGTGCTGAAAACTCCCCAAGTCGGGCTACAGCCCGTAGCCTTAGATCTCAAGGGTCTTTCCAGGATCTGCACTGTTTCCAAAAGCGCTGCCTCCTGTAGCTTATCTACCCTCACAGTCGTGCCTATTATTGATCTAGATGTTTCTTCAGTGCCTTCTTAATGGTGCCAAGTGCTCCAACCACCACAGAGACTACCCTCATTCTCACCTTACAAAGTTCCCTGGCCAGGTCTTGGTGTTTCTGGATCTTGTCCACCTACTTTGAAGCTACCCTTACATGTATATCACCCGGCACAGCTATGCAAATGAGATGGCACATTTCTTCGTCTTATCGAAGACTACAACACCCGGACGCCGATGTTCTATAACATGATCAGTCTGAATGTTCAAGTCCCGGAGGATCTTACCCTGGTCGGTCTTTACAACTTTCTCCGGAACATGGTCGTACCATTTCGCAAGCATTCGAACATCATACTTCTTACACAGATCCCAGTGAATCCCCTTGGCCAACTTGTCATGTCTTCCTTTGTACTCCGTCTGGGCCATCATACCACATGCGCTGACAATATGAAATACAGTCTCCTCCGCCTTATTACACATTCTACACATAGGGCGTTTGTTTTCTCTATCCCTGCCTTCGATTACATTTGTCCTCAGAGAATAATTATCATTATTAAATCTTTCTGTTAATGAAACCAAGGAACCCTCAAGCGTGCCTTGCGCAGTAATTCATAAGCCTTGTGAAGAGAAGATGTGAAGAAGTCTCATAAGAGTATCGAAGAAGCCTACAGTTTACAGTGCAAGGCACATTTGAGGGTTCCTCGGTTATAAGATGTGGGGTGTCATGGCCGAGCGGATAAGAACACCGAATTCAAGCTCTGGTGTTTCTGTTCAGCAGAGTGTGGGTTCGAATCCCGGTCGTGACACCTGTGTCCCTGAGCAAGACATTTTACTATAATTGCTTCTCTCCACCCAGGGGTAAATGGGTACCTGTGAGGGCAGAGACGGTTCTTGTGATTGATTTAGCTTAGTGCGCTACATATTTGGCAGCACAGGCTGTATACTCCCCAGGGAGCTGAGATGGTATAAGGAATGAAATGGCCCAGTGATCAGGGTACTAATGTTGGAAGCGCTTTGAGACATGGTGTATAAAGCGCTATATAAAAACGGAACATTATCATTACAACCCCAATACGGGGAAACCCACTTAGTCATGTAGTATTTATTTATTTATTAATTTTGTCTTATCTAACCAGGGTAGCCCCATAAAGCGCTATATAAAAACCGAACATTATCATTACAACCCCAATACGGGGAAACCCACTTAGTCATGTAGTATTTATTTATTTATTAATTTCGTCTTATCTAACCAGGGTAGCCCCATCAGTTATCAAAGAACTGTTCTCCCTGGGGTGAAAAAAAGCACATCATTTACAGAGTAAAATAGGTCTAAAACTAAACTAAAAAAACAGCAAGCCCAAAAAGGACACCAAACTAGTAGCTGAAACCCAGTCCCAGGCCGAGGCTGGATTCGAACTGGAGTCCACAGAAGTGAAAGGCAGGAAAAGAAAACCACTGAACCAGCCTGATCCCTAAATCTATCAACAATCAAAAAAATACCAGTCGGATGAGCATGACTATTGCTTCATGAATATGTATGAGCAGTTTTTTTTTAAATATTACCACAGCCAGCTGTTGTATCATGAATATTCATTGACAACAACACCTGATCCACTTTAAACCAATCAGAATGTCTTATTGAAGGGTGAGATTACTTGTAGAGTCTGCTTTCTTTTTTTTTCTCAGGGGTCGTATTCATTCAAATGCAAGTCGTGGACACAGTTGGAGCCAATAGTTGGTGTTCAGTCCTCATACCAGGAGTACAAGACGGCACCCTTCTTGTTCTGGCGAGTAACAGCTCCGCCCCCGTAGGGACGTACCCCTTCACGACGTACATGTACAATACGGGAACCTTGGACTTTCGGTTCTGGAACCACACCACTCTTTTGGCTGTTCTCAATCCACCAGGTACGTTGTAGGGATTTGAATAAAAGGGAATAAAAGAGTGACGACGAGGTCTTAAATGGTATTTTATAACCGGTAGGGTCGTGGCCTTGCAATAAAGGACAAAGCTGAAGGCAAGGTCCGTCCTTTATCGCCCGGCCCTGACCCTGCATGGTTTTAAACGAACGTTTAAGACTGAGTCACTCTTTTATTCACATTCATAATACTTTTCCGTTAACAACATCCAAGAACCTTAAAAAGTTGAGAGCAAATCTGACTGTTTGGCCTGACATTTCGACCCTAGCAGAGTTTTTCTCGAAGGCTAAAATGACAACGCAACACACATGAACAGGTATACTGGAGTAACAGAAGAGAAGCAGTCAAGTGGAAATAATAATAATAATAATAAGAGACATTTATATAGCGCTCTTACACGAGGTACCACAGCGCTTTACAAGAAACTATACAATAAGCAAATAAATAATGGCACTGATAATGGGAAAACAGTCAAAGCAATCAGTCATTGAACAGGAAAGTTTTGAGATGTTTCTTGAAAGAAATGAAAAAGAGAGAGAGAGAGAGAGAGGCAGAAAGCTCACAGAAAAAGCAAGGGATGAACAATGAAGAGGGCGACAAAGGTGGGGGTTGGGTAGAGGGAAGGGGCTGGTTTTTTTACAGTTTTTATGCAGCGACATGTTTTGATCACATTGCTTCTAAAACTTCATTTTTGCAGGATACTACGATGCCGTGAACAGCCTTTCGTTTGATGTGGACACATCTGTGTATCTGGCTGTCAGTGTGTCGAAGCAGTCCTCGGCCGGTGACCTGGGAAATATCTTTGAGATAGCTTTCACTGATGTCATCGTAGAAGACCCAGTTGTCACTGAGAGTTTTGAGCTGGAAGCCTTGATTTCACAACTAGAGGTAAGAGAGAGAGCCATCCCCCTCCCTCACAAGTCGGGGCGTGTCGTGGCCGAGCAGTTAAGAGCACCGGACTCAAGCTCAGGGCCCAATTTCACAGAGTCGCTTAAGCACAAACAGGAGCTAAGCACAACAAAAATATGCTTATCAGAAGAGGGTTACCAGCTAAAATACCATTTCACATGTAGTGTCTGTAACTGGTATCCTGCTTATTGTTGCTTAGCAGAAATTTTTAAAGCAATATTTTCTGCTTGAGCAGCTTTATGAAATGCTCCGTATTTTTGACCGCATGTGGGCGCTCTCAAAAACATGTTTATCACTTCTGGGGTATAACTTAAGCAATTATCGTCTGCTTAGCTAGCTTTGTACAGTTTTAACATCGGCGTTCTGTCACTTCTGTGCGCGATAGTTTCTAGTTGCTTCTAGAATCTAAGGTGGATTAATAACGGCTCCTTTAAAGGTATTATTGTCCGTGATTGATTTTATATGAAGTCTGGCAGTAATGTGTTTCATTCCTTAACTGTCTGGAGGAAGTATTTGAAGCAGTTTTTGTTTGCGGAGAACAGTTGTTTCTATACAAAGGAAAGGTCGAGCCACGCTTAATTGCCAGTTCTGATATTGTAAGATTAGATGCAAGGCTCTTTATTTCTTTGAAAGGAGCCGTTCTTAATCCACCTTAGATTCTAGAAGCAACTAGAAATTATCGCACACAGGAGTGACAGAACACCGATGTTAAAACTGTACACAGCTAGCTGAGCAGACGGTAATCACTTAAGTTATACCCCCGGAGGTGATACAAATATTTTTGAGAGCGCCCTCACGCAGTCAAAAATACAGCGCATTGGGCCCTGGTGTTTCTGATCAGCAGAGTGTGGGTTTGAGTCCGAGTCATAGCACTTGTGTCCTTGAGCAAGACACTTAACCATAGTTGTTTTGTCCTTCGGATGGGACGTTAAGCCGTAGACCCCATGTACCGGTATTAGGATTGGTAGTGCACGCCAAAGAACCCAGAAAACTTATCGTGGAAAAGTAGGGGGTTAACCCCGGTGTTTCTGGCTCACATAGCAAGCACCCTTGTGTACAGGTTTCCTCAGGCTTGTGAGCTTCAGTGATTAAGTTCACTTATGAGGCATCCTTGGTTTCATTATCAAAAACATAATAATAATGATGAAAAAATAATAATAATAATAATAATAAACTGTAAAGGTTAGTTTGTTTAACCACTGCGCTGCAGGATCCTTGATAATAGCACTCCGCACTAATGATGTCACTTTTTACCAAAAACACCTGGCTGTCAGACAAACACTCCACTATTCACATGATAGCCGCATCATCGACAGGCCAAACTGTACTAGTAGTATGGTCAGTGCACTTGAGTATAAACATGAAACCTGGACTTGTACACGCGCGTATGTTAGTGAAATTCGACGCGTTTATCTGAGATCCGGGCCCAATTTCATAGAGCTGCTTAAGCGGAAAATACTGCTTAACAATTGTCCGCTAAGCAGGATTGAGCAGGATACCAGTCACAAATTGTACGTGTGACATGGTAGTTTGGCCGGTAACCTTATTCTGGTAAGCATAATTTTGTCGTGCTTAGCTACTTTTTGTGCTTAAGCAGCTCTATGAAATTGGGCCCTGGGTAATAAGCATTAGTGCAGAGTGATACTGACATGCTGGAAACCTAGGAATTCAAATTTAAAGGAACATTACAGAATTGGTAAGAAAACAACTTGTAAAATATACTTTTTGATCACAGATTTACATAAAACTTACACGGTCTAATAATGATGATAGTAGAAAACATCCCTTGAAATATTTCTGTCTGAAATGCCATATTTGATGAGAAATGAATTAACTAATTTCCCGATTGGAGTTTATCGCTCAGTGAGCGTTTTATTCATTTGTTGAATCTATATGATTTCTTGCAAATGTGTCATCGGTTTTTCACTATTTTCTCGTGACCCAGATGGCCGATCGATCTCAAACTTCTACAGGTTTGTCAGTTTATGTATATGGTGGATTACATAAAGTGCTTACACTGCCAGCAACTGTTTTGTTAGCAAAAAAAACAATTCTGTAATGTTCCTTTAAGCGGAAACTTTGTGACTGAGTAAGTCAGTATACCAGATATGATAATAATAACTTTCAATTTATTTAGTGCATAATATTAATAATTAATACTTAATTCTCTATGCGCTTTGCAAGCAACATTCAGTATTTTCCTGCGAGGCATTGTGGAGCTACGTTTTGAAGTATTAGACCTATTCGTTTACATAGCACCATGTAATGGTTTACAAGGTGCTGTGGCGCAATATGCAGCCAATCAAACCAGGAACACCGGGGCGAACCCCTTCTCTTTACGATAAGTGTACTGGGTTCTTTTACGTGCATTACACAACACACGGGACCAACGGCTTTACGTCCCATCTGAAGGACGCAGCAATAATGGTTAAGTGTCTTGCTCAAGGACACAAGTGTCACGACGGGGACTCGAACCCACACTCTGCTCAACGGAAACACCAGAGCTTGAGTCTGGTGCTCTTATCCGCTCGGCCACGACACGCCAGATGTTATGCAAGTCTAACCCACAAATGGCTTTACTCGGTCACTGCCTTAGTCTATGGAGTATCAACGGTTAACGAAATACAAATCAGTACCTGGCACCATGTCGTAAAGGAACAAAAAAGTTCTAGTGTCTGATTTTGAACACCTGTTTTTTTCTGGCTGTCAGACAAACACTCCGCCATTTACATGATAACCGCATCGTCGACAGGCCAAACTGCACTAGTAGTACGGTCAGTGCACGTAAGTAAACATAAAACTTGGACATGTACACGTCTGATGAAGTAGTTGTTGCTACGAAAGCTCATGCAGTTTTCTTTATGTAATTAGTTAGTCTTTAAAGGAACATTACAGAATTGGTAATTGTAAAATATACTTTTGATCACAGATTTACATAAAACTTACACGGTCTAATGATGATGATAGTAGAAAACATCCCTTGAAATATTTCTGTCTGAAATGCCATACTTGATGAGAAATGAATAAACCAATTTTCCCGATTGGAGTTTATCGCTCAGTGAGCGTTTTATTCATTTGTTGAACCTATATGATTTCATGCAAATGCGTAATCGGTTTTTCACTATTTTCTCGTGACCCAGATGGCCGATCGATCTCAAACTTCTACAGGTTTGTCAGTTTATGTATATGGTGGATTACATAAAGTGCTCACACTGCCAGCAACTGTTTTGTTAGCAAAAACCAATTCTGTAATGTTCCTTTAAGTGCTACCACTACCTTCCTTGTCTTTTTATCTAGAGTACTTTGACAACGAGTGAGATCAGCTTATTCCAGGCCCGAGAGGAGGTTGCAGACAGTGTGACACTGGACGGCGACCAAGACGTCTTGAATAACAAAATATTTCGGGACGCTGACGTCGACGATGCTGACGTCAATGAAATCGATGCTGATGGTAAACAACAAATTATCTGAGCCCCTTTTTTCAAAACCATGGCTCGGGCTTGGGTTTGTTTCTTTGTTTCTTTGTTTAGATGATTTTCCTAAACAAGGGAACTCGGCAAAGCTCCCACAAGGGGATATATTATTATTAATACATTACATTTATTTTAATGTTGCCAAAAAGTTACATTTATGTACATCGTAAAAGTTAAGGTACATGATAATGAATATATAATGGCAAACCAGAGAAGTAGTAAAGACAATAACAATTTGCACGGAAGTTGAATAAATAATCACAAAAAAGGACTGCAATTAGGCATAGGGTGAAGCAAAAGCTTTTGTTCCCGTGCCTACGGGCAGACAAACAACAAACAAACACACCAACAGAACACTGACTTACATAAATGCCAAGCTGGCAACGGCCTACCTCTCTTAAACAGACATTGGTCTAATGTCTATGATTATGAATTGCACATATCAATAAACTGTGATTCAGTAACTGATAGACAACAGCATTTATACTGGTCATTGTGAAATCATCGGTTAGCTTGGGTGGATTTGAACCCATAACCATCGTGATTGCAAGTCCTGCAGTCTGACCACTTGACCCCAGCTTGGGCTTCGGCTCCGTCAGTTATATTATTGCGGCTTCCTTCTGGAACTTCAAACAATGTTGATCCCTGAAATGAACCTTCCCTTTGAACAGTTTTGACAGGAAAATCATTTTTTGCTCAACCAACAATTAGAGAGGTTTTACACACAAAAATTGATCATTTGAAAGTGTTTTTTTTTTAAACAATCTCTTCTCGTTAATATTCTTAAGTATTTGGGAAAAGTGTCTAAAGTTTTTATGCAAGCAACGTTTGAATCATAAAAAATTTGCCAAATATGTCTCAAGATATTGAATAAGAAACAGTCAGACTTCGTTCATATTCTTTAACCTTGCAACGAGACACCAGTTTGGTCCTAACGAGAACACAGTTTCCTGTCACAGACGTGTGGCAAGCCCATTTGGTAGGTTAAGAGCTTTGCCTTATCTCAATGATTTATGCTTGCTTAACCAGTCTACTGTCGGCACAAGATCACAAGACCTTCATTCACACAAGCCCATTGAACCATAGAGTGAGGATCAGACACAACATGCCTTATCACCAAGCGGTGACTCACTCACACAGAGATAGGATTTTGTGCATGTGCAATGGGATTTTTTTTTTCCACCACCCCTCCTGACCAAATTGTTGACCCCTATTGATTGGCACCCCTTCTAGAACTTGTGTAATGGTACACTGTAGGATATCATGGAGAATCACGGGGTTGGGATCTACCATTTTGTAATGGTTATGTTTTTCTTGATATGTGCCACAGCTCTGTGGTGAATTGAACCTTTTTTTATTTGACACCAGCAGCTGGTTTCAGCCCCCTTTCATCTCTTTACGGATTAACATGGTAATGGATAGGGCATTAACCCAGCTCATGGTCACTGGCCTTAAGGAAGTGAAGGTGAAAGGGTGCAGTGTTACCCAGCTCATGGTCACTGGCCTTGGGGATGTGAAGGTGCCAGGGTGCAGTGTTACCCAGCTCATGGTCACTGGCCTTGGGGAAGTGAAGGTGCCAGGGTGCAATGTTACCCAGCTCATGGTCATTGGCCTTGGGGAAGTGAAGGTGCCAGGGTGCAGTGTTACCCAGCTCATGGTCACTGGCCTTGGGGAAGTGAAGGTGCCAGGGTGCAGTGTTACCCAGCTCATGGTCATTGGCCTTGGGGAAGTGAAGGTGCCAGGGTGCAGCGTTACCCAGCTCATGGTCATTGGCCTTGGGAATGTGAAGGTGCCAGGGTGCAGTGTTACCCAGCTCATGGTCACTGGCCTTGGGGAAGTGAAGGTGCCAGGGTGCAGTGTTACCCAGCTCATGGTCACTGGCCTTGGGGAAGTGAAGGTGCCAGGGTGCAGTGTTACCCAGCTCATGGTCACTGGCCTTGGGGAAGTGAAGGTGCCAGGGTGCAGTGTTACCCAGCTCATGATCACTGGCCTTGGGGAAGTGAAGGTGCCAGGGTGCAGTGTTACCCAGCTCATGATCACTGGCCTTGGGGAAGTGAAGGTGCCAGGGTGCAGTGTTACCCAGCTCATGATCACTGGCCTTGGGGAAGTGAAGGTGCCAGGGTGCAGCGTTACCCAGCTCATGGTCACTGGCCTTGGGGAAGTGAAGGTGCCAGGGTGCAGTGTTACCCAGCTCATGATCACTGGCCTTGGGGAAGTGAAGGTGCCAGGGTGCAGTGTTACCCAGCTCATGGTCACTGGCCTTGGGGAAGTGAAGGTGCCAGGGTGCAGTGTTACCCAGCTCATGGTCACTGGCCTTGGGGAAGTGAAGGTGCCAGGGTGCAGTGTTACCCAGCTCATGGTCACTGGCCTTGGGGAAGTGAAGGTGCCAGGGTGCAGTGTTACCCAGCTCATGGTCACTGGCCTTGGGGAAGTGAAGGTGCCAGGGTGCAGTGTTACCCAGCTCATGGTCACTGGCCTTGGGGAAGTGAAGGTGCCAGGGTGCAGTGTTACCCAGCTCATGGTCACTGGCCTTGGGGAAGTGAAGGTGCCACGGTGCAGTGTTACCCAGCTCATGGTCACTGGCCTTGGGGAAGTGAAGGTGCCAGGGTGCAGTGTTACCCAGCTCATGGTCACTGGCCTTGGGGAAGTGAAGGTGCCAGGGTGCAGTGTTTATCTTAGAATTACTTTGCTGACAACAGCTGATAAGAGTCGGGATGAAACTGGTGTTTAGAATCAGAGTTTTTGGTTAAAGCACATGTCCAACATTGGTAATTTTCAAAGACTAGTATCCACACTTTATGTGACCCAACATATACATGAAATAACAAACCTGTGAAGTGTTAAGCTCAATCGGTCTTTGGAGTCATGAGAAAAGAGTGAAAACCCCCATTATATGTTTTCACTGTTTTCAAACATCGGATTTTATCACCCTTGATAAAGACTAATAGATTTACTTATTTCCTAAAAACTATAGCATGTCAAGCAAAACTATTTCAAGGGAAGTTTACCCCTATGACCATCTTTATACAATGTAAGTTATGTGCAAATCTGTGAACATTTATATTTACAATCTTACCAATGTTGTACACACCCTTTTATGGGAGTTTCAAGTACAACCTGTAATGTGTTTTTTTCTTCTCTCTTTTCTAGAGTCCTTTCATTTTCCTACTGCAACAAACGAGAGTCTAGCATATCTTGTAAACCAGTCCATTGCGCAGCAAAAACAAGTGCAGGAGTGTCTGGATTTCTTCGATGGTAGGTTTAGGTTGACGATGACTAGAGCAAGCTAGTCGAATGGTTGAGACCAAAAAGAACTGACTTCGCGGCAGTGCAGTTAATTACGAGAAGTCCCCCCGATCCACTAAGAAAGTAGAAGTCAGGCCGATTTCCTACCTTCCGCCCAGGTAGTAGTTAAGCAGGACAGTTCTTTTTCAGAACTGAGAAGTCTCCCGAATTCCGAAAATCTACGGTAGTAGAACAAAATAGCAAGACAAAGTTCTCTAAAGAACAAATCTACACAGCAAAGTAGATATACACATGGTGTTACTGCAAACCAAATATACATTGATACCTCGCCATGCAATGCCCTTAAAAACCATATAGGTTTAGGCTCATTGTCTGTGGTACACCTGTGATGCATGCACACTTGTTATACCATGGTAATAGATTGTGAATTTTGATTGGTCAAGAACCAATCACAGGATGTGATACAAAGACACATAAACATGGCTCAGGTGAAACATGAGTGATGTAACCCACAGGGTTCATGGCCACAGTTGGTCATTTCCAGCGCCTGGGTTCGAGGTTGTAGTATAGACCCATTGCATATGACGTAACACCCTCAAAAAGGAGGCAGATCATTGGACAATAGCTGTTCTCTGTGCGTAAAAACGTGCGTGTGACCTCAGCGTACCTGTAGCGTTGTAGCGTTGTAGCGTTTTCGCGTTATGCAAAGGGGAGCTATTGATTAATATAGACCCCTTACACAACACAGAACGCGTCTCCGAACAATGCGCGTAATTTTGGGTGTCAACTCTCTTTTGTGCATGTTTGTGTACGATTTTGACACCCAAAATGACACCCAGGATAGACACATGTGAGTACGCTGCACGTTGTACAAGGGGTCTAAATAAATTGATTGACATTCCTGTGTAATGGTGTCATAGGGAACAGTGAAACAACAGTTCTGTCAACGACTGCCATTATGGTTTACAATTCTTTCGCCACTGTTTGTCTGTTTTTTTTTAACTGTGCCATTTTCGTTGTAATAATAATGTTTGAAGATGACAACAGGTCGCTTTTCCAAAAAAGAGGAAACTATTACCATGGTATAACAGAACAAATGTTGCAACGCTGTAATGGGACCCATGAATGAACCCACAACAGTCTTGGACGCTATCAATGAACTCGTCGCTCTTGCTGAGTTTTCATATGTCGAAACTGATGGGAGAATCTACATACACCTTCTCCGCTGTCTGGTTGCTTTCTCCGCGCACATAATGTGGATGCTGTTCATGTGTTCTGACATTGAGCCTGCTGTAGTGTATTTGTTAGCTAGGCACCCGATAGTGTCTTTGTAACACAGGCCCTCCATACAGGTAATCAGGTCATAGGTCACACGACCGCATGGCATGTGTATGCATGCAGAATAAACCATGTTATCTTTCCGTTCCACTACCGAAGCGTCCATGTTGTCTTTGATCAGTTGTTCATAAGAACCCAGTCTATTTAGGGCAATCGTTCCTGTAAATTACAGAGAAGTACTTTGTACCGATAAGAGCACACTAACTTCTGTTTTCTCATTTACGTCTCGGCTCACAGGCATTGTCATGTTGAACACCACCCAGACCATTATCGGCTTAAAGACTATCCAAAATATGACCATAGAGGGCCCTCTGAACACAACTGCCTTGACTACAAAGCTGTTCAACGATGTGGACATTGACAAACTTGACGAGCAGGCGTTCAGGTAAAGTCATTTCTGGTCCCCTGTATTTACTTCATTCCACTGATGCCATTCTTGAATCACATGATTGAAAAGACTGATCCGTTTTACCCAGCCCACCATAGCAATGGCGCCCTCGTGGGTAACGCAAATGAAATGCGTCTCCAACCTGAGAAGCAGTGTATTCGTGCCACACACAAAAATACACAATGCAGTTACAGTTTTGTAACAAGATTTCAAAGTGTCCGAATTTTGTTGAACTTTTTGTCATGCACTCATGGTTATGATTGGTTAATTCAATAAAGGGCATGGCCCATTTTGATAGAGCTGCTTAAGCAGAAAATATTGCTTAACAATTGTCTGCTTAGCAGAAATGAGCAGGATACCAGTCACAAATTGTACATGTGACATGGTGGTTTGGCTGGTAACCTTATTCTGGTAAGCATAAGTTTGTTGTGCTTAGCACAGCTACTTTTTGTGCTTAAGCAGCTCTATGAAATTGGGCCCAGAACTTAATGGATCTATCCTATGTTATGCTGTCCTGTCAGGGAAATTGTGTATACAAAAAGTAAAAACAGATTTGTCCATGTCTTTGTTTTGAAACCCTGCGCTGCCAGCACCCTGTCAATGCCGGTGTGGCCGGAGATTCTGTCCCCCGGAGATTCTGTCCCCCGGAGATTCTGTCCCCCATACGGCGAACTGTGTACAAGCTTCTTCTGATAGCGCCCTCTTTTGAATCATCCTCCTTCAGCCGATGTTATTTTCCCATATGGGGGACAGAATCTCCGGGGGACAGATTTCCCTATTTCCCAGTACACCAGGTACCAGTTAAATTACGCCCTCACTCAATTCTAGATTGGACGTTCCAAACCAAGTCATCAATGGAGCGCTGACGTTCAGTGGGAATTTATCGTCGACGGCCAGCATCGATCTTGACGATGGGTATTTAGTGAATGGCCTTGATCTGTCGGAAGATGTCGTCTTGACGTATGGCGCACAAAATATCACAGGTAAGGAAAGGAATCTCTGTCCAAAAGTGTCCTGGGGTCGATTTCACAAAACTCTTCCGAACTTAGGACTAGTCCTAGGCAATGCTAAGAGATAGGACTAGTCCTAAGTTAGGACTAGTCCTAAGTTAGGACCAGTACTTAGGACTAGTCCTATCTCTTAGCATAGCCTAGGACTAATCCTAAGTTAGGAAGAGTTTTGTGAAATCGACCCCTGGACGGGTTTAAAAATTTTACTTCAGCAGGTTTTTTTTAGATGAAAGACGAAGCAAAGTCCACATAATCCTCTTGTGTTCAATCTGTGCTGAATATTATCATTATTGAATATATCTGGTAATGAAGCCAAGAACTCCTCATAGGTGAACTTCATCACCGTAGCCCACAAGCTTGAGGAAACTTGGAAACAAGGGTGCTTTCTATGCGAACCAGACAAACACCATGGGTAACTCCTAATCATTCCACGATCAGTGTTCTGGGTTCTTTTTTTGCGTGCACTACCAATCCTAGTGCATGGGACCTACGGCTTTAATGTCCCATCCGAAGAAGGACGAAGCAATTATCGTAATTTTATCTTGCTGAAGGACACAACAAATGCCCACGACCAGGACTCGAACTCCACACTCTGCTGATCAGAAACACCAGAGCTTGAGTCTGGTGCTTTTAACGGCTCGGCCACGACACACCACGATATGTAGAGTCGCTCTACTGTTTTTAGAAATATGACAGATGGAGGGATTCAGGGCCAATTTACACTTAGATGAAACTCTGGCAGGCTGCCAGATTTCTTAGTTTGCCAAACCACTATTTAAAGAGAAGATTTTGATTAAAATAATTCCTCTTTGACAAAACTTCAATGTCTGGCTCTATGCAAAGAATGTGTCGTAGTTAGGCTGTATGCAGTGCTTTACCACCAAGCTCAATCAATACCTGGTCCCAATTTCACAATAATGCTTAACAATTTTCTGCTTAGCAAAGTAAGCAGGATGCAAGTCATAGTTAGGTTATATGCAGTGCTTTACCACCAAGCTTAATCAATACCATGTCTCGATTTCATACAGCTGCTTATAAGCAAACAATAATGCTTAACAATTTTCTGCTTAGCAAAAGTAAGCAGGATACAAGTCACGGAAGGGTACATGTGACATGGCGTACATGTGATTTAGGCTGGTAACCTTGTTCTAGTAAGCATAAACTCGTACTGACAAACTTTTTGTGCTTAAGCAGCTCTATAAAACTGGAACTAGGCCCCGATTTCATAGATCTGCTTAAGCTTGTATCAATGGCCAAATAGATGATAACATTAATAACAACAAAAAACAGAGTTCATATTCTTTTTTGGACCATGTAAATTTGGTTCACACACGCCCTCACATGGTAACAAAATACTGTGAATTAGGGTGGTGGTATATGTTATGAAAATGTGATTTGTTTGACTTCAATTGCCAGCCCTATATTTTCATGGATTAAGTTGTCGAGTATAAACTAAAAACACTTCCTGGAATTGGTACACAATTTCTTGTACGTCTTCATAAATGAAACGACTGTGACAAAGTGAATGATAAAATTTGAGCCCCAAAACATAATTGTTCTGACGCTCCAAGCAGAAGCGTATGATCACAACAAATTATTTACTCTATCTGCAACGCCCGAGTGAGGGGGCGCGCGCGTGCGGTAATCGAAGCTATTGACAATAGACCCTTCCCATGAAATATGCAAATTGAACATCGCCCGTGCGCACTCTCCCTACTGGTTGGCAAAATGAGTGAACATCGCGCCTTTTTGCATGGGACTGATGGTGGCGTGAGGCACACGCGTTTGTGCGTCTGCCTTGTGCACAACTCTATGGCGTTTGCCAACCAGCAGCGTCTGTACGCATGCGTGAATGTAATTTACATATTTCATGGGAAGGGTCTATTGCTTTGACTGTTTAATGTTATTAACTGCTGTATAATGTTAATTAATGACAGGTTAGTATTACGCTGAGTATAAGGTATTTTATCCTTAAATTTCATAATGCAGGAAAGAAGATATTTCAACAAGATACAACCTTTGTGAACGACATGGATCTTGACTCCGGTGTCTTCCTCAATGAACTGGACCCCTCTGAGCATTTAGTCACGTTAAATGGCTCCCATGTTATCAAAGGTAACAGAGAAAACTGTTGAATGCTAAAATTTAAAGATGGATATAAACAGTGTATTCCAAACAACAAGAATCATTTAGCCTTCTTAACAATTTATGTACGAACCATTTTTAGCAAAACAAAATTAATATTGCAAGTTTGAAATGATAACAAATTCGAAAATAAAAACAACTCGTACGTGACGAATTTCCGCGGTTTTTCAAAGAAGTTTCAGCATATTGACCGCTGGCGGCGCTGTGTGAAAAAGAAACGACCTGAACATTGCACCTTGACCTGTAGGTATAGTGTATGCTGTCTGCTGTTTTTTAATAAAATAGTGAGGCTAGACTGCATGTCTTTTTATCGCCAAAGATACTTCTATTGAGGAAAAATGCCAACTATTTTATTTATCTCTCGAGTCTCAGTCCACGGACCCGTATGCGTGTGTACGTCGTATACACCTCACGGCGTATATACGTTGTATACATACTACTAATGTATCTACGGACGGGTACATACTACTAATGTATCTACGGACGGGCGCAGGGTCCAGTTTCGATCCACGGCTGTACGTCATTAAAACCGGTGAAATGTTTTATTCATGATATGTAAATGAAGTAATGATGACACGCTCGTTTCGCGAAACGGCTGCTGCAATGCAACAGATTCACGTCAAATTATTGTCTTTTTAAAAACATGTCTGAAATTTTGAAACTTTGTGTAAGTGAAACTAAGGTCTTTATTACACTCCAGCAAACATGAATTTAAACATGCAGCGTATTTTATTATCTCGTTCATATCCATCTCTAAATAACGGAATAGATGTATTCGTTGTTTCTTTATTTCAAGAGGCAGTCAATCAAATCGTTTTCTCCTTGATACAACTTTAAGTGTTAATGTTTTGAATTTTCATGTACATAGTTTGCTTGTCAAACTTGTTATCAATAACTTTATTGGCAGACTGAACCTTTTATCAGAGGACATTTATATATATTTGTTTCTCCTCTGTCGTTTTATTTCAAACTGTTGCTATTTCCTAGGTCACCTGAATTTCACAGACGTCGTTCATGTTAATGGTAGCATCATAACTGATGGGTTAGTGGATGGAGTGGATGTCAGCTTCCTGTGTGATAATGTCATGACCATGTCCACTAGTCAGACAATCTCAGGTAATATATATATTGGCCGAGTCATGGCCAAGTGGATAAGAACACCGGACTCAAGCTCTGGTGTTTCTGTTCAGCAGAGTGGGGGGTTCATGACACTTGTGTCCTTAAGCAAGACACTTAGCCGTTATTGCTGCGTCCTTCGGATTGGGACGTAAAGCCATTGGTCCCGTGTGTTGTGTAATGCACGTAAAAGAACCCAGTGCACTTATCGAAAAGAGAAGGGGTTCGCCCTGATGATGCTGGTTTGATTGGCTGCATATTGTGCCACAGCACCTTGTAAACCATTACATGGTGCTATGTAAAGGAGTATTATTATCTAATACTTCAAAACGTAGCTCCACAATATATAGCAGGAGAATTACTGAATGTTAAGTGCTTAGAGGCTGGCCTGCAGTAGGCGCTATACAAATACGTTTTTATTATACTATAATATCAATAATAATGCCATGTATTTACCGAGCCAAGTAGGACCCTCAAAGCACCTTACAATAATATTATTACCCCTGGTTGTCAGACCCTTAAAGGCAGTGGATACTTTTGGTAATTACTCAAAAAGTACATTACCATCAAAACTTACTTGGTAAGATGAGCAGAGTATACTGTTCGAAACGTCGAGACCACACCGGCTCTTTTCAGAGCAAACACTCCCACAAAAGAGACATACACATGGTTGTACCCGCTAGTTTACTATTTATATAGAGTGTCTTCTTATTTTTCCACACCATGCAAAGCTTCAAATAATACTTATGTGATTTCATGTTTGGCCTATAGAAACACGGCATATTAAAATGGCCGTGCCCACTCATAAAATGGTCCCCAAAACTGGGTTGTGCGGATAATGACCCACCCAGTGTTCTCTGGGTTATATTTCTATGATAACTATGAATGTCTCTGTGAAATGTTGGAACCGATTATCAGTTACTTTATGACAGGGCTCGGATTTGACACTGGACCACAGGCCCGAGGCCAGTGATTTTAGCATCAAGCCAGGAGGCTCAAGACTGAACAAGTCCGACTGTCGTGTGTTGTTTACTTGAATAGTAAATAGGCCTACCTCACTGTGTAGTGTCTTTAATTTATAGAAATGATGTTCGAATGTTGACTCTGAGTTTGAGTCTCGTGAAACTTTTTCAATTTGGTTGAGTTTCAAAATATATTTACCCATAAGACAAATGAGATAAATCTTCTCTCTCAGGGATTGTTCAAATGAAAACGGATTACATGTTAAAGGAACATTACAGAATTGGTAAGAAAAAACTTGTAAAATATACTTTTTGATCACAGATTTACATACAACTTACACGGTCTAATGATGATGATAGTGGAAAACATCCCTTGAAATATTTCTGTCTGAAATGCCATATTTGATGAGAAATGAATAAACTAATTTTCCGATTGGAGTTTATCGCTCAGTGAGCGTTTTGTTCATTTGTTGAATTTATATGATTTCATGCAAATGTGTAATCGGTTTTTCACTATTTTCTCGTGACCCAGATGGCAGATCGATCTCAAACTTCTACAGGTTTGTCAGTTTATGTATATGGTAGATTACATAAAGTGCCTACACTGCCAGCAACTGTTTTATTAGCAAAAACCAGTTCTGTAATGTTCCTTAAAACTTTGCAAACAAAATTATTTCTGGTCAGGTCTTGTGAAATAAGTTCTGGTTCAGTAAAAAAATTGAGTTACAAGTCCTGCGGTCTTGTGGAATGTAACTCCAAGTTCGAGCCCTGTTAAATGACATTCTCTTGGGGTTGAGCAGCTGTGATTTATGGTATCTATTTCTTATCGTCTCTGCATACCGTTTAGGTTCGCTTGTGTTCCGGCAAGCTCCAGTGTTCAACACGGATGTCACGTACGGTGGCTTGTTGGGAAAAGTCAACATTACTCATCTCAACGAAGAATCTGTGAAGATCAATGAAAATACAGTGGTGAGTATAGATGGATTGCAATACGCGTCAATGACCGCCATATTTGATGTAAAAAAAAGTGCACGCGTGTACGCGCTACGCACGACTCTCAGCCAATTATAGCTCTTCACGCGTGCAAAATTCATCAACGATGGCGGCCGATGGCACGTATTTCAATCCATCTATAGGCTGGAACATCAAGTTAAACATTTACTTGAACATTTAAAAAGTTATTTAATCAGTTTCCCTTGTGGTTTATTACTTGATACTTGAAATAAAAAAGTCACATCCCCTTAAGGTGATCCCCTGGCTGCCACTTTCCAGGTTATATCGTAGGTGTGATTCATGGCTATACGGCAGTTACAGGTTGAATGGCTTCTGACTGGCACCCCGAACAAAGGTATTGACAAAATAGGGAGACAGCCAACATTAGGGCTAGATAGCTCAGTTGGTAGAGCGCCGGCACGTTAATCTGGAAGTTTGCTTGTTCAAATCCTGCTGTAATAGTCAGTTTTTCTTTGTTCAACTCAAAACCATGTAATAATATCTACTAATTGCTTTGGACTCCGCGGGAGAAGAAGATAAACAGCTGAGCAAGTTTTGACTTGAACTTGGTAGTCTCCCAATTCTGAATCTACTCCAGGGTTCTTTTGTGTGCGTTGCAGAAGGACGAAACAATAATGGTTAAGTTTCTTGCTCAAGGACACAAAGGGCCCAATTCCATATAGCTGCTTAAGCAAAAAAAATATTGCTTAACAATTGTCTGCTAAGCAGAAATGAGCAGGATACCAGTCACAAATTTTACATGTGACATGCTAGTTTGGCTGGTAATCTTACTCTGGTAAGCATAATTTTGTTGTGCTTAGCTACATTTTGTGGTTAAGCAGCTCTATGAAATTGGGCCCAGAGCTCGAATCCAGTGCTCTTGACCACTCGGCCATAACACTAGGTGTTATATATATATATATCGAAACTCCACCATGCAATGCAACAAAACACAAATTAAAGTCACTCTTTTAAAACTGCATGGCTTCTGACTGGCACCCCCGAACAAAGATATTGACAAAATAGGGAGACCGCCAACATAGGGCTAGATAGCTCAGTTGGTAGAGCGCCGGTACGTTAATCCGGAGGTCATTGGTTCAAATCCCGCTCTAGTCAATTTTTTTTTGTTCAACCCCAAACCTCTTTTAAAACTCATCACCTTTGAGATAAATTCCAGCCATGCCACATAAAACAAAATATATTTCTACTTTATTCTTTCAACTAAAGAGAACTTTTAAAGCAAAAATGTTTCATAAAAACTCTCTTACCTCACACACAGGTTTTAGACTGACTGTTTTTATTTTGTTTCCGTTTTAGATCACAGGAAAGAAGACATTTGCAGAGGATGTTGAGGTGGCTGGAGATGTCATCCTGGGCACCACAGTCAACAATGTGGATCTTCAGCAGGATGTTGTCCTTTTGAAAGGTTAGGACATTAACCCTCTTGCTGTCTGACCATTCAATACCATTCACTGTGGTTTTGAATGATTGATAGATAAACTATGCCAGCCTGAAATATGATACCATGAGGGAATGCATATGTACACAGTACACAGTTAGTTCTGTGCTCAGTTGTGCGACCGTACATAACCTTGGCAGTCGAATGGTTTCAAATGGTTGGTCAACTCACTGGAAAATGTTGCCAAGAGTCGCTGACAGTAGAAGGGTTAATGATCAAAGCTTTGTTATGCCCCGCGGTTGGCGAAGCCACCAAAGGGGCATACTGTCTGCAACATGTCCTTCCGTGTTTGTGATTTCATTTTCACTACCTTATGGAGACCGAGAACAAAACAGAAAAGGGATAACAAAGAGTCTCCAGAGGGAAATTCTAAAGACTGGGTTGCTCCATGAGGAATTTTGTGTACAAAGTCTATGGGAGGTTCTTAACTACAGGGACAAAGAAAAGACCAAAAGATGTCTCCACAGGGAGGCAAAAAATAGAATGTGTGTGTGGGTAGGCATACACACCATTTTGGGGACTTTTACACAATGGAACAAAGGTCCCCACAACGTTTTTCTTTGTTAAACTGGGTCCCCACGAGGGAATTCTTTAGAAAAGGGAACAATAGAACAACAATAGGAAGTACCCACAATGGTGTGTGCAAAAGTATGTGTGTGTGAGTAGGTATACACATTCAAACCGGGGACCTATAACAAAAGAGGACAATAGGGTCCCCGTTGGGGAAAGGTCCCCAGTTGGAAAACGTGTACAAAACCAACGGGAGCTGTTGCCAAAAAGTTAGAATACAAACAAAAGAGGGACAATAGGAGGTCCCCGATTGCAGGTGTTTACACACACGTGTGTGTGTGGGTGTGTTTATATAAGTATTACATATGAAGTATGGACCTGGGAACAAAAGATGTCCACACAATGTAGGGGCTTGGAAACACTGTGTGGACTTCCACATGTCCACACAGTGTTTTTTACAGTGTTGAAGAACAGGATTTTCCTTGAGTGTACAGAACAAAGGAATGTCAACAGTGTGAATGCAACACAGCTGGGTGTGTGTACATGTGTCAGGGAAATAGAAATAAATAGTTTAGACATTTATTTCAATACTGGTCACAACAAAAAAATGTATCAAATATAGTTAAAGGCCCTGTACACTATTGGTAAACTCGAAAAACACAAATGTTCACAGATTCACATATAACTTACATGATTTAAAGTAAGTAATGGTGGAAAGGGTTCCTTAAAAATATTTCTGCCTAAAATGCTATCGTTTCTGAGAAATGAGTAAAGCAATAGTTTTTATCACGCGTGATAAAAACTTGATGTTTGAAAAAACAGAAAACACATAAGGTCTCTTTTCACTAATTTCTCGTGACCTCGGTGACCAATTGAGCTCAAACTTTCACAGGTTTGTTTGTTCATGCATATGTTTAATCACACAAAATGTGGACACTGATTTTGAGCTGTTACCAAAAGTGTACAATACCTTTAAGGCATTACATACCTACAAACAGTGGTTGAGACATCATTATTACAAATTTATGATACTTGGTCTGTTAACGTTATAACCAATATGCAGCGGAAAATGTGAAGCATAGTGCTTTTAAGATTCTCCCTGTGACAGACAAAGACTCGGACTGGACAAGGACATGAAACACTAGACAGTTAGAGAAACTGACAGATGAGACCAGCTAGATAAATAATTGTTTACATTACATTAAAGGAACATTACAGATTTGGTAAGAAAAAAACTTGTAAAATATACTTTTTGATCACAGATTTACATAAAACTTACATGGTCTAATGATGGTGATAGCAGAAAACATCCCTTGAAATATTTCTGTCTGAAATGCCATATTTGATGAGAAATGAATAAACCAATTTTCCGATTGGAGTTTATCGCTCAGTGAGCGTTTTATTCATTTGTTTGAATCTATATGATTTCATGCAAATGTGTAATCGGTTTTTCACTATTTTCCCGTGACCCAGATGGCCGATCGATCTCAAACTTCTACAGGTTTGTCAGTTTATGTATATGGTGGATTACATAAAGTGCTTACACTGCCAGCAACTGTTTTGTTAGCAAAAACCAATTCTGTATTGTTCCTTTAAGTAACATTAATATGATTACCACTGACATTCAACAGTTATTACTTATTGGGTGTATGTGTGTGCAATTATTTCACTTTTTTTCCCGCCGTTACTTGAAGCTAATGGGACCTTGGCCGGACCCAGGGTATTCACAACGTCCAGTCACAGCTGCCGGTGATGTAGATCTCAATGGATATGTGAATGGTTTGAATCTCACACAAGACGTTGTCACACTGAAAGGTTAGCTCAGTTTCAACATCGAGTAAAAAAGATAAGCTCATTTTTTTTTCTTCAGAAAATATATAATCTAGATCTTTCCATTGTTGATAAACGAACCGCTGTGGTTGGCATGGCCGGCCGAATGTTAGCAAAACATTCAATTTGTGTGAACAGATGTTGTGACTAAATTCAACATTTCTGCAAAATTTCAATTGAAAAGAATACATCCCATGATTGGTTGCTTTGTTTCCAACAAATTTGACACTATTTTTGAATATTTGTGTAACAATGTTACAAACTGTGGCTATATCCGTTTTTGCTTTGCATTAATGGCTTGCCATAGATTTCCAACTTTGGTTGGCAACACTTCAGGCTGTGACGTTGCAATGGAAAGGTCTTTAGACCCATTGCACAACAGCGCGCGTAAACGCGCGTCTCCAGTCCGCCATTTTGGTCGTCAAAACGTGCACAAAAGGATAATACACGTGCTTACGCACCAATGCGCGTGTAAACGCGTGTACCATCCTTTTGTGCACGTTTTGACACCTAAAATGGCGGACAGGAGACGCGGGTGTATGCGCGCTGCGTGTTGTGCAATGGGTCTATAGACAAGTCATGTGCTCCCATTATTTCTTACGTTGTGCCTTTTTAATACTTTTTTAACACATCACTGGTGTTTTGGACCAATGATGTTTACGCACGTATATGAAGTTCCAGCGTGACACTATACAAAGCCTTTGCACAACTTGAAAGCGATTAACTGTGTCTCAACATTGAGTTGCTTGTCATGGCCGAGTGGACTGGCGCATCAAACTCAAGCGAGACACTTAACTATAATTGCTTCTCATCACCCGGGAGTATAGGGTTACTTTTTGTTGATGTGAATGATGAGCAGTCTGTATGCCAATTTGGCTGCTGGTGCTGCATACTCTCAAGGAGTTGAGATGGTTTAAGGAAAGCTCGGGGATAATCTGCAGTTGCGTGGCTGAACATTTGTCATCATATAATTTGCAGGTAATCACACCATCCTTGGAAAGAAGACTTTCGTGGACGGCATACATGCAGAACAGGCCATTCATGTAACGGGGAACGTCGATACGGTGGACCTATCCACTTGGGCCAACGATGTGATGACATTATCAACGAATCAGACAATCCAAGGTAAAACAGTGCCCCCTCAAAGCTTCATCATGTTCCGTTTTGGGGGGAAAATGTTTTGGACATATTTAACAGTGAAGACAGTACTAAGATAAAAGGTTCATGCAGCTGTTGTCACCCGGAGATCTGTTTATAATACAATTAACTAAAAATTGGTTTGTAAAAAAACTAGCTACAGCTACATGTATGTGTTGTAGATAACAATTTACCAAGTCGGTTTCCCTTGTGGTTTTATTCCTTGATATTTGAAACTGCATTGGGCTAGCCGGTCACGTTTTTAATGAGGCGTCTAGTCAAGTCGTTCTCCGGAAGCTTGATGCCCCTCGTCGTAAAGGTCGTCCCAACATGACCTTGAGGCTGACATTGGTCTAAGCAGTCCATCTCTCTCTCTCTAACACTATACTTGATAGAGGCAGACGCGCACAACTCATTTAAGGGAAGGTATACGATTGGTAATCACTCTAAAAAATTATGGCAATAAAAACTTACTTGGTTAGAAGTACAGCAACTTGCGATCGAGTATAAAGCATTTTGAGAAATATTTCACTTCAAAATGATGTGGATATGGAAAAAGATGTCCCAAAATTTGAATCTGAGAAACGTTTCTGTCGGTAACATTTCTCAGATTGTGTATTCCTATTAGGGATTATTCTTCATAAGTGGGCATAACCGCTCCAGATTTTGGGCGATATCTCAAAAAATGTTACCACCTTCTGAAATGAAATTTGTACAGGTTAGTTTTATTGTATAAATCTACATTTATATAGGATTAAAACAATCAAACAGTCCCAAAAAACCAAAGGTATACTTTGTCTTTAAGTCATCACAGCGGTGAATGAACAAGTGAATGAATGAATGCTGTTTTCATTTCTCGATTAGGTCCAGTGGTGTTCTTTGATGACTCAACGATGTTAGCTAACCTCACCGTCGGCGGCCTCATCAACGGTATTGATATCCAGGCGTTGTACAGGGACACCTTCTTTAATGTATCCACTATAGGCAAGTAGTTTGTCTGTCTCCTCTTTCCCTTGTGATGAAGAGTTGCTACATTAACGACACCCACACTCGGCTATTTGTAATATAGCCTTTATAGAGTCCCTTGACTATGTGTCCTCGCACTTTGTGCATCTCAAAGTAGTGTAAGCTTGTAATGTTGTTACCCCCCCTTCCCCCCCCCCAGTCTCACAAACCGACAGAGGTACCTCACCATAATCATTCCAATGCCCACCCAGATGACCAGTGTCTACAATCCCGGCCATGTCTCGTTGGGGCCCCCTGCCCCCTTTCAACGTTGAATCACATGTTGAATCACATTGTTGCACGGTCTTCTGCGTTCCAGTCAACATTGAGCGGGGGGACGGGGGACGGGGGAGAGAATGTTTATTGTGAGACAGGGAATGGTTATTGTAACGTTATAGGAATGGGTGGCCCAAGCATTTTGGCCGGGATTGTAGACTGGCTGTCTAGGACTTTTAGGATTGATGTGTCTTTTCTAAAAATGACCTTTACAGAGCAATTTATACGGGGGAGCAAAACCTTTACAAAACCTTGACCACCCCACTGACAATGTCACACTGACCCTTCCTTCATGCACTGACCATGTCAGTGACCAGTCCTTTCTCTACGCAGTGACCAAATAACCAATATATAAATGTCTTATTTTCCATTGCCATGCTCATTCTATTCTTGCTTCTCCAACACTGTACTTCCATATTCGATGTCTTTGTAAAGCCAAAGAGTTACAATAAATCTCTGTATCTTATAGCCCAAAGATAAGAATCTACCCATGAGTTTTATTTGTATTTATCAGCGGCCAGCTCTATCTCTATGTGACACCTTCATATTTAAAGGCACATTACAGAATTGGTAAAAAAAAAACTTATACTTTTGATCACAGATTTACATAAAACTTACACGGTCTAATGATGATGATAGTAGAAAACATCCCCTGAAATATGTCTGTCTGAAATGCCATATTTGATGAGAAATGAATAAACTAATTCTCCGATTGGAGTTTATCGCTCAGTGAGCGTTTTATTCATTTTTTTAATCTATATGGTTTCATGCAAATGTGTAATCGGTTTTTCACTATTTTCTCGTGACCCAGATGGCCGATCGATCTCAAACTTCTACAGGTTTGTCAGTTTATGTATATGGTGGATAACATAAAGTGCTTACACTGCCATCAACTGTTTTGTTAGCAAAACCAATTCTGTAATGTTCCTTTAAGTGTTACAGTAGTCTTGACTTGTATGCACGACGAATCTTATAACAGTTGTCATAAAAGGGGATCGGGTTGACTCAGTGGTTTCTTTCCCTGCCTTTCACCTCTGAGAATCCCACCTCAGACCAGAGCCTTGCATGTGAATTGGGTCGTCAGCCCCAACCTGGTTGCATGGGTTTTCGTCATGGGGGTTTTCCTCTCACATCTGAAGCTGAATGTTTCCTAGGAAGCAACTATAAATAAATAGTAAACCTGCGGGTACAGCCATGTGTAAATCCCTTTTGTGAGAGTGTTGGCTCTGAAAAGAGCCATGGTGGTCTCGACGTTTCGAACAGTATACTCTGCTCGTCTTCAGGAGAAGCAGATGAGCAGAGACCGCTCGAAACATTGAGACCAAACTGGGTCTTTTCAGAGCCAACAGTCTAACAAAAGAGATTTACACATGGTTGTACCCGCTAGTTTACTATTTATTTATTTATAGTTCCTTCCTATTTTTCCACACCATGCAAAGCTTCAAACAACACTTGAGAACATTTCTTCTCGTTTCCTGTTTCATCCTGTTATTGGCGCTAATTGTGTTGTTGGATGTGTTATAAGTAAGTAATTTTTTCTAAAATGACCTTTACAGAGCAATTTATACGGGGGAGCAAAACCTTCACAAAGCCAGTGACCGTCACATCTGGGCATATCATCTTCCAGGGACTCGTCAACGGGCATAACATGACGGAAGATTTCCTGGACAAATACTCCGATCAGATTATCACAGGTAATATTTGTATAAACACGTTTCTTGGTCTCTTCAACACTACTGGCAACCCATGTTGTAAAAGTTTTGTATTCATGTGCCATGAATTTGTGAGAAACATTAAAGGTACACGTTGCCTTGGATCGATCGAGTTGGTCTATAAAAAGCGTTTGGAACCGTTAATCATAAAATGCATATGGTAAGAAATATGTTTTAAAAGTAGAATACAATGATCCACACAAATATGCCTCGAAATTGCATGGTTTTCCTTGAACTTTGCGAACTAACACGGTCGGCCATTTTGTAGAGTAAAAAGTTTGACTCCATAAAATGGCCGACTGTGTTAGTTCACGATGTGAAAGGAAAACCGCGCAATTTCGAGGCATATTTGTGTGGATCATTGTATTCTACTTTTATAACATCTTTCTAACCATATTGATTTTGTAACAAACGCTTTTTATACACCAACTCGGCCGATTCAAGGCAATGTGTACCTCTAAGTTGTTGGTATTGATGAGGTGCACTGCAATTTTGATGAAGTGCATTGCACAGCCTTTTGTGGATCCCCAGTAATCTCTTCTCGCCGCCATGAAGGGACAGAAGCTGATGTGGTTCGGTCACATCATGTGGTAGGACAGCCTAAGCAAGGCCATCATGCAGGGCAGTGTTCAGGGAGGATGCAGGTGTGGGCGCTAACGGAAGAGCTGGTTTGACAGCGTGAAATGAACTAATAATGTAAACATGCCAGAACTCCCTGCGCAGGCCGTAGACAGACCAGCTTGGAGGAAGTTGTCGACGACTTTTTCTGCCCTCAGGTCCCCCCTGACAACAGCAGCAGTCAAGGAAAACACAACGTAACGTAACTGCAATTTCATTGCAGGTAGCACCTGTTTTAAAGTTCGTTCTGTTTTGTCTATTTATTGTTCCTTGTTTGTTTAGGACATAAGACTTTCCTTGATGGCTTTTCTGCAAATGCTGGTCTCAACGTAACTGGATTCATTGCTGGAATTGACCTTACAGCCCTGTACAGAAACTCGCTACTTCAAGGAAGAGAGGCCCACCTAATAGGTCAAAGGGTAAATACTCAATTAACTCTTACAGTGCCCGCTATTTTTTTGCATTTTGAACCTAAAATGCCCAGATTTTTGAGGAACACTTTTTGAATACTTAAAATAGATCGTACATGTGCGACCGTGGCACTGAAAGAGTTAACCTCTCAGGTCATAGAGGAAAATGATTCATGTCATAGGTCAAGGCTGAATTGACTTTATGGGTCAAAGGGGGAGATCAACCCCAAATGAAAACAGGAAATATCAATGGCACAGATCAAAAGTGGAAATGTTCTGTTTACTTCCTAGTTTATGGGTTTGCATGGCTATGGCTAAGGCATGAATGCAGAAAAGTATGTTACAGCCAACAGCCGTAGGGTCAAAGGGTGAATACCATTGACCTGATGTAGGTCAAAGGTGAAAGCATACAGGCCTCATAGTTGAAGTGAAAATATCTTTTCATGTTTTTGAAAAAGAAAATGTTACCTATAATTGGAACTGGTAAAATTCTATGCGTAGTGGATTTAAATGCTCGAAAGTAATGACGCATATACATAATTATTTTTAATTGGGGGGTTAAAATTGACGAGAGCATCCCCTTAAGGTGATCCTCTGCTGCTGCTTCCAAGGTTGTATCATAAACTTGGGTGTGATCCCTGGCTTTACGGCAGTCACAGGTTGTATGGCTTCTGACTGACACCCCAAACAAAGATGTTAACAAAATAGAGAGACAGCCAACATAGGGCTAGACAGCTCAGTTGGTAGAGCGCCAGCACTTTAATCAGGAGGTCTCGGGTTCAAATCTTGCTTTTGTCACTTTTTCTTTGGTCAACTCAAAATTATTTCAAAATTTACCCAGTCAGTTTCCCCTTTGTGGTTTTTTGTTACTTGAAGGTGAGATGCTTTGAATGAATACATTTCTGAGGTTCTGTCATTTCATTTGTGTTTATGTGTAGACGTTTCTCGATGATGTTACCGTCGTTGGCACTGTGGATGTTGCTGGTACAGTGGATGGAATTCATATAGATACCGATGTGCTGACCGTCAATGGGAATCAAATCGTTACCGGTGAGTCTCGTTAGATAAGAATGAAACTATAAATAATTGTTGGCTCTGAAAAGAGCTGGTGTGGTCTCGATGTTTCGAGCAGTATACTCTGCTCGTTTCTTCTGAAGACGAGCAGAGTATACTGTTCGAAACGTCGAGACCACACCGGCTCTTTTCAGAGCCAACAATCCCACAGAAGAGATTTACACATGGTTGTACCCGCAAGTTTACTTTTTATTTATAGTTTCTTCTTATTTTTCCACACCATGCAAAGCTTCAAACAATACTTAGTCTCATATTAGAGTTCAATTTTAAGAAGCTCCTTATCACGACATTCTAAAATTTTAACTCCATATATAGGGAAATCTGATAGCACTGGCTATCTCAATGCAGGCCTGATACTTCTAAAAAATGTCCTATTCAATTGTTGATTACTAAGGACCAACTGTCTCTTCCTATTATTTGTGCCTTTGTTTATTTGCTTTGCTTAATGTACTGTCTTCTTGTAAAGCGCTGTTTTTTACAGAATTTCGAAAAAACCTCAAAAAGCTGGGTGTTTTAGGTTCAAAACGCAAAAAAAGCGGGCACTGTAAGAGTTAATACAAGATAGCAATATGCAGGAAGTCAAAATCAGACAAAACTGTCATTGTGACGCATTGAAAGCGCCCTCGTGCAGTAAGAAAATACCGCCAATTGGGTAGATCCTTCGTACAAATTAGCATACAGTGAAGTGGATAGCACATTCACCATTCTTTTTGTCCATGGTATCTTGCAGGTGTTAAGACGTTCCAACGTCTTGTGGCCCAAAATGCATCAGTTTCTGGGAATGTGAACGTGGAAGCCTTCATCAATGGACGGAATTGGACAGACTTTGTTGTGACCAGAGTAGATCTGTCATCCGATCAGGTACGGTATAAATGAGCAGTAAAAATCTGCAAGGAAGTAATTTGACATACCAGTTTTTCATTTCTGGTTGTGAAGCCAAGGGCTTTCAGAAAAGCAAACTTAATTACTGTACCAGCCAAGAACCCCATGGAGAGAAGACAAAGAAGGAAGTTTCAGTTTTAGATAAGGGAGGAAAAACCCGTTCGTGTATGCTTGGTTGGTACCTGCTGTGTGGTCTCGCTAAACGTAGATGGGTTTAGCGTTCTTGTGAAAATACACTGACAGTTTTTTTGCTGTTTTCTCAGCAAGTGGAGGACACTGTATTTAGCTGAAACTTTCACATGTGACTTTTTGTTGCATTAAAAAAAAAAAATTGCCAATAAATCAAGATTACGTTGACAAAAACCCAATCTATGACCTTACCTTTATTTGCTGTGTGCTGTACAATCTCTCAATTGGTGCTCGATATGGGGCAGAGGGTAACCCCCCCCACCATATTGTGTCTTCATTGTGTGCTTGGAATCTCAGGAATTCTTTTGAGGATTTTAGAGGGGGGGAGTTCTATACAAGAGGAAAATGGTGTGTTATAGTATTGGTAGATAGGGGGGACCCTCTGCACCATATCGGGCACGCTATACCTGGCTGCCAGTAGGTTTTCAGTAGTTAATGGATGAATGGGACTAAGTTAATTCCCACAGGCGGCCAGGAATAGCTCTTATGATTTTTACATTTTTCTTATTTATCAGGTCATCTATGCCAACCACAGTATTATGGCCAGTAATGTGACTGTGAATGATGTCGACATCTTAGGGTTGGTCAACGGTGTGAATCTGACGGCGCTGAAGGATGAAATCATGAGCAAGACCAAAGACCAGACGATCACGGGGGACAAAATATTCGCTGGTAATACACCGATGACACTGGTAACCCAAGATATTTACCCCCTTGCACCAATGTCACACGTAAGCGTGTAAATATTGAGTGGCTTAAAATGCGCACTACATGTACTGTATATAACACACAGGGTCATTGACCCCGAAAATGGCACAACCAAGATTATTGTGATGATGATGTTAGCAAATAGCCAATATGCATGTCTGAATTCCTATGGTCAGCAAAGGATTCTGGGTGAAATCCGAGTCCAAGCAACAACAGCAACCATCATGACTGATTTTGAAACATTGAGATACACAACTATAAAACCTGGCATAGTTATGGAAACTACAGCATGGCATCCATATTGGCAGCTTGATTTATTTGTTAACGTGTACTCGGTTTCCCAGGATGCATTGTGGTGCATTTTTAAGGTGCTGCTTGTGCATATGGGCTCTTGGGTCAATAGACTCTTGCACATGGATCACTCAAACAGCGCCCTCACTGGAAAAAGGAAGACCTATCAGTTGCTGAGAATTGTGCATGACGCGTGTACATTTGTGCGCGTGCCTTTGTTTGACTTCAGCGATGGCAGCCTATTTAATGAGAGACTTTCATCAACACTAGGTGGCAGCAGACTAGCCTGGTAAATTCCATTGTCCTCAGAAATGTGTGCGTACTCAGAACCATGTGAACAATGGAAATTTAAGTCAGTTCAGTCGCCAGTTTACAGCCACTTTCATTCAATGCACATTGTATCAATCTAGCATTAGGAAAAAACTAACCAAGCTTCGCTACCATGGGCAGCGGGCCGTATCGATACCTCTCGTCACTAATCCCTGGTAGGGATTTGCTGAAAATCAATGTTGATCTGCTCCCAAAGTGCACTGGTTTGCTTGCACGCACGCTTGTTAAAAACTTTGGCGAGCGTGTATGGTGCTTGTTGAACGCTTGGTACGTGTGTGTCAGAAATGCAAGTGTTTTGATGCGATTCTAATTCAAATGAATCATGTTTTTACCGGTTACCCTAAACTGCATACAGTTAGACATGTCTCAAGATCAAAGAAGAATGGAAGGGGACCAGTCGCTCTATGACTTGATGCCTCTTTTGCGGGGCCACCATACTTGAGCGCGTGCGTAGCGTGGATCGACCAAAAGCCAAATTGAAATGTGCCATATACTGGCATATTTAATATATAATATAATAATAGACACTTGTATAGCGCATATTGCAAAAAGCCTCTAAGCGCTTAAAGGAACATTACAGAATTGGTTTTTTGCTAACAAAACAGTTGCTGGCAGTGTAAGCACTTTATGTAATCCACCATATACATAAACTGACAAACCTGTAGAAGTTTGAGATCGATCGGCCATCTGGGTCACAAGAAAATAGTGAAAAAACCGATTACACATTTGCATGAAATCATATAGATTCAACAAATGAATAAAAATGGCGTGGCGAGATCACCACTGGGAATGAGGTTGAAACCAACCAGTCTCGATCTTAACTATTAGGTGGATAATGCAAATTACATCATTGTGTAAGCTTCCTGCTTCAAATTTCAGAAACTTTCCCAGTTTTCAAATGTAAATTTTCAGATAAAATACTTGAATTTTTCTCATTGATTTGCCATCTTTGCTTCAGACACAATTGTTCGTGGTAACGTGTCGTTGGGCGGCTTCATCAATGGCGTGGATCTAGATCAGTTTGTATTGAGAGCCATGCTCCTCAAAGGACCGCAGACGGTCACCGGGTCAAAGGTCAGTATCTCATTGAATATTCGTACATGCAATGTCTTGCCCAGACAAGGTCTAGCATTGGTTGTTAATTTTAGCAATTGCTCCTCTGAACAAATGTACTAACATTGAATGATGGGGGAAGGTTTTCAGCTAGTGATGTTGCCTGTGGATTATCTAAAAATTCTGGTCGCAAATTTAGAGACAAGATCATGCATTTTAAAGGCAAAGTGCACTTTTGGGTTTTTGGAATCGTTTGAATGTTTTAATTTTTAATCCTATATAAATGTTGAATAAAACTAACCATTGAAAAATTTCATTTCAAAAGCGGGTAGAGTTTTTGAGATATCGCTGACAAAATCTGGAGCGGTTATGTCCACGCATTAAGAATAATCCGTAAAAGATGTCATTTTTTATCCCCCCAACTTTGAATCTGAGAAACATTTCTGTCAGAAACATTTATCATATTGTGTATTCCTATTAGGGATTACTCTTCATGCGTGGACATTTATTCGCCGCGGATTTTGGCGATATTTCAAAAACGCGACCACCTTTTGAAATGAAATTTTTCACAGGTTATTTTTATTGTATATTATCTACATTTATATGGGATTAAAACAATCAAACGGTCCCAAAAACCAAAGGTATACTTTTAAGATGGTTGCCTTTAACTCTTTCACTCCGTAATAGAATTTTCGAATTTCGCGCTGTTTGTACGGAATTAATTATTGGACGCCGCCATCTAATGTGTCAATAATACCCTTGGCGCGATGGAAAGCCAAAGACAGCGACTCAAAGCCACTGCAACTAGGGTCAGAGGTCATCCAGATGGCAATACGGCATAAATTATGCAAAAAAGGCACACATCATGGGGATGCCCCGAGTATCTACAGTGACGTCAACGAGCCGCTGTGAGCGGCTTTCCGTAGCGAAAGAGTTAAGATGTAATGATTGAATCAAGAATGAAGAATGTTAAATTTGGTTTAAATCTACACTCTAGACATGTGTGATAAGTACTTTGTATAATACTCGGTACTTTCCTGGTCCTTCTGGAAAAAAATGCCACACAGGCGTACTACTTGGGTGGGATTCGAACCCATGACCCCCTACAATTTAGAGCAAATGTTCTTAACCACTAGACCTCTGAGTGTTCTCAGTGCTGAGAGGCCAGTTCAAATCCTGTAATTGGCAGAGGGTGCTGCAACAGTTTCATATGTATAATAATTACATTTGTACAATAATTACTAGGTAATAATTTTTGCATCGGGGATAAAGGATTTTATCAAAACTTGGTTTTACCCGTACACCGATGTGTATTAAGAACTTTATACTTAGTACTTTCCTGAGCTCTGTAAAATAAAATCACTCGGATGGGATTCGAACCCACGACCTTTGCATTGCTAGAGCAGATGTCTTACCACTAGACTACCGAGCTAGCCAGAGGGCTTGAGGTCATGGAGGTAGTTTGAATCCTTGGCAGCGGGTACTGCAAGGCATTTTGTAGATCGTTGGAGTAGTTTGCATGGAAAAGTATCAACTTATTCTGTTTGTTAATGGAATAAAAGTCTGTCTTTTGTTTTTTTACAGACATTTGTAAATCCAACTGCACTTTTAGAGAGCCTGGCACTAACAGGACTCCTGGATGGCGTAGACCTGGACTTCTTCATGTCAGACATCATATATCCTGAGAAACTGATCAAAATTCTTGGCACCAAGGTAAGCTTGCACTCTTTATTTCACCTAGGTACACAATGCGCCGTATTTTTGACCGCGTGAGGGCGCTCTCTAAATTATTTGTATCACTTCCGGGGTATAGCTTATGAGCGATTATTGTCTGATCAGCTAGCTGTGTACAGTTTTAACGTCGTTTTGTCACTTCTGTGCGCGAGACAGTTTAGTCAGTGCTTCTAAGGTGGGTTATTAACGGCTCCTTTAAATGTCTTATTGTCCGCAACTAGAAACTATCGCGCACAGAATTGCAACGCTAGCTAGCTGAGCAGACGATAATCGCTTGTGTTATACCCCCGGAAGTGATAAAAATGTTTTTTAGAGCGCCCTCACTCGGTCAAAAATACGGAGCATTGGTGCTCGATATGGGGCAGAGGGTACCCCCCCCCCCTCCTATTGTGTCTTCATTGTGTGCTTGGAATCTCTTAAGGGGGGGGGGGAGTTCTATACAAGAGGAAAATAGTGTGTTATAGTATGGGAACATTGGGGGGGACACCCTCTACCCCATATCGGGCAGGCTATATAGGTACACTAGTTCTTTCCTCCATGGGTACACATAATAATAATAACTAGTTCTTATATAGCGCATTTCACAGTAACGTATCAATGCGCTTTACATTAGTGGCCCTGGTCATTGGGCCAATGGCATTCCTGTAATCTTTCTCAGCTCCATGGGGCTGTGCTGCCGTGGCGCTCCGAAGGCTTTTTCATACACAATATCAACCTCTACCCTCGCAGGTACCCATTTTTACCCCTGGGTGAAGAGAAGCAATTATAGTAAAGCATCTTGCTCAAGGACACAAGTGTCATGACCGGGATTTGAACCCACACCCCGATGACTCTGACCACCAGAACTTGAATCCGATGCTCTAATTCACTCGGCCATGACACCCTACATAGGTCAGCCCTATGGGACGAAGCAGTGATTATTATAAGTGCCTTGCTTACGGACACGAGTGTGAAGACTGGGACTCACACCCACACTCTGCTGATCAGCCGCCGATTTCACGAAACATTATGCAACTGCGTATTAGTCCACTTACGCAACATTTGTTGCGTAAGTTGTGCACCACAAACTCAAGAAGTCTTGCACAACGCAGGACTTACGCAGTTGCGTAAAGTTTCGTGAAATCAGCTGCAGGACGACGGACATAACGAGTACAGTGCGGTTGACCGCTGGGCCACCACACACCACATAACTGCAAATACATGTGATGGCACAGTTAATTGGCTACTATGAGTGGCGTGTCGCGGCCAGGCGGATAAGAGCACCGGACTCAAGCTCTGGTGTTTCTGTTCAGCAGAGTGTGGGTTCGAGTCCCGGTCGTGACACTTGTGTCCTTAAGCAAGACACTTAACCATTATTGCTGCGTCCTTCGGATGGGACGTAAAGCCGTTGGTCCTGTGTGTTGTGTAATGCGCGTAAAAGAACCCAGTGCAGTTATCGAAAAGAGAAGAGGTTCGCCCCGGTGTTTCTGGTTTGATTGGCAGCATATTGCGCCACAGCACCTTGTAAACCATTACATGGTGCTATGCAAAGGACAAAGGTCTCATACTTCAAAAACATAGCTCCACAAAACCTTGCAGGAAAATACTTCATGACGATTATGATTATGATTATGTACACATATTGGCAAGGCAAGATGGTACACCTGTTTTATGCTAATGCTGAACTCGTCGTTGGCCTTTGACATGTGTTAATAGATCATGAAATTGTTTCCCTTCTTGTTTTTGTTGCAGACATTTTCAGATGGGTTGTACGCCGAGCAAGACGTGACTGTGACCGGAACGGTGGATGGAATCGACCTGAGCACAGAGGTCATGACCCTGAATACAGCACAAAATCTCACAGGTAACACAAGTTGAGGATGATTATATTTGTACAGTCACACAACCCTTGTTGTAGAATCAAGGTCCAATTTCTTAGAGATGCTGAATAATAATAATAATAATACTAATATTCGGTTTTTATATAGCGCTTTATACACCATGTCTCAAAGCGCTTCCAACATTAGTACCCTGATCACTGGGCCATTTCATTCCTTAAACCATCTCAGCTCCCTGGGGAGAATACAGCCTGTGCTGCCAAATATGTAGTGCACTAAGCTAAATCAATCACAAGAACCATCTCTGCCCACACAGGTACCCATTTGCCCTGGGTGGAGAGAAGCAATTATAGTAAAGTGTCACGACCGGGATTCGAACTCACACTCTGCTGAACAGAAACACCCGAGCTTGAGTTCGGTCCTCTTATCCGCTCGGCCTTTTGGGTCTTTGGTTTGAGCTCAATGAGCGTACCTGTCTGGGGCTCACACTTATAAGCTCTGCTTCTTAGTGAGCTCCCCTGCAGTATCACCAAAGTGTATTTCGTTCTTCTGCTAAGACCCTTTTAACTATTCCTAGAACTTCCTCATCATATGGCGATCGTGCCTTTTCTGCTTGTGCTCCTAAACTTTGGAACTCTTTACCTAATAACATTAGATGCTGTAGTTCTCTTCCATTGTTTAAAAACTTGCTGAAAACTCATTTATTTATCTTCACATACACTTAGCTTGTAACATGTCTTAGATTATTCATCTGTATAATTGTCTTTGTATTCTATATTTCTCTTTTGCCGCTTGTATTTTTTTGTTTTGTTCTGTGCCTCGGAATAGGGTCTTGTACACTAGATAGATGGCGCATTATAAATGCATTATTATTATTATTATTATTTATATCAACCTGGCTTAACTGTGTTATTATCGAAATATGTACATATATATTATTGCCTGTATAGAGGTTTTACAGTCACGTGATGTTATCACGTGACTGTGTGTTTGAGACGCCATATTGCCGGTCAATGACCAGAGGCAAGATCACAGTTCATGACCGTAACCATGACCGGCAAGATGGCTGCCGTTGCGGTAGTCGGGGCCAGTGACGTCAGCTGAAAAACCTTTATAAGATTTGATACTGTGGAAATAAAATGAACCTTGAAACCTTGAAGCATTGACCAAAACAATTGTGGCGTGTCGAGGCCTAGCGGAGTCAGCAGAGTGTGGGTTTTGAGTTCCGGTCTTGGCACTTGTGTTTTTTAAAGCAAGACACTCCGCCATTATTGCTGTGTCCTTCAGATGGGACGTAAAGCTGTAGGTACCGTGGGTTGTGTAATGCACGTAAAAGAACCCAGCAGGCCTTGCGCTTCAGCTTTTTGTAAAGTAGCCCGCCGGGCCAGTAAACTGTGCCTTTTACTTGCCCCCAGGAAGTTTAAGTAGCCCAGATTTTAAACAGGAATGTGTTAATGTTAACGATCACATCCAGTTTAATGATCAAATGAAGTTATATTCACACACTCAATAACGATTAACACATTTTATACATTAATTGATCACATCTGAAAAGGAAGAAATGAGCATTTTAAACAAGTAGGTTGCACAGTTTTTAGAAGCCCACAGGGCAAGTTGAGAAGTGGTGTGTACTAGCCCATAGCATTTTTTACTAGACAATGTACACCGGGCTAGTGTTAAGGGCGAGCCCTGCCCAGGACTCTTATCGTTAAGAGAAGGGGTTCGCCCCGGTGTTTTCTGGTATATGGTTGACAGTAGATTATGCCCTAGCACCTTGTAAATGGTTCAAACATAGCTCTGCATATATTGCAGGGAAAAAAATGAGCACTTTGAGATGCCCTCAGATGTAATAAAGCGCTGTTCAAAAACTGCATATTATTTATATTCATTTTGCTAACCATAATAAAGTTACCAGCCAAAATACCATATTACACACACTGTCTGCGGCTGGTTTCCTGCTTTGTTTTGCTGCGCAGAAGTTAAGGAGCTCTACGAAATAGACCCGATGCACACGATGTCATTGGAGTAGGGTGCCCTTGGCTACAGGTCAAACTAAGGTTACTCATTGGCCGATTCAGTGCGCCGCATGTACATAGATGTGCATTTTCCATTGTTACGTCTTCTTTTTACCTCTAAAGATGGCGGCGTGATAATAATAATACACAGTTCTTATGTAGCGCTTTATCACGTCCGATGGGCGTCTCAAAGTGCTCAGTATTTTTCCTGCAAGGTATAATGTGGAGCTACGTTTTTGAAGTATTAGACCTGTTCCTTTACATAGCACCAAGTAATGGTTTACAAGGTGCTGTGGCGCAATATGCTGCCAATCAAACCAGGTGATGATGTCATAGCTTAAGGTCCGTTGGGCCCTGATGGTCATATTTGTGATATTTCTCTCTCCTCGCTCTTCAGGTTCTTGGACTGTCACCAAGAACATTGTGTCCACGGCAACGGATACCATAGTAACGGGCCTCGTCAATGGCATCGATATTGTTTATCTCAACAACTCCATTGTAAAGACGATCGGTACCCAGTCGATCAGCTCACCACTGGTGTTCGTTCAGAGTAAGAAATCGTTTTTTTCGAAAAAAAAGATCTCTGTAATGCAGTTCTTACTACATTACAGAGATCTTGAACTATTATTCTTCACTTGTAGTTAATTTATTCGATTAGTAAATTTGCGGTCTTGTTTTCCAATCTTGCCTTTATTCTTTTATTATTAATTGCACTTAGCATTTTGAAGCCATTTCCCAGCAAATAAGTGCACTTTAAGTATTTATTTATTATTGTTATACTATTGAAAATATAGTATTTGAACTGCCTCTAGCGACCGGGCTAGCTTGGTGGTCCAGTGGTAGGACATCCACTCTAGAATGAGAAAGGTCGTGGGTTCGAATCCCACCTGAGTAATAATAGGCCTGTGGATTTTTGACACAGACCTCGGGGAGACACTTCGGTGTAAAGGCAAAAAACAAAAAATGGTCTTTATCCCCAATGCAAATTCAATCATTTGATAATGTAGGCCAGTGCATGAAATTTGCCCCACCGTAAACTAGACGTGCGTCAAGACATTGCTTAATACATGTATGCCTAATTTGCAGGAAATGGTTCCAGAATTGGGCACTATATACCCATTGCACAATGTGCAGCTCTTGCATGCACGTCTCCTGTCCGCCATTTTGGGTGTCAAAGCGTGCACAAAAGGATGTTACATGTGTTTGCACGCGCATTGGTGCGTAAACACGTCTACCATCCTTTTGTGCATGTTTTGACACTCAAAAAGGCGGACAGGAGATGCGCTCGTATGTGCGTTGTGCAATGGGTCTATAGGCACAATGTTTGATTGGTTACAGCGCCCTCTCACGATGTGAACATTTGAACAGCCAGTGAAAAACTGAACTTGAGCGAAAAACTAAAAGACTTCCTGTCATTGTTGAATTGATTATGGTTGACTTACTTATGAGTTAATTGTTGAATTAAAACAGTTCAGCCCCCCCCCCCCCCAAAAAAATGAAACATTTCTTTACTTATGATTTTGTACAGACATGTGTTATAAGACAGACATAGACTGGCAATAGAGGTCAGTAGGCATGTTTATCCCCTCAGGCACGTGAGTGACCAGAAGATCGGATCCGTAGAGTGTCGTGGCCGAGCGGATAAGAGCACCGAATTCAAGCTCTAATGTTTCTGTTCAGCAGAGTGTGGGTTCGAATCCCGGTCGTGACACCTGTGTCCCTGAGCAAGACACTTTACTATAATTGCTTCTCTCCACCCAGGGGTAAATGGGTACCTGTGAGGGCAGAGATGGTTCTTGTGATTGACTTAGCTTAGTGCACTACATATTTGGCAGCACAGGCTGTATACTCCCCAGGGAGCTGAGGTGGTTTAAGGAATGAAATGGCCCAGTGATCAGGGTAATAATGTTGGAAGCGCTTTGAGACATGGTGTATAAAGCGCTATATAAAAATCGAACATTATTATTATTATTATTATTTCCCTCGGGCTTCTACTTCGGGAGATTGCACCCTCTTCTGGTCACTCACAGTTCCTCGGAGTGCATAGACACGGACTAGTGACCTCATTGCCAGTCCACAACAGAGCTGCCAACTCTACCCGATTTCTGCAGAAAGTTGCCTGAACAAAAACCCAAATCTTTCCATGTTCTGATGAACAAAATTTGAAAATCTCCCTGATTATGGAAAACTTTTTCCTTGTTATGTTGAATGTAATTCTACGGTCGTATCCGAATTGGCGGCTACAGCTATGGCTATGACCAATGCTAAGGGTGTTGCTAAGGACATCCTATACTTCAACGAATGATGACATGGAAATCTAGCTGTAGCAGTAGCTGTAGCCGTTAATTTGGACACAGCCTATACACTTCCCAGATTGTTAAACAAAATCTGATTGCAAGATGCAAATGTTGGCATCTATGCCATAATCAACTCTCTCACCCACTGACCAGTCGCTAGCGGCCGGTTTAAATCCCTGCAGAAAAATAGTTGTAAAACAAACAAAAAATCAAGATCCCACGGCTACACAGTTTTCAGAATGGGAAAGAGGACTCTTGAGGGCGCTACTGTGACCAGCTTTTTGGGGGGTCACAATTTGAAAAAAAATCAAGTGAACAATTAATGTGTCCAGATGATCAATTTATCACAAAAATAAATGGTACATGAAAGGGTTAATAATAATAATAATAATGTTCGGTTTTTATATAGCGCTTTATACACCATGTCTTAAAGCGCTTCCAACATTAGTACCCTGATCACTGGGCCATTTCATTCCTTAAACCATCTCAGCTCCCTGGGGAGTATACAGCCTGTGCTGCCAAATATGTAGCGCACTAAGCTAAATCAATCACAAGAACTATCTCTGCCCTAACATTTACCCCTGGGTGGAGAGTAGCAATTATAGTAAAGTGTCTTGCTCAGGGACATGGGTGTCACGACCGGGATTCCAACCCACACTCTGCTGAACAGAAACACCAGAGCTTGAGTTCGGTGCTCTTATCCGCTCGGCCACGACACTCTACACTCGAATATTCTACACTCAAATTCATATTCAAACCCCCTTCAGATTTGACCTCCATGAGTGACATTACCGTCACCGGTCTAGTGGACGGAGTCGACATATCAGAGCTACGGCTCAAAGCAATCATGCTGGACGAACCCTTCGACATTCGGGGCAATTTGACCTTCACTCAGGGCATCACCTTTGATGGCTACATGGAGGTGTCGGGGCTGATCTACGGTTTGAATCTCTCTGGCTGGTACGAAGACGTAGTCTTACTCCACACAAATGAGGTATAATCTCTTTGATTAGCATTTTTTGTAAGACCTATTTAAAAAAACAAAACAAAAAAACCCAGAATTTTCATGTTATTTTCTTTGTTGAGAAAATACATTGGACCAATAGACCCTTCCCATGAAATATGCAAATTGAACATCGCGCGTGCGCACTCTCCCTACTGGTTGGCAAAATGAGTGAACATCACACCCTTTTTTGCATGGGACTGATGTTGGCGTGACGCACATGCGTTTGTGCATCTGCCTAGTGCACAACTCTATCGCGTTTGCCAACCAACAGTGTCTGTACGCATGCGTGAATGTAATTAGCATATTTCATGGGAAGGGTTTATTCACCCGACGCCATCATCACAATAACCTTGGTTGTGCATTTTGGGAGTCAATGTCCCTGTGTGTTTATAAAGTGTAGTGGGTATTTTAGGCGACGTGGCATTTACACGCTTACCATTTAATTTTGTGTGTGCAATTCAACCCCCAAAATGACAGCACAGCAGCCGCAGGTAATGCTGGTGCAAAGGGTCAATGCGTTTCGAGGTGGGAAAATTTATGGACGATTCTATCGGGAATGGAATTGACCTCAAGTTTGGCCTCCATCACAGATTTTTTTTGTTTATTTTTTTAAATGAGATATCGCCTAACTCGGAAGGCCGAACGGCCACTCAAGGTGAGGGCTACACTTAACTGATTTGGGCTGTTGACCCAAATCAACTGACACCAGAGGCGCATTGCCACCTACTCCTGGGGCTGAAACAGGGTTACCCCCTTCACAGTCTGTAAGGATGTAGGCATGGGTATCATCCACTAGGAGCCTGGCTGGTAGAGCAGAATGCACTACCTTCCCAACAGATGTAGATGTAGTCACTGTTGTGCTTTTTTAAAGCTCCCAACCCAGTCATTACTACTTAGTGCAGACCAGGTCTTCACACTGTTGTTTCCTAATTGTCATTTTCAATGAATAAAAATAGCTGTATAGATAGATTGTCTGCTGTGACACGACCTTGCCTCATTTGGACAAATGGGCGGGGAACGATATTTTCGAAACAATGCCGTGAAATGCCAGTAATTATCCATATTGGACGGGTGCCTGTCCAATATTAAAACTTGGAGCGCGGCAGCAGTAAATACATGGAAAAATAATGGATGACACGTGACGCGTGTTCCACCAATCGAATGACAAGGTTTTGTGCGTGTGGTATATAGCAGTATTTATATTTAGGCCCAAACTTGGAAAGGTTTTCTAGAATTAAACTCCAGTGATTCTCACTAAGTTTTTCTTTATTCGGGATACTTCTCAGACTATTGTAGGCAGCAAGACCTTCGTGAGCAACCTTACCGTTGTCGGTGATCTCGCCGTGACCGGGGACCTGGATGTGGATACAGTGTTTGGAAGAAACTTTGATGAGTTTGTAGCCGATGCTGTGAACCTCACTGGGAATGCTACAATCACAGGTTTGGGGATGCGTTTGTGAATTTTTGCAGTTTTTTTCTGTCGTGCCATAAAACCTTAAAGGTAGGGTCATAGATTGTTTGTTTTTTTCTTTTACTGACAAAATTAGAAAGAAAGAAATAAAATCCACATATGAAAGTTTCAGCTGAATACAGGTTGTACTTGCTGAGAAAACAGCAAAAAAAACTGTCACAGTATTTTCACATGAACGTAGAATTCGTCCACATTCAGCGAGGTGACGGCTGGTACCCACCGCATCTCTGGCAGCAGCGTTCGCAGACGGACACCAACCCTCAGAAGTCTGTGAAATAATTCGTGCATAAATCAATTCTCAGACTCAAAAAGTTTGTGGGTGAAAAAAAATCCAAACCATATTACTTCGAAGGGATTGCTCTCTCAAAATAGTCCATACTAACATGTCAGGCGATGCGACGTGCCACAATGTTTTTATTACTAATTTAAATCTTCAAATGTTGGTAGCTGTGCAAATAGGCTCAGCAATCACCAAAATGATTGCACGCAATGAGTTTGCGTTATAATAATAATAATAATAATAGCGGCTTCTTATATAGCGCTCAAATCCGTCACTCAGTGATGCTCAAGGCGCTCCAACATTATTACCCCTGGTCACTGGGCCATTTATTTCATTCCTTAAACCATCTCAGCTCCCTGGGGTGTATACAGCCTGTGCTGCCAAGTATGTAGCGCACTAAGCTAAATCAATCACAAGAACCATCTCTGCCCTCACAGGTACCCATTTACCCCTGGGTGGTGAGAAGCAATTATAGTTAAAGTGTCTTGCTCAAGGACACCAAGTGTCATGACCGGGATTCGAACCCACACCCTGTTGACTCAGCCACCAGAACTTGAATCCGATGCTCTACCCGCTCGACCACGACATGCTACTATTATGCTGTTTTAATGTCTAAAAGTTTTTTTTAAATTTTACTTTGGGTGTATATCACAGGATCGAAAACTCTTGCAGGGACCCTGACCGCCGAAAGCACTGTATGGGCGGTTAAAACTGTGGATGGCATTTATATTGAGGACATAGTCACTAAGGATGGTAGGTACCAAACGTGTTTATTCATGCATCGTCTTGAATGATTTATACACCCTGCTATGAGTCTCATACTGAGGCTGGTGTCCATTTTCAAATTTGCTGAACTGTAACTCTATGAAGCCCAAACTGAGGCTCATATCTAAAGCAGTCTGGTGCCGTGACGCTTTGAATTGATTCTTAGTTTGTTTTGCTTCAACAGGATATCAGGTGATAACGGGACTCAAGACTTTCACACAAATGGTCACCTCCAACAAAGATATCACAGTTTCAGGTATGTAGACAAAGTCACACAAAAATCAATTGTCTAAAGCCCGGTTCATACTTCCTGCGAATGCAAATGCGAAGCGAATTTTGAGGTCACAGCTCTGTTTTTCGCTGCGAATGTTTCGCAGGAGTTGAGCACATCTCAACTGTTGCGAATTGTTCGTTGCAAATTTGTGACGTCAAAATTCGCTTCACATTCGCATTCGCAGGAAGTATGAACCGGGCTTTACTTCACTAAACTATTCAATAAATGTGATGCGATCAAGCTAAATGAGTCGTTTGTCGGTAAATGCATTATTGAATAACAGGCCAAAATAGGTCGACAGGGGTGTACATTTCTATACATCTCTTGGTGTTTCGACTTCCATAACTTTTGAACCAAAGGTGGTATCAACTCGGGGTTTTCATATCCTTAAAGCTGAGATAGTACTTCTTTCAAATAGATAAAAAAACAAAAATTGACAAGGGTCGACAAAAGACTCATTTAGCTTGATCGCATCACAAATTTCCTGCAAAATAAACCATTATACAAAGCACTTAGTAAACACCAGGGCCGTCGGGCTGGCAGAGTGGTGTCTTTCCTGGCCTTCCACCTCTTGGATACCGGTTCGAATCCTGCTGGGGGCCATTATGTGGATTGGGTTTTCAGTCCATACCTGATTACGTAGGTTTTCCCTGGAATAATTCTCTTGGGTTTTCCTGAAACTGAAACTTCCTTGTCTTCTTTCCATTTGGGTTCTTGGCTATGAGTAGTGATTAAGTTCGCTTTTCTGAGAATCCTTGGCTTCACAACCAAGTAACAAAAACACACCAGTTGATCATCCTGTTTTTTTTTCAAAAAGAGGAGGAGGATGAGGGTCTTTTTAGTTGATATTATTTCTTTCAAGGGCGGTCGCCTTGTACCTCTGGGACCATGGTTCGAATCGCACTGGGTACACTATGTGGATTGGGTTTTCAATCTCTGTTCAGCAGAGTGTGGGTTCGAGTCCCGGTCGTGACACTTGTGTCCTTAAGCAAGACACTTAACCATTATTGCTTCGTCCTTCGGATGGGACGTAAAGCCGTTGGTCCCGTGTGTTGTGTAATGCACGTAAAAGAACCCAGTGCACTTATCGAAAAGAGAAGGGGCTCACCCCGGTGTTCCTGGTTTGATTGGCAGCATATTGCGCCACCACACCTTGTAAACCATTACTTGGTGCTATGTAAAGGAACAGGTCTAATACTTCAAAACGTAGCTCCACATTATACCTTGCAGGAAAAATACTGAGCGCTTTGAGACGCCCATCGGACGTGATAAAGCGCTATATAAGAACTGCGTATTATTATTATTATTATTATTACATGATTGCGTGGATTTTTCCCTGGAATGTTTCAAGGAGAAAAGAGCCAAGCGAAAAAACCTGGTTTTGACACATGTGTCCTTAAGCAAAGACATTAACCATTATTGCTCCATCCTTGGGATGGGGTGTAAAAGCCGTTGGTCCCCCATGTGCTGTGTAATACATGTAAAGGAACCCAGTTACACTTATTGCTAAGAGAAGGGGTTTGCCCCGGTGTTGCTGAATGCGCCGCAGCACCTTGTAAACTCTTACAAGTTCGCTCGGCCCCAGCGGCCTATCCAGGACCGCTGGGATGGGCTAATCAGCTTGCACAGTTTCTTGTTCAGGAAGTACGTCATGCGTGCAGTGCTTTCAGTGTGAGTGTGATGCATGATGGGACTGAGCATGGGACTGAGCATTAACGTTAACGATACGTTTGCCCATCCCAGGGCCTTTGGTTTTAAGGCAAGGCGCTGGGGACGAGCGAACCTTACAAGGTGCTACATAAATTGGTCTTATAATATAAAAACTTCAAAACCTCAAAGATCATTGGTTGCCAACTCCCATCACTTGATGAACTTTATCTCTCTCTCGAGTAACAAAACGAGCCCTTTCTATAGTAGATGACAAGTTTCACCCGGCACATGATCTCTTTCAGCCCATGCGGTCAAAGAACCGATATCGTTCAATCAAATCTGGTTCTAATGGTACGTTGCAAAGTTTTTTACCCTACAGCCGTTCGTATTCTCAATGACGGATTTTAATCCAAAAATGTATATTTCTGATTTTAATTCATAACGTGCTGTTTTTGTCTTTTTGTATTTCGCCTGTATATTGTAATACTTTTCATTTATGTTTAAAGATTTCGATGTATTTTGTATTTAATGGTAATTTTTAGTGTGTTTTGGTATAAACATGTTTTTAGACACGCAAAACCAAAATGCATTTCACTGTATAATTATTTTTTACATGTGACAATAAACCAATAATAATAATTACAACCTCAAAACATGTCTTTAAAAGTGTTTCTCTTTGTTCAAGCGTCTTGTGCATCTGACTGGTATGCTATAGATAGTTCCCAGTAGACGCCATCTTTACGGGCAAATTGCATTCTGGCTTGCAGGTGCGTCAAACGCTCAACTTATTAACGCAGCCGCGTTGTTCACTGACCAATCCTGCAATGAGTTTCGTGAAATGCGCGCGTGTTGCACGCCGTTCTCACACGAAACGCACGACTGTTTGTTCTAAACTGCCCGTAAAGATGGCCGATTTACGTCACACTGCAACCTATCTATATAAGACTCCAATATTATTATTATTATAGTTTGTGGTTGATTTGAAATTTACCCAGTCAGTTTTCCTTGTGGTTCATTACTTGACATTTAAAATTTAAAAAAAAGTTGCATCCCCTCAAGGTGATCCCGTGGCTGCCGCTTCCCAGATTGTACCATAAACTTGGGTGTGATCCCTGGCTACACGGCAGTTAACGGTTGCATGGCTTCTGACTGGCACCCCCCGAACAAAGATATTGACAAAATAGGGAGACCGCCAATATAGGGCTAGATAGCTCAGTTGGTAGGGCGCCAGCTTGTTAATCTGGAGGTCGTTGGTTCAAATCCCGCTCTAGTCAATTTTGTCTTTGTAGCGTCTGACTGGTGTTCAGCGTCACTGCTTATTGATTAACGTACCGGCGCTCTACCAACTGAGCTATCTAGCCCTATGTTGGCGGTCTCCCTATTTTGTCAATATATTTGAAATTTACCCAGTCAGTTTTTTCCTTGTGGTCCATTACTTGACATTTCTTATTATTATAATTACAACAACAACGACAGAGTTAGTGAATGGGTATGACATCTCGGAAATCTACGCCAGGAGCTTCAAGATGGGGATCTACCAGAACATCACAGCAGTGAAGGAGTTCGTTCAAGACCTCCAGACAGGGAACATCATCATCTATGGCCTAGTGGACGGGGTAGACTTGGATCGGGAAGCAGTGACACTGAACACCAGCCAGACGCTACGGGGTGCTATCTTCTTCAATGCCTTCACTACCATGGACGGCAATCTGACAGTCGGGGGTAAATAGTTCATGATCATTATCTTGACAACGGCCTATAGTCTGGGCCCAACTTCATAGAGCTGCTTAAGCAGAAATTATTGCCTAAAAATGTTCTGCTAAAGCAGAAATCAGCAGGATACCAGTCACAAATTGTACATGTGACATGGTATTTTGGCTGGTAGCCTAATTCTGGTGAGCATAATTTTGTTGTGCTTAGCTACGTTTTGTGCTTAAGCAGCTCTATGAAATTGGGCCCTGGTCGACATCTTGTGCCTCTGTCCACCATCGCACAGGGTTGGACACATGTATGGGTCTCCAAACCTTGACATTTCTTTACGTGGTGATTGTTTTCTTTTTAATGCAAGTTTCCCCTCTTACAGGTTTTCTGGTAACTTTTTGTGCGAGTGAATACTTTCTTTAAAGGTATTGTACACTTTTGGTAACAGCTCAAAATAAGTGTCCACATTTTGTGTGATTAAACATATGCATGAACAAACAAACATGTGAAAGTTTGAGCTCAATTGGTCATCGAGGTCACGAGAAAATAGTGAAAAAAGATCTTATGTGTTTTCTGTTTTTTCAAATTATCGCGCGCGATAATTACTACTGTTTTACTCGTTTCTCAGAAACGATAGCATTTTAGGCAGAAATATTTTAAGGAACCCTTTCTACCATTACTTACTTTAAATCATGTAAGTTATGTGTGAATCTGTGAACATTGTGTTTTTCGATCTTACCAATAGTGTACAGGGCCTTTAAATAAAAATCTTTGTTCATTAGTACTTTGTATTTTAGTTTATTGCTTCTTTTTATGTAAAGCACTCGGAGGCCTTCGGGCATTTGGCACTATATTAAGGGTTTTATTATTAGTTTATTTTATCACAGCATGCAAAAGAAAGATCAGAGTTTTCCTTTGTGCCGGTAATTACTCCTTGAGTCAGGCTGCGTCCCGTAGCCTTAGATCTTGAGGGTCTTTCCCAGGATTCTCGCTGTTCCCAAAAGCGCTGCCTCCTGTAGCTTATCTACCCTCACAGTCGTGCCTATTTGATCTACAATCCCGGCCATATCTCGTTGGGGCCCCCCCTGCCCCCTTTCAATGTTGAATCACATTGTTGCACGGTCTTCTGCGTTCCAGTCAACATTGAGCGGGGGGAACGGGGGACGGGGGAGACAGGGAATGGTTATTGTATGGTTATCGTAACGTTATGGAACGGGTGGCCCAAGCATTTCGGCCGGGATTGTAGATGTTTCCCCAGCGCCTTTGAAATGGTGCCGAGGGCTCCAACCACCACAGTGACTACTTTCACTTTCACCTGCCAAACCTTACGGAGTTCCCTGGCCAGGTCTTGGTACTTCTGGATTTCTGTTCATCTCCTTCGAAGCTACCCTTCATAAAGCAAGCGCACTGCAAAAAATATTACTTCAGGCATGCTCTGGGCTCAACAAGATCTTACTTTAGATGGAAATGTGTATTGAGTCTCATTGAAATCAATTCAAAATCGTAGCAATAGTTATGCTGGGAAACAAAATTTATAAATTCAGAATCAAAATTGGACAACTTAGAAGTTCTGTCCTGGGTGCTCCAAGGAATTGCTATTGCATGTTGGTGTATAATGCAATTGTTAAAGGCCTTTCTTACTACGCTTTGGTATCCAGGGACAGTGGGTGGAGTTACCCTCTCGGACCTCATGCAGGACCGAGCCACGCTCTCCGGGGACGAGGCCGTCCACGACGGGCTGACCTTTCAGGGCCATGTGACCTTCGCACAGAATGTCTCCGCTGCCCTCTTTGACGGGATTTCGCTGTCGGGGCTGTGGAGAATGCACGAGGCTCTGCGGGAGCGGGTCTGGAGAGACATCGGGAACATCTTGCTGATCGCAGGGGACCAGTGTAAAGCAGTAGACGGGCTGCAGGATTTATATTCTAGTAAGTAACCAGGGAACATAAACATCCTTGTTCAAATTTGTTCATGAGGGCCCAATTTCACAGAACAGCTTAACACGTTGACTGCCGCCTTTGAATATATTCTTAGTAACAGGTTAGACGGATTCTGCCACTACGAGTATACTTGTAGTGAATGAAAGGGCTTGTATTGTTATTTAAATACACTGGCATCACTTAGCACGCAACATGTATGCTTCCTGGCACTGGTGAGGACATCGACCTTAGAATGTGCATGTTAATTTCTTTGCGTGTATAGTACCTATTTGGTATGCGCACATGCGCACTGCACTTTGCAAATGGGAATGCACTACGAATATAATGACCGGCAGTCAACCTGTTAAGCAGCACAGACGGCTAAAAAAAAAAAAAATCTGTTTTGAAAAATTTAGCAGGATACCAGTCACAGATGATACCTGTGGCATTGAATTTTGGCTGCTAACCTTATTCTGGTAGGCATAGTTTTGCTTAGCTTAAGCAGCTCTATGAAATTGAGCCGTGGTACACATTCTTTCCTGGTTAAAAGTAAATACTCAAAGAGTGCTGAACAACTTTTTTCTGCTAAGCAAAAATGAGCAGGATACCAGTCACAGATGAATCAAGTGGCTCTGTATTTTGGCTGCTAACCTTATTCTGGTAAGCATAGTTTTTTGTGTGCTTGAATTCGTCAGACTGTAGTACAGTGTTGCTATGTCTTATGGTCTGTGCGTGGTAAGCTTTTGCATTATAGTTACATTTAGGTTGTGGTTATAGCCAATCAGCGTGCGAAAAAGTAAGCACCAAAATGGCCACCGCCGAATGGACTACAAACGACATGTTTCAATTTGACAATCTTGTACAATGAAAAATATAAGCTAAATACACACTTTGTCTTGAACCGTTACGTCAAAATGATGCCACCATGCATTGTGATCGCATTTGTGTCTACGTCCCGGAGTCATCATCGCTGATTGATCATGGAATTTTTTTTTTTTTTGAGATATCGCCTTACTCACAAGGCCGAACGGCCACTTCAAGGTGATCGAGGGCTACACTTAACTGATTTGGGCTGTTGACCCAAATCAACTGACACCAGGGGCACTTTGCCACCTACTCCTGGGGGCTGAAACAGGGTTACCCCCTTCACAGTCATAAGGATGTAGGCATGGGTATCATCCACTAGGAGCCTGGCTGGTAGAGCAGAATGCACTACCTTCCCAAATTTTTACGAAGCAATTATGGTTAAGTGCCTTGCTCAAGGGCACAAGTGTCATGACTGGGATTCAAACCCACACTGTGCTGCTGACAACACCAGAGCTTGGGTCCGGTGAACTAGCCACGACATGCCACTAATATACTTTGCGTCAGTAAGGATTGGCCAGTAGAACGAAGAGGACGAACGGGACATGATCATTGTTTTGTCGTCGTGGCAATTCACACGATTTCTCAATTTGAGTGACCTGAGCGTAAATTTTCTGCTTTATTCTGAAGTTCCCATTGCAGCGCAAGCAGGGCGACCTGGGAGCACTGAAGGGTTCAATAGGCCTCAATATGGTATACCTTGTTAACCTAAAAATTAGGGCTATATAGCTCAGTCATGGTAGAGCGCCGGTACGTTGATCCGGAGGTCGCAGGTTCAAGTCCCGCTCTAGTCCCGTTCATCCTCTTCGTTCTACTGGCCAATCCTTATCGACGCAAGCTACTGTTCCCACCAAATTCTATGGTCAAAGAGCCTTCAACTTCACTGCACCTTCATAATAGAATGACTTACCAGCTCATACTCTCCGAGCTGACTCTGTCAAGATTTTCAAGGGACCGACTTGTTTGAATCTACATTTTTGTAACAAACTGCTTCATATTTTTCATTGTTTTATGTTTTGTGTTGCTCATAGAGGCTCCTGCAATATGCGCTGTATAAATGTTTTGTTTCATCAGTAGTAGTAAATTTTTCTTTGTTCAACCCCAAAATGATTATTATCAGAAAACGCCCTCTGTTGTCCTGTCTACTTTCAGATGCTTTGGCATTTTTGACCCACGTCTCTGAGATACAAGAGATTACTTTTCGGGTGGAGAGCTTTGAGGCATTCCTACTGGACGGGGTTCAACACCTGGCTCTAGCCATCAACGCCGACAATGTCCACAACCTGTGCGTGGATAGCTACATCTACACATGGAATAGCACTGCCTTTACATTCCAGGAGTTAGGTTTGTATTGACCCGATTCACTTGACTACACTTGAGAAGTCCCCCCGATCCACAAAGCTAAAGTAGTAGTCCGGGGGTCGATTTCACAAAACTCTTCCTAACTTAGGACTAGTCCTAGGCAATGCTAAGATATGGGACTAGTCCTAAGTACTGGTCCTAACTTAGGACTAGTCCTATCTCATAGCATTGCCTAGGACTAGTCCTAAGTACTGGTCCTAACTTAGGACTAGTCCTATCTCATAGCATTGCCTAGGACTAGTCCTAAGTTAGGAAGAGTTTTGTGAAATTGACCCCAGGCCGATTTCCTACCTCCCGCCCAGGTAGTAGTTAATAAGCAGGACAGTTCTTTTCAGAACTGAGAAGTCTCCCGAATTCCGAAAAATCTACTCCGCGGTAGTAGAATAAATAGCAAGACAAGTTCTCTAAAGAACAAATCTACACAGCAAAGTAGATATTTATACACATGGTGTTACCGCAAACCGAATATATATCACCTGACTACATTGTCAATAATCTGTTTCTCTTGAAGACGAGCAGAGTATAGACCATGTTACCTTTGTTTACAGAGTGGTGACCTTGTACATTCTAATGCGTTTCCTGACGGGCAAGATACTACACAGGCCATATGGGAACATTTACATTTTGTGTCATAATTTTCACATCAGTCCAAGACTTGCAAAAGCAACAGCTGTACAGCTTTTGAAATGTCCCGCCTTTCTTCATATCAAAAGTTGAGAAAAATCAGACAGTGCAATGTTGTATTCTTCCATTGAGCTGTGTACAAACTGTGCCTATATGAAGTCCAGGCTCTGTGGCTCTTTTGTAAACATGTAATGTCACAGGTCACATGGTCTATACTGTTGAAAACATCAAGACCACACCAGCTTGTTTCAGAGCCAACACTCCTCCCAAGGGAGATTTACACGTGGCTGTACCCGCAAGTTTACTAGTTTACTTTTTACAATAATCTTGGTTGCGCCAGTTTGGGAGTCAATGTTTCTGTGTCAAAATTCAGCGGGGAGCAGAGCCATGAAATGAAATTGGGCCCTGTTGACAAGCCAAACCCTAGACTTCACCTGATCAACCAATCTCACCTGAAACATAAATTTTTCCCCTTAAAGGTATTGTACACTTTTGGTAACAGCTCAAAATCAGTGTTCCCCATTTTGTGTGATTAAACATATGCATGAACAAACAAACCTGTGAAAGTTTGAGCTCAATTGGTCATCGAGGTCACGAGAAAATAGTGAAAAGAGATCTTATGTGTTTTCTGTTTTTTCAAATTATCGCGCGCGATAATTACTATTGTTTTACTAGTTTCTCAGAAACGATAGCATTTTAGGCAGAAATATTTTAAGGAACCCTTTCTACCATTACTTACTTTAAATCATGTAAGTTATGTGTGAATCTGTGAACATTGTGTTTTTCGATCTTACCAATAGTGTACAGGGCCTTTAATACATGCATTTCAGTATAAACATAATGACAAGGGTCATGAAAATCTTGATGATGAAGAAATTGCAGGGCCTCGAATACAGCTGACAGATCCTAAACCAAAATGAGAGTTAATTTTATGCTTTTTTTTAAAGGTCCCATGTCTAGTGGGTGCATGTAGTAAGAATGCGCTGTGTTTTTGACCGCGTGATGGGCGCTCTAAAAAATAATCGTATCACTTCCGGGGGTAAAACTCAAGCGATTATCGTCTGCTCAGGTAGCTGTGTAGAGTTTTAACATCGGCGTTCTGTCACGTCTGTGCGTGAGAGAGTTTAGTCAGTGCTTCTAGAATCTAAGGTGGATTAATAACGGCTCCTTTAAAGAAATAAAGAGCCCTGCATCTGATCTTTAAAAATATCAGAACTGGCAGTTAAGCGTGGCTCATCCTTTCCACTTTATACTTATAGAAACAACTGTTCTCTGAAAACAAAAACTGCTTCAAATACTTCCTCCAGACAGTTAATGACTAAAACACATTACTACCAGACGTCATATCCATCACGAAAAATAAGACCTTTAAAGGAGCAGTTATTACCTTAGATTCTAGAAGCACTTTCTAAACTCTCTTGCGCACAGAAGTGACAGAACGCCGATGCTAAACTGTACACAGGTAGCTGAGCAGACGAAAAGTTATACCCCCGGAAGTGATAAAAATGTTTTTGAGAGCGCCCTCACGCGGTCAAAAATACGGCGCATTGACTTTCATTGGTTTGTTTGACTGTTTTTTTAGCTGCGCTCCCATCGAACGGCGCATATCGCTGGCATGCATTTGTGAGTGGAGAGACGCAGTACCTTGCCCTGGCCAATGAAGGTATCAATCCGTGTGCTGGAGGTAAGAATTTCAAAGTTTTGCCTTGACTTTGCTCGGCCCCAGCGGCCATCCAGGACCGCTGGGATGGGCTAATCAGCTTGCACAGATTCTTGTTCAGAAGTACGTCATGCGTGCAGTGCTTGCAGTGTGAGTGTGATGCATGATGGGACTGAGCATGGGACTGAGCATTAACGTTAACGATACGTTTGCCCATCCCAGCGCCTTTGGTTTTAAGGCAAGGCGCTGGGACGAGCGAATGCCTTGACCTGTAATCCTTTGTGGACACAAAATAAAGCAACATTATTCTTTTAACAACCAGGGCCCAATTTCATAGAGCTGCTTAGCACAAAAATTTGCTTAGCATGAAATTTTTGCCTTGATAAAAACAGATCAGCCAAATTTCCACGTGATTTTCAGGATAAGCAAACAACAGCTGAATACCATTAACAAGCAATATGCAACAAATGGAAATTTGGTTGGTAATCCTGTTTTTATCAAGGAAGAAATTTTATGCTAAGCACATTTTCGTGCTTAGCAGCTCTATGAAATTGGGCCCTGTGCATTAACCCTTTCCTGGTAGTCTTGATTGGCGACGCTGTTTTTTGTATTAGCCACCGGTAGAGGGCGCTCTATTGACTGTTTGGGAGGCTGACTCGGAAGGACTGGGCAAGTCTATAAATCTGACACGTTTGATCCAGATGTTTGTGTGATACAGATATCTCTTCTCCAGTAATTCGTGTTGCGGACAGTAATTCGTGTTGGGATATCGTACTATGTTAAACAAAATGAACGTCACCAATCAGGACTAAACCATTGGCGACTTAAGTCGACTGCACTCGTATACCACCCCTTCCTTGCCGTTGGCAAACTTTAATCAACCAAGCTTACACACAAACAAAGCACACAGACCTGAGCACAAAAACCATTTGTAATAAAGCTGTAGTTTTGTCCGTGTTCACCGTCCATAACCCAAGCTTATCATTGGAAAGAGAAAGACCGGATATTTCCAATGATGGTATAATAGAATAAGGGTACTGTTATCCAATCTCTTCAGATTGGAGTAAAAAGATCCCAAATGCCAAACAGCTACGAACAGCTAAGAACTTGGACAGTTATTCGCCATTTTCACAAGGACTCTATTTATTTTTTATTTATTTACTTTTTTTGATTGATTGCCACAGCCTCTGAAAACTGTTTTTTATTGCCAAAACAAATTGTGAAGGTTGCCGAAAAACTTATGGCTAACCATTCACCCACTTAAAAAGAAGATACACCTGATCCACACCATTGTTTGGCCAGTACTTGGCTTCTTCTTCCCACAACACATCCAACAACTTTGGCCAGTACTTGGCTTCTTCTTCCCACAACACATCCAACAACTTTGGCCAGTACTTGGCTTCTTCTACCAAGTGTGCACGTGACCTCAATCATTACTGGGCACCACGCCCAAAGTAATTAATTGGCAAACAATTGCCAAACCACAACAAATTTGGCCAACATGGCTTCTTCTTCCCATATTTGGCCAACATTCAAGTTGAATCTGACCTTTTAGCCCCCTCTTTTATCCGTTTTTTTTTTATATCCCAAACACAGACTCCAAAGTGACTAATGGGATCTTCTATTACAACGGCGGCCAGTTTGTGGAGCTTCAGCGATTGGACGCCATGGAGACCAGAGAGATTGATACAACGTTCATCGGAGCGGACCTCTACCTCATTCAGGCTAACGCCAGAACCACCGCTGAATCCTTCCTCTACTTGCAGGGAGAGGACGGTCTCTTCCATCAAGTACAAAACTTTACCCTTGGAGGTGAGGAAAAGATGAATATAATAACGGTAGATGTTTAATAATAATAATAACTTTCAATTTATATAGCGCATAATAATTAATACTTAATTCTCTATGCGCTTTACAATCAACATTCAGTATTTTCCTGCAAGGTATTGTGGAGCTACGTTTTTGAAGTAATGTTTTACAAGGTGCTGTGGCGCAATATGCTGCCGATCAAACCAGGATCACCGGGGCAAACCCCTTCTCTTTTCGATAAGTGCACTGGGTTCCTCCCCACAACACACGGGACCAACAGCTTTACGTCCAATCCGAAGGATGCAGCAATAATGGTTAATAAGTGTCTTGCTTAAGGACACAAGTGTCATGACGGGGACTCGAACCCACACTCTGCTGAACAGAAACACCAGAGCTTACAAAGATATTGACAAAATAGGGAGACCACCAACATAGGGCTAGATAGCTCAGTTGGTAGAGCGCCGGTCATTAATCCGGAGGTCGTTGGTTCAAATCCCGCTCTAGTCAATTTTTCTTTGTTCAACCCCAAACTATTTGAAATTTACCCAGTCAGTTTCCCTTGTGGTTCATTACTTGATAATAATTATAATAATAACATATTATGTTAAATTCTACTTGTTTACAAATGTGTCGATTGTAATTAGTACGTAAAACAGTTTATATTCAAGAGCAAACAACAAAACAATTATCAACACATGAAATATATATAATAGGTTCTGCAAAAGATTTGTCCTTCTAATTTTACAAGAACGTTTGACAGCTTTTGAATACAGCTAGTTCCGGTTTAAATTGTTAGCGTGGCGCACATGTTTTACACACTGATTTATGACAAATCTGAAGGGCAAAGCAATTATGCTCACGGAAACGAGTACTGGAACCAGACCCTCCTCTCTGATAGCACCTGGAACTGGAGTCCAGGCCATCGTGGCGTGTCGTGGCCGAGCGGATAAGAACACTGGACTCAAGCTCTGGTGTTTCTGATCAGCAGAGTGTGGGTTCGAGTCCCGGTCGTGACACTTATGTCTTTAAGCAAGACACTTAACCATTATTGCTGCGTCCTTCGGATGGGACGAAAAGCCGTTAGTCCCGTGTGTTGTGTAATGCACGTAAAAGAACCCAGTACACTTATCAAAAAGAGAAGGGGTTCGCCCCGGTGTTCCTGGTTTGATTGGCAGCATATTGCGCCACAGCACCTTGTAAACCATTACATGGTGCTATAAATTATTAGGCCTCATACTTCAAAAACGTAGCTCCATATACCTGGCAGAAAAAATATATATCAGCGCTTAGAAACGCCTGTATTAAGCGCTATATAAATGTTGTTATTATTATTATCGTGTTGGTCAGTAAGTACCTCTCCTTTCAACTCTTTGTTTGTGTGTTTCTACTTGATTCCTTGCAGGGGCTTCTTCCGTTGAGTTTGTCCACATCGAGAATGAAACGTTCCTTGTGTTCGCTACCATCAATCCAGATCAGAGTCCCATCTTTATCTACAACCACCAGGTAAGACCGTTTGGCAGTGGTGTATGTGGCTTTGTATCGGTCTCTTGTTTCATCTTTTAGAGATCATGATAGCGGCCAGAAACGGCTTGTACCTGAAAGTTCTTCTATGGCGTGTCGTGGCCGAGCGGATAAGAGCACCGGATTCAAGCTCTGATGTTTCTGTTCAGCAGAGTGTGGGTTCGAGTCCCAGTCGTGACACTTGTGTCCTTAAGCAAGACACTTAACCATTATTGCTTCATCCTTCGGATGGGACGTAAAGCCGTTGGTCCCGTGTGTTGTGTAATGCACGTAAAAGAACCCAGTACACTTATCGAAAAGAGAAGGGGTTCGCCCCGGTGTTCCTGGTTTGATTGGCAGCATATTGTGCCACAGCACCTTGTAAACCATTACATTGTGCTATGTAAAGGAATAGGTCTCAAACTTCAAAAAGTAGCTCCACATATATACCTTGTAGGAAAATACTGACTGTTGAAGCGCCTTGAGCGTCACGGATATGAGTGACGAATATGAGCGCTATATAAGATGTCACGACAGAGTTGTCCCCAGATCTTTTTTTGTCCCTCATGCATGTAGATATTTCATCTGCTGTCACAAACCCAGTGTCCCTTCTTAGTATGTCCACATAGGTCAGGGCCCAATTTCATAAAGCTGTTTAGCAGAAAGTACTGCTTAGACAATGAGTTGGGCACCAGTTGAAACAATGTAAATTTTATGGAATGTTGGCTGGTAACCTGTCCTGTGCTTAGCGTTTTTTTTTATGCTTACAGGCTTTATGAAATTGAGCCAAGGTGACTTCGTCCTCTTTGGGCTCGACCTTGTTTGGGCTCACAGAGGACAAGCTTGCTGGCTGAAAGGTCAGGGTGGCGATAGCAGTGCCCTGTAGCCCTGACTCTTCTTGGGCAGATTTTGACACTAAGCTTGGGGAAGCCAGAGATAGAGTACCTTAAAAAATGGCTGCAAGATTTGACTGACTTCCATCTAACTAAAAAAAAGGCTACAGTGAAGGTTGCGCTCTGAGTTTTTAAATTTTCCCTTGATTTCCACGATAACAAACTACTCGTTATTTTGGTTATGCTTTACACCGATGTGTGATAAAGCACTGTATACTCAGTGCTTTCCCAAGTCCTGCAGAAAATAATCCTCATACTACTCTGGTGGGATTCTAACCCACAGCCCTCACCAGGATTCCAATGGGCATGCTATGTGGTCTAGTGGTAAGACATCTTCTCTAGAATCACTTGGGTTCTGGGTTCGAATCGCACCAAAGCAGTAAGGCTCATTCACCGCTGAAGTGAGCCTTGATATCAAGGCTGTGTAGACAAGTACTCCGCCTAAAACCATAGAGCAAGGATACTAAAACCTCAGCCGCCCGAATGTGATACAACCCCAGTCCCCCGACTGACTCTAAAAAAATAGCACACCGCACTCTCACCATGCACACACACAGCGCCTGTACACAGCCCCACACACACACACCGCTATTGTCCACACACCGCTATCGCCCACAATCCTAGCCCGTGAGCCGTCAGGCTCACAGCCTTGACGATCTTGTACACTTCCGGGTCTTATGTGTTTCATTGTTTTTCTTCGCAAATCCGTGGAAAATGGGGGGGTGAGTGGATATGCAAATACCATAACCGCAAGACCCGGAAGTGTACAAGATTGTCAAGGCTGTGAGCCTAACGGCTCACGGGCTAGGATTGTGGGTGATAGCGGTGTGTGGAATAGCGGTGTGTGTGGGACTGTGGAAACGAGCGTTTGTGTGCTTCCTTGGGTGAGAGCGTGGTGTGCTGTTTAAAGACAGTCGGGGGACCGGAACAGGAGTTGCATTGCATTCGGGCATCGCATTCGTGCGGCTGTGGTTATTCACATTTTTAGCTTTATAGTAAGCAAACTACAGTTGTGAAGAGTTGTGTAACGTGTACAACTAATACATATCACTGGATCTCACAATACCGACACAAAGAAACTAACACTCCCAGGGCAACCTACGTATTCCCAGCACTGCAAAGAAAGCAGGAGATCTGTGGCAGGGCCCAATTTCATAGAGCTGCTAAGCACAACAATTTGCTTAGCATGAAATTTCTTCCTTGATAAAAACAGGGTTACCAACCAAATTTCCATGTGTTGCACACTGCTCGTTACTGGTATTCAGCTGTTGTTTGCTTATCCTGAAAATCACGTGGAAATTTGGTTGGCGATCCTGTCTTTATCAATGAAGAAATTTAATGCTAAGCAAATTGTTGTGCTTAGCAGCTCTATGAAATTGGGCCCAGGTAGCAGGTAGCAGGTCCAGGAATCTGGACCTCCATCCCACAATCAGTCCAATTCTCCATCACAATACACACGTTTAAATCCTCTCTCTTGTTCACTTAAAGGAACGTTACAGAATTGGTTTTTGCTAACAAAACAGTTGCTGGCAGTGTAAGCACTTTATGTAGTCCACCATATACATAAACTGACAAACCTGTAGAAGTTTGAGATCGATCGGCCATCTGGGTCACGAGAAAATAGTGAAAAACCGATTACACATTTGCGTGAAATCATATAGGTTCAACACATGAATAAAACGCTCACTGAGCGATAAACTTCAATCGGAAAATTAGTTTATTCATTTCTCATCAAATATGGCATTTCAGACAGAAATATTTCATGGGATGTTTTTTACTATCATCATCATTAGACCGTGTAAGTTTTATGTAAATCTGTGATCAAAAGTATATTTTACAATTACCAATTCTGTAATGTTCCTTTAATCCATGCGTTGTTTATTCATATTTTTTTTTCTTCTGAATATCAGAGTGAAGTCTTGTGGACTTTGGAAAAAAAGTGGAAAACCTTCGTTATAAATATGATTAATATTATTATTAGTAGTAGTAAAGCAACACAAACTTTCAAATACAAATTTGTCAACTTGGTGCTCTGAGAGCAACTATAAATTTAAATATGAATAGTAAACTTGCGGGTACAACCATGTGAAAAATCTCTTTTGTGGGAGTGTTGGCTCTGAAAAGAGCCGGTTTGGTCTCGACGTTTCGAACAGTATAGACGATGTGACCTGTGACATCACATGTTTACAAAAGAGCCACAGAGCCTGGACTTCCTGCAGGCACGATTTGTACACAGCTCAATGGAAGAAAGCATAAAATCTTATATTTTATGGAGATTGCACTGTCTAATTCTTATCAACTTTTGATATGATGAAAGGGGGCACATCTCAAAACTTGTCCAGCTTTTACTTTCATAACTCTTGGTTTTATGTGGAAATTATGACACAAAATGTCAACTTTCCCATAGGACCAGTGTAGTATCTTGCCTGCCAGAATACTCAAAGAATGTACAAGGTCACACTTATTGTAAACAAAGTTCACATGGTCTATACTCTGCTCGTCTTCCGAGTCACAACAGTATTAAATTTATCTTTAAAAATGTCCATTTTTCCATACAGAGTGGACTGTTTGACCTGCACCAGTATGTAGCAACCAGCTACGCCGCATCAGTAGAAACCTACCAGCACCATGACAATGTGGGGGTGATATTCGCCAACCACGCCCAACGACTAGCCAACAATAAAATCTCCTACGACGTACCGGTCTCGGTTAGTTTGGCATTATACCTGAATCCAGTACTAATAGCAATCCATGGAATAGCAATTTTTTATTTGCAACCTCAATATAAAAAGGGTTGGATTTAATTACACTAGAAAACAACAACTGTAACAATTACTTAAGGACTACAATACAAAATATTTAAATGTACAAATTTTAAAACATTAACCCTCCTACTGTCAGTGACTCTTGGCAACATTTTCCAGTGAGTTGACCAACCATTTGAAACCATTCGACTGCCAAGGTTGTGTACGGTGGCACAACTGTGCACAGAACTAACTGTGTACTGTGTACATGCATTCCCTCATGGTATCATATTGCAGGCTGGCATAGTTTATCTATCATTCAAAACCACAGTGAATGGTATTGAATGGTCAGACAGCAAGAGGGTTATTAAAGCACGCCATCAAAGGAAAAAGAGGGTTAAAAGAAACCTGAATGGGCTAAAAACAATGGCAACAAGAAAAGAAAAGTTCTTTTAAAACCCTTTATCACACCCCTAGGGGGCGTGTCAAAGCGCTCAATATTTTGTTTTTCAACAGGATAAGCAGAGCTATGTTTTGTGTTATGAGACCCATTTATGTATCACTTGGGCAAACCCCCTTCTCTTAGCAATAATTGCAACTGGGTTCTTTTGTGTGCCTTGTCTGGGGCTTTATGTTCCACGCGAAGGAGGAAGCAATAATGGTTAAGTGTCTTGCTTATGCAGGCGTCAATTTGAAGCCTGGACCCACCCTCAGAGGTCGTAAAATATCAACACCGTTTCGACGCCGAAGCCTGAGGTCAATAATTTGTTGTTATAGTGAAGCCGTAACGTTCTTTTTTTAATAAGTGGGTGAAGCGTTACCTATAAAGTTGATGAAAGGGTGAAGCGTTGACGAGCCGTATTTGTGTTTAGTGATGTCACATCGAATCCACTACATCGGTCGCGCCAAAATATGTCAAAGTCGTGGCATTTCAAACAACTGTTGTGATGCAATCTTTGAAGATGGCCTTTTTTCGAAATTCACGCAAGCCAACTTGGAATTTGCGGGCGCGCAAATTTTGAACTGAAGTTTGCCCACACAATCTAACATTGTGCGCCCCGCTCCACCTTGCAAACTGTATCCTGGGGTGGGTTCCACTTGCGCAAACGTTGCCAAGTTTGCGCACGTTTGCCACCGATCTCATTTTGAGTGGAACGAGTTGTGCGCCGCCAACGTTGGCGAACAATAAGCAACTAGGCGAACTAGAGTGGTGTGGTGGCCTAACTGCCCTTGATTTTAATAGAGGTGAAGCTTGAACTATGCAAATGGCCAATATGGTGAAACAGTGGTGAAGCGTCAGACCTGGCAAAAACTGAAAAAGTGAAGCTTCACTTATGGAAATAATTCAAAGGGTGAAGCCAGGGCCCAATTTCATAGAGCTGCTAAGCACGAAAATATGCTTAGCATGACATTTCTTCCTTGATAAAAACAGTATTACCAACCAAATTTCCTTTTGTTGCATATTGCTTGTTAATGGTATTCAGCTGTTGTTTGCTTATCCTGAAAATCACGTGGAAATTTGGCTGGTAATCCTGTTTTTATCGAGGCAAAAATTTCATGCTAAGCAAATTTTTGTGCTAAGCAGCTCTATGAAATTGGGCCCTGGACTAACACATTTTGCTGATAGAGTGAAGTGGTGGTGAAATCCTGACCTTATACATAATTGGCTCGGGTGAAGAAAGGTGATGGCGTGAGGAGGGTGGGTCCAGGCTTCAAATTGATGCCTGCATTAAGGACACAAGTGTCAAGACCAGGACTCGAAACCACCCCCCCCCCCCAGTGATCAGAAACCCCCCACCTAAATAGGTGTTATTTGAAAGCTATTATTTTCATCTATTTGATGAGCAAATTCAATGCGCCGTATTTTTGACCGCGTGAGGGCGCTCTCAAAAACATTTTTATCACTTCCGGGGGTATAATTTATCGTCTGCTCAGGTAGCTGTGTACAGTTTAGCATCGGCGTTCTGTCACTTCTGTGCGCAAGAAGAGAGTTTAGTCAGTGCTTCTAGAATCTAAGGTAATAACAGTCCTTTAAAGGTCTTATTTTCCGTGATTGATATGACATCTGGTAGTAATGTGTTTCAGTCCTTAACTGTCTGGAGGAAGTATTTGAAGCAGTTTTTGTTTGCGGAGAACAGTTGTTTCTATAAGTATAAAGAGGAAAGGATGAGCCACGCTTAAACTGCCAGTTCTGATATTTTTTAAGATTAGATGCAGGGCTCTTTATTTCTTTAAAGGAGCCATTATTAATCCACCTTAGATTCTAGAAGCACTGACTAAACTCTCTCCGCGCACAGAAGTGACAGAACGCCGATGTTAAAACTGTACACAGCTACCTGAGCAGACGATAATCACTTAAGTTATACCCCCGGAAGTGATACAATTATTTTTGAGAGCGCCCTCACGCGGTCAAAAATACGGCGTATTCAATTCAATTCAAAAATGGTTTATTTTACAACAACAACATAATGGAGGCAAGGGAGATTTGGACACGAGAGGAGCACAAAGGAAATAAATCGGGGATGAAATCATGAATTGATTGAATTGAGCATCTGAAGCATTGATGGTACTGGCGATTTTTGTTGTATCTTTGAGTTTTTATCTTCAGGTGTTCCAATTGCCTGGTATTTCTGAAGGTATCCTCTGACAAATAAACAGATTTTCGTTCTGGTGGTAGGAGGTGGCGGTGTTTATCGGAAGCGAGCAGCGATTTAGCAAATTTAAGAACCAGGTGTTTGCGTCTTTCATTCAACGATTCAAGCCTAAAAATTTGTTAGGAGGTCATGATAAGACAAAATGAACCCAGTATTGACGTTTGACAAAAAGCGCCAGGTTCTTGGCCGTAGAGCATCACAATTACTTTCCCCAAAGCAAGCCTTTCTTGCAAGGGAAACAAATTTTTTCAACTTCTCAGGATTTGTAAAAAGTTTGCCCTTTTTTTTCTCCCCATTCCATCAACAGGTGTACCACTGGGCCAGCGCAAGCGGCTTATTTGAGCTTTTTGAGACCATTGAATTCACTGGTGCACTGGATGTGGATGCATTCCATGTTGGTCCAGATCTCTACCTGGTCGTAGTCAGTGAATATGAACAGCTGGAACTCTTCAGACTTGAAGGTAATACACAATTTTTTCTTTTCGTTTTGAACGACTCTGGTAAGAAAGAGAGTTCAATTAAACACTTCATAACACACACTCCCTACCCACTGCCAGTGGGTTTCAGTATACAATTGTTTCCTGCGGTGACATGGTCCATTGTGTTTTGTACACCCGAGGGGGCAATTGGCACCCGAGGCGAAAGCCGAGGGTGCCATTTGCCCCCGAGGGTGTACAAAACCCATGGACCATGTCACAGCAGGAAACAATTGTTTTGTTATACCTCTGTCTTGAATTCTTAGTAATATTTTCCTCATCTGAAGGACTCCAATTTCATCGAAACCATGATGATCTCGATCCTTTGCTGCCCAGAAAGTTGTACGACGCGAGTGCGCGTGAGAGGAGAGTATACATACTTGCCCCCAGGAAGTTTTAGTAGCCCAGATTTTAAACAGGAATTGCCATAAATTGAATGTTCTGATGTGCTTATGTTAAAGATCACAACCAGTTTAATGATCAAATGAAGTTGTATTCACACACTCAATAAGGATTAACACATTTTATACATTAATTATTCACATCTGAAAAGGAATTTTTTTTTAAACAAGTAGGTTGCACAGTTTTCAGTAGCCCACAGGGCAAGTTGAGAAGTGGTGTTTACTAGCCCATAGCATTTTTTACGAGACAATGTACGCCGGGCTAGTGTTAAGGGCAAGCCCTGGATTGTTCGGGGGCATGTATATATATATATATAGTGGCTTCTTATATAGCGATCATATCCAGCACTCAGTGACGCTCAAGGCGCTTCAACAGTCAGTATTTTCCTGCAAGGTATAGATGTGGAGCTACTTTTTGAAGTTTGAGACCTATTCCTTTACATAGCACAATGTAATGGTTTACAAGGTGCGGTGGCGCAATATGCAGCCAATCAAACCAGGAACACCGGGGCGAGCCCCTTCTCTTTTCGATAAGTGCACTGGGTTCTTTTACGTGCATTACACAACACACGGGACCAACGGCTTTACGTCCCATCCGAAGGACGCAGCAATAATGGTTAAGTGTCTTGCTTAAGGACACAAGTGTCACGACTGGGACTCAAACCCACACTCTGCTGAACAGAAACCATAGAGCTTGAGTCCGGTGCTCTTATCCGCTCGGCCACGACACGCCACACTGTATACACTTTAGCCAGTCAACCGACTGCAACCAAAAGAGGACACTCTGAAATTGTTCCGGTCGTTTATAAACGCCCACTGTATTTAGAAACATTTGACGTGTACATACACTAACAGACGTGAAGTGTGTTTGTGATGCAGTACAAAATTTCAAGCACCATCAGAAGCTGTGCTGTAATAAAAATGTAAGGGCATTAAAGCCCCCTATTGCACATTACTGTGTAAGAAATTTGCACAAGAGACACTTGTTCTATCTCTGTTTACTTAGTGAGCAGTATACAAATATAACATGGTTTGAGGGTGAACAGTCGATATTAGCTCCGCGAGGTATTGGAAGTTGACAAACTAGTTCCCGAGGCGAAGCCGAGGGAACTAGTTTGTCAACTTTCAATACCGAGGGAGCTATTATCGACTGATCAACCGAAATAAACCATGTTATATTTGTTTTACTATACCTCATACATATTCAGTCACCGGTACAATATTAGGACCAAGGGGAAAATGACGACTGTGAAATGGTAAATTGCATCCAGGATAAGTTTTTCACGTGTTGGATGTCGCTAGAGCGATGTTCGCGCATGCGGACAACACCCGGTGAACAGTTCCACGATCGTAAAGCGCATGACAAGTAGAGTTCGCCCGGGCCGTCCGGGCGACAGTCTACTTGTCATGCGCATTTACCATGTGCGTGAATACTCGCGTGCGCGCTTGGTAAACATCAAATATAGCGTCTGGCACGTGATGTTGAGTGGACCAGTGAGAATTCGACTCTCGGTCATGAATATGTATGAGGTATAGTAATACTTTCTATCATTCAATGTGTTTCCTTTTGTCTTCAGGTGTCGTGGGTTTTAGCCATATCCTCTCCCTAGCCAGCTATGGTGTGGTTTCCGTGGAGGTGTTTGAGATGCCAGATCTACCCCCAGTTGAGAATCTCTTCTTCGCCGTGGCGGTCGATCCCCCCAGCGAGGACACGGTGTACTCCAGAATTCTCCGTGGAAAGATTCTAGGTAAGTGGACAGGGGTCGATTACACAAAACTCTTCCTGACTTAGGACTAGTCCTAGGCAATGCTAAGACAGTAACAGGCATGCAACTTTTCCTCGGATCAGCTGATTTCCTCTTTTTTTATTCTCAGTTTTACCATTCAAAATTGAAAAATACTGTACAAAATCATTGAAATTTTTTAATTTCCTCTTTTTTGGTGAAGTTACAGTTGCATGCCTGCAGTAAGAGATAGGACTAGTCTTAAGTTAGGACCAGTAAGTCCTATCTCTTAGCATTGCCTAGGACTAGTCCTAAGTTGGGAAGAGTTTTGTGAAATCGACCCCAGGTACTCTTGCAACATTGTGTCTGGGCTAACACTCATCATAATTCCCTCTCACAGGAGTCAATGGGTACGTGAACTGGTTATGGTATGTTAAGAGGTGTGGTGGGGCGAGGTCGTGGCCCTTTTTTTCCCTTGAGGTCAAGACGCTTAACCATAACGGAAACCTATCATACTGTGCTCATCTGTGTCGGGTACCTTGCATACAACAGTGACAATGGCAGTTCTAATTCTCACATCATAAGAGACACCAGACTGTCTTTTTCCTTCCAGCCTCAGTTTGGTTACATTGGGTCGAATAGAAGAAAAGCCAACGTGCTGTACCTTGGTTGGGACGTCAAGCAGTAGGTCCTGTGTGTCGTGTAATGCTTGTTGAAGAACCCAGTATACGTTTATTGTGGAAAAGAAGGGGTAGCTCCTACCAGATTTGGTTGCAAATTGCTCCATAAAATCTTACATAAAAAAATATGGCCGATGTTGATATCTGGTTTCATTGGCATTAAACGACTGAGAATATTTCTATTGCACCCTGGACAGGATACCAGTCCATCGCAGGTTACTCCCCAGCTCTCACCGGTACCCATTTGTACTCCTGGGTGGAGAGGAGCAGTTATGATGAAGTTGCTTTGACTAAACGCCAGGATTCAAACCCACATTCTGTAAATTACAATGCGCACTACACTGTGCAACACGGGGTAACATCAACCTCGTCCCCAGGGTGTGTCGAGCAGTACGAGGTTGACCGCTCTCTCACCCTGGTATTGGATCATTTGCATAGATCCAAAAATTTTGGATACGTATGCAAATTAGATTAGTCTGGCTGCTTTTCGAAATTCACATCTTCGTCATGGTCTCGTGGTCCGGTACCAGATTTAATAGCCTGTTTGTACATTGGTTGCGCGCGGCCGGCTGTTTTGACAAAGGTTAACATTTGGTTTTGTCCAATCACGGTCCGGGTAAGGAGTTTCCCTCCCAGGGTTTACTATTGTAAACATGGTTGGAAATAAAGTAAACCATGGGGATGAGGTTGGGGTAACATTGACTCCTAAAATGGTGTAACCAAGATTAAGTGATGATGACATCGCCGAGTCGGGTGTATAGTGTCAATTAATTTATTTTTGTCTTCTTTTTTGTGTGTGTCAGGGGCGAGTGTGGATTATTTAGAAGGACTCTGCGAGTTTGATGTTGAAGACGTATTCCATGGTGATCCAAGCCTCTTGGATGACTAACATGTAGAGTAACAGTGTGAGTAAAAAAAACGCTCTTAGACTCGTGGACAAGGGTGAAATGTTAGTCGCAGTGCATGCTCTCATACGGTTTATACTGCTCTCCCGATATTGCTGGCTCCTGAATTGTTTTATGGGGGCCAAGTCGCGACAGCAGTAGTCTCGCGCGGAGCAGCAGTCTCGCAAGAGTATAGACCGTATTGAATATGACGTCACCATTCAAAAACCTGCCCTACAACATGGTGTCTGTGAGCGTGTGCGTGTACGTGTGCCGAAGAAATCAAACCGGGAACGCTGCGTGCTTCATTGATGTAAAGCGCATACGGTTTGCCCTACAAGATGGCGACTTTCATAGCAACAAAGGTATTCATACGGTCTATAGTTGCGAGAGAGCCGTTGCGCTATCCAAGCTTGTATCATCAAAGGCACAATTCCCTGCTATATTTCTCCTATCTGCTCCACTATGTTAGGGAGGTAACATATTTACAGAAGTGCACAGCCACAATATGGGTACACATTTTTTTTAGTGTCCATGTTATGAACAACAGTTTAAAACAGTGATGTAACAGTTATTTCAATGTTGTTTGCAAAATGAATTAACCGCGCTGTGTGAATGAAGAGTAGAAAGTACTTGAGTTTGTCGAATACAAGATCTGCAAAGAGTTACTCAGTATTTAGGTGTTGTTCATTTGGTGTCTTTGTAACAAAAAGTGTACCCATGATTGTGGCTGTGCACATAAGCATGTGAAAGTTCCAGCACATTAATGTGTTTGACTTACTAAGGCAATATCAGCCATTATCTTCCAGTACACGCTAATCCTCCAATCAGATGCTCGAACCGGAGTGTGATATCAGACGATAACCTACTCCCAGTTTTTATATTGCACTCTGTGTATTGTGAGTGTCAATGCGTCACGCTCCGCATACGGTCAGTGCACAAATTACATTCTAAACTTTGCGCGTGAAAAAAACCAAAAACAAAAACATAACCTAACCTCATTGACTTAATGAGGCTGGAAGATAAATTCGTTATCACACTCGCGCTCGTGGAATACGGAAAAATATAGCGCGTCTGCGTCCCATATCCAACGAGGCCCTCGTTGGATATGGGACGCAGAAGCGCTATATTTTTTCGTATTCCACTAGCGCTTGTGTGATAACTTATAATAGCATTGTTCAACTTAACCTAGCAATGTTTCGATTAAATCGGCCCAATTTAGGCATTTTCATTGGCATTGGTGACTGCATTTACAAGCCTGGAGCAGTCCCTGAAAGAGCTAGACAATCTGGCCAAACAATGGCTAACTGACACCAATTGTATCATCTAATCGTAGCTTAATCTGAGACATATGCATATATAAATATATATTGGCAACAACACACCATATGGCCTTTGTGAAAATTCAAGTGACCCAAAATAAAGTTTGGGAAGTCGGCTCTGAGCTTGTGTATAGCTTGACTGCAGTCATTGTTTCTAGAATGTTGATTTGCAATTTCTTGTACAGGCAAAGTGTACCTTTGGTTTTTTGGATCTGTTGAATTGTTTCAATCCTATATAAATTGTACACATATACAAAAAACCTAACCTACTGTATGAAAATTTAATTTCAAAAGGTGGTAGCGTTTTTGAGATATTGTCGAATTATCTGGAGGGTTATGTCCACACAGGACTCCGTAATTGGAACACACAATCTGAGAAACGTTTCATGCAGAAACGTTTCTCAGATTAAAATGTTTTTTGAATCCCTTTTCTCTAAACACCACATTCCTTTGAAGGGAATCGTTTCTCAAATTCTTATACATTTTCTACGGCTGCAGTGCTTCTTACCAAGTAAGTTTTAGTGTCAACAATTTTTTGGGAGTAATTACCAAAGGTATACTCTGATTTTTAAGCATGTGTACAGCATTTGGTAATTGTCAAATTCCAGTACCCACACTTTGTGTAACCCAACATATCCATGAAATAAAAACCTGTGACAAATCTAAGCTCAATCAGTCATCACAGTCACAAGAAAACAGTAAAAGACCCCTTTATATGTTTTCACTGTTTTCAAACATCAGATTTTATCACAATGATAAAAACTAGTTGTTTTACTAATATCTCCAAAACTTTAGCATTTCAAGCAAAACTATTTCAAGGGAAGTTTACCCCAGAAATATCTTCATATCAAGTGAGTTATGTGCAAATCTGTGAACATTTATATTTTTAGTCTTACCAATGTTGTACACACCTTTTAAAGGAACATTACAGAATTGGTTTTTGCTAACAAAACAGTTGCTTGCAGTGTAAGCACTTTATGTAATCCACCATATACATAAACTGACAAACCTGTTGAAGTTTGAGATCGATCGGCCATCTGGGTCACGAGAAAATAGTGAAAAACCGATTACACATTTGCATGCAATCATATAGATTCAAAAAATGAATAAAACGCTCACTGAGCGATAAACTCCAATCGGAAAATTTGTTTATTCATTTCTCATCAAATTTGGCATTTCAGACGGAAATATTTCAAGGGATGTTTTCTACTATCATCATTAGACCGTGTAAGTTTTATGTAAATCTGTGATCAAAAAGTATATTTTACAAGTTTTTCTTACCATTCTGTAATATTCCTTTAAGATGGACGTCGTTAGAGATAATACAGGGCACTGCTACGGTTAACACCCACTTTGGGAAAACTCCTCTAATATAGACCATGTTACATTTGTTTACAGAGTGGTGACTCGTAAAAGGGCAAGATGCTACACAGGCTCAATGGGTAAATTTATTTTGTGTCATAATTTTCACATTAATTCAAAAATTACAAAAGCAACAGCTGTACAGCTTTTGAGATGTCCCCCCTTTCTTCATATCAAAAGTTGAGAAAAATCAGACAGTGCGATCTCTATAAAACATAAGATTTATTCTTCCATTGAGCTGTGTACAAATGTGCCCGCCGGAAGTCCAGGCTCTGTGGCTCTTTTGTAAACATGTGATGTCACAGGTCACATCGTCGATAAACTCATGTTTTTTTTTTCCTTTTTCTTATAGACTTTGAACACAGTGATTGGAGGAATGTTGATTTGACGTTTTCGATGGATGCGTAAGATTCTTGATTTCATAAAAAAAAAAATTATCTGGAAGTAATGTTACAAAATGTTTAATTCATCATTAAGTATTGTTTGAAGCTTTGCATGGTGTTGAAAATAAGAAGGAACTATAAATGAATAATAACCTTGCAGGTACAACCATGTGTAAATCTCTTTTGTGGGAGCATTTTCAGAGCCAGTGTGGTCTCGGCGTTTCGAACAGGAGAATGGAGACGAGCAGAGTACACTGTTCAAAACGTCCAGACCATTCCGGCTCTTTTCAGAGCCAACACTCCCACAAAAGAAATTTACACATGGTTGTACCCACAAGTTTACTATTTATTTATAGTTCCTTCTTATTGTTGATGTTCTTTTTATCAAACGGTATAGCCGTGTCCAAGGCTCGTTGCGCGAGTGCCAGCTTCTATAGTGGTGCAACCACAAGCCAGGCAGGCATTGTGTGCACAAACTGCACATGGCGATGACCTTATATAAAGTACTGTCAGTTCAGACCTCTGAATAAGGAACTGGCGACGCCTTAAATAAAGTACTGTCAGTTCCGACCTCTGAATAAGGAGCTGGCGACGGCCTTATATAAATACTGTCAGTTCGACCTCTGAATATGGAACTGGTGAAGGCCTTAAATAAAGTACTGTCAGTTCGGACCTCTGAATAAGGAACTGGTGAAGGCCTTAAATAAAGTACTGTCAGTTCGGACCTCTGAATAAGGAACTGACGAAGGCCTTAAATAAAGTACTGTCAGTTCGGACCTCTGAATAAGGAACTGGCAAGCCTTAAATAAAGTACTGTCAGTTCGGACCTCTGAATAGGAGCTGGCGATGGCCTTATATAGCGTACTGTCAGTTGGACCTCTGAATAAGGAACTGGCAAAGGCCTTAAATAAAGTAATACAGTGAATAAGGAACTCCACCCCAGTGCACGGCAGCTCGACGTGAGCGCTGGGGTGGAGGAATCTTTAGCCTTAGACGAGGCTCTTTACGTGAATACGCCAGCTTGTATGTTAACCACAAGCAAGGCATGCATCACGTGCACAAACTGCACAGCATACATCAAATATATAATACTGTCTGTACAGACAGCCGAATAAGGAACTCCCACCCGGTGGACGGTAGCCTCGACGCCGGCCGGGGAAGGGAAAGCGTAATTCCTTCAGCAAATCTCGGCCGGGCTACGCAGCCTTGGACAAGGCTAACCAAACTAACCAGACGGCACTGTTTTGTAAGTTTGCTCTGGGATTGGTTGCACTAACTGATAATACGTACCATTTCTTTGCACCTAGTTACAAGAATGGCAATAAACGAGGAAGAGGGCTGGGGGGGGGGGGGACAGCCTACTATTTCATCGAAATTAAATCTTTATAAATGTATTTAGGAAATAGAGTTTAACATTTACATAATTAATAATAATCAGCTTTTATATAATATACATCAAATGTTTTTATACAGAAATTATATGCAGTTAAACTGTGTGCAGATTATATTTAATGTTGAATAACGAAATGAAAACTATTTGAAAATTTATATGGAAAAAAAAATTAATTACATTGCGATTATTTGTCTTGGTTCTCTGCACCCGAATTAATATATTAGTATGCGTAGTTTGTAATGCACGATATGGTTTTTCTTAGCACCTTAGAGTGTAATTATTTTGCACCTTGAAAACATTTTTGCTGGGAATACTTGATCAAAATTAAATTATTTATTGAACCTTTTGCTTTTCAATCTCGCTCTGATTTGTTTAATTTATTTTTGTTTTGTTTATGTTTTAAAAAAAATGCACAAAACTTGCCCCTTTAAAGTAATGGAAGATAGCCCTAGAGTTGAGCAACTGGAACACAGTTTTTGTCATTTTATTTTATTTATTTTTATTTTATTTCGTCTTGTTTAACGGAACATTACAGAATTGGTTTTGCTAACGAAACAGTTGCTGGCAGTGCAAGCACTTTATGTAATCCACCACATACATAAACTGACAAACCTGTAGAAGTTTGAGATCGATCGGCCATCTGGGTCACCAGAAGATAGTGAAAAACCGATACACAATTGCATGAAATCATATAGATTCAACAAATGAATAAAACGCTCACTGAGCGATAAACTCCAATCGGAAAATTAGTTGATTAATTTCTCATCAAATATGGCATTTCAGACAGAAATATTTCAAGGGATGTTTTCTACTATCATCATTAGACCGTGTAAGTTTTATGTAAATCTGTGATCAAAAAGTATATTTTACAAGTTTTTTTCTTACCAATTCTGTAATGTTCCTTTAACCAGGGTAGCCCCATCAGTTATCAAAGAACTGTTTTCCCTGGAGGGCCCTGGCTCATCATGATTATATGAAATCAACGCCTTTATTTTGTCCTTCATTTTACCTCAGGAAAATTCAATTTCTCTCATAACTACAGACTTAAATGTTGAGGTCAAACCATAGCTTCCAAGCGCCGTTACGATTACTTATAAAAGAAACGTGATGTATTTTGTTCATTCTTCTCTGCTAGCATATGTTACAAGTGAACAGTCCATTCCTCCATAAACAAAACATGAGCAATAGCACTCCTCACTAATGACGTCACTTCTGCTCAACATAACCGGATGCCCGACAAGCTTTCCACCACTCACACGATCACCACATCATCGGTGCACCAGATCGCAAAAATACTAGTACAGTCAGTACATGTGAGTCGACATAAAGCTTGGGCATATTCATAAGCTTGTGGCGTGTCGTGGCCGAGCGGATCAGAACACCGTACTCGAGCTATGGTGTTTCTGATCAGCAGAGTGCGGATTCGAGTCCTGGTCGTAATACTGGTGTCCTTAAGCAAGACACTTAATCATGTTTGCTTTGACCTTTGGATGGGACATAAAGCCGTTGGTCCCGCGTGTTGCACGTAAAAGAACCTAGTGCACTTATCGTAAAGAGAAGGGGTTCGCCCCGGTGTTCCTGGTTTGATCGGCAGCATATTGCGCCAAAGCACCTTGAAAACCATTACATGGTGCTATAAATGTTCATACTTCAAAAACGCAGCTCAACATACCTTGCAGGAAAAATATCAGCGCTTAGAAACCCTGTATTAAGTGCTATATAATGCAAGCTATTATTATTATTATTTAACATGCATACGTAAGTGTAATTTGACACACAAGTTGCCCGAGATCCAGGTACTGAGCTTCTATTTCTAGCATTAGTGCCGAGTGCTATTAACAAGAAAGAAACTTGGCAAGATTTTGTATTTTTATCAGCGTTTCTGTACAATTTTATTTCATTTTTTTCTTATAGATAATAATTAGAGTCTAACGATCACATTATATATAACACTATGTCTTCTAACACGCATGAGGGAATAACACAATCCACTGAGTAAAAAATAGTCCTGCTTTCCCACAAAATCTCATCTGAAAATGTTGTCTAAACAGTGCTGCAAAGTCTGTACCACACTAATGGTATTTTTTCTTTTCTTCTTACAAACTTAAGAAAGTTAATCAAACGAGGGATGAACAGCATGTATTTCTTCACCTCTCATGTGTGAAAGACTGTTTCATTCACAAGAAGGGGTGTTCCATGAGAGGAGGTGAGGGGGGGGGGGTAAATGGCAGTGAAGTGAAATGTAATCGTTGAAATTATTGTTTACCCCTAACTTAAAAATGGTTCGTCACTTGAAGTGCTGCTTTAAACTCCAGCAACTGCAAACAAACAATGCTGCATCTTTAAGTTTTGACAAATAGAAGTCAGCTGACAGTAAATCAACTCCAATTGAATTGATCTCATTTTTGTAAAGGTATTTTGTTGAGGTGGTGAGGGGGGGGGAGGTCTGAAAGATGCAGCAATTGTATACTGACAAGAAGCGAAAAGAACTTTAGCAGTGCATATTACAGATACTATTAAAAAAGACAGTTAAACTGCGATAGAATCACAAAATAACATTGAAATGAAAACCTAAACAATTTGACCACTCCCTCCCTTCTTCCCAAGAATGACACCTCGATAGCCAAATTCCAATTGATCTGACGGTCAAACTCTCCCTCTCTCAGCATGGAGAAACAAGTTTTTTTTAATTGCCTTGTGGAAATCAAGGTCAACAGATAAAATCGTTTCCCTCAACAACAACAACAAAAAAAGAAAAAAAAAAAGATATATAAACACACACACAATATCAGACTTGGCTTACACAAAGAAAAATTCATCCTGGTATAATAAGCATTGACATCTACACAAAAAAATTCTGTAAATATTTACATTAATATATATTAATATTAATAACAAAAAGGGTATTTTGGTTCCCCGTCAAACGTACTCGGAGAACTTGGGAGTATAGTGAGGCACTAGGGCCATTTTTTTCACTTGCTCCGCAAAATTAATGAGACTGATTAAGCAATGAAGGGAGGGGGCAACCGGTTAAAACATCTATCCAGTTTGTATGAAACGGTGGCAGGAGACCAGTTAATCAGATTCTCTGCTAAGCAAATTTGCTGATGTTAATTGAAATTGTGGACACCATATATAAATAGGAAGTAAGCCCAGTTTTCTCATAAACCTTTTTAATTTTTAATTTTTTTTTTTTTTAAGAATTCAACAATTGTTTCCATTTTTATTTTAGGACAGAGCTCAAAGGGATGTTTCAGAATTGACACATGAAAAACACAGCTGGGCCGTAGTTTATAGAATGGTTGAGTAGAAAAAAAGAAACATTGATCAAGTTTTATGCCTGAACCCGAAAGTGGCATGTCACCCTTGGTAAACAGTACACATCACATGATATTTATTTTGGTCGTGAGAGAGCTACAAATACAACTGCCAGTAATCAATCGATAGTTTGTGCTTGGATGAACTCTGAACTCTGAACCTGCTTGGGACCCAATTTCAGTAAGCACGGGTTAGAGTCCCCGTCTTGACACATGGGTCTTTGAGCAAGGTACTTTAAACCATAATTGCTCTGTCCTTCGGATGGGACATGAAGCCGTAGGTCCTGTGTACTAGGATTGGTAGTGCACGTAAAAGAACCTAGAACACTAATCAAGAAAGAGTAGGGGTTAACCCCGGTGTTTCTGGCTCACATAGCAAGCACCCTTGTTTACAGGTTTCCTCAGGCTTGCGAGCTACAGTGATTAAGGTTCACTTATGAGGCATCCTTGGTTTCATTACCAGAAATGTACAACAATAATAACAAAAAACTTGCTACGCACAGACAAATCCTTGCCGAGCACAAACAGATTACCAGCCCAAATACCATACAGTTTACATTGCTGCGACTGGGACCCCACTCATTTCTTGCTTAGCAGAACTTTTCTGCTTAACAGCTTTATGAAATTGGGTCCAGGACATGATGGGTGAACAATAAGATTGCTACGATATCAATTATCCCGAGGTATTACACTGTTCAATATGTTGATTGTTTCGTTTTTACAAGAAACCCAACAACAACTGCTTTCAAACTGGATCACCTATCCATCTCTTCATTAGAATGACCATTAACACTCAGAATAGAAAGAGTTATTCTTTCCGTTTGCCTTTTTAAAGAAACGGAGAACTGAGATGAACGTTTGTCAGATTTGGTCTACACAGACAAATTGAATCACTAAATATAGATTAAGTCAGGCCTGGGATTTTTTTATCTTGCAAGAGACGGGGCCTTTACCGTCTTGCAAAGGGCACCTGTAAGTCTATGGGAATATCTTGCAGGGATACTGGGGACAAGATCAGGGCAACTGAGGACACCTCTGTGAAATTCAAGACCTGAAGGTTAGTTAAAAAAAAAACATACAGTCGGCCCTCGTTATAAAGAGCAGTTATAAAGAGGTTCTGCTCATCAAGAGTACATTCTGAAGTCCCGAATCTCATTTCTGCTTTGTGTTTCTTTGTTTTGCTGTCCTCTAATAACCACCGTTCCCATTTTTCTGTTTCATTAAGAGCTAAGATTGTTACTAAGCGCGAATCAGTCTCGACTGCTAAGCAAAGTGTGATGTCACAATACAAATCACAATGGTATTCATTTCCAAGCGATCTTGTGTTATAACGAGAGTTGACTGTACAGGGATTGCACTCTGTACAATAACCAGGGCTCTGTTTCATTAAGAGCTAAGATTGTTACTAAGCGCGAATCAGTCTCGACTGCTAAGCAAAGTGTAATGTCACAATACAAATCACAATGGTATTTATTTCCAAGCGATCTTGTGTTATAACGAGAGTCGACTGTACAGGAATTGCACTCTGTAAAATAACCAGGGCTCTGTTTCATTAAGAGCTAAGATTGTTACTAAACGCGAATCAGTCTCGACTGCTAAGCAAAGTGTGATGTCACAATACAAATCACAATGGTATTTATTTCCAAGCGATCTTGTGTTATAACGAGAGTCGACTGTACAGGAATTGCACTCTGTAAAATAACCAGGGCTCTGTTTCATTGAGAGCTAAGATTGTTACTAAGCGCGAATCGGTCTCGACTGCTAAGCAAAGTGTGAAGTCACAATACAAATCACAATGGTATTTATTTCCAAGCGATCTTGTGTTATAACGAGAGTCGACTGTACAGGAATTGCACTCTGTAAAATGACCAGGGCTCTGTTTCATTGAGAGCTAAGATTGTTACTAAGCGCGAATCAGTCTCGACTGCTAAGCAAAGTGTGATGTCACAATACAAATCACAATGGTATTTATTTCCAAGCGATCTTGTGTTATAACGAGAGTCGACTGTACAGGAATTGCACTCTGTAAAATAACCAGGGCTCTGTTTCATTGAGAGCTAAGATTGTTACTAAGCGCGAATCAGTCTCGACTGCTACGCAAAGTGTGATGTCGCAATAAAATGAAAATGGTATTTCCGACAACTCATCTTAAGAGGAATCTTTGTGCTTTTGTAAAATCCAGCCAAGAAAATGACTGCATGTAAAAAAATCAAGAGAAATGTGTGGAAATTGACCAATATTCTCATGGGAAATTAAAACACAAATTTGTTTTATTTGTATTCATTCTACATATAGGTCCCTTGCATTGGTCGCCATCACAGAGGTCAATCAATGGAAAAGGAACGCATGTACACACTGCGCACAACTCTTGGCCAATGACAGGCCATCATTGACCTCAGTGAGGGCGCTGTTTTGGGGTTTGAGACGTCGACGGCCAGTGACCCCCCATCTCTGATCCTGCAGGATACAGTTGGATTATTTGCGTTTTATCAAGTGTCAACATGGAGGGGGGTGGGGGGTGGTTACAGAAAGCTCCGAATCCAGAACTTCCACGACGTTGTAACACCGAGAAATTTACTATGAAATAGCCATGATAAAGTTACCATCACAACATATAGAAAAACTCATTCAGGTAGTTCCGATTATCTAGGTTTTACATTGAACATTGAAGTGCTTTTGATCTGAGAATCAAAATTTGAACCTTTGCTATATAGTGGAAATAAAAAAAACTTTGTTTTTTTTTCCCCGATAAAAGAAACCCAAACATTAACACAGTTCAAAAGACATGGAAGAGCTTTAACTAGATATAATATTATTCCGTTTATAATCTGGCAGAATTACCGCCAGATTTACTCGATTGTCAGTCCTCGATTGTTTAAGTCCAAGTTTTTAAAATATCCGTGTGGTTTTTTGTTTTGTTTTTTTTTTCACAAAAAAAAATCTATGAATTACTTTCGAAGCATACAAAAACGTTACGTACGTACAATGTCTAGAGAGTCGCTATACGTTTCACATTCATTTATGGTCAATTACGATTTTATAACAGCCATGCAGAAACATATCTCACATGGATACAAAAAACAAAGTGGTAGATTTGATAATCAAACGTCGACGTCTTTTTTTTTCTTCATTTCATCGTATGACTGTCTTTAACGTTACAAAACTGTAGGTAATTTGCAGCTGTCAAATTCCTGGTTAGCGAATGAAACAACGGACTCCACTCATAAAAAGATTCCTCCGGAAAGGTGTGTGACAATGTATCGTGCAGTGGTGTCTCACATTTGGCTTATTTGAAAACTGTCCTAATACAGGCGGTATGGATAGTATATTAGGATCAGGGAATCAAGCACAGGGCAACCCCTTCAGATATGTCATCTCTACTACTGGATGTAGAGAAGCCATTTAAGGTTACATGGTCCCCAGGCTGGCTGATCAGCAAAAACCCATTCGACACCAACCTCAAAATCACACCATCCGCCCTTTTCTCGACTTTTTAAATCGATACAAGGCTTTACAAGATAAAAACCCGAGGCTCAGACAAATCATTATAGTCTGGCTCCTTTTTCAGTTTGGCATACTAATTACTGACCTGTTATCAGGGTACATGTCTTAATCTCAAAATTGATGTTGCAGATGAATGAAGGTACATTTTGGCTACGGCTATGGCCATCGGCTGAAACGACAACATTGGAGAATAGGAGTTTCGGCGGTCTAGCCATAGCCACACCGACAAAGCCATTGATTCGGACACGGCCTTACACAACTACAGATGATTTCGGGTAAGAGACAAACAGGAGGGGGAAATACCCCCCTCTGCCAACAGCAGTATTACAGTAAGTAATGGTGCGCATTATAGAGCTACAAAACACTAACACCCAATAAATTTGGAGAAGCTAAAAAAAAAATAAAAAAAAATACAAATAACAAGTGGTAAACGTTCACCTGCGAGCGAAACACGGCTTTTGGCGAGCAAGAACTCCAATTTCCACAGATTAAGTATAGACCCTTTTTTCACGGAGCAGTAATCTGATTTTCCTGCCGTACAAAATGCATGCTACCAAATCGGGTTGTAATGAGAGCATTCCCTTCATCACTGGTTCCTGCTTAGCAGTTTCCAGTCTCCTGCCACCGTCACCCAAAAACCTTCCCCCAAGAACACGCACCAAAAGGGCCATATCACAATATTAACACCAGGTTAGCCAAACTTGAACACAGAACGTAACATGTGTGAGCTTCTCGGCCTCTACCATCACCGATGATATGCCCAACATACAACTGCTTGTTGTCACTGGTTGAACGGCTACACAAAACAAAGCGGTGGGTTTGCCTTGGCACATACGAGTCCCATACTAATCATCACTTACAAACATGGGTAGCACAAAAACGTAACCATTTAGCTTGGCAGGATACATCATATTCATATTCCCTTGTTTTTTTTTTTACCGGCGGACAATTTCTCCCGAAGCTTATGAACACAGCTGCTGCAAACCCCATCAGGATTCAATAGGTCTGGCCTCATTTTGATCGACCAAATTTTAATCCAACCATGGTTTTTAATAAAGCCCCAAGCATTACCCACTCCCGGTAAAAGCCTGCATATTAAGTCACCTTGCTCAGTGCTAGGCCGTATCCGAATTGGCGGCTACGGCTGTTGCTAAGGGTGTTGCTAAGCATGTTGATATTCAACGCATGATGACGCGGCGATCCAGCCGTAGCCAGAGCCGCCACATTAGACAAGCCCCTATTGTGGTAATGAAAATGATGCCTGACTTGCAAGATGGCCTGCTTTTTCCACTTCCCAATGCTGTATCTCACACTAACATAACACAAACCGAATAACAACTATGGACCCGATACTGCGCACTTCATACACCAGCTGCAGGGCCCAAATTACACAGAGCTGCTTCAGCACAAAAAGTAGCTAAGCACAACCCAAAATTGTGCTTACCAGAATAAGGTTACCAGCCAAAATACCATGTCACATATACAATTCGTGACTGGTATCCTGCTCATTTCTGCTGAGCAGACAATTGTTAAGCAATATTTCTGCTTAAGCAGCTCTATGAAATTGGGGCCCACAGAGTCAGTTGAATCCAACAATCCAAGTTGTTCCATGCAACTTCCATTTAATCACTAATCATCCAAAGTGGAACCATTTTTTACCTCTGAAAAAAAAATTTTCCCGATGCGTCTGGTCCAAACTCTTCCCTGTGAACTATTCGGCATTTTCCGCTCCCAATTTGCCGAGAAACAAATCTTTGGAATGGCACAGTTTTGCTACTCATAGATGGTTTTTCTATTTAAATTGTTTTTTTTTTTTTTCCACGACATGCAATCATGAAATTATGATCACGAACACACTGCCCAAACTGGATTTTGTTTCCAATAAACCAGGCAGAAAAAACACACATGTACTTGCCCGGTGAACAAATTTTGGGCGTCAAATTTTCTTGTTTTCTCAAACAACTTTTTTTTTAGGAAAACAGAAGTTTCGGAATAACTTAATATTTACGTGGGAGAGCGTGTGCCTCGTTATGAACATCTTAAAACACTGAGCAATAAATTACAGAAGATAAACAGTTCATCATAATATGACACCAGACCAGAACAAAGTTTAGGAAACCAAAAGCCGAGCGTAGGTTTTTAGCGGAGAGTCCCAGTTCACAATAAAACCACTCGAGACCAATATACATGTATTAATCTTCTTTTTTTTATGTATAGATATATCCGTACTCCCTTGAGGAAATAGTGCATGCTTGATTTCTTGTTGACTATGCCTCCATTCTAAAAAAATCAAAGTTCCGTCAACAGAATTTACAACTAGAAAGTCGATCTGTTGTCGTTTTTTTGTTTCCTTCAAAAAATGTTTTTTACTTTCGAGCTAACCGTTGCGTTCTGCCTTAGGAAAGCGACGCTTCTGGAGTCGTTAATACTTGTCACACGCGAAATAGCCCGGTGCCCTGCTGATGAACTTGTCCAGTTGCCATTCAGTGGTTACCAGCCGATTTGTTTGCTTTTTCCCTTTCGCAGTCGTCCAGTGTCAAGGCGTTGTTTTGTTGTTGTTGTTGTTTTTGTTTTGTTTGTTTTTTGATAGAAAAATCATCTGACGCAAATCACTGACGGTGAATTTTTTTCCATCGCAGGATCGTTTTTTGTTTTGTTTATCGGCATGTCCTATTGCATTACCCTTTCAGAGTTCTCATTTACACTTATAACAGAGCACCATCATGGCGGTCATTTCCGGAGGTATCGTGACGAGGCCGTCCGCGGGACCCCGTCTTCCCTGGAGAGCTCGTTGGGTTTGGATCCCATCCCGCTGTTGATACCGCCGTTGATTGCAGAATACGGAGTTGTGAGGCGTCCGACGCCCATATCCCGCCGTACGGGCTCCGGTCCGGACATCACTTGGGGCGCCATGCCACGATGGAGGCGTCGGCTGACCGAGCGCTGGGCGTCTGCTCGTGATGTTGGACGGGGTGATGTAGGATTGGCTGCAAGGGAAAGCAAAAAAACAATCTTGCATCCAACCTCTCAAAACACAGGTACGTTTTAAACTCTGAAACTTAACAGGAACTTCAGAGCTGGGCGCAATAGACCGATCCATTAAGCCCACCCCTTTAGCATATTGACCAATCACAGCATTGGCTGCCTCACCACTGCACACGTGTGCAGCACATGTGCGTCTCTCCAATGCCACACTCGCGACATGAACGTGCGCGCTTTAAGTAGGCGCGCACGCATGTTTACTTTTCTAATGGGATTTTAGCGTGTCGGACTTTGTCGGACTTTCGGTGGCGTATAGCCAAGGTTGTGATTGGTCAACACGTAAGGGGCGGAGCTTAATGGATCGGTCTATATCATGGCTCTGCTTACCGCTGAATTCTGCCTACTAGCAATCACCATTCTTCGCTTACAGGGCAGCACTGAATTTTGAAGAATGCCTAGTAGCGTGGAGTATGCACGCGCACAAGCAATGATTCCCTTCAAACCTGTGAAATATACGCTTGAGGTAAGCGCGGAATACCCAGCTTCCGTAAGCGCCGATTCTTTGCTTAACGGTAAGCAGAGCCATGACATTGGGCTGATCGATAGCAAGTTAGTAGCCAAAGTGCCATCTGGGCTTGACTGCAAAAATTGTCACAATCTCAACTGCATGAACGTGTGCGCTGACGGTTATAGCTGTGTGCAAGAATCTACTGTCATGATCACACAACCCGTCAGTATTAATATTCAAACAGTTTTGTGTCCTGGCTGCATGCAAAATGCCAGGAAAAAACAGAGAAATCTCTTATGCAGTTAGTGTAGTACCCAACCGTTCAATAGCAAATCTTGAACAGTGGTAAGTTTACAAAGTACATGTAGCAAATGATGGAGAACATTTAAGGGTTATTTGAGCAGCTTTCAAGTGGAAATGTCGGAACAAGTACTGTGTGGATATGTCCTTTGAAAATTGGTATTGCATACCATCAAACAGCATAATTGGAACAACAACGAGTATTTTATTTGGATCATTCCATTTTTTGTTATTTGACCCCCAAATAGGAAATGGGGTCGCTGTACAGCAAGGGGTCTTACAGGGGGACATGTTAGGTAAGCAAGCTAGCATCTGCTAGATAACAAATAAAACAATCTCAATCAATGAAATAAACATTGTAAATGTTAGGAAATACAACCAAACAAATTAATAACGTGAAATAAACGGTCAGTAGCATGGCAAGTGCGTAGGGTACCAGTCAATGAGATTGCACATGTGCATACATCGTGTGTTCATCGGTAAACACTATTTCGGCAAAGCAAGTTCTGTTGTGTAGGGTACCAGTCACTAACAAATGTAGATTACATTGTGTTTTGGTCGGTAACACTTATTTCTGCTCAACAAAAAACTGTTGGTAGTTAAACAAATTAGTTAACTCGTAAGGACGAGTTATATGACTTCAACCTGATCCAAACGTATAAATGAACACATCCAAGCGAACGATTAAAACTTATTATTTCAAAGACTAACTTTCCATACTGTGGAATGAATCAAACTTACCAGAAGGATTATGCCTGTCTACATGAAGGATTTCATTCTCTACGAGATCTCCACTACATGTGAATCAACGTTCATACAAAACACCAAGAAACTATGTCGCTAAGCTCCACACCATCAAGGTTTTATTCGCTTTTTAAAAAGACTTAATACAAAAATATTAGCCCCCTTAACGGCAAGGACCCCAAGTTTACCCCATCTCTAGATAGAGACCCTCCGCCTAAACCTACCAGCCATACATGTAGCAAGGCCATATCCAAATTGGCGGCTTTGGCTACAGCTACGGCTATTGCTAAAGGTATTGTTAAGGACGTCCTATACTTCAACGCATGATGATGCAGCGATCCGGCTGTAGCCATAACTGCCTATTTGGACACGGCCTAACTCTACCACCTCTACCTTAAAAACTAAAAAATCAATTTTACATCCTGGTTTAAAATTATTTCTGTAACGACTGCCTAATTTATTTGCTGACTTCATCAACCTAAATTCACACTAGTTCTGTTATTACTAACACGAAGTAAGGTTGCCTACATGTAGCCCTCGGTATTTCAAGAAACATTGACCGTCAAACAGTTTTTCGCATCACTAAAACCCGTCTTCCCTTTACCTACAACAACATTATTCCTTTCTGGTCAGTTTCTAAAATCAGTTTTCAGTCGCCACTTATGAGTGACTACATCGTGTGTGTACACTGAGCTCCCAACTCAAAAAAAGGTTTGACGATTTCTTACACTAATTACTGAGTCAATCTCTCACCTTTGTAGGAGGAGGAAGACACAATCGGTTTGGATGTCAAAATTGAGACTTTCCGTTGTAGCAGTTTAGGGGAACTATTAATAATGTGGAGTTATTATGTGCACAATTTCACTAAGAGGTGCTCAGGGCGCAATACTTTAGACTGCAACTTAAATTTACAAACTAGATCAATGAGGGAGCCGAGAGCCGAGAGCTAGGCATTCTTTCCAAATGTGTTTGTAAGTTAGGTGTCCTATTCTGATCATTAAGTAAATTGAAACTAAACTCGTTATAATGATTTCAACTTATGTGTACATGCAAGGTAGAGTGAACGGGTTTGAAATTGTCAAACTTCTGACCAACGACGGCTTAATCCAAAACACACTAAACCCTGTGCTCTCTCTACCAACATAAATGAGGAAACCTCGTAGTGGCCAATTGGTGGCCAGTTAGTGACCAACTACCATTTCTTTACTGATTAATTGTCCTACTAGGAAATCCCCTAGTAGCCAATTGGTGGCCAATTAGTGGCCAACTACCATTTCTTTACTGATTAATTTCCTACTAGGAAATCCCCTAGTAGCCAATTGGTGGCCAATTAGTGGCCAACGAGTGCCAACTACCATTTCTTTACTGATTAATTTCCTACTAGGAAATCCCCTAGTAGCCAATTGGTGGCCAATTAGTGGCCAACGAGTGGCCAACTCCCATTTCTTTACTGATTAATTTCCTGCATAAAAATTCATAGTTTGTTTCCTACCACTAACCCTGTCCTCTCTCCCTCTACCTAGGTAAATGCGTCCTATGCTTGTGGTCGCCCGAGTGTTTCTTTTTGAGTTGACCTCCCGATCGTTTACTAGTGCAAGCGAGCTCGGGCTGCTCGGTCAAGCTGCGAGACGGCTGGTCCCTGAAATCGGTGGATGATTTCCTGGCAGTTCCAACAGCCTGGGCACTGCCCACTACAATGAAGGAGTTGAGGGTAGTTTTTTTTTATAGGGTTAGGTGTAATGTAGGGTTGTGAGAGATGAAGGCGTTCAGTGTTGTTTGGTACAGGCCGGAATTTCATCTTTTTGATGAGAGGGCAAGGCCATTTTCATTTGGCAAAGGGCACTTCCATTGGAAAATCTGACAGTCTATGGGACACTTTTAAAGGGACACCAAGGCTAAGACCAGGGCAACAGAGGCCATGGCCTCCAGGTAATTCCAGGCCTGATGGTAGGTGGGAGGTGTTGTGTGTTGAGTACATGTACTGGGTGCAGAGGGTGTTTGGAGGCCCGATGCTTCATTCTTGAAAAGGAAAGGGCACCAAGGAGTTTTCTCTTTTTTCTAAAAGGCACCTCTATGAGGAAATTGTGAATTTCTATTGGAAAGTTTCAAGGGGCACCAAGGCAATGACCAGGTGCAACAATTGTCTCTGTTGCCTTGGGCATTGAACGGTACATAGACTGGGTGCCAAAGGTTTTGGGTGTTGTACGGTACAAGGTGCAAACTACTATTGGGAAAGGTACATGTTGCGGAACAGGGACATAGTATGAGGGCATAATGTAACGATGGCGGTATTGGTATTTGGAGTACAGCAAGTTTACATATATGTACAATGTATGCTGCACTTTCACTTTGCATTAAACTGTAAACGTAAATTGTATAAAATCTGCTTCAACATGGTCGATTTTCGTGAAAATCTACACCAGACCATAAGTCAGGTAGCTCAAGATTTCACTAGACAGACAAGAATGTTTTTAATGAAGTAACTTATACTTAATTTTTTTTTAATACGAATTATAAATTATAAAAATTATGTTTGCAGCGGGCAGAATTGGACTTCACGCTACATGTATGTAAACTTAACAATCACGTCTGTATGGGTTTGAGAAGACACTGGACCATTGGACTTGTTCAGTTGAGAGATTACCAGCCAAATGCTCAAGGCAGTGGTACATCGGATAACTTGACCCCGGTGTAGAACAGCAACATGAATATTCTAATAGTTAACTTGTAAAGACTAATAATTGTTTTGTCTTTTTGACAGGGGCCAGTTAAAACATTTATCACGACAGTGGGTGCGAGTCAGCTAGTACGAACCAGCTTAGGTACTGTTAAGGTACTGGGTCTTGGGGGTATGATTTTGGGGTCGAGTGGGAAGGGGATCCAAATTAGAAGGGATAAGAGTGTGAGGGTTGACAGTGATTACTGCACGCTAAAAAGGGTTCATTGAAATAGACCCCTTGCATATGATGTCACACTCTCAAAACAGCACCCTCACTGAGACAAAAGGAGGCAGATCATTGGACAACAGCTGCTCTTAGAAATGTGCGTGACCTAAGCGTACCAGCAGTGTTATGCAAGGGGTCTAAACTGTGAGACAAAACAAGGCAGATCATTGGACAACAGCTGCTTTTAGTGCGTAAAAAAAATGTGCATGACCGAAGCATACCAGCAGCGTTTATGCAAGGGGTCTAGACTGTGACTCTTTCCCCGAGTCTCGATGAAAAATGGGTGTGGATTCAGGTTGGAAACACTTGCAGAATGTACACTGCACCTGAATTGATATAGGAGCCCAAGCTGGAGCTTGAGCCCAAGCCGAGGTTTGGAAAACACCCTCTTGCCTTCTTGGACTCAATCATGTCAACTCTCTACACACTACAAGGAATCAAGACCCTCTCAACGTGTACTCACCACCTGCTCCAAGACCTTGAGGGGGTCCTTCAGCGGCTTTGATCCGGCTGGTGGCCGCCGTGGTGGCTACTGCTCTTGTGGTGGAGCTACGAGGGTGATGAAGCACACCTTGTCTGTCTCTGTCCTCCCGCCTGTCCCGGTCCTCATCGTGAGGTTTGCCTGTGCTCTGTTTCAAACAACGGGGGGAGTTCAGTGGTGAAATATTTCAGCTGGGGTACAGCAGGGGCTTGGTGATTTCAGCTAGGGTACAGTAGGGGCTTGGTGATTTCAGCTAGGGTACAAGTAGGGGCTTGATGATTTCAGCTAGGGTACAAGTAGGGGCTTGAAGATTTCAGCTAGGGTACAAGTAGGGGCTTGATGATTTCAGCTAGGGTACAAGTAGGGGCTTGATGATTTCAGCTATGGTACAAGTAGGGGCTTGATGATTTCAGCTAGGGTACAAGTATGGGCTTGATGATTTCAGCTAGGGTACAAGTAGGGGCTTGATGATTTCAGCTAGGGTACAAGTAGGGGCTTGATGATTTCAGCTAGGGTACAGTAGGGGCTTGATGATTTCAGCTAGGGTACAGTAGGGGCTTGATGATTTCAGCTAGGGTACAAGTAGGGGCTTTTTCAGAAGGCCTTTACACCAATCTTTACCTCAATTATCTAAAAGTAGTTACGTATTATCATTAACAGACATGCAACCTTGTCATTGCTAGAAACAAGAAAATGTTAAATTACTCTTAACTTTGTACAATGTTCTTCAGTTTTTCTATGACACGACTATTTAAAAAAAAAAAAAACGGATATCAGCTGAAAAGTCGAATGCCATGATTAACCTCTCCTTGGATGATAAGCAACGATGCTAAACATTCTGAGAAGTCAATCCCTTTTGATGTTGTTTTAAGTGTCGCATAAAACTGAACACCTCGCCATGAGAAAGTCCGAATGCAAACTTATGCTTAACTTGTGCATCATGCCCCCATTATCCAGTACAACCACCTGGCGCTCTGGTCAGCGCATCACTTCAACGTTTGTGCACAGATACTCACTATTTTGAGAAGATTCCAGTCGAAGATATAGTCATAGGTGAAGCCTTGCCTGTGGAAGAGATTGCGGAAAAGCTGTCGAAGAAAGGAGTAGTCGGGTTTCTCGTCGAATCGTAGCGATCTTGTGTAATTCAGGTACGTGGCAAATTCCGCTGATGGAGACAGAAGTAAAATTTTGTCAGTTTTTGTTATCGGTTCACTTTAGCAGACTTACCGATACCAAACCTCCTGTTAGGGGAAGGCCTCCATAGTGATGGCATCTCACACTTGGAGGGCCTTACCTTCAGAAACAGTCTGCTTCCATTTTCTCGTAACATTCAACACTAAACTGGTGTTCACATGCCCTGCACAAGTAAGTTTGTGTTCCTTTTCTTGATGCAACTTGGATAAGTAGTCACTGAGAGAGATGGAGCTACATGTATAGATAGACGCCATATTTACAGGCAACTTGGGTTTTGGCTTTGAGCTGCGTCAAGCGCTCCAACTTTTCTATCACAGCAAAGTGGTTCACAGACGAATCTTGCAAGGAATTTGATAAAACTCCTGCGTGCCGAAAAATAGTATAACAAACAACGTAGTTATGCGTTAAAAAAAATAATGATTTGCCCGTAAAGATGGCTGACTTTACACTGTGACATCAAGTGGGAGCTATCTGTACAAGGTTTTCATTACTCCTACTCAGCATAGTATTTACCAGTGAGTTGACCGACCATTTAAAACCATTTAAAAATTGGTTAGACAGTAGGAGGGTTGGTGCATTAGCCACACGATACTATTATTGTAGACTGGCAAAGTGCATCTGCATCATTCCAAACCATGCTGATGACATTTGATGGTCAGACAGTAGAAGGGCTCTGACTGTACTGTGTAGATTCAAGACTATAGAGTGCTGAAGGCAACATTATAGGAAGCTAGAGTTCTATCTGTTGTTGGAACATGACAGCAAATGTTTGGTTATATCATTGATAGCAATGGTCATTGTCTGCACTGGTCTATTGTTGCATCAAAAGAGTTGCTTGCTGAAATGGCAGTCATAGAGTAGGAACTGGAGGGCTGGCAGCACTGGCAATACTGCGTGACACAAACGCGCCGGGACCGCAAGGAAACACAAGCGCCATTTTGTAAAGGGCAAAGTTGAGTATAAAGTACACAATGTGCGTGTATGGTAAATGCACGCATCACACGCTCGGTGTTCATGTTGTTGTTTTGCGTACAGTAAAGTAATGGTAGTATAGCACTAGAAATGGCCGCACCCCCCGCACGACGGGTCACGTAACTTGGCTAGTGCGCCCTCTAGTTCTTATATATAACTCTATGCATCCAGTGCACACTTTACCCCGAGTTCCACATCTTGCGCCCTCGGTGTAGATGCAGTCACCTCATGTTATCGTATTGTAGACTGGCAAAGTCCATCCATCATTCAATACCGTGTAGATGATAAAGATGAACGGTCAGACAGTTAAAATTATTGTTATTTTTTTGTTTACACTATTGGACCCTTCTAGTTTTGACTTGGACTCACATGGAAAGCTTGCGCAGAGTGTCTCAATGGCTGTGGACATCTTCTTCTCACTGATTTTCTCGTACTTCTGCCTCTTGGTGGCCGCCTTCAGGCCCTGCCACGGTAGACTGCCGAGGTTGAAGTACATCAACATGTAGCCCAGCGATTCTAAATCATCTCGCCGGCTTTGTTCTGTCAATTCAAAGGTAAAAAATATGCATAGATTGAAAACCTGCATTTATTCAGAACAAAATAAAGAGAAAAAAGGCACAACAAAGGACATGGTACAGACTATGTAACCTTTGACATCACATGTTAAAAGAGCCACGGAGCCTGGGCCCAATTTCATAGAGCTGCTTAAGCAGAAAATGTTGCTTAACAATTGCCTGCTAAGCAGAAATGAGCAGGATACCAGTCACAAATTGTAAATGTGGTATGGTGGTTTGGCTGGTAACCTTATTCTGGTAAGTAAAATTTTCTTGTGCTTAGCTACTTTTTGTGCTTAAGCAGCTCTATGAAATTGGGCCCAGGACTTCCTGCTGGCACGATTTGTACACTTCTCAGTTGACTTTAAATCTTATATTATATAAAGATTGATTTTTATCAACTTTAGATAAGATATAAAGGGGGCACATTCTAAAAACCTTGTTCAGCTGTTATTATTTTAACTCTTGAATTTATATGCCACAAAATGTAAAATTTTCCATATGACCAGTGTAGTATCTCGCCCGTCAGGAAATGACCAGCAATGGACAAGGTCACTTTTTTTTTTTTTAAAGTAAACAAACGCTATCACGTCTGCAGTAAGGGTATATTTTTGCTACGTACACAGATTAACTATTCTTAGTATTTGCCAAATCCAATTGTCTCCATAATGTGCGGAACCTCAACACGCAAGCCTTTGATAAGGCTTGCATGGCTGGCCCTACATGTATGCCAAGTACATATATATATAGAGTTGGTTTGACTACATAAGTACACGTAGTGTGCTGTAATCATGGTAGTTCAGGAAGAGAAACTGACATAAAAGTATATAAAATAATTTATATTGAGAAAAAGAATTGTATTCTGTCCCAATAACCCAGAAATGTAATGCTCATGAACATTGCATTATTATAATAGGCCTCCACTTTCGGCCACAATGGAGGCATTTGCATCCGTTGCCCTAGTCATTGCCATGGTACCCCTTGAAACACAATAGAAATTTACAATTTCCTCATAGAATTGCCCTCTACAAAGGAAAAAACACACCTCTGGTGTCCTTGCCCTTTCGCATCAGGTCTGCTTACTACTATAAACTTACCATTGTTAGATAATCATTCGTCCCAACCCTCCTCCAACAGTAAAAAAACAAAACAAAACACACAAGGCAAAAAATAAAATAAAAATAACATGTTTAGCGTCCTGCCTTTTTGAAAAAAGGGAAGGCGGGCCTTTAATTTTCAATGGCCGATTGACACATTTTTCAAGAAAACTGGCTGGGCTAATTTTCAAGTTGGTTGCCAGCTTTTTTCTGTGTATTTTTTCAGCGTACTTAAGTCAAAAAATGTGACGTTATGTGTTGTTTTAGAATTGATTTTTATCGTCAGAAATCGTAAAAATTGATCCTTTAAAAATAATAAAAAAAAAAAAAAAAAAAAATAGGAGGCAGGCTCTAAAAAGGAAGCGGGCGGGAACGCTAAACATGTTGTTCTTTTGCCTAGGCCGAGCTGCATGTACCATCCTAATCTGTACACATGCCATGTAATCAGAGGCAATGACAGAGATTGAACTCATTAGCCAAAGGGTGGACACTCTCACTTGGCAACAGCTGTGACTAGAACCCCGTCTTGATCACGACAAACTTATTCATGTAGAGCAATGCTCGAATCGCTCATGCATACTACCGCAGCATCATCAATGAACCATTGATCTACATTTGTTTCAAACCCTCTTGCTCATTAAAGGAACATTACAGAATTGGTTTTTGCTAACAAAACAGTTGCTGGCAGTGTAAGCACTTTATGTAATCCACCATATACATAAACTGACAAACCTGTAGAAGTTGGAGATCGATCGGCCATCTGGGTCACGGGAAAATAGTGAAAAACCGATTACGCATTTGCGAGAAATCAAATAGATTCAACAAATGAATAAAACGCTCACTGAGCGATAAACTCCAATCGGAATATTAGTTTATTCATTTCTCATCAAATATGGCATTTCAGACAGAAATATTTCAAGGGATGTTTACTTCTATCATCATCATTAGACCATGTAAGTTTTATGTAAATCTGTGATCAAAAGTATATTTTTCAAGTTTTTTTCTTACCAATTCTGTAATGTCCCTTTAAGCTTGGGGAAAACACAGAAATTTGACCAAGGACGGAGTTTTGTCCTCGAACTTTTAGGTTTGATATCATTGGTGTGCTCTACCAACTGAGCCATGAAGCTCCTTCCTTTAATCAACACTAATGGCAGGCCTGGAGTCTCAACTTTGAGAGGGCAAGGATGTTTTTCATTTTGCCAAGGGGCACTTCCATAGGAAAACGTTCATATCACTGGGAAACGTTTGAAGGGGCACCAAGGCCAAGACCAGGGGCAACAGAGGCCTTGGCATTCCAGGCCTGTGATAGTAATCTTCAATTCAATTTATAAATTGCTCATCTGAGGTGAAACGGACAGGCAGTTTTTTTTTTTAGATACCACATGTCCATGTAAAAGCTTACAATCTCCGCTTCAATTCAGTCATCACGATAAAAGCAATTCAACAGCCAGCAATTTGTTTGAGGATGATCAGTGGTCATGGTGGTTGATTGGTAATGGATGCATCCAATCTGAGTTCTGAATACCACATGTGCACTCAACGTACACTAAATTGGCTTTTGGACACTTTTGGAGCATTTTCATATTACATTAAGAGGTTAAATTACACATGTCCACTTATGATACAATAACAGGGAAACCCAACTCATCCTACATGTCACACATGAGAGGAGTAACAGGGCTTGAATTTTGAGGGGAATAGGCACAAAAACCACGGGGCTTGTAGCCAAAAATGTCTACAGATAGGTTGCAGTATGACGTAAATCGGCCATCTTTACGGGCAGTTTAGAACAAACAGTCGTGCGTTTCGTGTGAGAACGGCGTGCAACACGCGCGCATTTCACGAAACTCATTGCAGGATTGGTCAGTGAACAATGCGGCTGCGTTAATAAGTTGAGCGTTTGACGCACCTGCAAGCCAAAATGCAATTTGCCCGTATGGCGTCTACTGGGAACTATCTACTGGACCAGAAATGTTTTTACAAGACCAGAATCAAAATGAGAGAAACAACTTCCTGACAGAGTTGAACATGCATTGAACTGTTTTGTTTTTGTGGTTATTTTTTTATCAAGCACTAAGAGATATAAGAAAATATTTATCTCACTTCATTACTCAATAGATTGGAAAGGTATTGTATCAAAACCAAAATCAGCATTTGAACATAATTTGTTTTGGTCAAGATTATTACACAGTAAGGCTCTATTGCTCAACTGAAAAACACAAGACGGACAAGTCTGTCCGGTCATAAATTTACTGGCCTGACACTAGCACTACTGGCCTCGGGCCTGTGGTCCACTGAAAAATTCAAGCCCTGAGCAATCTGCAGAATGCATGTTTGGATAAGGCCGAGTAAAAAAAGAAACATGTTTAGCGTCCAGGTTTCTAAAAAAAAAGGAAGGAGGAGGATCTTTTTATTTTTAATTTTGTATTTCAAGATGGCCGCCTTTTTTTTTTTTTTTCTTTCAAATATCCATTGCTTTTTCTACTGTTCAAACACACAATACATAAAAGAAACATGTTGGACTTTTTCAAAAAGAAACTTTACTTTACTATTTTTTGCTATTTTTTCCAAGATGGCTGCCATGCTAAATATGGCTGGTCAAGGTATATTTGTTCACAGATTTTGTGCTATTTTAGTGTACTGATGCAATGTATGACAAAATAAATGATTTGTATCATTTTAGTCATTTTTTTTTTTTATTTAAATAAAATAGTAAAAAGTAAAAAAAAGGAGGCGGCGGCCAAAAAGGAGGCGGGCAGGGACGCTAAACATGTTTGTTTTTTTACTTGGCCTAAACTGTACACATAAAATTTGTTATCCTCAGATTTTCCATAGCACTCAAATGCATTGTGCACCTACTCTACATTATGTAGTAAACTTGTACATGTACAACGTGTAATTCAAATGCACAGGTCCCTGAAGAAAGCAACAGTACGTATGCAATAATATGTACATTACACTTACAGTACGGTCCGAGTGCAGACACAATACAATAACATGTGGTATTTCTTTTGTTTTACTTTTAGATCAGATGTTACTACCATTTCAAGCTATCACCCTGACGCCGAGGTCAAAAGGCATGACCTGACTGGACACAGGGAGGTCACTTGACAAAGCAACCACAAAACAGATCTGGACAATGCAGTAAGCAAATTTCTAACTCATCCAAAATTCTTCTTAAAATTTAAAGCTATACATACATGTACAAAATGAACATAAACAACACTTTGTAATGCAAGTACTGTGCAACGCATACGCATTATGTGCCTGTACGTGTATGTGACACGGTATTAACAGAAGAGAGAGGACAGCAGAACAAAGGAACACAAAAGGAACAATGCTGTCCTCACATTGGAATCCTTTGTATTTTTGTGTCTTCACATTTTTCGTGCGCTTAGTCTATGGAGAGTGTTAAGTTAGAGGAACAAAGGGAAGTCCTCACATGCATAGCAATGTAAGAGTACATGTACAATGTACATGTGTACATGTACGTGTACATGTACATGTGTACGTGTACATGTACGTGTACATGTACGTGTACATGTGTACGTGTACGTGTACGTGTACATGTACGTGTACATGTGTACGTGTACGTGTACATGTGTATGTGTACGTGTACATGTACGTGATACATGTGTACGTGTACGTGTACCATCTAATTTAATATTCAGACTGCATTCGGCCGAGATGGACAGGTCATTTACGTGTACCATCTAATTTAATATTCAGACTGCATTCGGCCGAGATGGACAGGTCATTTAGCATGGGCGCACTTGACATGCACCGGCATTCCCGTTGGTCGGAAAAAGCACTCGACTGCGAATGAGTTAATACACCATGTAATAATGCATGCGTCCTGGCTGACCTTTAGCCGGAATGGAGACTTTTGCTCTCCGTAGAGACAGTAAATCACACAGAAAATAAGACCACTCAGGGACCCTAGCGGCCACAAGTGGCTTGTACCAAAATGCCATACAGCCATAGCGGCCCGCAATATTTGACCTACTTCCATTCACCCAAGAGGTCAAAGTAAAGGTCGTGTCCGGTAATGAAATGCTCCAATGTTTCCCATGTTAACAATGGTTAATGTGTCCCACTTTCTAAACACAACCCAAACTGTCTGCTTCATGCTATTTTTGTTGACAGTTTTACTGACAAAAATTGATTAAAAAATTAACAATAAATTAGCAATGTCTGGGCGTATTGTGATGACTATACTCTTGCCAAGCGGGTAGTTCTTAAACCTTTGCTAACAAATAATATAATTTTCATGTGAAAGCTAAATGATGTTAGGCTGGTGTAGGCACCGATTGGCTTATTTTTTGTACCTTTCAGGCCCATCAAATCTACATGTGTTGAATACGTATCAACAAAATATACAATATTTACCATGTAAATTTCTATTTCAATAATTTCTCTATTTTGGTTCTGTCTTCCTGAAGAAACGACTTACTCTGTTTCACCATTTTTTTCCCGTTTGTAAATTATCAAAGTTATTGTAAAGTGCTTTGGCCGCTTCCCTCCCCTCCCCAGCCCCCCAAACAAATTGTAATCATTATTACATTAACCTAGTTGTAAGCTTTTAAGGCATGTACAAATGTACAATTTTTTCTTCTTTATCAAACGTCTTGATCATCACAGATCATCAAAAGTTCATTGCTGCCACAATATAATGTTTCCAAGTTTGAAAACCTCATAAAGTCCGATACGAGTCCCTAGCGATCTCTTCCCTTGATCTCTGAATGTTTGAAATAGTCCGAGGGAAATCAATCATCTCCGCGATGAAGTTCGATATTGAAGAGTCAAGATTAGGCCCCCGTCGTCGCTGATAAACATTTTGAGTGTTACGGCATGGTATGGCGAGGAGTTGACAATATGACTAATGTATCACGCTTCACAGGAGGTCCTATCAACCACAGGGATAGGACGACAGTGATGTTGGGGGGGCGGTGGGGGTATGGGATTTCTGTACCACAGTTTCAATTCAAGACAAGTAATAATACCTGCAGTCTCATAGCACACGTATCTACCAATAATGCACTTATGGTGCTGGAACATAGAGGAACATTTTTAAGACAGGTTTTTGAAGTTTTTTGAAATACGAGACCGATTTATGTAGCGCCTTTTTAAGGGTTTACAAGGTGCTGCAGCGCACTCAGAAACACCAGGGCCCAATTTCATAGAGCTGCTTAAGCACAAAAGGTAGCTAAGCACAACAAAATTAGGCTTACAAGAATAAGGTTACCAGCCAAACTACCATGCCATATGTACAATTTGTGACTGGTATCCTGCTCATCTCTGCTTAGCAGGAAATCGTTAAGCAATAATTTCTGCTTAAGCAGAGCTCTATGAAATTGGGCCCAGGGGTTAACCCCCTTCTCTCAGCAATAAGTGAAACTGTTTTTTTTTAAAACATGTATTACACAACACATCAGACCTACGGGTTTAATGTCCCATGAAGCAATAATGGTTCAGTGTCTTGCTCAAGGCCGGGACTCAAACCCACACTCTGCTGATCAGCAAAAACCAGAGCTCGAGTCCGTTGCGCTTGAACACTCGGCCACGACATGCCATAAAAAAATGGAGAAAAGGCAACAGAGTGGACGTTGGAATAGGATGGACACCTCCGACTCTTTATCATCGAGTCACCTTGACATTTTCACGGCTTGTTTAAATAGATAGGTTGCAGTATGACGTAAATCGGCCATCTTTACCGGCAGTTTAGAACAAACAGTCGTGCGTTTCGTGTGAGAACGCCGAAACTCATTGCAGGATTGGTCAGTGAACAACGCGGCTGCGTTAATAAGTTGAGCATTTGACGCACCTGCAAGCCAAAATGCAATTTGCCCGTAAAGATGGCGTCTACTGGGAACTATCTATTGTGTCTTAATTGGAAACAAGAGGTTCAGAATGAGTTTGCTCTTCTCTAAACAATGGTGTATTTTTTCCAGTGAGGGTCACTGCTATGAGGAAAATGTAAACTTGTATTGGAACTTTGCAGAGGGCACCACAGCAAACCATGGCCTGTGAACCCAAGTTTTTGTTAGATTCTTGAAGAGAATGTGTTGACGTTTTTGTGGATGCCATCCTTTTAGAATTCACTGCTTACTGTTAACTTCTGCTGCCTGCATGAACAAACATGCATAATAACTCTGGCATGTTTGGGCCATTCCTGTTAAGTTCTTGGATTATCAGTAGGCAGTCCTGATACTTCACGTAAGCAACGGAGGCAATTGCCTTCCGTTGCCCCTGGTCTTTGCCTTGGTGCCCCTTTATACAGGTGCCCTTTACCAAGGAGAAAACGCCTTAGTCTCCTTGCCCTTACAAAAAAAGAAGCATCAGGTCTGAGTAGGGAACTTGTACGTGATGTACGTGAGAACGTGCGTAGATATCATTTGCTGAAGTCGCTTGCATTCAACTTGCCCCACCCCGATACAGTGACCCGATACAGCCATGGCCTCCGTTGACCTGGGCCCAATTTCATAGAGCTGCTTAAGCAGAAAATATTGCTTAACAATTTTCTGCTAAGCAGAAATGAGCAGGATACCAGTCATAAATTGTACAGGTGAGATGGTATTTTGGCTGGTAACCTTATTCTGGTAAGCATAATTTGTTTGTGCTTAGCTAATTTTTGTGCTTAAGCAGCTCTATGAAATTGGCCCTAGTCTCAGCCTTGGTGCCCCTTCAAAACTTTCCCACAAACTTTATGATTTCCAATGGGAAAATGCCCTTTATAAAATGAAAATGGCCTTGCCCTCTCCCAGATGAAATTCCAGCCCTGCAAAAATAGGTCTTCGTAATCCCAATGTTCGGACTCACCTATGCCTAAATGCGTATTAATACTGGCGTATCTTGCCGTTCCTGTGAGGTTCTTGTTCTCCCTGTAGGGTATGTGTTGATGTGTGTGGATGTCACGGTACTTCTTGGCCAGGCCAAAGTCGATGATGTAGACCAGGTTCCCCTTCTTGCCGAGACCCATGAGGAAGTTGTCTGGCTTGATGTCCCGATGGATAAAGTTCTTGTTATGTACATATTCAACACGGCTGATCTGCAAAGAGTCAAAACCATTGCATGAGCACAAGTCAAGAGATAGGAACAGCAGCATCCCCCCCCCTGGCTGCCAAAGCCCATACAGACTCCAATCACAAGGGGTAGGCATTCAGCAAAAGCCTTTAACCACGCAACCTACATGTACATTGTTTGTTGTCAATGCAATTCAAATTGATAACTGTGCGAATTCAACAAAACCTTGGTAACTAACTCAACAAAACAACCCCCTTACTGATCCCATGAACTAACGTCACAAGCAGCTACTGTCTGCCAAGCTAACCATTCCGTGAGTCGAGTTGCGAGCACAAATTATGCTAAGCGTGTACCGCACGCAGCCTGAAATCATTACTACACTGTACTTAACATACAGGGGACACTGACCCCCCAAAATGGCACAACGAAGATTGTTGCGATACGAACGTCAGGCAAATTGGGTCAATAAAGACTGTTCTTTGGCATGGACAGACCCTCAATGTTTAGTGCACATACCATCCATCATCGTTTTTACAAAGCGACAATTAAACGCCACAGCCAAAATTTTGAGTTTTCAAAAAATCCTGTTTGAAGTTAAACTATTTGTGTTGACGACACTACTTACTATTTTTTTTATTTGATAGCTTACTGAATTCTTCAGTCATAAAAAACTGTCAATATTTCTTCAATCTGCATCACTTTTCAAATTGAACTCAGAAAAAAAAATGAAAGCGTACACTGTAAGTGCTAATGGAACCCCTTGTAAATGCACTGCCTAATTACATTCTCTGCATAATTTACACACAAAAAACCGATGGTATTGGTGTCAAGGACGTATTTGTGCTGCTTGAAATGTGCACGGAATGGATACATAATTTATATGCACTTATATGGCAATTCTGGCGTGTGGGGGGGGAGGGGTCTTTTAGGGTCCGGCTGAAAATGAGAGATCACATTTATTGTATCTCTTCTTCAAATGGAATCTACAGTCACCCATTGACCTCAAACTGTTGTAATTAAACGCACTGATGTGTATTTTTGCTATTTTTGTACCATTCCTCGAGGGTAAACAAAGGCATCATTACACACGTCATTTCCTCTTGTTGAAGGATTGTGTCTTCAGATGACAATTCTTGTCTGTTTTTCTTTTCCATTTCTCGAAAAAAAAACAAAAAAAACAGTAGGATTCAGTTTTGTAATTTGATGGAACTCATCAGGAAGAAGAGAAAATTGAAGTGTTTAGGGAGTTCATCGTGAGGGAGCTCCGGTGCATCGTTTTTTGAATGCATGGATTGAGAAAGGGGCCAGTCAGGTGTATCGAGAGTGGAATGGCGTCAGGGTTTGCTGGCTTTGTCTCTCAGCTCAGAGGCGACTCAGACGGCTGCCTGCGGAGGTTGCCATGAGGTGGAGGGGGGGGGTGGAGGTGGTGGTGAGGAACACATTCCAAGCAAGGGGTCTCTTAACAGACAGTGGTACCGTACACACCAGTGTATGACGTAAATTCTGTGGAATTCTTGAGACTTTCCAAGAACTGTGGAATAACACATAATAAATCCCTCCCTTCCCCCAAATTTCCTGCTTAGATTTTCGGATAAAAATGTGTTAAATAAACGGGTTAGGCAATGATGGATTGTACTTGGGGGTGGGGGTGGGATTACTGGTACTATTTCCTTCTGCCTTGAACGTTCCCTTCTACAGACTCATCTGATAGAGAACGATGCCTGAAATCCAACAACTGAGTGTCGGGTCGCTTTCTTTTTAACTGTCAACTGTTATCACTGACATCACATCACTTGGTTTGGTACAGCATCTTAATGGATCAGTCCAGTCAAACCGGTGGGTCTTGTTACTATGTACACCACTGTTTGACATGAAACAGGACTATGGAGTGCCGACTAATCATACATGCTCAGAAAGATCTGTTTACATTTAAAAAGTCTACCCTAATGAAATTCGTCCTCACTACCATGGGCAGGCGGTGCACCGTATCGGTACCTCTCATCCCAAACCCCTGCTAGAGATGTACAAAAAAAACAATTACTGATTGGCTCAACAAAAAAGTGACTGCTTTACAGTACACATGCTTGTTAAAAACCTTGTAAAAAAATTATGGCGCTTGTAGGATGCTTAATAATAATAATAACTGTATTTATATAGCGCCTTTTGCCAAAGGATATAAAGCGCTCAGTATTTTTACCTCGCATGTATGTGGAGCTACGTTTTGAAGTATGAGACCTATGCATTACAGCACAATGTACTGGTTTACAAGGTGCGGTGGCGCAATATGCTGCCAATTAAACCAGGAACACCGGGGCGAACCCCTTCTCTTTTCGATAAGTGCAATGGGTTCTTTTACGTGCATTACACAACACACGGGACCAACGGCTTTACGTCCCATCCGAAGGACGAAGCAATAATGGTTAAGTGTCTTGCTTAAGGACACAAGTGTCACGACTGGGACTCGAACCCACACTCTGCTGAACAGAAACACCAGAGCTTGAGTCCGGTGCTCTTATCTGCTCGGCCATGACACGCCACGCTTAGTGCTTGTATGCCCAAATGCAAGTATTTTGACACGATTTAAAAACAAATCATGTATTACACGGTCACCCTAAACTGCATACAGTTGGACATGTCACAAGATCAAAGAAGAATGAGAGGGGACCAGTTGCTATTTGAGTTGATGTCTCCTGCGGGCTACCATAAGCGCGCGCAATAGAGCGGCTCACCCACAAGCCCAATTAACCAATCTCAGGGAATATAAGTGAGCAAGGCGTGCTGGGTATATAAATAAAAAAAAAGCGCAGCAAAATCGATCACCCCTGGGAATGAGGTTGTCTTCATAAGGAATACAATTGCCACCAAGACAATCATCGGGTAAATGAAAGCAATTTAATTCATACAGTCACTTTGACCTCCTTGACGTAACCCTCTAAGAACATTATATTAACATGATTAAAAAGCCTGAAAGCCGACCTGGTTCTTCCGGCTTGCTTATAATACTTACTAATTGATCAGCCAATAGTAGCACTGTCTTTAAGCCGAATTGCCGCGAGCAGAAATTGAAGAGGTCCTCTAGACTCGGGCCTAGGAGCTCCATCACCATCACGTTGTAGTCCCCCTCTGCACCGCACCATTTGATGGAAGGGATACCAACTAAAAAAAAGCACAACAAAAACAAAACAAGATGAAGAAGTCAGAGATAATAATGACAAATTTCATTGACAGTTCGGCAGAATCTTTAGGTTCTGAACATATGTGCACAGCCACAATCATGGGTACACATTTTATGAACATTTTATGAACAACAGTTTGGAAACCAGTGATGTAACAGTTAAATGTTGTTTGTAAATAAGTTAATCAGCGCTGTGTGAATGAAGAGTAGAAAGTACTTGAGTTTGTCGAATACAAGATCTGCAAAGAGTTACTCAATATTTATGTGTTGTTCATTTGGTGTCTTTGTAACAAAAAGTGTACCCATGATTGTGGCTGTGCACATATGTAAAAAGACATCAATAATTGGTTTGACTTATCAAACTTTGCCTAAACCTGGGCCCAATTTCATAGAGCTGCTTAAGCACAGAAAGTAGCTAAGCGCGACAAAATTATGCTTACCAGAATAAGTTACCAGCCAAATTACCATGTCACATGTACAATTTGTGACTGGTATCATGCTCATTTCTGCTTAGCAGACAATTGTTAAGCAACATTATCTGCTTAAGCAGCTCTATGAAATTGGGCCCTGGATGAAAACAGGCCTGATACATGTACTTCAAAGAGGCAACGGAGGCAATTGCCCCCGTTTCCCCTGGTCATTGTCTCATTGCCCCTTGAAATGCTCCAATAGAAACGTTTAATTTCCTCATAGAGGTGCCCTTTACCAAAGAGAAAACGCCTTGGTGCCCCTGCCCTTTCAAAAACGTTCAGCATCAAGCCTGTGAAAATTTGATTTAACTACACTGTACACAGTATCTGTACAATTCTTGTTAGCATGGTTTAAGAGGGGTGTCACAGTGTAATTTGTTCCTGTACAGTACACCATAGTTAGCAAATTTGAACTATCTATTTCAACCATCTGGCTGAAACCCTGCCAGAGCTCCCAACATTTGCATCTTACAATCAGGGAGATTTTGTACAGCAATCGGGGAGATATTTAGAATTGCATTCAACATAATAGTGAACAAGTTTCCATAATCAGGGAGATTTTCAAATTTGTTTATTGAAACACTTGAAGACCCTCCATTCCTTTTTTTTCTTTTAATACCCACAATCAACATTAAGCATTAAGCATTTGTGAGGTGTTGGTGGCTGAGTGGTCAAAAGCACCAGACTCGAGCTCTGGCATTTCTGATCAGCAGAGTGTGGAATCGAGTCCCGGTCTTTGACACTTGTGTCCTTGAGCAAGATTTTCTCATTGCTTTGTCCTTGGGATAGGACATTAAGCCGTGGGTCCTGTGTACTAGGATTGATAGTGCATTTATAAAAAACAGAACTCTTATCATGCAAGAGTAGAGGTTTAACCCCGGTGTTTCTGGTTCACATAGCAAGCACCCTTGTTTACAGGTTTCCTCAGGCTTGCAAGCAAGAGTTTAAATTCACTTATGAGGCATCCTTGGTTTCATTACCAGAAATATAAAATATCAGTAATATTACAAATATTTAATCTTTTTTGTTATTGTTCTGAGTGATAGGTTCCAGTGTTTTTTAACGTTTGTGCAATGTTTTTATCCTGTAACCTTTTACTTCTGTATATATTCAGTGCATTCTTGTAGTTATTATGTAAGCTGGGATCCATGGGAGATCAGTGAGTTTTTTTCTCACTAAATGGATTACCCAGGATAAACAAGAACTAAATAAATAATAGTATGAATTGAATATACAGAATAAAGGCCTACTAAATACTAATCTACAGACGGCATCTGGAACTACATGTGTCTTTGCTTTAAACACTCGTCTATTGAAGTGACCTACATACCCAATCGTCGTCCTCACAAATGTCCCATTTACTCACATTAATTGAGGCCGGAATCACAGAAAAAAAATAATATCAAATTCCAATTACTCTGTTTCTTTGAACACGGCATCACAATGTCACCCCGAAATGCCAACGCGCAAATCCTCGCTCGGGAGCCAAGTTTCAATTCCACTCGGGGTTCTAAGAAGATGTTTTCAATGGCCCATTCAAGCAGTTCCACTTCCATTTCACATCAACAATACCCACAAGTTTATAAAAGCGGACACACATCCACAGAATTTTTGCTTTAAAAGTAAAACCCTAAACCTGGTCCATGATTTGTCTCAGGCCAGGTATTTTATTACAGTTTTGAAAAATTGTTCAATTTGAAAAAAAAAAATTGTTCGGGGGACCCTGGAAAACTGTTTCGTTTGTGGTACAGTGTGACTGTTTTTTTTAAACAAAGAAAGGGGAATCTTTTGTTACACAGCAAATGTCCAATTAATTTACCCTTTGTTTATCGTTCAGCGCAACAAGTTGTATTACTCAAGCAAACAATTCACCAGTTGACAGTGTTTGTGGCTGGTTTCCCCTTTTCTACACAGCAAGAAAGTTCTGTACTAAAAATCGATCAATCAGACCGGGTCACCATCATGTTGGTCTGAAAATGAATTGGGTTATCTTGGAGAAAACCTTACCAGGATGTTTCAAGATAAAGCCAGGCCCGATGCGTAATTTTTGAAAGGGCAAGGGCACCAATGTGTTTGCTCCTTTGTAAAGGGTACCTCCATGGGGAAATGGTAAATTTTCTATTGGAACATTTCAAGGGGCAGCAAGGCAAATGACCAGGGGCAACAGAGGCAATTGCCTACATTGCCCCTGTAAAGGATGAGGCCTTTAAAGTACAGGGCTTACTAAATATTTACTTATTATTGACTCCACCTTTTTTTATTGAATTCTTTCACCCGTTACTTTCTTGTACATGTGTGTACATGTACTTGGCTTGTCCCCTTCATTGCATCTGATGAAGTACATGTAGCTGTTGCTTCGAAAGCTCATGCAGTTTTTTTGATGTAATTAGTTTGTCTTTAAAGACACTGGACACCTTTGGTAATCGTCAAAGACCAGTCTTCTCACTTGGTGTATCTCAACATATGTACAAAATAACAAACCTGTGAAAATTTGAACTCAATTGGTCATCGAAGTTGCGAGATAATAATGGAAGAAGAAACACCCTTGTCCATGTTGTCACACGAAGTTGTGTGCTTTCAGATGCTTGATTTCGATTTTCGAGACCTCACGCGTGAGGTCTCAAAATCGATTCAAATATTTTACTGAGAAATTACTTCTTTCTCAAAAACTACGTTACGTCAGAGGGAGCCGTTTCTCACAATGTTTTATACTATCAACAGCTCTCCATTGCTCGTTACTAAGTAAGTTTTTTATGCTAACAATTATTTTGAGTAATTACCAATAGTGTCCAGTGCCTTTAAGTGCTACCACTACCTTCTTGTTTTTTCTCTCAGACAACACGGCAATTTTTTTGGAATTATAAAAAAAGTGTATATTATATTTGAATATGACAGCTCTTTCATTCTGAAGTTCATTCCACCAGTACAAATCCGTCTGAGAAATATTTCATTCTGAGAAGTACAATCAACCTTGAGGACATTGTACTTGAAGATCTCATTGGTTGCTTATTTTGATTGCCAGCCGATGTGAAACGCCTGACAAAACATGCACCATGTTTGTCATTGTTTACACTACAACAGGACAGCTTAATTTGATCAGACTTTGTAACTTGTAAGGTGTGATTATTGAAAATGTGATGATAGAAATTAATTTACTCTTCCAAGACTCAATGATGTACTTTCTCTTTTAATTTTATTATACAGTAAGCTCCGTTGATCAAATTGTAGCATTTTAAGTTGTTTTTGTGAGCATTTTTATACATACTGAATCATAATTTTTGATTTGTGCAATTCATAATCATAGACATTAGACCAATGTTTGTATGAGAGAGATTGGCTGTTGCCGGCTTGGGGTTTATATCCCCTTGTGGGAGCTTTGCAGAGTTTCCTTATTGGGAAGATCATCTAAACAAACAAACAAATACTGTCACCATTCATTAGGCTAAATAAAACAAACAAACAAACAAACAAACAAACATGTTTAATAGCATCCTGCCTTTTTGAAAAAGGGGACGCAGCGGGCCCATTTTTTTTTTTTTTTAAATGACACCCGACACAATTTTGAAGACAACTGGCCGGGCTATTTTTTAAGATGGTTGCCAGCTTTTTCTGTGTGTTTTTTCTATGTGCTATAGTCAAAAATATGATGTTTATGGTTTTAGAATCAATTTTTGTTGTCAGAGATTGTAAAAATTGATCCTTAAAAAAAGAAGAAGAAAAGAGGCAGCCTCTAAAAAGGAAGCGGGCGGGGGCGCTAAACATGTTTTTCTAATTGTTTGGCCTTAAACATGCATGTACATGTAGTTTGCTCAAATTTCAGGCATTTTGCCCAATATGCCAGTTTCTGCCTAGGAGACACCATGCCACCTACATGTATCCTTCTTCACGGCCTGACGAGATTGAACCCAGATTCAATCACACAGTAAACTATGTAAATATTTAATTGATTTAAACCATGGGTGAACAACCCTTTAAACATTTTAGCAAACATCATTGGAATTCTTGGCTAGCCTTGCCTGAGATGCAATGACTAACAGTATACCTATCTCCGATGCATACATCGCCCATCAAGTTACAACAACCACATCACTCAAACTCCCGCGCTTAACGAGATTAGTCACATGACATTACAGCTAAGCGGCAACTTCATTAGACGTTTCCACCACACACACACACACACACACACACACACCACACACACACACACACACACACACACACACACACACACACACACACACACACACACACACACACACACACACACACACACCACACACACACACACACACACACACACACCACACACCACTTCATATCTTATCTGTGTAGAGCGTCTTTGGTGTTCATCTACATTATGGCTTACTGTTAAACATTTTATTTGATTTGACCACCCAAAAAATGGTTGGTGAAGTAGGTGTACATACATTGTAGCACATCTTCACATACTCCCAAGTACACACAAATTAAAGGCAAAGTATACCTTTGGTTTTTTGGACCGTTTGATGGTTTTAACCCTGTATAATTGTACAATAAAAATAACCTGTGAAAATTTCATTTCAAAAGGTGGTCCATTTTTGAAATATCGCCAAAATCCGCAGCAAATATGTCCACGCATGAAGAATAATCCCTAATAGAAATACACAACCTGAGAAACGATTCTCAGATTCAAATTTGGGGGGGATAAAAACTGACATCTTTTTCCATCAATATCCACAGTATTTTGATTTGAAATATTTCTCAAAATGCTTTATACATGTACTATCGAAAGTTGCTTTATTTCTAACCAAGTAAGTTTTTTGGTTGCCATTAATTTTTAGAGTGATTACCAATCGCAGGCCTGGAATTACACGGAGGCACGAAGGCCATGGCCTCCGTTGCCCTGTTCTGGGCCTTGGTGCCCCTTCAAAAAGTTTCCCATAGACTTTGAATTTTCCAATGGAAGTGCCCTTTGCAAATGAAAATGGCCTTGCCCTCTCAAAGATGAAATTCCAGGCCTGCAATCGTATACCTTCCCTTTAATCTTCATGGTATCATGTTTTAACAGACTTTTCTGTGCAGGCAATGCATTTAACAAGACTTTGGTGTGAAAAAAAAAAAAAAAAAAAAAACCCACAATCCAAATAGTACGGCCTAAGGGGATGTGCACTGCTGTTTGTTATTATGCGAAGGCCTACCATGCAGCGTGTGCATTTTGTGTCACTGACTGTGACGTCATTCATCATCTATGCCCTTTGCACACCTCATACACTGTACATTCATTCACGTAACTGTAAGCTCAACCATAATTCAGACCGTGTACTCGAAACCTTTAATCCTTACACGTACATTAATATTTTGTGCATATATATACGCTGGGTTTATTTGGACGCGGCATACTGAAGTGTAAACTTGTACGTAACATTGTAAGCAACCATGATTTGTGGGGGATCCAAACTCCAATGCTTTGTTTTCTTCCTCAAGCGCCATGAGGAACCTGTCTATTTACAGTAGGCGGACGCCAGCACTTAACAAATGAGCTTCATATTATTAATTATTACAATGCGTTTTAGGTGGGGATTTTTATGTCCGTGGATTGGTACCGGTATGAATTTTATAATCAGCAAGCTTTTTAGATTGGAACTAATCAATACATTATGTAAAAAGTTGAATAAAAAAAGCAAGGCATACACGACACCATTCTGTCAGCATGCAGAATTATAAATCTTTGTAGCATTCCTCCCCCCCCTGAATATGTTCGATTGTACATCTAAAACCTTTGTCTTTGTGATCCGAGCACTAATAAGCTTAAATACAGTGCTGGCCCTAGAGCGATTGAGGCCATGTAAATCACGGATAAACATCTCCAGATCTACGGGGCACATTACAAATGAATGCAAATCCATGCCGTAGAGTGATGAGGCCAGGAGCTGCACTGTGAATGCCTCACACACACACACACACTTCACACACTCACTACAAAACCTACGATGCTATCCCTACAGCGATGCAAATTGCCCTGTCCATACTCCCTACTGGCCTTGGATTGGCATCAGAGACAATTAATTACGGGATTCTGAGAAGAGCAAAACATGTACATGTACTGCCGTACACACTGTAAATGGACAGGCGCAGTGTATGTGTGTTCATAAGTACATAGGTCCCTCCACCGTGCTGAATAGCACAATGTACAAACCGCACAACAGTCCATGTACTGCTCATGAGCAGTAAAACTCAAAAGACTAGGTCACCTGTGACATTAAATGTTCACAATAGAGCAACAAAGCCTGGACTATTTGCAGGCACGATTTGTACACAGCTCAATGGAAGATCACATCAAATCTTATAATTTACAGAGATTTATACGGTCTGATTTTGATTTGATTAAGAGAGCACATCTAAAAAACTTGTTCCGCTGTTATAACTCTTGAATATTATGAGGAAATTATGGCACACAATGTAAATTCCACAATATGACCACTGTCCGGTGCAGTATCTTGCCTGCCAGAAAGGCCCTAGAATGTACACCGGCACACTTTTTATAAACAAAGATTACACGTAAACTGCATTGAAATTCACAGTTGTATGGCTTCTGATTGGCACCCCCCTCCTCCCCCCCCCCCCCGCCCCCGAACAAAGATATTGACAAAATAGGGAGACCCCAAACATAGGACTAGAAAGCTCATTAGGAGAGCACCGACACGTTATTCTGGAGGTCGTTGGTTCAAATCCCACTCTAGTCAATTTTTCTTTGTTCAACCCAAAACTGAAATTAATATTAGTTAATTTACAAAACAACTTGCACAGACAGATCCTCATAAAAAGAGCAAAGCAGTAATCTCTTCTCTAACCAGTATGAGTTGTTGGTGACAATGTTTAAAAATAAAAATAAAAAAAATAGCCTGGTGTTTTGACCCTAGCAGAGTTTTTCCTCGAAGGCTAAAGAGTAAGACTCTGCTAGGGTCGCAACATCAGGCCACTCACTATTTTTTGCATTTATATAAGCATTTTGGTTGGTAAGCAGTTTGCAAACAGCAAATTGTATTTTTTTAAAAGTTATAGCCAAATATATTTTTAATTTATTACAATTTTTGAAGACAACTTTTTGAAAATGTACGTGATGCAAAGTATTTTTTCTGTACTTTATTTATTTGCTAACCTAAAAAATGTCCTACTCTAGCACCCCCTTGCAGTGGAGCGTTTGGCCTATTCTTCAGAATGACAAGCCAATGTGTTTTAATCAAATAGCAATGTGGCAGGCGTTTGTAGTAATGTACGTCGGACACACACACACATGTATACGAGTGTATAGTGCACCCTATAGTGCATGCATTGCACGATCTGTGCAATATAATGGTGCATATCTTCAGCAGTAATCTAGAATGCATGTAAGGGGCATACGAGAGCCGATGAGACAAGGCTTGTGCGATTATAATAAACTCACAGCTGGGCTGTACACCGTGCTCAATGCACACTACATACAGTACATGTATTACAGGGCCTTGATCAAAGTCCTATGAAGCTCAAGATATATGTACAGTAGTAGTGGCTGCTAAAAATTATCATTACTAATGTAATGTGCACATACATTTATGCTGCTTGTACTTATTGAATTGTGGGTGCTGTATGTGTATTTGTACAAAGCAAACTACATATTACCACTAAATCAGACATCTACATGTATACCTGCACATGTTCATGACCATGTACATCCATACAGATTGACATGTCACATGGGTGCACAGCCACAATCATGGGTACACATTTTTGTCGTGTCCATGTTATCAACAACTGTTTGAAAACCAGTGATTTACATGTAACAGTTATTTCAATTTGTTTGTAAATTAATTAACCAGCGCTGTGTGAATGAAGAGTAGAAAGTACTTGAGTTTGTCTCGAATACAAGATCTGCAAAGAGTTACTCAGTATTTATGTGTTGTTCATTTGGTGTCTTTGTAACAAAAAGTGCATCCATGATTGTGGCTGTGCACGTGGGCATGTCACCTGGATACACATGCCCGCTGGCTAACCTTGTAAAAACTGTTTAAAATGACAGTGGGCTTAGTATGCATATGAACACTTTGTATTTTGTTTCTTCTGTTGATGAGATAACCTTCATGTATTAATAGTACAATGTACACTGGGCCCAATTTCATAGAGCTGCTTAAGCAAAAAATATTGCTTGAAAATATTTCTGCTAAGCAAAAATAAACACGATACCAGTCACAGATTGTACATGTGACATTGTATTTTGGCTGGTAACCTTATTCTGGTTAGCATATTTTTGTTGTGCTTAGCTTCTTTTTGTGCCTAAGCAGCTCTATGAAATTGGGCCCTGGTCACAAACGATTTCCGTAGTTTGTTACCTGAACCTTTACATTCATAAATAATAGGGTGATACATAGATGCAGTCTTATGACTTTTCTTGTGTATCAATAAAAAAACAACTAAAGTGCAGGGCCTGTTGCTTTGTTTTTGGAAAATGTGCAAGGGCCCCAAGGCGTTTTCTCCTTGGTAAAGGGCACCTCTTTGAGGAAATGGTAGAGTTCTATTGGGACATTTCAAGGCGCACCAATGCCAATGACCAGGGGCAATGGAGGCCTCTGTTGCCTCTGTGAAGTATCATGTCTAGGGCTTTGGCTTGTTGCACATCCCACCCTCTTGGTCCCTTTGCCCTCCTGGTCCCTTTGAACTGTGGGTCTTTACACTGTAAGAAACTTGACATTGGACCCCCCTCACTATTCACTTTGTACCGGATGATGCACACAAGTGTATGTTGAAAGCAAACTTCGTAAACATGCAGGCCTGGAATTTCATCTTTGAGAGGGCAAAACCATTTTCATTTTGCAAAGGGCACTTCCAAAGTACATGTAAGTCTATGGGGGAACTTTTAAAGGGGCACCAAGGCCAAGACCAGGGCAACCTAGGTCATGGCCTCCGTGGTCTCTGTGTAATTTCAGGCCTGAGGCCATGAGGTGGTCTCCTTTTGGTGTAGAGTAACACCCCCTAAAACTTATAGGGGGGTTGTACATGATGTATAATCTCTATACATCACCACAAATGTTTAAAGGAACATTACAGAATTGGTTTTTGCTAACAAAACAGTTGCTGGCAGTGTAAGCACTTTATGTAATCCACCATATACATAAACTGACAAACCTGTAGAAGTTTGAGATCGATCGGCCATCTGGGTCACGAGAAAATAGTGAAAAACCAATTACACATTTGCATGAAATCATATAGATTCAACAAATGAATAAAACGCTCACTGAGCGATAAACTCCAATCGGAAAATTAGTTTATTCATTTCTCATCAAATATGGCATTTCGGACAGAAATATTTCGAGGGATGCTTCCTACTATCATCATCGTTAGACCGTGTAAGTTTTATGTAATTCTGTGATAAAAAAAGTATATTTTACAAGTTTTTTTCTTACCAACTCTGTAATGTTCCTTTAAAAATGTTGTCCATGTCATATTTTTTTTGTATGGGATGCCCCTTTAAATTATGCCTTACACGGTTAAAATCTTTCCAAGAAATTTTTGCTGGAAACATAAGATCACTGAAAAAAAATATATCTAAAATCAGGACAAATCCTGATTCATCATGTAGGCCTGTTGACAATTCCTGATAATCATCCAATTATACAGCAATGCTGTTAATCCAAATCAGTGCAAATTTGACTTGATGCACGTTGTGTGACTCAGGCACGATTAGGCAGCTGCGGTTTCTATTTTACAGAAGAAGTGGGGGAGGGGGGGGAGGGTGGGGGAGAACATTTAGGACCCTTGCACTTCACATGAGTCAGTGTCGATATCAACAAGTGCCCTGAGTTATTCCTGTAGCACCCTGTCCCAACGGCAATAGGGGGCAGCTAGTCAGAGGGCTATATCTGGGCCTCCTCGGCAAGGAGCTTTAGGATCAGGGCTGGGCACAACCCACTCGGAGTTAATTCTAAATATATATTTTTTAGTAACATTCTGTTTTTTCAATAGCCAGTAGCATTTGAAAACAAAGGCCCTCGGGCCACAGTTATTAGGTTTTAACTTTTTCTCTACCTGGCGTGTGCTGCTGGCTCAGTTTAGAACAAAATTTTGTGCGTTTCATGTGAGAACGGCGTGCAACACGCAGCGCATTTCAAAACTATTGCAGGATTGGTCAGTGAACAAACGCGGCTGCGTTAATAAGTTGAGCGTTTGACAGCACCTGCAAGCCAAAATGCACTTTGCCCGTAAAGATGGTGTCTACTGGGAACTATCTATAATAATAATAATAATATCTAGCAGGGAGAAAGAGAGAGAGAGAGAGAGATAGAGAGTCTATCAAACATGTAAATATGAATCAACTTTTTTGTTTTGTTGCTTAAATAGATAATAATGTTTGTCAAGAATGTACTTATTGCACTAATAAATTCCATGCAGATTCAAAGGTAATTACCAATGGCTGCAAATCAAATAAACTCCAAGCTACACGTACATGTACACTGGAACATCAAACAGGTAATAGTACAAACTTGAATACAATGTACAAAACTAACGCTAGAATCTGCATACCATGTACATTGGTCATGTTGTATGTATACAGTACAGTGTGTGTACTTCATATGTTACAAGCCATTTCACTTTAAATTGAGTATCCGTCAACATGTGTCCCGATTGTGGTAGACATTAAATTTGACTGATAATCCTGGCAGACGACGAGTAGCTTTTCATGCTGGCTCGATTTCAACAACTTTAAAAGCCATCTTTAGACAGAGTAAGCCTCTAGTAAACGCTTACTTAAAGTGGCAAGGTACAAAATGTATGGGGTACAAGAATAAAAGGTATACTTGTCCGCTTAGTGTACTTAAAGGAACATTACAGATTGGTCAGAACAATATACTTTTTGATCACAGATTTACATAAAACTTACACGGTCTAACGATGATGATAGTAGAAAACATCCCTTGAAATATTTCTGTCTGAAATGCCATATTTGATGAGAAATGAATAAACTAACTTGCCGACTGGAGTTTATCGCTCAGTGAGCATTTTATTCATTTGTTGAATCTATACGATTTCATGCAAAATGTGTAATCGGTTTTTCCCTATTTTCTCGTGACCCAGATGGCCGATCGATCTCAAACTTCTACAGGTTTGTCAGTTTATGTATATGGTGGATTACATAAAGTGCTTACACTGCCAGCGACTGTTTTGTTAGCAAAAACCAATTCTGTGATGTTCCTTTAATTACAAAATAGGACTAATTTGGCACCATACTCAACCATTTCTGACCCTTTGTACATGTAGATGACACCAACTCATGTGCTATTTTCAGAGTCGAATTACGGCTGTCTGCACCAATGTCACGCAAACGGATGCAACCTCTAACCAGTAAATATAAATACATAGGCCTCAAGTACAAAATTCCCCTAAAATTGGCAGACGAGGTTGGCCCTAGTGATGTCTTGTGTCTTGATCAGGTTACATACATGTGTAGTACATTCTGCCGGGAATAACAAAACAAATTTTGCGGTTCGTTTTTCCACAAAATAAAACCATCAAATACACTGTGTAATTGCAGACAGACACTGGGTATGAATGACCTTTATCAATCCCCCCTACACACTATTTTTAACCCACTTTTTCTGATATGGGTCCAAGGTGGAATTATTTTCTTGCTGGTGACTCAGGCAGACTTGGCAAGGTGCCCCCAATGGGCAACTGTGGTACATGTGAAGAGGGGAACCTTGCATCCCTGAGAGAAATTGTGTGATTTGCCTCTGCGTCGCACAAAAAGCTCATATAATGCTGAACTTAGGAAGTGAAACTTACGACAAATGCTTTTTGTTGTAATTTTTGACGGTTGTTCAAAAATACAAAGGTCCTTAGAGAAACCACAGCTTGGGGCTTGCATGGCTTGGGCCCGACCAGTTATTTTGAATACTAGAACTTTAAATGCAAGGCTAGGCTTCAACAAGCAGACAGAGCCTATGCCTCAACCAGAGCCCAAGCCAAAGCCGGGTTTAAAAAAAAGAACCAATAATCACAGAGATCATGAAACTACTAGTTAGTAGCAAATGAAAAGATTAATATTTTAATCTAGCCGCAAACTGTTCAATGGACACAATTACAGCGCTTGCCTTTATAACTTCCTCCTCGTCTCACTAAACCCCATCCTTTGTGGAAAGGATTGACCCTGCGAACTTCTTAACCCTTGGCCAACACCAGTTAACCACAACAAACAACATTTGAATACAACTTCTAATCTCATTTTTATCAGAGACAAGCCTGTAAAAACTTGGTTCTTTAGTCAAGGGAGCACTCATTCAAGATGTTTTTTTTTATTATAACTAGTTTGTCAGTTTGTGAAAGGTCAGTCTCCAAAAAATTCCCCATTTCAACCTGGGCCCAATTTCGTAGAGCCGCTTATGGTAAGATCGAAAAACACAATGTTCACAGATTCACACATAACTTACATGATTTAAAGTAAGTAATGGTAGAAAGGGTTCCTTAAAATATTTCTGCCTAAAATGCATAGTTTCTGAGAAACGAGTAAAACAATAGTAATTATCGCGCACGATAATTTGAAAAAACAGAAAACACATAAGATCTCTTTTCACTATTTTCTCGTGACCTCGATGACCAATTGAGCTCAAACTTTCACAGGTTTGTTTGTTCATGCATATGTTTAATCACACAAAATGTGGACACTGATTTTGAGCTGTTACCAAAAGTGTACAATACCTTTAAGCTCAACAATTTTACGCTAAGCAAAAATAAGCAGGATACCAGTCAGAGATAACCTACAAATGCCAAGCTTTGTTTTTTTTTTAAATCAATAATCAGAATTGTGCAACAGGCACATACTCGGGAGCCCTAACGATGGTCATACTTGTATGGCACAGTATGCTAATAATATTCCTTCATGCTGGCTGTACCACACTAATGGAAATGTGGGGGGGTTTTGTTCCGACCTGTCCCCTTGGTAACACTGTACAATGCACTCCAGTGAACTGCCAAAGGCCACATTGAGGTCACTCTGTTGATGTAACCATTGTGCACCCCCACTACTGCTTAACTCTACCAACCATCATTTACGAGATCACTGACCCTCTGATATTGGTAAACAAATTGTTGTAATATGGAGACAATATATAAAGTTTGACAAATCCCACAGGGTGTTTTGTCAGAGCTCAAAGTGTTGAGGAGTAATTGTGAAAACTTTACAGATGATGGATGAGGGTGGACATGGTTCACTAAAAATGACAAGTTGTAAAATCAAATGTAAACATCAGAGCCGACAATGTAGTGCGTATATTGTAGATTGGTAAATATCGGAAAGATATCGTTGATTTTTAAATCCAATACCAGAGCCCAATTTCACAAAGCTGCTTAAAGGCCCTGTACACTATTGGTCAGATCGAAAAAAGAAAAAAAATGTTCACAGATTCACACATAACTTACATGATTTAAAGTAAGTAATGGTAGAATGGGTTCCTTAAAATATTTCTGCCTGAAAGGCTATCGTTTCTGAGAAATGAGTAAAACAATAGCGTGATAAAAACTCGATGTTTGAAAAAACAGAAAACACACAATGTCTCTTTTCACAATTTTCTCGTGGCCTCGATGACCAATTGAGCTCAAACTTTCACAGGTTTGTTTGTTCATGCATATGTTGAATCCCACAAAATGTGGACACTGATTTTGAGCTGTTACCAAAAGCGTACAATACCTTTAAGCACAACAAAATTATGCTTACCAGAATAAGGTTACCAGCCAAAATACATACAATGTACACATATGTACAATCTGTGACTGGTATCCTGCTTATTATTTTGGTTTTACCCATACACTGATGTGAGTAAAGCACTTATACTCAGTACTTTCAAGAGTCCTGTGAAAAAAAAAATCCACAGGCAAATTACTCGCGCGGGATTCGAACCCATGACCTTTGCCATTCTAGAGAAAATCCACTAGACCACTGAGATTTCCCTGGTAGCTAGAGGCAGTTCTAATCCTATATTTAGCAGCAGGTAGGCCTACCAGTTTACGCTTATCGCTAAGAGAAGGGGGTTTGCCCCGGTGTTTCTGGCAGCTGGCTGCTGATTGTGCCACAGTACCTTGTTCACATAAACCCTTAAAAGGTGCTACGTAAATCAATCTCATAATTCACGAAATTCAAAACCTGTCTTTAAAAAGTTTCTCTTTGTTCAAGCATCTTAGTACCTTATTGGTTGGTGTGCTATACAATGTATAAGACTCCAGTGTTATACTTGTAGAACAAATCTATGCCTTATGTGTGAAGCGTGAATCCTATGTTACATGCAGGTGAAATTATTGGTAGCATACACGCGAGCCATGACAGAAGAGCTTAACTTTTAGCCTATCCTTGCCCTATAAGTGTAACCAGTAAGCTGTACATGTATGTACGTGTACTGGTACACATTTTACCTGAAATGGACTACTGGGAATGTACGGCAGAACTTTGCAAATGCATAATGCAGGTAGATTGGGTGAGGTCGTTAGTTGAACATCTAACAATAAAGCCAGACTTAGGTGAGTCACACTACAGGCTGCCTGCCCTTATATACTACTACTAGCAGACTACACAGGTCAGCAAAGTGTGGGTTGAGCGCCCGATGTATGACTTACTGAATAGGGGTCACCCAGGTCACTGTGGTTTTTTGTTGTTGTTGTGACTAAACAGCCACCGGGGTGAAGGAAAAGTTTAATGCATGTTTCAAATGCTGATTTAGAGCAACAGGGCCAAACAATGGAAGGTGAAGACGATCGCCTGTAAAAACTTTGAATTTTTTTTTCTTAAATAAAAATCTATACAAATTTAAGCAAATTTGACAAAAGATAATCAACAGCTCATCTATCATTGAATTTTAGAAGAATAAATTGATATCTGTCTAGTTTTCAATAAAAGACACCATACCACCAATTTGAAAATTTCATGGAACAATGTACCAAAATGTATGAGATCTTGTTTCACTAAGGAAACAAAAATTAGTTTGTAATGGTCAAGGATTGCTGTATGTGCATTCACATTCAATATGCTTAGGGGCCATTCAGAATAGCAAACATTAAAGGAACATTACAGAATTGGTTTTTGCTAACAAAACAGTTGCTGGCAGTGTAAGCACTTTATGTAATCCACCATATAAACTGACAAACCTGTAGAAGTTTGAGATCGATCGGCCATCTGGGTCACGAGAAAATAGTGAAAAACCGATTACACATTTGCATGAAATCATATAGGTTCAACACATGACTAAAACGCTCACTGAGCGATAAACTCCAATGGGAAAATTAGTTTATTCATTTCTCATCAAATATGGCATTTCAGACAGAAATATTTCAAGGGATGTTTTCTACTATCATCATCATTAGACCGTGTAAGTTTTATGTAAATCTGTGATCAAAAGTATATTTTACAATTACCAATTCTGTAATGTTCTTTTAACAAATTTTGATAATTTTGTGGGTGGGTGGGTCAAAGAAATAACTGCAAACTGAAAATTGAAATTTAGTTTGCATTTAAAATAATATTGTTATTGTTTTTTAAAACCAGCTGACCCAGATCATTGTTTGTTTAAAGGCAAAGTACACCTTTGTTTTTTGGAACCGTTCGATTGTTATAATCCTATAGAAATGTATGTATATACAATAAAACTAACCTGTGAAAATTTCATTCCAAAAGGTGGCAGCGTTTTTGAGATATCGCCAAAAATCTGAAGCGGTTATGTCCACGCATCGAAAGTTGCTGTACTTCTAACCAAGTAAGTTTTTTCGCCATAAATTTTTAGAGTGACTACCAATTGTATACCTTCCCTTTAAGCCATGAAAAGCCTTTGAAATCAAATGACCTTTGATCTAAAATATCTAAGTCATTTGAGGTATTGCTTTGTTCAAATTATTCAGTCATTCAATGTTTAAAAAAATTGGGGTGGGTGGGTCAAAAAATATTGAAAAAATATCTTTTTAACATTGACTATTCTGAATGGCCCCTTATTTCCAGTGTGGCAATCACAGACACAATAGTAGTTTTGAAGGTTGCCAACAGTTTTTGCTTTAGTTTTTTCTCTTTCAAATTTTCACAAAAGGAAATTTCTCTGATGAATACAAAAACCTTTATAATCGGTGAGATTTCAGATCACAGGTAATCAAATCTGTTTCCGATCATCATTACTTACTCTGTGATATGTCTTTTAAAAACAAAAACATGCGGCTAATTCATGTTACAACAAAAAAATGTCACTTGAAAAGAAAATTAATATTTGTCAGGGTGACACTACCAGTCTCTTGCTTATTGTGTAAATTCCTTCACTTTATCTTACCTCCCAAACTTAATGGAAGAGTCTGACTTGCATACTTTGAACTAGTTTAGGTACACCAAGTTAACCAGGGCCCAGTTTCATAGAGCTGCTTTTAAAGCAGACAATTTTGCTTACAATTTTTGTGCTTAGCCAAAATGAGCAGAACACCAGTCAGAGATGGTGCATGTGACATGGTATTTTTGGCTGGTAACCTTACTCTGGTAAGCATAATTTGGTTGTGCTGAGCTACTTTTTGTGCTTGAGCAGCCCTATGAAATCGGGGCCAGGTCATGGCTTTCAAATGCAATTCCTTGTGGTATGTGTCTTTTGTTGGAGTCGGTCCTTTGTTGTACATCTATGCACTTATTTGGGTCTTATACTGCAGTTCTTTGAAATGTACCAGACAGGTTCTTATAGATCTAAGATGTAGAATTACAGAGGTACAGAAATGATAAGAGTTGTAGTCTAAATCCTCAGCTGCACAGTTTCTATGTGTCCTTTTTAATTTCAGCTTTTATAGTAGGAGTGCAAAATTTGTATGATAAAAGAACAGAAACATTTAGAGAGGGTTTGGTTGAGTACTAGCAGAGTGAGTGGAAACAATCAGTGTGGGGGATCAGTTAGGGTAGATGGAAAAATGTGAGTGTTAATTATTCAAAACTACTATAAGACAGTGGTTGTGTGAGGGAACCAGTTAGCAAAAAAGAGAGTATTGTGTATGCCAGCAGCCATTGCTCACTGGTATTGCATGTACAACCAATGGGCCACATCTTAAAGACTTGGGTGTGGTCTTCAGGTAGCACTATGGCTGAATGAAGGCAATGAGACCCAAACCAGCACAAGCAAACAGTCTCAACCCTATGAAATTGTGTAAGTTTCAAACCAATGTTGCCTTAATTTATGCATCTAAATTGAAAAGCAGTGGTTGTGTGAGGGAACTGTTAGACACCTGTACCAGTTAGCCAAAAAAGAGTATTGTGTAAGCCACAGCCATTGCTCACTGGTATTGCATACAACCAATGGGCCACATCTTAAGACTTGGGAAGGCAGTGAGACCCCAACCAGCACAAGCAAACAGTCTCAACCCTATGCAATTATGTAAGTTTTCAACCAATGTTGCCTAAATGTATGCATCTAAATTGAAAAGCAATACACCTAACATTAAATTGTGAACAAACCCATAAATAGGGGACACCTCAAACACAGTTTTGTTTTTTCCAATGAACTTATTATCAGTATTTTATTTGCAGGCCTAGAATTCCAGAGGCCATGGAGGTTGCCCTCGTTTTGGCCTTGGTGCCCCTTCAAAAGTTTCCCATAGACTTCAAGTTTTTTCCAATGTAAATGTAAGTGCCCTTTGCAAAATGAAAATTGCCTTGCCCTCTCAAAGATGAAATTCCAGGCCTGTATTTGAGTTCAACCATTGAGGTATGTACATTGTAGAATAATTTTTTTTGTTTTGTTTTTTTGAATAATAATCTTAATTTAAAGTGTCATATTTGTTTTGAATTGTAAATTTACAATCAGGGCTAGAATTTGGGCAAAAAACCCACAAGACCGCAGGGCTTGTAGCTCAAAAGATTTACTGGACCGGAATTTTGAGTACGAGACCAGAATTTAAGTGAGAAGAAAAAATGAACTGTTTGAATTTTAAAAAGCACTACTAGACATGCTAGAAGATTTATCTCATTTGTATATTATGGTTAAGTAGTCTTCGATAATCAACAGAATTGTATTATCAGACTGAAAGTCAACATTTGAACAAAAACACAAGACTGCCGGACTTGTCAGGACATGAGTTTACTGGCCCGATGCTAAAATCACTGGCCTCGGGCCAGCGGTCCAGTGTAAAATTCGAGCCCTGACAATCATCTTTGGCATCCCCCATTCTAAAATATTTTGGTTTGCTATTTCCATTAGTAGATGGCCTTTGGTTTGTTATGGGTTTGAGGATTGACAGTGAAGTGAGCGAGGTATGTACATTGTAGAATAAAGGTTTTTTTTTGTTTTGTTTTTTGAACAATAATCCCATATTTAAAGTGTCATATTTGTTTTGAATTGGACTATTTACAATCATCTTTGGCATCCCCCATTCTAAAATATTTTGGGTTGGCCATTTTCATTAGTAGATGGCCTTTGGTTCGGTATGGGTTTGAGGATTGACAGTGAAGTGAGCGACTGAGGATTGAAAACTGACTTCTAGACAGGGGTCTACTGAAGCCTCTACCGACTAAGTAGGGGGTCGGTCCAGTGGCGCTACTTGTTCAAGGCAGCTGAGGGGACCAGAAACTACTTACACTGTTGGCCAAACTCGAGTACCAGTTTAATTTCATTTCACCTAATTAAATTTCTTGTACATAATACATGTGCTACGTTGCATGTACATTATGATGGTGACTTTCTGTATGGCCTGTGTAACTACACCGTTTCTTATAATGGCGTCTAAAATAGTGTCCCCTCGGAAAACCTGACATTTGCCAAAATCGAAGAGTAGACGGTGCATTCGTTGTTATTGTATGTTATTATATGCATTTACAGCGATGGTTACCAACGCGTTTCGAATAAGCAGAGAGGCATGCAGAGGGTACACTTTCTTTGTGCTCCATACATGTACAATGTAGATGACAAATGTGGCGGCGAGCCCGCCGGTCAGTTTTTAATTTTGTGACACGAATGCAACTTGTTTTTGATAAAACCTCACGTGTAAATTGTAAACTCAAAATGGGCAGAATAACAAGTTTTAAATATTATTCATGTATGCAATGATAAGCCACCTTCGATTACGGTGTAAATTAGAATGCACGTGTAAATTGTGTTCCAAAGGTAAACCTAAGTCAATATTTCACACGCAGGCATCTGAACCTCAAGCAAAAGAAACATTATAGAATCCGTCAGTTTTTAAAAAATTTAATTTTGACCTACAGTAGGTTTCAATAATGGCAGGAATCATGAAGCAAAATCAGGTCTGGACTTTCATCTCTGAGAGGGCAAGGCCTTTTTTTTATTTTGCAAAGGGCACTTCCATTGGAAAATCTTAAATTCGGGGGAAATTTTTTAGAAGGGGCACCAAGCTCCGTGTAATTCCAGGCCTGCACATGTAGTTACACTGTGTATCTACTAAGGTGCATATTATATTTAGCATGAAAACCAAATGCGAACCAAGAATGGAGCAGAAATCTGGATATCATTAAACTAAACCCAATGCATTGCGACTCTCGCTGGAGACCTTTTGCAGTCTGAAAAACAATCAAGACTTTGTGGAAACTGTTGGAGGTCTCACCAAGGCCTTCAACTAGCAAGTGTACACACTCTACACAGCAATCAACCCGTATGAGAGGGAATTCATAATGGCAGATATTTATTAGAATTTTATATTTTGCTGCACATGACATTATGCATAATTTCCCCCGCAGCCATGGAGGTATGCGACCGTGAGATGACTCAATCAGTTCATTGATATTACAAGTCAATATGTTGAAATGGATGGGAGGGGAAAGCAGGAAAGTGGGGGGGGGGAGGTGGTCAGATTAGTGTTGGTAAACAAATGGTCTGTTCTACCGAAAAACGGCTCACCTTTACAAATTCAAAAATTGGTTTCTAGATTGGGACTGTTTGACTGTTTTAATCCTAGATATAAATGAAGATAATACACAATAAAACCTAACCTGTGAAAATTTCATTTCAAAAGGTGGTCGCATTTTTGAAATATGGCCAAAATCTGCAGCGAATATGTCCACGCATAAAGAATAATCCCTAATAGGAGTACACATTAATCTGAGAAACCTTTCTGACAGAATTGTTTCTCAGATTCAAATTTTGGGAGATAAAACTGACATCTTTTTCCATATCCACATTATTGAGAGTGATTACCAATCGCACACCTTCCCTTTAGTCATGTTAGTAGTAAGTCAAGTTTAAATGCTGGGCATCACAGTACACAGTGTACCTGCATTGTCTTTTAATGACAGCTCATCTCTAAATTCATTCCCATAAATAATAAATACAAAGTATTGTCAATTAATGATGGATAATCTGATCAGTGGAAGTTACACGTTTCCATCCTATTTTTTATACAGGTAGGCATTTAGATGCAGTAGATGCATATTTTAAATGTTAGTCAATGTCATCCCAAGCAAATACGAAACTAACAAGTACATGATGCTACATTTGTAGAGTGTACATATTTTAAAAATGTTATTCAACTGTATAATGCAGGATGTGTACAGAGATAGACACCAGGCTTAGTTTCCCACACACCCTCCCAGAATGGCCGCCAGCAACATCAGCTAATGCAAACGAGAGCACACCATAATGTAAGCCCCCCAGAAAAGCTGAGTCAACGCAAACACCTATCGCTGGATACTGTAAATGATCCACACACCCCCCCCATGAGATTCCTTTTATGAGCGGCAACAATACCATGTGCTGCCATGTTCAACATGTCTCGCAGGTGTGAAAAACGCAGCGAGCTGCAGTGAGCATGATCAGGTGTCCGCCTTCACATTGTGCTCCGACAGCATTGTCTGATAATCGCTTGAAAACAATCATTATTAACATTTTTTTTTTTCAATCTCGGTTCAGACCTCGTTCTAGTATGCATCATTACGTATGCAATTTAAGTGACAATTGCGAACTGCCCATTGTTGCCTCGACAGAATGATTTCTAAGAAAAGACTAATGTAGAACACAATCCATTATTTAAAACACCACAGGAGTCAACCTTGACGTTTACAATGTCTGTTTTATGGCTCGCTTCAACTATTCTCAATAACTATGTGTAATTGCAAGAGAGGGACATGCATAATGAGGGAGTGGTCATCCTCGATTAACCTATTTACAAGTACTTAAACAAATTTATGGTGATGTCGAAGCGTACACCATGTACTGCATGTTGTACATCACTTGCCCGGGCTGTATGCCTTCTTGTTGAATTACATGAAATGAAGACAAAGTCTAGCCTAAAACCATCATCTTTTAGTCCAACTACCCCTAGCCATCGGGCTAGCTCGGTGGTCTAGTGGTAAGACATCTGCTCTAGCAATACAAAGGTCGTAGGTTCGAATCCCACCTGAGTGGTTTGCCTGTGGATTTTTTTTCCCCCAGAGCTCGGGAAAGTACTGAGTATACATACAGTACTTAATACACAACCCCCCAAAATAGTCCAATTTAGTTTAACATGATTCCGATAAAACTGTGAGATCAGTTACCATAGTTATTTTTTTTCTTGTAGAATTAACAATAAAGTCAGCGTCTTGAATTGTAAAAAAAAGGCGTCATTACAAAGTGCAACTGGATTTCCTGTGACGATATTGATGGATATTGATGAAGGTAATTAAATGCAGACACAAATTGTGGCATGTAGCGATTACATGCAAGTAACCTGCCACATGCATGTACATGTACATGTATTACATGTATAGACTATTTTACAAGGCTAGATGCACGCATGTACAAAGGGTCTGCTCAATGTATTTTCCAGACTTTTTCACAGATGACATTGACATCCCAAGATGGTTAAGTCATCCTTTTATCTCTGGAGCAAATTGTTAATGGTAATACAATGTGTAAATTGTACATTGTTTAAGTACACTGCACACTCTGAGTGTATCCCATCCTCATGATGGCTGACAGAGAGGAAATTGTGCGTTTGACTGAAATTGGCCAAGAATGCAATTAGTGAATCTGAAATTCCACAGATTAAAACAGTAAATTTACGACTTTGATTGAAATCAAAACTCTGCACTATGTGTGTATTTAGAAAGTACATAACATGTTATCCCTCCATTGTTTTAAATTATGTATATAATTGTCACGTAACTTAAACCATCCTCAATGCCACAAGATCCACCTAGAGTGAAATATTGAACATTGATTTGTTTCTAGTCTTGCTGATAGATAATACACATGTACTTAATGTAACAGGCTGCACATTTTTTCCTCCATTTTTCTCTTGTAATAATACATAGCGGCTGCTTCAATGTTCGCAGAAGTGAAACAAACATTTTGTTACTTGTTTTTGTTTACTGCTGAGAAGGACAAAAGAATCACAGGGAGTCACTGCTGAACTGTACACCCTTTATGTTATTATTAATTGGGGCTCCATTAGGCTCAATTCACAGTAATTTTGACTGCTTAAAGGCCCTGTACACTATTGGTAAGATCGAAAAACACAATGTTCACAGATTCACACATAACTTACATGATTTAAAGTAAGTAATGGTAGAAAGGGTTCCTGAAAATATTTCTGCCTAAAATGCTACCGTTTCTGTGAAACGAGTAAAACAATAGTAATTATCGTGCGCGATAATTTGAAAAAACATAAGATCTCTTTTCACTATTTTCTCGTGACCTCGATGACCAACTGAGCTCAAACTTTCACAGGTTTGTTTGTTCATGCATATGTTTAATCACACAAAATGTGGACACTGATTTTGAGCGGTTACCAAAAGTGTACAATACCTTTTAAAGGCGTGTGTGAACCAAATTTACGTGATGCAAAACAAGGAAACAAACTGCTGTCTCACTGTTGTTATTTTTTGTATATTTGGCCATTTGATACAACAAAACAACACGCAGGCAGTCAAAATACAATCAAACTGTTAATGTGATGCAAGGAAAGTCGCCGTTGAAAATGCCCTCATACAGTCAAAAGTACGGTCAATTCAGCTACTGAAGCGCACTTATTCATGCAAGTATGCCCTGAAGTTCAATGAAGGGGCCACGAGAGATTGACAAGTAGAGACATACAGACAGAGCATCTTTTCTTGCGTACACACTTGTATTATTGTAATAAAGTCAAGGCTGAAAGGGAAAAATTACGTGTAGTGTGTGGGCCCTTTCTTTTTTATAAATTAAAAACCCCGGGGGTTACCATTGCTGTTGGATACAAAGAACTCAAAGACAAAGACACATCCAATTTAGTACACATGGGTGTGCTGACTGATTTCAATCAACAATGCTTGAATTTATTTGCCATGTTTGTGACCAGGATGCTGATTTTTTTTCTTTCTTTCAGAAAAACGACGACGACGACGAAAGACAAACGGGATTTGAGCCCGAGTTCTGAATTGACATGTTGAAGCCAAGAAAGCAATGGACCTTCAATCAGCCTACGGCCCAATTTTGTGCTATATATATAAGTAGTACGGTAAGAAAGAGGAAAAAAAACTCATCACCTCCTACAGCAGAAAAAGTTAGCGGGTTTTACAGGTTAAAGGCAAAGTATACCTTTAGTTTTTTGGACCGTATGATGGTTTTTAATCCTATGTAAATGTAGATATAAACAATAAAACTAACCTGTGAAACTTTCATTTCAAAAGGTGGTTGCGTTTTTGAAATATCACCAAAATCTGCACCTCAAATAATGTATGTTCACGCATAAAGAATAATCCCTAATAGGAATACACAATCTGAGATTGACATCTTTTTCCATATCCACATTATTTTGAATTGAAACATTTCTCAAAATGCTTTATACTATCAAAAGTTGCTGTACTTCTAAACGTAAGTTTTAACTGCCATTCATTTTTTAGAGTGATTACCAATCGTATACCTTCCCTTTAACATGGAATTTTTGCAGCATGTGCGTACACCGTGTTTTTAACCATTCTCTGCTGAATGCACAACTGTTGCAGTAATTTGGCCTGAACTCTGTAAGAGGAGAACGATGATCCAATGTATGAAACTCTGTTCCTGAAAGTAAGAGTGAAGCCCCGGTGCTGCAGGCCAAATAGTTTGTTCTGGTGTGGGGCAAGGTGCATTTAGTTTTTCTTTCTGAAAGGGCACCGAGCTATTCTTTGAGGGAAAACTAAATTTCTTCTGGAACATTTGAAAGGGCAACTAAGGCAATAACCAGGGGCATGGAGGCGATTGCCGTATAGGCCCAGTACTGGCCTTGCTACTCTTTAAAGAAAAACTATACCTTAAACATTATGCGATATTAATGGAAGAGCCTTCTTCTTCTTAGGCAGAGTTTCTTCAAGAATCAAACCAAAGGGTCTCAATGTTAAGAGTTATTGGGAAAAGACACATTTTTGCTAAGCAGATACAGGTTGCCAGCCAAACTGAACATTGCATGACTGCTGAAGTTTGCTAGGGATCTAAATAAGTTGCTTGTATTAATGTTCTCTACTTACTTAATCTCTAAGAAATCCGGCCTTGATTATGTGATTTTTATCTGGTCCACATCTAAAACAGAACTACCCACCAAATTTCTCCCGGGACCTCAGGTTGCATTACGCATCACTTTTTTTCTTCTAATTTTAAGATTATTGAAAATCATGGCGCAGGCCTAGAATCACGCACAGGCCACGGAGGCCATGGCCTCTGTTTCTCCTGGTCTTTGCCTTTCTCCAAAAGTTTCCCATAGACTTTAAGTTTTTTCCAATAAAAGTGCACTTTGCAAAATGAAAATGGCCTTGCCCTCTCAAAAATGAAAGTGCAGGGCCCAATTTCGTAAAGCTGCTAAGCACGAAAATGTGCTTAGCATGAAATTTCTTCCTTGATAAAAACAGGATTACCAACCAAATTTCCATTTGTTGCATATTGCTTGTTACAGGTATTCAGCTGTTGTTTGCTTAACCTGAAAATCACGTGGAAATTTGGCTGCTAATCCTGTTTTTATCAAGGCAAAAATTGCATGCTAAGCAAATTTTTGTGCTAAGCAGCTCTATGAAATTGGGCCCTGGCCTGATGGAGGACTGAAACAAAGACACTTACCACCACCCTGCATCATACGGTAAAACTTGCTCTCTATATGGAGCTGGGGATGCTTCGTTTTGACACATTCTAATTTGATAGCCACCTCCTCAGCGGTCCCAATGTTAGTCCCTGTAATATAAGATAATAATAATAATATTAAATAACGATAATCACTAACATGTATCAAGCGCTTTGACCAAGCAGGCATAATCTTGGGTGCTGACGACAGCTATACAAAGAAAATGCACATAATTCAAAGCTATGATGTGAGATAAGAAGGACCTGAGAATATTTTTGTTGCCAACATTTTAAAGGTAGTGTCATCGTTTGGTAATGGCCACCCCCCAAAAATTGTGTAATTTTCTTTCAGAGAGCTTACTTGTTATAAAGATGGTACTTGCCCTTGTTGAATAGAAATCAATAAAAAACATTTTAAATCTGAGAGCTGATTCATGCATAAATCGTTTCTCAGATTTGGTACGTCCAATCGCGAGTGCTGCAACCAGAGCTCTGGTTGGTACCCGCTGTCACCACACTAAACGTGGGTGGATTCGATGTTCATGTGTAAATATACCGTGAAAGTTGTTTGCTGTTTTCTCAGCAAGTAGACACTGTATTCAGCTGAAACTTTCACAGGTGACTCTTATTGTATCTCTCTTTATAATTTTGCCAATAAATAAGTATTACGTTCCCAAAACTAAACGAGGACCCTTTTAGTCTCCCCCATACTGTTTAATAGAATGCTCGATTATTATACGGCATGCATCATCCAAAATGAAAGGGCTATTTTGCCAATGAAAACATCACTGCATGGAGGCAGATATTGATTTACTATACACACAATATGAATGCATAATTATTCTATTAATCACTGTTTACCAATGCACAACATTTATTCCATCACATCAGATAAAAACTGAACTTTTTTCAATTCACACTAGTTTGTTTTTCTAATTTGTCAGGTCTGTTTAAAAAAAAAGGTGTGGGGGGAGGGTGAGAATTATCGATGACCATGGTTGAACAAATTTTCCTAAAGTGTCTCTCATACAATCGAGTGGTTTTCATCCACCTTGGGACAAATAGTGAGTAAAAGAAATTGTCCAAACGGATTATTAGCCTGTAATAAATGCATGAATGGGATCAATGTATTGTAACATCCTTTCAGCTAACAGGCATGTATCTAAGGCATTTAGAAAGCCCTGCATTCAAACATAAAACTGTGTCCAATTCAAAGTTTGTGACAACTGACTATATAGGGTGGCAATGAAGTTAATAACTTAACAATACATGCAGTTGTCAATTTTTATCGAATTTTTCAGGAGACTCTTGCAGCTAAAACTTCCAGTGAATTGTATGATTTGTCAGGTATTTTTTAGTACAATATATGTAATGATTTACACTGAGGGAAAGACTCTGCTAGGGTCGAAATGTCAGGCTATTAACTAATTTTTGCATTTATACCATACATGTCCTTTTGGTTGGTAAGCAGTTTGCATCTGCTAATTGCATCTGCTAATCCTATTTTCTCATAGCAAACACAAAGTACACCTGAATGGTGTCATTGGTGTATGTGTCACTCAGTCACACGAAGGATGCATCATCATTGTACAACGGTATATAGAGCAGTAAATGTACAGGTACATGTACATTATGTATGTGATGATGCCATTTGCTCATCGGTCTACGGAGCATAAGCCCAAACAACGATTTCACTGAAATATAGTCTACTTAGTACATGTACACGGAGCAAGCCGATGCACTGGCCTTGTGCAGACCACTGTGCATATGGATAGGAATGTACAGTACATGCTTGCATGTACACTGTAGTAGTGTAGTATCATCCACTAAACTGTATCAGCTGAGTGATGCTATCTACGCACAGAATACATGGTCCTATTATGGTCATAGTATATTATCATCCACTAAACTGCATCAGCTAAGTGATGCTATCTACGCACAGAATACATGATCCTACATGTATTATGGTCATTGTAGTATAGTATCATCCACTAAACTGCTTCAGCTAAGTGATGCTATCTACGCACAGAATACATGATCCTACATGTATTATGGTCATTGTAGTATAGTATCATCCACTAAACTGTATCAGCTGAGTGATGCTATCTACGCACAGAATACATGGTCCTATTATGGTCATAGTATATTATCATCCACTAAACTGCATCAGCTAAGTGATGCTATCTACGCACAGAATACATGATCCTACATGTATTATGGTCATTGTAGTATAGTATCATCCACTAAACTGCATCAGCTAAGTGATGCTATCTACGCACAGAATACATGATCCTATTTATGGTCATAGTAGTATAGTATCATCCACTAAACTGCATCAGCTAAGTGATGCTATCTACGCACAGAATACATGATCCTATTATGGTCATAGTAGTATATTATCATCCACTAAACTGCATCAGCTAAGTGATGCTATCTACGCACAGAATACATGATCCTATTTATGGTCATAGTAGTATATTATCATCCACTAAACTGCATCAGCTAAGTGATGCTATATACGCACAGAATACATGATCCTATTATGGTCATAGTAGTATAGTATCATCCACTAAACTGCATCAGCTAAGTGATGCTATCTACGCACAGAATACATGATCCTATTATGGTCATAGTAGTATAGTATCATCCACTAAACTGCATCAGCTAAGTGATGCTATCTACGCACAGAATACATGATCCTATTATGGTCATAGTACTAGTAGTATAGTATCATCCACTAAACTGCATCAGCTAAGTGATGCTATCTACGCACAGAATACATGATCCTATTAGGATGTCTGTAATTGAGAGCCTTTTGATCATTCAATTGGTCAGCAAACAACATAAATAAGACAGCCACCATTACAATCAAGAAGAATATACCATGTAGACAGCCCCCATTTTCACCGGTTTATGTACTACAGAACGCATGTTCATTTACTGGATGCAGGTACTGTCCCATGTTTGATGTAATATTGTCATTAGCTTGGGCCGGCCATCTGTGTGATCACTGACCATAAATGAATCTGTGCAGGAAATTGACCAAATTAATAGTAATGCACTCCTCGGAACTGCAGCTTGATGACCCAATAGTACTAATCTTATTTATAAAAAAAAAAACGACCACTTGATTTTGTATTACAATGTATGTCTCTATGCCATCCTGTTTTGACATTGGGTTTGCTTTGTGTTAACATGCTTAGTTTTCACAAGATTTCAGACGCCACAAGAATTTTCACTCCAAAGATTAAGCAGCCACGTCATACACAGAGTAAACAATCCATCTACAATTTGAGTAGGGCTCTAACAATGTTTTCCTCATTCAGTTTTCATTGTTTAATTTTGACCGAAGTGAACTTTGTAATCGTTGAAAGGCTTGAATCAGTCAACAATTGCCATCAATCCAACCTTCCGCTGTGATGATCCACAGTATTTCCATCCTCCATGAAACACACACTTAAGAACAATAGACCCCTTGCATGGCGTCACACTGTGAAACGGCGCCCTTACTGGGGCAAAGGAAGCAGACAATTGGATGATAGCGGTTCATGGTGCGTAAAAAAGTGCGCAAGACCTCAGCATATCAGCAGCGTTGCTTGTTACATAAGGGGTCTATTACTTTGAAGAGTTTCATAAAAGAATACAAGTACACACACTGTACTACTTACTGTTGAGTATGTCAAGTAAGATGCATTGTAAATCCTGTACAAATACATTTTTTTAAAACTTTTAAAAGCATATGTATTATGTACAGTAGTGTATAACATTTTGTTTAAATGTTTGGGATGAAATCACACGATACTTTATCATTTACTCTGAAAGTATTGTTTTGAGTGGTGTCTGGGTATTTGTTCACAGTATGTTTGTAATGTACCACATTTCATCCATTATTTCTTTAGGCCTACATATATGTCAAATTGTTGTTTGTGTAATTGTGCAAATGTGGGCAGCACATTATCGTGTACCATGCTGATTGTGTATTAACCCCCTTGCACGACGCTCAGCACACTTAAACGCGCCCATTATGTCCCCAATTTTGAGGGTTCAAAATATACGCACAGGAATTTAACCAACAAAATAAAGAAAATGGTAGACACGCATTTTGCAGAGGTGTGTTCCGCATCTTCAAGGGGGTCAAAAGAATCACTCTCTATATTATATAAATTTAATTATGTCAAACAATACCAAATTGGCTTGCATCCTCTGCCGATTCACAACAGCACCACCCCAATTATTGTTTAATTCTACATGTCTGATTTATTACTTTTGATGCAGCACACTTCCAACCTCTGGGCTCGACTTCACAAAGCTTCATCAAAAGATGAATTGTGAATATAATCACGGTAGTGACTTTTATTTCAACATCACACTTTTTTATAAGCAACTAAGATCGGTTCACATTTTTAAGATTAATCTTAGCTCTTTGTGAAATCAAACCCAAGGCACTTAAATTTGAAGAATGTGTGGATATTGTTTGATGATTGCATACACATAACTCACTGGTCAAAAGTACATGTACCTCAAAGTTCGAGACGTACAACACACCAGTTATGTACATTGTGTCAAAACACGGCTGCATATTATTGTATTCTGTAGTTCTGTCTCAAAGCATGGCAACAAATTAGTTCATTATTGCATTGTTATTATCCTCATTGCCAAAGCATTGACACTAATCACTAACCAATTAACTTTGTTTGACCTGTCAAGGAAGTACATGAACACTACAAACCCTTTGGGTTGCAGATGCATCATTATTGCAGTTCAACCTTGACGACCATTTTGAGGGTAAAGTATGTTTTGTTTACTTGTAAACGATTTAAGTCACACAAATTTGTTTAGACCCTTCAACAATCATCTTATGAAATTTGAAAAGAATAGGGCCTACCCTTTTCACAATCACATAACAACATAAATTATTGTTTATATTTATATTTCATAATGTGGTAGGCCAGGCCTGGATATTCGTTCTGATGAGGAGAAAGGCAGCTATACCCAAGAAAAAGAGCACGTAGCCTTAAAAAATCAGAATATAGAACCCCCTTGCATTGACATCAAATGTGGCTTCAGTCTGCCCACGGTCTGCCATTTTGGGAGTCAAAATCGCTTGTAATGATATATAGTGCAAATCTAACCGCAAAGAAAACGGGTTTGCATTGCAAGTAGTGACACAATGGGAATCCAAATCCCAAAATGGTAACCACGGCGATCAAGATTGACAGCATACAGCGGAAGCCCACGAAAAAAAAAAATATTGCTAAAATTTTGTTCTTTACTACAACGAGTACGAGAGCAAGAAGAGGTCTAAGTAAAATAAGATTATGAAGACAAGTAGGCCTTGCTTATTTAAGAAAAGAACAAGCGAAGGTTCAATTTTTTTTTAAGTAATGGGGCACAAAAGCAAAGACAGGCGAAGCAGCCTTTGTGTAGTTCATCCATTTAAAAAAATACATATTTAAAAAAATGAGAGCAACCATTTATATTTTTGAGAAGTTGGTTACGACTTCAAATTGTTGTAGTAGAGTGAAATTGGAAATAACAAAAATTAACAAAACGCTTTTTTGATCTGACGTTATGTTTACTTTGTCCACTGAATAATATAGTAATACTAATAATGATTCATTGGACATTTATCGACAGTCATCTTTATTCTTACTCATCCAGACCCGGCCCACAAAAGGAAATGTTTGGGAACAGCACCGGCCCCCGACCCTGTTGTTTGTGAATCTCAAATACGTTATTTATGGAGGTAAGGAAATTAACCAACCTAAGTAAATGTCACCAAACGAGCCACTTCCAATCTTACGACCCAGTCGGTACTTGTTACCAACTCGGAGCTCCATCCCTACAGAGAAAAAGAAGATAAAGGAGAAAAAAATGTACAACAATCGGGTGTCAATGTCAATGATTCATCGAGGGTGTTCACACGAAACAGCTGTAAATTAATAAACAACAGGGTTTTCATACGACATCTAAGCTGTCCAAATATTTTTTATCGAAAAAAATGCATACAATTAAAGGGAATTCTTACCGGCTCTCCTGCCTCAAATCTCGCCAAAACACCCCTAGACGATAAACACTGTCATCTAGCTATCCCTAGTTGGGAGAAAATAAACTATTTATAATTTCATAAAGCGGGGATGAATCGGATTTTAGGAGCAGTTCTTCACCTCCTCAAATATTGCGACGCCATATTTATTTACGTTGTCTTTCGTTGCTGACAAATGTGCGCAGTCTCAGTGTTGGGGAGTTCTCCACTGTGTTTTGATTGGATGAATTCGCTCGCACTAGCAGACGATGTCTACGGAATAATCCAACATGGCGCTGCCCATGAGTGTTTGCCGGGCGGTCTTAAAATTGAGCATTTCTGAGGCTAATTACGGCATTTGGCTTCCAGGGTAAGACTGTTTTTATTAAAATGATGATTTGGATGGAGTCATGTTTCTTTTATGCGACTTTGAATTGTGTTGTTCGCTTTATAAAAGTGTAAATTGGATAAAAAACGATTATATATAATTTACTGTCTAGTTTCCGGACAAACTGTTTCCACTCAGTTATCCCATAATCCACTCTGTCCACTGACTGTGTCACTGGTGGTGGTATTCGTGTCACTGTTAATGTGCAATCATGTCAAACCTCTGTCCTTGCTCTACATTGTATTTATTAATATTATGCTATTGTTAGGCTAATTTGTTAGTTTTAATTGATTTACTTTTAGTTTTTTTAAATTAAAAGGGTTGTGCATCAACGACAACGTTTATTTTCCGAACACTTTAGAAATAGAAGTTAAACAAGCAAGGACTCCAGTGAACATGTCGAAGGAGTAACTATAGAATACAGTTGGATTTGAAACTTTGCATGGTGGAAATACGATATGGAAAAGGTTTGCGGTGACAACCATGTAATACTGTCCCTCGGTCTTATTGAGTTGGGGTGGTTCTGAAAAGAACCGTTGGTTAACTCTCAGAGTTAACCAACGGTTCTTTTCAGAACCACCCCAACTCAATAAGAGACAGTATTACATGGTTGTCACCGCAAACCTTTTCCATATCTAGAATACAGGTACACTCAAAGAATGCAGCGTACTTTGTACATGACTGTGACTCAAACTCCCCGGAGGTGCAGGTAGCTTCAAAGTGTACCTTCAATTCTATATAGTTGACCCTGTTAAACAACATTTACATTTTAACTAAGCTTTCAACAGGACATCAACATGCAGAACTTGTGTCTTCGTCCGTTGTCCAAATTGCTAGCTTTAAAGGACACACCGGCTTCGTTGGGCTATTTGGGCTACAAAATAGACTAAAACATGATTCCAAAGGTCTTCCTGGAATGGAGAAGAATGGTTCAAAAAATAAACCATCAAATTTGGCCGTTTTTGAGCATTTTTCAAAAAACGAAGGTCACATGATTTTCCTGAACTAAAATGTGGTTCTGAAAAGTCTTGTGTGATCTTCAGAGTTAGTTTTACTTCCAGGCGTACATTAGTAAATTACCCAATTTAAGTCTTTTTTTAAAACAATTGTTCATGAGTATTTGACAAATAAGACAATGTATTCAGATTATGGATACAAGCTGTGAATAATGATGACCTTTGACCCAATTTTTTTTTTCACCTTTTTCGCTAATTACGTGATATTTTGATGATTTTTTTTTTTATAACAACCATCTAAAAAATATTGTCTGTGATTCCACATCACTAAAGTAGGTAAACAGTAAGCCGGTGTGTCCCTTTAAATGTCCAAGGACCAGTCAAAATGCTGTCCAGCTAGTCCGGTTATTGAGCTTCCACTGCTACAATGATGTTCACTGATGGTTCACATTGCTTCAAACTACATGTACCATTAATTAAACATAAGTTCACCATCACCTGCACATTTGACCAGTGACGGCACCTGATGCACCATCCCAGTTTAGTTTCCAGCGAGAACTGCTACAGGGATTACTTTACTCAAGACTCAAGACCAGTCGCACAGTGTTGAAAGGAAATCCAAAAACATTGACCCAGGAAAATGCGGACTAGTGAAATGCTGAGCTAACTGGTCCCCCTGGCTAGAACTGAGAAAGTTAAGGGCAAACCCTGGACTTCTGTTTACCGTCTTTTGTTTCTACTAGTACTGATTCAAAATATTTTCTCAATGATGTTTTGATGTGTTTTGAATGGATTCATTACACACATTGAAGATCAGCTCTGTGTTCTTAGAATGTGTGTCGTGATTTTTGAAGGTGGTAAAAATTGGGCAAATCTGGTGACAAGTCTGACAAAAATGGTCGAAATTGCACTTTCTGTGATTTTTTACATTAGTTGTCGCGTAATCACTGGCCAATAGCAGAAACAGTTTTTGGTTACAGCACAAAAACGCTCCCCTAGTAGTGGTAGGACATCGTCATTGTAATGGAAATTTATGTCCAACAATGGCCTCGATAAACCATACATCCTTCAATGTTTCACACGTCTTACTTCCATGTTTTTAAAACCAAGCTGGTGTGATGTGTCCTGCTGGAGGACATTTATAAATTTATTTGCCAGGTCAAAGATACAGACACAGGGGCAAGACTTTTACTTTTTGTTGTGAAACTCAGTTTTACATTTAGTGAAAATAGTAGGGTTGGGATGTTTAAAACCATTAAAATGGAAAAAATGTTAAAACCCATTTTCAAATTTCCTTATCATTAAATTGAAACCATTAGTAACAAAAATGGCACCTTTGTTGGGTGGACGAGTTTCCATGTCAAATTTGTGTTTATTGTGATAAAATTCAAATGACAAGGATCTTTGTTTGATTTATATAACACAAATATTGAATGCATTCGTTCATGCATTGTCGTGAAACTTAATCACTCAGTGAAATCTGGCTTTTCCATTTCACTGGGCTTTACCTTGTGAAATAGAGCAGGGCTCGAATTTGGGTGAAAAATCCACAAGATCACAGGACTTGTATCTCAAAATTTTTTACTGGACCAGAAATAATTTTACAAGACCAGACTCAAACTGAGAAAAGACTTCCTTGCACAGTTTAACTTGCATTTAATTGAACAAGCACTAAGACATATAAGAGAAGAATTACCTCATTTGTCTTTACGGGTATTAAGTATATGTGACCTGATCTATCGAAATGAGGAATGTGTCAGACAGAACGTTTTGCGTGTAATGTTGGTCACAGTCGAGAATCTTGAAAAAACACTACAAAAAACGATTCCGCATTTTGGTGGTATTAGGTTAAATAAAACTTGATCTTTCTTGTCGTGGTCTTACCTTTAATTGAAAAGATGAATAAATCCACAAAAAGTACTTTTCTTGAGCATGTTTGTACACAATTGATTCTCTTCAAAGTTAATTAAAACGAGTATCTAAACAAACACGTCGTAAAAAAAATGGAAGTGGCCTTGTCTTGTAGACTTTCTTCATTTCCCGATACTTTGGACTGGAATAAGCTACGGAAAAAATAATGGTATTTTGCTGGAAAGCCAGTGAGTTACTTGTTAAACGGTATGCACAACTCAATTTTATTCTTTCTCATTTCAACCGATTGGGTCACATATTTCAAATCATTACTCAAAGTCAGCATTTGAACATAATTTGTTTCTGCTCAAGGTATTATAGAGTGAGTTACATGAATTGTTATTGAATTGCAAAACACTTGGACTTCCGGTCATGAGTTTACTGGCCCAATGCTAAAATCACTGGCCTCGGGCCTGTGGTCCAGTGTAAAGATACAAGCCCTGTGGAATAATCCAGATTTCACTTCGTGATTAGGCTCTGTGACAATGCACATTTGGTATGCATCCGATATTTGTATAATGTTTATTATTTTTTTTTTACACTTTTTACATCACTTGCAGGGTTGTTCAGGTGCGACACAGCCGGTACCCAGCCACCTATGCAAGGCCCGTCGTTAACAAGTTGGCTTATCAAGGATGATCGGTTACCGTTTGATATCAGCAAGCCGTGAAAGCAGCCAAATGTGACATTTCATCTTCCTCGGTCCTGTATGACCCACTGGTCAAGTGAGTAGTTTATAGTAATAATAATAATAATAATAATAAGACATTTGTAAAGCGCCTAATGCAGAAGCCTCTAAGCGCATAAAGAGAAACAATAAAATAATACAATAAGTAAAAGAAACATTACTAGTAAGCAGATTACAAATAAGCACTTTCAAACAAATAGTTTTTAACATAGACTTAAAACAATGTAAAGAACTAGCCTGGCGAATATGCACAGGAAGACTATTCCAAAGAAATGGAGCAGCATAAGAAAATGATCTTTGACCATAACAAATGGAAGAAGCCCTAGTAGTTGTGGTAAGCAATGACTGTTGAGATGAACGTAAAGTCCTAGCAGGGGAATAATGGTGAACAAGTTCAGATAAATAAGCAGGAGATTGACATGTTTGAGCTTTGAAAGTTAACAAAAGAATTTTATAAACTGTACGAAACTTAACTGGGAGCCAATGCAATTTCATTAGTACTGGTGTGATATGGTGAGAACGAGGCAAGCAAGAAACAAGGCGAGCAGCAGTGTTTTGTACATGTTGAATTTTAGCGAGATCTTTATCAGGGAGGCCATACAAAAGAGAATTGCAGGAATCAAGTCTAATTGTGACGAAAGCGTGAACAAGACGAAGAGTAGTAGCTTCATCCAGGTAGCGGCGAATCTGTGCTATTTTTCTGATAGCCATGAGAACAAATGAACTCTTAAACCCTTCTCCGTTTTTTTTATACCAATTTGCAAGGTGGTCTACATGTACACGATCACTTGTAGACCTAACCCTCTTCAATCCTCCAAAATCAACTCAGCGGATTTGATGATTTGAGGCTGGTTTGCAAATCAAAGGCAAAGTATACCTTGGGTTGTTGGGATCGTTGGATTGTTTTAATCCTAGATAAATGAAAACTAACCTGTGAAAAACTCATTTCAAAAGGGAGTAGCATTTTTGAAATATCGCCAAAATCTGCAGCGAATATGTCCACGCATAAAGAATAATCCCTAATAGGAATTTGAATCTGGGAAACGTTGCTGTTGACGGAAACGTTTCTCAGATTCAAATTTTGGGGGATAAAAACTGACTTCTTTTTCCATATATCCACATTATTTTGAATTGAAATATTTCTCAAAATGCTTTATACTATCAAAAGTTGCTTCACTTCTAACCAAGTCAGTTTTTATTGCCATTCATTTTTTAGATTGATTACCAATCAGATACCTTCCCTTAAACTAATGGATGTATTTATTTTGGAGGATCGAGACTGTAGAAATCCTGTACACACGAACACTGTTTAATTATTTTGAAGATTGAGGCAGTAAGGATTCTACATTCGCGCTAATCAGTTGGTTGTGCCAGATTGGTAGCAGGGAACCTCTAGATGTTCAAACAAATAGTCAATGTTTTGAGACCTTCGGCTGCCAGTCTCTCTGTTAGACCTTTTATTAATAATAATAATAGCTGTTCTTATATAGCACTTTATCGCACCAGAGGGCGTGTCAAAGCACTCATAAATTTTTATCTACAAGGTATGGGGAGCTCTGTTTGAAATGTAAGACCCATTTATTTACATAGCACGACCATGTAATGGTTTCCAAGGTGCAACCTCCCAGCCAACCGTACCAGAAAACACCCAAGGCAAACCCCTTCTGTTAACGATAGATCAGGGTTCTGCCCACAGTGGTCAACCGCCCGGCACTCGGGATTCCCCAACCACCACTGGCAGAATTTTCTCTGTTTCCGACCACCACACATTTTCAAAAAATTTGTAAATTACCAATTTCCATTCAAAGGTTTCCAACGAAATGTAAAATTGGGTATTTACCAGTAAAAATGGATCCAAAGCCATTAATTTTGAGAACTTCTTTGATTTAAGTCTATTTATATAATCTATCGTGTAACTGATCCATCTGGCAATGGTTTCCAGGGAAACATTTTTTCCAACACTAAAGAAATCCTGGGCAGAAGCCTGATAGGTGTACCATGTACTGGTTCTTTTACATGTACGTGCATTATGGGACCTACATGTATGGCTTTGACGTCCCATCCGAATGACAAAGCAATAATGGTGAAGTGTTTTGCTTAAAGACAATGGACACCTTTGGTAATTGTCAAAGACCAGTCCTCTCACTTGGTGTATCTCAACATATGCACAAAATAACTAACCTGTGAAAATTTGAACTCAATTGGTCCTCGAAGTTGCGAGATAATAATGGACGAAAAAACACCTTTGTCAACGAAGTTGTGTGCTTTCAGATGCTTGACCTCACGCAATTCAAATATTTTACTGAGAAATTACTTCTTTCTCAAAAACTACGTTACTTCAGAGGGAGCCGTTTCTCACAATGTTTTATACTATCAACAGCTCTCCATTGCTCGTTACCAAGTAAGTTTTTATGCTAACAATTATTTTGAGTAATTACCAATAGTGTCCAGTGCCTTTAAGTCCAGTGTGCTTGACCGCTCGGCCAACGACATGCCAACCTTTGGTCTCAGTGTCAATTTTGTCATTAAGCTCAGACCTTTTTATCCTGATCCAAGTTTCAGAGCCTCTGTTTTTTTTGTGTTTTTTTTAGCTTTGCGGGGGAGATTCAGTTGGAGACCTCCAGGCCTCAGTCAATAGACTTGCAATGCTCTGCATAAATCAGGGCTCGCCCTTAACACTAGCCGGGTACATTTTCTAGTAAAAAATGATGTGGGCTAGTAAACACCACTTCTGAACTTGCCTTGTGGGCTACTAAAAACTGTGCAATCTACTTGTTTAACCCTCTTGCTGTCTGACCATTCAATACCATTCAAGTGGTTTTGAATGATAGATAAACTATGCCAGCCTGCAAATATGATACCATGAGGAATGCATGTTCACAGTCACAGTTAGTTCTGTGCACAGTTGTGCCACCGTACACAACCTTGGCAGTCGAATGGTTTCAAATGGTTGGTCAACTCACTGGAAAATGTTGCCAGAGTCACTGACAGTAGGAGGGTTAAAATGCTCATTTCTTCCTTTTCAGATGTAAATAATGAATGTATAAAATGTGTTAATCGTTTTTGAGTGTGTGAATATAACTTCATTTGATCGTTCAAACTCTTGTGATCGTTAACATTAACACATCAGAACATTACATTTATGGCAACTCCTGTTTAAAATCTGGGCTACTAAAACTTCCTGGGGGCAAGTAAAATGCACAGTTTACTGGCCTGGTAGGCTACTTTACAAAAAGCTTAAGGCCAAGGCCTGATAAATAATTTCCTGTTCGTCCTCTTCGTTCTGCTGGCCAATCCCTACTGACTCCAACTACTTTTTTCCACTCAATTCTATGGTCAAAGAGCCTTCCAGTTCATTTCACCTTCGTTATGGAATGACTTACCCCTTCATATGTTTTTTCAAACTGACTCTCTTCAGATTTTTAAGGGACTTTTAAAGACTTGTTTCGGTTGAAATCTTCATTTTTGTAACAATTGCTTTATTTTATTGCGCATAGAGGCTCCTGTGTTATGCGCTGTATAAATATCTTATTATTATCATGCCTCTGTTGCCCTGGTTTTGGCCTTGGAGCCCCTTCAGAAGTTCAGGCCCGATACTTCAGGAGGCAATTGCCTCCATGTCCTCAGTCATTGCCTCGGTGCCCCTTCAATGTTCCAATAGAAATTTACAATTTCCTTAAAGGAACATTACAGAATTGGTAAGAAAAAAACTTGTAAAATATACTTTTGATCACAGATTTACATAAAACTTACACGGTCTAATGATGATGATAGTAGAAAACATCCCTTGAAATATTTATGTCTGAAATGCCATATTTGATGAGAAATGAATAAACTGATTTTCCGATTGGAGTTTATCGCTCAGTGAGCGTTTTATTCATTCGTTGAACCTATATGCAAGTGTGTAATCGGTTTTTCACTATTTTCTCGTGACCCAGATAGCCGATCGATCTCAAACTTCTACAGGTTTGTCAGTTTATGTATATGGTGGATTACATAAAGTGCTTACACTGCCAGCAACTGTTTTGTTAGCAAAAACCAATTCTGTAATGTTCCTTTAAAGAGGTGCCCTGTACCAAGGAGAAAAAAAACACCTTGGTGTCTCTGCCCTAACGAAGCATCAGTCTTGTAAGTTTTCCACAGACTTGAAGTTTTTTCAAATGGAAGTGTCCTTTTCAAAAGGAAAATGGCCTTGCCCTCTCAAAGATGAAACTTCAGGCTTCGCTCGTCCCCAGCGCCTTGCCTTAAAACCAAAGGCGCTGGGATGGGCAAACGTATCGTTAACGTTAATGCTCAGTCCCATCATGCATCACACTCACACTGCAAGCACTGCACGCATGACGTACTTCCTGAACAAGAATCTGTGCAAGCTGATTAGCTCATCCCAGCGGTCCTGGATAGGCCGCTGGGGCCGAGCGAAACTTCAGACCTGTTGCATGCCAGATGCTTTCTTGCTCATGTGCACAGCCACAATCATGGGTACACATTTTTTTGTGTGTCCATGTTATGAACAACAGCTTGAAAACCAGTGATGTAACAATTATTTCAATGTTGTTTGTAAAATTAATCAACCAGCGCTGTTTGAATGAAGAGTAGAAAGTACTTGAGTTTGTCGAACACAAGATCTGCAAAGAGTTACTCCATATTTATGTGTTGTTCATTTGGTGTCTTTGTAGCAAAAAGGTGTACCTATGATTGTGGCTGTGCACTAATACATGTACTCTGAACTCTTTTTGTATAATTTCAGTAAGTTTATCAACATCATGAACAAGAAAGGCAAAAAAGAAACTGTAAGAAACGTAATGAAGGAGGTGAGTGTAATTTTTTTGCTTCTGTTAAAAGGTATTTTATACAGGATTGGTAAGGATAAAAACAGCATTGTTTAATTTTAGTCTGGAAGCTTACTGCTTACGAAGTTCATACAAGAACCATTTTTTTCAGTGAAATATTTCCCTCTGAAATGAAGTCATATTCTAGAAAACTGTATCTGAAATCCTAAAAAAAAAATGTAATCAGCAGATTTCGGTATTTACCAGAAAAAATGGTATCCGATGCCGATCATTTTAAGTACTTCGTTGATTTGAATCTATTTATATGGTCTACCGATCCATCTCGCAATGGTTTCCAGGGAAACAGTTTTTCCTCACTGAAGAAATCCTGGGCAGAATCCTGTGTAAGGGGTAAATAATAATAATAATAATAATAATAATAATAATAATAACAATATTTATATAGCGCTTAATACAGGCGTTTCTAAGCACTGCTATATATATATATTTTTTTTAGCCAGGTATGTGGAGCTACGTTTTGAAGTATGAGGCCTAATCATTTATAGCACCATGTAATGGTTTACAAGGTGCTGTGGCGCAATATGCTGCCAATCAAACCAGGAACACCGGGGCGAGCCCCTTCTCTTTTCGATAAGTGTACTGGGTTCTTTTACGTGCATTACACAACACACGGGACCTACGGCTTAACGTTCCCATCCGAAGGACGCAGCAATAATGGTTTAAAGTGTCTTGCTTAAGGACAAAGTGTCGCGACTGGGACTCGAACCCACACTCTGCTGATCAGAAACACCAGAGCTTGAGTTCGATGCTCTTAACCGCTCAGCCATGACACGCCATCCTACTATCCCCCCAATTAAGTTCTGCAGCTTACAGAGATTTTCATTCTTCCTCAGACTTTGCAAAAAATCAAGATTGAGCAACTGCAGAAATACAACAAAGCCCCAGAGGCTGAGAAATCCAGCATCGAGACCAATCCTCGTGTCATCTTCTACAAGGCCATGGAGAACTGCAAACCTCTCATGGGTCTCGCCGTCGTCAAGAAAGGAGGGAAAAATTACCAGGTACACCAAACTGCATGTATTTAAATTAATTATAAATGCCTAAAATCTACCCTGTTGTCCATTCAACATTGCGTCCATGTATTTTTAACCATGTTGGTCGGCAGCCCTACTGTAGATGACCCCACAAAATCACTAATTATTTTCATTTTTTGTATCGTCTATCCGCGTATCAACGCAAGCAAACTGGACAATTTTTCTGTTGTCTGAGAAACTTTGTTAAGCCTGTTCAGCTGTGTGAATCAGGCACGGCTCTGGGGGGGCTTTAGACCCCCAAACTTTTTTCAAGCCCCCCTCTGGGACCTAGCAGAATCTTTCTCATTTTAGCCTTAAAAAAGACTCTGCTAGGGTTGAAAGATCAGGCCAATATTAATTTGTGCAACTATGCCAAAGGCCATTTTGCAACCAAACAAGTAACCATTGATTTGTTTTGTCTGCATCTAGGTGCCAACTCCATAATGATTTTTACAAGTAACCAAACAAGTAACCATTGATTTATCTTGTCTGCATCTAGGTGCCGACTCCATAATGATTTTTACAAGTAACCAAACAAGTAACCATTGATTTATCTTGTCTGCATCTAGGTGCCGACTCCATAATGATTTTTACAAGTAACCAAACAAGTAACCATTGATTTGTCTTGTCTGCATCTAGGTGCCGACTCCATTGACACCGAGTAGACAGAAATTCCTAGCGATGAAGTGGCTCCTACACGAATGCCACACTAAGTCACTCAAAGTCCATATGCCTGACAAGCTTTCCCAGGAACTGCTGGACGCATTTAACAACACGGTACATATATCTTTTCTTTGGTTTTTGTTTTCTCTAATGGTGCAACATCGGTTTTGGATGATCGCACTGGAAATTTAGAATACCATGTCGGTTTTCCCACACAGTCACAAGAACCTGTGGCTTCCCCCCCCCCAAGCAGGACTCTGAAAATACAGTGCTTGTCACACATCAGTGTAAGAGTAAAACCAAAAATAATACCTCAGAGAAAAGTAGTTCCCAATTTCAACTTGAGGCTAGAGCCATAAGGTCTCAGAAACTTCCATTTATAGTATGTATAGGGAAGAGTGAAATCATACATGTGACCGTGTTCAGGCAAATCATGAGATGAGACCAAGTGTTAACTACAAAGAAAAAAAAACCTTTTTGATAGTAAACAAATATTGACTGCTTCTAGTGGCGTAGTAAAACTAGTCACTCGAGGTGATCCCCGGAGCAGCCTATCTTCCCGAGGCGAATGTTGAGGTTGTCAAGCAGCTCGTTTCAATCAATGTCAGAAGCCAATGTAGTCAGGGTACCAGGGTATCCATGTGACACGCTCTCTACCAATCAACAGATAGAATCAAAGGAAGGGGTGTTATAATATACAATAAATGCATCATAGTAGAAAGTTTGAATGGACATACTGAGAAAAAAGTCAAACCGGAACGCACTCAAGATGTTCAAAAAGCTTTGGGTTTTGGGATATATGAAAATTTCCAAAGGTCGCGCGAGACTCCTGCATTGGAAAGCAAGCTTCATAAAGCGTTTGAGGCGTCAAGTGCAGTTCTTATAAACAAAATTCACTGGGAACAGAATGACAATCTGGGAGAGCTGTCCAAAGTTTGGGTTATTAGTCCTTTATAATAATAATAACTTTCGATTCATATAGCGCATCATAATTAATACTTAATTCTCTATGCGCTTTACAATCGACATTCAGTATTTTCCTGCAAGGTATTGTGGAGCTACGTTTTTGAAGTATAAGACCTTTTCCTTTACATAGCACCTTGTACTGGTTTACAAGGTGCTGTGGCGCAATATGCAGCCAATCAAACCAGGAACACCGGGGCGAACCCCTTCTCTTTTCGATAAGTGCACTGGGTTCTTTTACGTGCATTACACAATACATGGGTGGGACCAACAGCTTTACGTCCCATCCGAAGGAGGCAGCAATAATGGTTAAGTGTCTTGCTTAAGGGCACAAGCGTCACGACCGGCCACGCCACGCCATGCCACGCCACAATTAGCAACTTATCAATCAATCAACCAAGTCGAGGCAATACGGCATCTCGAGCCTTCCCAGTGATCTTGGTCCAGATGACCCGGTCCAGCATGCAAGAACGCAGCTCCTCAGCGCTGGCCAAGCCGGTGTCCCGTCTCAGCATGTCTTTATTAGATTTAAAAACAAAATTCACTGGGAACAGAATGACAATCTGGGAGAGCTGTGTCGTCGCCGAGCGGATAACAGCACCGGATTCAAGCTCTGATGTTTCTGTTCAGCAGAGTGTGGGTTCGAGTCCCAGTCATGACACTTGTGTCCTTAAGCAAGACACTTAACCATTATTGCTTCGTCCTTCGGAATGGTGACGTAAAGCCGTTGGTCCCGTGTGTTGTGTAATGCACGTAAAAGAACCCAGTGCACTTATCGAAAAGAGAAGGGGTTCGCCCCGGTGTTCCTGGTTTGATTGGCAGCATATTGCGCCACAGCACCTTGTAAACCGTTACATTGTGCTATGTAAAGGAATAGGTCTCAAACTTCAAAAAGTAGCTCCACATATATACCTTGCAGAAATACTGACTGTTGAAGCGCCTTGAGCTCACTGAGTGACGGATATGAGCGCTATATAAGAAGCCACTATTAATTATTTATTAAAAATCACGATTAGGCCTTTTTCAATTTTGAAAGTAGTACTCGGAGGGTGGCAACTCCTCTCCCAAGATGGGAGTTTTTGAGATCAGAGTTGTCTTCTCCTCGGAGGCCTGCCAACCCCAAGTTAACAAGCCCCCTCAAAACCAAAACAAATGACAGGCCACATCGTCCCCTGGTTGACCTTTTTTTTTTCCCCCTCCACCGTTTCAGGGTCAAGTCATCAAGAGGAAACACGACCTGCACAAGCAGTGCGAGGCTAACAGAGCGTACGCACACTTCAGATGGTGGTAGCGAGGTCTTCAGCTGCTCAGACTGTCAGGGAATTGTGCTCCTGTTCGGCCATGTCAGACATTTTTGGTTTTAAAATGATTTCATTCCTCCCAAGTGCGGCTACACACGGACAGAGAAGAGAAGCAGCAGCCAATTTCCTGAAACGCTAGGATTAATCCTATCTCAAGTTAGGACGAGTAACTCGTCCTAACTTAGGATGGGTTCAGTGTGTCCTAACGTCTATGGATACGGAACTTAACTCGTCCTAAGTCCTAAGATTAATCCTAAGTTAGGAAGAGTTTGGTGAAATCGACGGCTGATCTTTCGGGGGACTCCTTCAGGCCAGGAATATCCCTTTGAGAGGGCAAGGCTGTTTCTGTTTTGCAAAGGCACTTTTCATTGGAAAATCGTCAAGTCTATGGGAAACTTTTGAAGGGGGCACCAAGGCCAAGACCAGGGCAAGAAGGGGCATGTAATTCCAGGCCTGCATGTGGTTTCTTCCCCTGCCTTTCACCTGTGGAGCCGGTTCGAATCCCACCTCGTGCCAAGACCAGGACGACAGAGTCAGTGGCCTCCGTGTAAATTCCAAGCCTTCTTTCTGTGTGTGATTTCTTTGCATTCAAGGTGCTCTACACAGACCAAGGCTATGTATAAAAAAACCTTCTCCGACGATGGCAGTATTTTATTGCTCCTATGCTGTGGAGTACATACACACGGGCACGTCACATGCATCACGTTACTAGAACTGCACAAACAAGTGTTAAGGAATCCAAAATGGCCGACTTCCTGTGTTGTTATGTGACTTCAGTGAGAAGGGTCAATGGTGCTTACCGGGCCCAATTTCATAGAGCTGCTTAAGCACAAAAGTAGCTCGGCACAAAACAATTTGGGTATTACCAGAAAAAGCTTACCAGCCAAGATACCATTTCTCATGTACAATGTGTGACCTGTTAAGTTGAGCTTAGCAGAAATTCAATAAGCAATATTTTCTGCTTAAAGCAGCTCTATGAAATTGGCCCAGAACTATATTGTGGAGAGCCATTAACAGGGCCCAAATTTCATCGAGCTAAGCACAACAAAATTATGCTTAGCAAAATAAGGTTACCAGGCAAATACCAATTCACATGTACCATTTGTGACTGGTATCCTGCTAATTTTTGCTTAGCAGGAAATTGTTAAGCAATATTCTCTGCTTTAAAAGATCTATGAAAATGGGCCCAGATGAAGTAACTGTACTTCGACGGCCCTGATTGTGATTTGAAATATTTCTGCTTATTGGACCGATCGGAAATCGTGTGTCGCTCACCAGATCATGTGAAACATGACATGCTCAAGTTATGAAATTCCCCATGTGTCGAGGGCAACAAGCAGTTGAAAACTTTCGCACATTTGGGACTTGTGTTTGCCGACTTTCTAAACTCGTAGGGAGATAGCTATCCAGGAGTATGTCATACTTGGATAGGCCAGCCGCCTATTTCACGAAACTTTATGCAACTGCTTAAAGTCCACTTGCGCGACATTTATTGTGTAAGAAGTGCACTACTAAGCACAAGAAATCTTGCAAAAGTGGACTTGCGTAAAGTTTTTTTGAAATTGGCCGCAGCATTCACTAGAATACTGGTAAGCCCATGAAAGAAAAGAAGACAATCTAGAGATTACATTGTTGTGTCGGTGCGAAAATGCTGTATCTCCAAAACAGCACTTGCGTTACGCGCGAGTTTGAAATTGTCAAAAAGTCATATCTAGCTTAAAACCCTTCGAGCAGCCAAGGGAACAAACTCACAACTGGATCCACGGAGAGCGCACAGGAGGCAGATTGTATTACGGGTAAATAACTGTGTTTCGAGGGGGGGGCACAATTCTTGTTCTAATGGTCTTAACAGATGAATAGATGTTCCCTGGACCCACACACAAAATTTGAAGCATTCTGAAAATTTCACATTGGTTCATTATTTATTCAAAACAGTAAATTCAGTTTTTGTGCACACAAATAGGGGGGCAATAGGATTTTTGGTTTACGTTATAATGGGACCCAGCTTTCCCACACTATTTGTCAACCTTTGAGTTCACTCACCCAGAAATCACTACAGTATATGAACGAGGGGTGTTTAAGGTAGTCCACACAAAAAATCAGCGGAATTGATCCACACATTTTGTAGTTACTTAAAAAAGTATGAAGCTGGTCCTTCCGCCCGCACCCTCCGGCTGCTCTGAGGGTTTTCAAATAGCCCAAATGAACACACAAAACAAATATGCGGCGAGATATTGCATTTTTGTTCAGAGTAATTTACGTTTTTCCCAAAATTCGAGATTCACATTTTTTTTTGCAAAATGGAGATACAATGTTTTTGCACTGGCGTGACGACATGCATGTAGTGAGCATCTATGCTGTTTATAAAAAAATAAAACAATCGTATGTATTTAAATAAAGTTCAAACATTCTCTTGTTTTGGTTTCTTTATTTGTTTATTTTATATTTGAACACAAATTTTTACATCATCAAAGTCATCTGTTAAACAGGTGGGACTTTTTTGTTGTTGTATCCTTTTCATATTTAAATGTCAAGTAATAAACCACAAGGGAAACTGACTGAGTAAATTTCAAATAGTATGGGGTTGAACAAAGAAAAATTTAAAAAGTCGCATCCCCTCAAGGTGATCCCGTGGCTGCTGCTTACCAGGTTGTATCGTAAACTTGGGTGTGATCCCTGGCTACACGGCAGTTAACGGTTGTATGGCTTCTGACTGGCACCCCCGAACAAAGATATTGACAAAATAGGGAGACCGCCAATATAGGGCTTAGATAGCTCAGTTGGTAGAGCGACCGGTACGTTAATCCAGGAGGTCGTTGGTTCAAATCCTGCTCTAGTCAATTTTTCTTTGTTCAACCCCATACTTTTCATATTTACACATATTTAAGTTAAATACTGTTCTGGAAAGTATTTGAACGTTGCATTCAAATTATGAAATGCCTTCTCTATTCTACTGACCCCTTGCATGACATGGAAAATGCGGGCCTACCACTTCTGTCATTTTAGGAGTCGATTCCTTCCGCCATTTTGGGCACAGTTTTGTCTCTCAAAGTGGCATTCAGGATAAAACGTGTAAGTTCTCTGCGCGTCATGAAAAGGGTCAGCAGTAGGGTAAACTTTCATCTTCCCTTTTTGTATAAAAAAAAACAACCTTCCTTTTAAAAAAGGGCCCCAAGGTCAAGTGAGTTTTAAGATGCACTCTTTTTTTCAAAATAGATAGAGTCCTCATGAAATTGGGGAAAAAGTCTCCAACCTCACTATAAAATGGTGTAAAATTATCATTTTTATACTCTTTCAGAGCGAAATTTTGAACATGACACCATCGAACAGTAAAAACAAATGGGTCTGTACATTCCACAGAGGAATTTCTGTGTCATCATAAGCTGAAATTCAATGCCATTTTGATGGAACATCATCGAAATCAGGAATGAACTGAAAATTCCCTGTACAAAAGTGTACAGACCATATATTTGAAATGTGACGTCATCAAATTTTTTCGAATCAGCCCAATTTTTGGCAGTGTATTCTTTGTAAATATTTGACACTGATTGTTAATGAAAATCATGACCAGTACAGAACAGATACAAGGTGTGGCAAGATTAAAATGTGCTGCACCCAGCATCACGCAGAGCGAGATGACCGGTCTAAGAGCTAAAACTTTACATCAAGCACCAACTACCATGAAGCATTCAGAGAGCACCCAAGCCACACTGCTTCTCATAGAAGGTAAGCATCATACTACTGTAGAGGTAGGCTGTGTATGGATTGGGCCCAAGTTCCCGCAAGGAGCAATGGTTAACTAGTGGTTGTTCAGTGAGTTACAGAAGTTACAGCGCAAACGACTCGAGTCATGTCGTGTCAACACGACCGGCGACTCGACATACGTTATCAGTTTCGTTTCACTGGTCTACTCTGCACTGTGCTATGAAAACGGCTATTGGTAACCAGCAATGTGACCATGCCCAGTTGGCTGGTTCCAAATAGTCGACTAGAGTGGTCCAACTATCGTCGACTAGACAGTTCGGGCTAAGTTAGTCGAACTATAATGGTCAACGATAGTCCTTGCACGAACTTGTCCTTGGTGACTACAGCTATGGCTAGATTTCTGCGCCATCATGCGTTGAAATATAGGTCAACCTTAGCAACACCCTTAGCAACTGGTCTTAGCCGTAGCTGTAGTTGCCAAGTCAGATGCTGCCGTATACGGGCGTAAAACTTTTCATTTGATCATTGGTTTCTCTGCTGTGCCATTGAAAATTGAAAATTGTTTACCATGGACACACCATTGATCATGGACACATGTTTGAATGCATCTTGAGCACAGACGTGTTCCTGGCGTTTGAATGACCGTGGAATGACTTAGTTCAGAAAATATTTGACTTTGCATGCATGACAAGACTGCGCTACGTATACAGCCAAATAAATTGATGCACATTAACTGATACAGAATGCAAACAACCGCACATAAACCCGTACATGTATTCCACATACCTTGCTTTTAAAAGTAAGGGGATTTAACATTGTGCACTTTTCTATAAAATGTTCAATTACCATGAAACTTGCACTGTCTAGACCCGTATAAAGTACGGTCAAGAGCCGTACAAAATGCAAAGCTGTTTAACTAATTTAAGTTTCCCTTGACTGCTTCATCCTTCGGCTTAGGCTTACGTTTCAATTTTGGTTATTGTACATTTGTATGTTTTGTTTGCATTTAGCGCCATGAGCACTTTTATGATTTGTGCGCTATACAGTTTTCATTATTATTATTATAATTAAATCCGTAGGTCCCGTGTGTTGTGTGATGCACGTAAAAGAACCCAGTTAAAATTTATCGCAAAGAGAAGGGGTTTGCCGCGGTGTTTCTGGCAGTGGCTGCTGAATGCACTGCAGCAGTGCCTTGTATAACCTTAGAAGGTCGTACAAATGGGTCTCATAATTCAACACATAGGTCTGCTATCCTGTTGAAAAACCGAATATTGAGCGTTTGATACGCCCCCAGGGGTGCGATAGAGCACTTTATATAACACCCAAGCAGATCCTTGCCATTTGATTGGAGGATTGTCCGTCACATGCTAGCAAATAAACGTACCATTGCACGCTACGTCATTCACCGTGCATTTTTTCGTTCCATTCACCGTGCATTTTTCGTTCCATCCGATTTGTTCTGTTGCACGGTGCGTACCATATCATTGCGTGCGCGTGTCTTTGATAATGCAGCAGTACAGTTATACTGCAAGGCATAGTACAATACAGCGCCCGCGTGTCTCAAAATAGAAGTAAGAACGCACTTAGTCACTGTGAATCCAAACAAGCCGAACCAAAAGAAATGGTTTGTCACAATTAAATACTGTACGCTTTGTTTGTTTTGAAAGTTGTATCCTCCAATCAAGATCTACTTGGATGTTATATAAAACAAATAATGAATGTTTTTCATTCGTGCAATAGTGCGAATATTTTCCTGTTGAAAGATGGAATGTTCCATTCAACTCGGCTCCGCCTCTTGAAATGGAACATTCCATCTTTCAACTCATGAAAATATTCGCACCATTGCACTCATAAACATTCATTATTTGTATCATATAAGAACCCAGTATTATTATTTAAACAAGTTCACTACAGATCCACTCCGTAGACCAGGTCCGTTCGGGCTCCGCTTTTTGGCTTCAAAATGCGCTGGAAAATTTGCATTGCAAAAATTCCTTGGGGACCACATTCATGTAGAGGGGGGGGGGGAGGGCAACACAGGAAGTGAAAGAGTGACAAGTGTTTCTGACTAATCATTACGTGAATCACCCATTAAAGGCACTGGACACCTTTGGTAATTGTCAAAGACCCAGTATTCTCCTTTTCATAAACATATGCATAAAATAACAAACTGTGAAAATTTGGGCTCAACTGGTCATCAAAGTTGCAAGAGAATAATGAAAGAAAAAACACCTTTTGCATTACTTTGTGTGCTTTCAGATGCCTAAAAAAGGCTTCAGGCCTGAAGTCTTTTAATATTAAAGGAACATTACAGAATTGGTTTTTGCTAACAAAACAGTTGCTGGCAGTGTAAGTACTTTATGTAATCCAGCATATACATAAACTGACAAACCTGTAGAAGTTTGAGATCGATCGGCCATCTGGGTCACGAGAAAATAGTGAAAAACCGATTACACATTTGCATGAAATCATATAGGTTCAACAAATGAATAAAACGCTCACTGAGCGATAAACTCCAATCGGAGAATTAGTTTGTTCATTTCTCATCAACTATGGCATTTCTGACAGTAATATTTCAAGGGATGTTTTCTACTATCATCATCATTAGACCGTATAAGTTTTATGTATATCTGTGATCAAAAGTATATTTTACAATTACCAATTCTGTAATGTTTCTTTAAGTGATAAATTACCTCTTTCTCAAAAACTACATTACTTCAGAGGGAGCTGTTTCTCACAATGTTTTCTACTATCAACAGCTCTCCATTGCTCGTTACCAAGTAAGTTTTTATGCTAACAATTATTTTGAGTAACTACCACTAGTTTTCAGTGTCTTTAAAAGCAGACCCAAGTTTGCCAATGACAATCCGGTTGGTACTCACTGGTTTAGGAATGAGCAGTTTTCAACACACTTTCTTATCTGATCAAAAGTTCATGAGGCATAAACATGTGGTTTTAGGGTGTCACTGCCTGTGAGTTTACCGACACAAATATCAACAAAACTTCACAGGTTCTTGTTTTAATGTGAAGTATTTGGAAACAGTTTTTAAATGTTATCATGAAAGCAACTTTGAATCATAAAAATCAACCAAATATATCTTGAGAAAACGAATAAGAAACAGTCAAACTTTCTCTCTGCTCTTCAGCATTTCGGGTTATTTGACACCAGCAAGTAGGCTTGTGGGTCAGGATCACTGGCCTTTGAGAAGTGGGTCCCAGGACGAATGTTTAATATTACAACTACTTTACTGATAACAGCTGATAAGAGTCGTAGTCAAACGGTGAGTGGAATTCAGAGATTTCGGTTAATGGGAAATTCACGTAATGTTTTAAAGCTGCGCTAGAAAGGGCCATTTTTCAGTCATAGCAACGAAACGGAGCGTTTTTTAATATATGGGTTTTGAGGCATTGCATGGTGTGAGGTATCAATATATATTCGGTTTGCGGTAACACCATGTGTATAAATATCTACTTTGCTGTGTAGATTTTGTTCTTTAGAGAACTTGTTTGCTATTTGTTCTACTACCGCTGAGTAGATTTTCAGAATTCGGGAGACTTCTCAGTTCTGAAAAGAACTGCCCTGCTTAACTACTACCTGGGCGGAAGGTAGGAAATCGGCCTGGACTACTACTTTAGCTTTGTGGATCGGGGGGATTCTCGTAATTAACTGCACTGCCGCGGAGTGAGTTCTTTTTGGTCTCCAAGTTTTTTAAGAAGTAAATTCAACCACTTGTATTACGCACAATAGTATCTCAAAATATTTGGATGCACAATATGACTCTGTATTTGATCTGTTGATTGCTTTATCACATTACATATAATTTTGCAATAATATCTAATCACGCATACGATATCAATTTTCAAATATATAGATCAGTATTTGTTCACTACAAAAATTTACAAAATACGTAGCACTGTGGAAACAATTTGTACTGTGCAGATATAAATGTCGAATCGTAATATACAAATACAGTACTAGAGTAGGTGTCTCATTTTTCCTTATTACAAAGTACAGCTGCATGTGATGTGGCGATCACTGGCAGGACTATAGCGAACGAAGCAGTCAGCCTTCGCCAAAATCTAACTTTGGGTCTTTAATCACCAGTCTGTTATTTTTTCGCCAGGGTTTAGAGTGTGTTGGTGGGGGCGGAACGTCGTCCAAATCTAGAATGGAGAATTCATGCCAAGCTTGGTGCCAAACTGGAGCTGAGTCCGCCTCTGCCATCTCACAAAAACTCTGAAAAGGTAAACCACAGACAATAACTGGGTGAACATTTTCCATCCGGAAGTTCTATAAATTGCATGTTGTATATATGTGACCCGCTCTGTGAAAATGAGTCAGATGTTGACAATTTAAAGAGTTGGATTATATACATGGCGGGAAAGAACATACCAACAGCAGTAATTTGGTATATGTCTAAGCTCTGGGGTGTATTGCATTGTACTGAGTTACTCCCGTTTGAAATTAGCCAGTATATCATTTTTTGTTGAAAACGAATTACAAGTAAATTGATGTTTAAAGTTACAATTTTGCTCTACATATATAAGCAAAAGGCCATAAATTAGACTAAAGTATGTTCACAAAATTGTTGTTTTCATAGCTTTATTGACTAAAATTTAGTGTTCTGAAAGTTTACCATGCAAATATAGGTCTTAAACAAGTAAAAAAAAAAAAAAAAAAAAAAAAAAAAAAATTGTTTATACTTTCCACATTAAAACGTCCTTTAAACAATAATGCATTGGGCGACATCTGACTCATTTTCACAGAGCGGGTCACAAATTACTTTTTTCATTTTTGTCACTGCTTGTACATTGGTTTCTTGTCGTTTGCTGAATAAATAATAATAACAATAGTACTGTGAATTTTGGTGATGGCAAGCACAGAATTCAGTAGTAAACAAACAGAAGGGTCAATTTTTATAGTAAATCTATTGAATGCTTTGAATACAGTTCGAATCTGAAACTTTGGGTCAATTGTTCTTTTTCTTCTTTTACCTGATCTCAATCAGCTTGACCGCTTCGCCAAGTACCAGGATGACCAGCGGCCAGAGTGCAGCTATGAGCCACACCTCTAAGGGTACGTCAGTGAGAGACACCACTTCACCACCGCTGGCCGTCTCCGCTGCCCATATCCGAACATCCAGTAGGAAGTAGATAACTTGGAGCAAGAGGCTGGAGGGAAACACGCATAATAATTTATCTCATGGTGAGTCTGTCATTGTTCCCGCCATCTCTTAAAGGAACATTACAGAATTGGTTTTTGCTAACAAAACAGTTGCTGGCAGTGTAAGCACTTTATGTAATCCACCATATACATAAACTGACAAACCTGTAGAAGTTTGAGATCGATCGGCCATCTGGGTCACGAGAAAATAGTGAAAAACCGATTACACATTTGCATGAAATCATATAGGTTCAACAAAAAAATAAAATGCTCACTGAGCGATAAACGCCAATCGGAAAATAAGTTTATTCATTTCTCATCAAATATGGCATTTCAGACAAATATTTCAAGGGATGTTTTCTACTATCATCATCATTAGACCGTGTAAGTTTTATGTAAATCTGTGCTCAAAAGTATATTTTACAATTACCAATTCTGTAATGTTCCTTTAACTAAAGTAATAATTGCATTGGGATAAAGAATATTTTATTTGGGTTTTTCCCTTGCATCAGTGCAAAGGGTAAAACCCAAATAGTTTTCTTTGTCCTGATTTAATGATCACATCTATTAAATTAAGAAGGAACTGTAAATAAATAAATAGTAAACTTGCGGGTACAACCATGTGTAAATCTCTTTTGTCGGAGTGTTGGCTCTGAAAAGAGCCGATGTGGTTTTGACGTTTCCATTCTTCTGAAGAAGAGCGGAGTATACTGTCAAAACGTTGAGACCACCCCGGCTCTTTTCAGAACCAACACTCCCACAAAAGAGAATTATACATGGTTGTACCCGCAAGTTTACTAAACTGCGCCAATAAAGTATCTAAACACCATAGAGCTATATATATTGACTAGAGCGCTAACTTGCTCTGAGTTTAGAAGCCACCCTGGGCGCAGACATGTTTGATGTGTTGCGTGACTACGGAACGATTTTAATTTTAAGAGAGCACACATGGCCGCGAAAATTTTGCATTCGGCGTGCGCGCTAACGTACGCACCATAGTTAATCTAACGATCATTGCTCTTGTAAACAGGTGATTTTAGTGATGTCTTAAAAAAATATGTAGTAGGTGATTCTCTGATGTTGTTACTTACGTCTTGGGAAAAATGCTGAGTTGAACTAAAGCCTTGTTTGGGAGGATTCAATGCTTCAAGATGTCAAGGGGGAAAAAACGAAATCTGCTTCAAGGATACACAAAATGCCGGCAAGAATGACGAACTAAAAAAAAAAATGTATACGCGCAAACGCACATGTTAAACATGACGCACATGACGCCCGCAGTTTGTACGCTCATTAGCAGATTGTGCGTTCTCATTTGCTGCATATTTGGTTCGATGGTGCATAGAAAAGAACAAACGCTTTATCATGCAAATAGCCGTACAAAAGCCGTACAAAATTTCACGCTTTTGTATTGGTTTGATGCGCCCACACGGCTTCAAAACCTTAGTGCGTGTATAACGGGGTGTTAGCGCTCTAGTCAATATATATAGCTCTATGCTAAACACTTACAAATGGTCAGATTTATCAGAACCTCAAATAGTATGCAAAAAAATAATGAAATAATTTGATTCACAATTATCTTCTGCGCATTTTGACACCTCTTTTGTTGCGCTGCGATGTTGCTTGGCGGATTTATGGGCACTTGTTTATTTGGGCGCAGTTTATTTATGCATAGTTTCTTCTTATAATTGGACTGCTTTGGCGATATCTTGCTGGTTGGGAAGTCAATTGTGGAGAAGTCTATTCTGGAATAGTCTTAAGAGGGTGCCTTAACATCTTGAGGAAGGGACCCATTTCCAAGAAGTTTGTAGTCCCTTTATTGGATTCTACTTACAGGACAATGACAGTGGCACACCACAGGCGATTGGTGAAGGGATGTTTCTTCCATAGTGGCTTGAGGCTGTGCACATAGCTCACTGACGTCACAACTGCGTTAAATGAAATGAATATACACATAATAGGGAGGTTTCGGTCGAACACGTTTAGAGTGAATGACTACAGATAGCTAATCGTCAAGCGTAATACGCGTAATTCACCACACACGTATAGTGCAGAGGGTTTCGTTGGTGACCCCACGGTTACATTTAACTAAGCTACATATACCTCCTCTTGAGCAATGCACCAGAACCAAAAAGAATCACGAGATCATCTACTACTTTCTACGACCGAGTATTAATTTTTTTCGAGAAATATTGTGAGTAAATTACTGACTTTTACTCAAAGTTCTCACTTACGTGTAGTGGAGCTGCTAAACGTCTTCACGAAACGTTTAACTCTATGACCGATTGGGTATACGTCATAACTGCACAAACAGTGATGACGTCACAGCTACTAAAAGTCGTCGCTGCGCTAACCGTGCGCCAACGAAACCTCGCTACTGGTTACCTCCGAACTACTTTGCCTGGTGCATGTTTCACCCCACCCTAAAGTCTATACTTTTAAAAGAGGAATATCAACTCCTACCTTCAGCTCCCCTGGTTATTTTCATCTTAAATATTTTCTTCTTGCAGCCCCTTTACCAAGAGTGGGTTTTTAGCCTTGTTTTGGGCAAAAATTGCACAAAAGAAATTCAGGGAAAAAATTATAAAAACCCGCTTCAAAACTCATTTGAAAACTTATTGTTGTGCTTACAATGTCATCTATTTAACTCATTGTAGGCCCACTTGCCTCTGCATCTCTCCTGCGCCAGGAGTGTCTTTTTAGACAGACATGGCGCATTATAAAAGGCCACTATTATTATTATTATTATTATTATTTCATCTTATCACAGCATGCAAAAGAAAGATTCCATTTTCATTTGTGCCGGTTACTCCTCGAGTCGGGCTACGTCCCGTAGCCTTAGATCTCAAGGGTCTTTCTCAGGATCCTCGCTGTTCCCAAAAGCGCCGCCTTCTGTAACAGATCTATCCTCACATTTGTCCCTATTTCATCTAGATGTTTCCCCAGTGCTTTGGGAATGGTGCCAAGTGCTCCAACAATCACAGGGACTACTTTCACTTTCACCTGCCAAATCTTACGGAGTTCCCTGGCCAGGTCTTGGTACTTGTGGATCTTTTCCGTCTCCTTCGAAGCTACCCTGATATCACCCGGCACAGCTATGTCAATGAGATGACACATCTTCGTCGTCTTATCTAAGACTACAACATCCGGACGCCTATGTTCTATAACATGATCAGTCTGAATGTTAAAGTCCCAGAGAATCTTGACCTGGTCGGTCTCTACAACTTTCTCCGGAACGTGGTCGTACCATTTCGCATGCACTTGGACACCATACTTCTTACACAGATCCCAGTGAATCACCTTGGCCCACTTGTCATGTCTTCCTTTGTACTCCGTCTCGGCCATCATACTACATTCGCTGACAATATGAAATACAGTCTCTTCTGCCTTGTAACACATTCTGCACATAGGAGAGACGTTTGCTTTCTCGATCCTTTATTATTATTATTATTATTATTATTATTATTATTATTATGGTTGTACTTACTGAAGAAGAACAGTAAGAGCGACGTTTGAATGTTCTGAGCTAGAACAAGCTGACGGGACAGCCCCTCTTCTCTCAAACCATTCCACCGAGAAGTGGAATTCCTGTTGTATGAAAAAAAACATTCACATTTATTAAGGACATGCTAGTTGGCCATTAACTTCAATCTGGCAAGCATATGTTTGATGTGCTTAGCTACTTTTTGTGCTTATTATTAAGGAGTTAAGGTGTTTCTGGCTCATATAGCAAGCACCCTTGTTTACAGGTTTCCTCGTGGAGGTTTTTCTCTATAGTCTATTGATTTTGCATGGGATCAGAAACACCAGAACTTAAAATCCGGTGCTCAAGACATTTAACCAGTATTGCTTCATCCTTCTGGGATGTAAAGCCGTAGGTCCTGTCCGCTGTGTGATGCCTGTCAAAGAACCCAGTACACTTATCGTTAAGGGGTTTACTCCAATGTTTCTGGCATGTTCTGGCAGTTATATGCGTCACTTCACCTTATATCCCTATCAAGGTGTTGTATTATGGTTGCTTCATCTCCTAAAATCAGTCTTAACAATCTCCCTCTGATTTGATAACCGGAAGTTAAGTAGTAACCTTAGCATTGTTTTCCCGTGTAAACTAAAGGTATAAATCTAATAGATTTACACTTCACTTTTTGTGAAATTTCAAAAGCTATCAACAATCTTTTCATCGATTTAATTAAATAGTTTACACATTAACACAACACTAACCCCAATGATACCCGAACACCTAGTGTTTGTTTGTACAAACACTAATTTCTAGTTATTATTATTATTACGACAGACATGGTGCATTATAAATGTTGATTATTATTATTACTGCAACTGAAGCGTATTCCTCGTCAAATGCGCATTAATTATAATTTCAATAACAGCAAATGCAAACCTGTTTCCAAAGAACACATTGCACGCATCAATTGTTGTTGCCGTCTTTTTGCAGAAGGCATGCAGCGTCAGGGCGTGGCAAAACAACACGACGAAAACCGTGATGACAAACCGAGCGAAAAAGTAGAACACATAGAGCTGGATCACCTGCATTGGGAAGTATTTAAATAAAACACGAGTAGTTAAGCTCTGAAAATCAGAAAAATTACATTAGAGGTAGTGAAGGAAAACCGCAGTACACCTCCACTATTGTGCTTACAGGTACAATCCTCATATAATTATTATTTCTGGTAATAAAACTAAGGATGCCTCAAAAGCAAACTTAATCACTGTAGCTCACAAGCCTGAGGAAACCTGTACACAAGGGTGCTTGCTTTGTGAACCAGAAACACCGGGGTTAACCCCTACTCTTCCATGTTAAGTGTTATGGGTTCTTTGGCGCGCACTACCAATCCTAGTACTTGGGACTTACGGCTTATAATGTCCCATCCGAAGGACAAAGCAATTATTGTAAAGTATCTTGCTCAAGAACACCAAGTGCCACGACCGCAACTCAAACCCACATTCTGCTGATCAGTATTAACACCAGAGCTTGGGTCCGGTGCTCTTAACCACTCAGCCACACGACCCAGGTGTTGGTCGCGCGACCCACGTGTTGATCACAGGATCCGTGTGATCAGCATCTTATTTATGTAGTTCATTTATGTAGTTCATTAGTATCCCCTGCCAATTTTTGTGCTCATGAACATCTTTGTGCTCATGTGCTCATGTGCTCATGAACATTATTACCCCAGTCATTACCGTTTTCACGAAGAGTCACTAATGTCAACAGGTGTGATTGAGATTAACATTAATTTACACTGTGCTGAACTTAAAACTGCAAATCTGCAATACTAAAAGCCACAGATTTGCAGTTATGACCTCTGCCAATCACAGCGAGTGCCGGCTCATATTTTCTCACCAGACAACATCAAATCTTAGTGCTTATTATGAGAACAATCCTACAGTATTGAACCTATATAAGTATACCTGATAATCCTTATGTTTATGATAATTTATCTGAGAGGGACTAAGAGTGAGCCAAGAACCAAAACTAGAACCAAACCTTGGAACAATCCTATAGTATTGAACCTATAAGTATACCTGATAATTCTTATGGTTGAGATTCTTCCCTGTAGCATTCGTCATTGTCTGATGATTTAACTAAGAGGGACTAGGAGTGAGCCAAGAACCAAAACTAGAACCAAACCCTGGAACAATCCTATATTATTATTGAACCTATATCAATATACCTCATAATCCTTATGTTTGAGATTCTTCCCTGTAGCATTCGTCATCGTCTGATGATTCAACTGGGAGTTGAGCAACGAAACGGACAGCACCGGGGCCAGAACTACGGCAAGCCAGAGGACGTGCCGGCCGCTTAGCGGAGGGGGCAGGAGGAAGATGGAGGCCAGGAGCTGGGTTGCCGTGATGGAGAGAAGCGAAAACATCAGGAAGGTGAAGACGACACCAATGGCCGTGCACAAACCCCTCGCCTGCATCGTGGAATAATCAAAAAAAGGTAATCTTGAACAGGACTTATACATGTAAAGATGGGTGAATTAAATTGAACGGGGGAAGAATTTCAGTACAGCTGCTAAATAAATTTTCTAATTTGCTTAGAATAGTACATCTTAGTTATCGAAAGATGTTAAATTTGCATCGGGATAAAGAATAATTGTGTTTTACCCAAACATTGATGTGTGTATACTTTGTGATTTCCCCAAGTCATGTGAGAACAAATCCACACATTACTCGGTGGAATTCGAACCCAAGACCTTTACCATTCTAGAGCAGATGTCTTACCACTAGACCACAGGGATTGCCCAGTAGCTAGAGGCAGTGCCAATCCTATATTTTAGCAGCGGGTACCACAACCTTAGTAGATATTAAACTTTCATCGTGAAGGAAAGAAATTTAATTTGTGTTTTACCCCCAAATGGGTCACCAACAAATCTGCCATGTGAAGTCAACAGCTTTTGACTCACTGATTGTTTTGCTTCTTCAGGAAAATTTACTCCATCAAAATTCAGGAATGAACTAAGAATTCTCCGTACAAAACCGAATTTGAAATTTTGACATCAAATGCTTTTGGATTTTGACAGAGATTACACTTGAAGTTTATCAAACACAGTGGCATTTTCCACCATTTTAACGTAAGGTTAGAGACTTGTTACTTTTGGCCCATTTTCATGAGGACTCTATCTATTGGAAAATGAGTGGATTGGAAACTTAATTTGACCTTGGAGCCCCTCTTTAACCCCCCCCCCCACTTGCACCCGACTTCCTCGTGTTTTGCCCTCTTCCTTCCACCCCCTTCTATAAAGAACTGCACTTGACGCCTCAAACGTTTTTTAAGGCTTGCTTTTCAATACAGAATTCTCACTCGACCTTTGGAGAATTTTCATATACCTCAAAACCCAAAGCTTTTTTCTGTTTGTCCATTCAAACTTTCTACTATGATGCATATATCGTATACTTCTCATGATTTGCCTACACACGGCCACATGTATGATCTCACTCTCCCCTATACATACATAGATTGGAAAACTAAATTTGACCTTGGAGCCCCTCTTTAAAGGTATTGTACACTTTTGGTAACAGCTCAAAATCAGTGTCCACATTTTGTGTGATTAAACATATGCATGAACAAACGAACCTGTGAAAGTTTGAGCTCAATTGGTCATCGAGGTCATAGAAAATAGTGAAAAGAGATCTTATGTGTTTTCTGTTTTTTCAAATTATCGCGCGCGATAATTACTATTGTTTTACTCGTTTCTCAGAAACGATAGCATTTTAGGCAGAAATATTTTAAGGAACCCTTTCTACCATTACTTACTTTAAATCATGTAAGTGTGAATCTGTGAACATTGTGTTTTTCGATCTTACCAATAGTGTACAGGGCCTTTAACTTACCTCCCGAATCAGACTAATCAAATTGATGTTGCTCCACCAGAATGACAAGGAACATGGCAGACTGGTGAGGAGACTACCGAGACCCACCGGAGTGTGCCAGTGTGGGGCGTCTTTGGTCTTGATATCTGGCTGGGTCTGGTTTAGGGTCTGGTTTACACAGATGTGAGGGTACAGCGGCTTGACTCCAATACTGTCCAAATCAAGAAAGATGTAGTACAGTGAGTATTACTATAAGGCCATGTCCGAATCGGCGGCTACAGCTTTGGCTACGGCTGGATTGCCGCATTATCATGCATTGAAGTATAGGACATCCTCAGCAACACCTTTAGCAACAACCGTAGCCATAGCCACCAAATCAGCCCTACATTATGTTATTTGCAATATTGCATATCGTCGCGTGAGAACTATAAGGTCCTTAACAAACGTGATGGACAAAAGGTCGTAAAAAAAAAATTTTTTTAAAGCCTATAAAACAAAATAATAAAATACAACTATCAGAAATTAATGTTTCCTTATGAAAATCAATTTTCTATGTGGCCACATTAACTCTCTTTATAACACACCTCTTGCTAGTTCTGTATTCTGGTTGGCTGAAACACGGTCACGTGGGGTGAACTAATAAAGGCTAGTGCATGAGACTTTTCGCCACCCTGAACTCGACGCGCGTCAAGACATCGCGCGCGTAATTTGCAGGCAAATAGTTCCCGAAGGGGCAATAAACTTAAAATTTTGGACTCGTTACAGCACCTCAAGAAAAGTTTCTTTTCTTCTTTTATATTTTGGACTGAGGCGTGTTATAAAACAAATATGGACTGGCATGATTCGGTCACTAAAGCACCTCTATCCGGGGAAGTTCAAATAGCATGAGACATGCACAATCTAGATAAGGAAAAGATTTGCCAACAGTGTTTCATTGTGGGTGAAAACTAACATGGTAGAATTTTGGATTGGGTTCCTTTTTTAGATGAGCAGAGAGCTACCTCACCTGACGTCAGCCTGAGCAAAGAGAGGCATGTTGGCCAAGTTGACGTTACTGCCAGGCAGCAAACCACCTCCCCATAGTCATGCATTATCTTCAACATCTCTTGAGTCGCTGAGAAAAACAAAAAAGTGAAGGTAAGAAACAGTCAGAATGACACTCAACAAGTATTGTTATACCAACGTAATAGATTGTGAATTATGATTGGTCGAGAACCAATCATGTGATGCTCTAGAAAGGTGTTTGTTATATCACAGTGAAGATTGTAAACCACGGTAATAGATTGTGAGTTTTTATTGGTCGAGAACCAATCATGTGATGTTCTAGAAAGGTGTTTGTTATATCACAGTGATAGATTGTAAACCACGGTAATAGATTGTGATTTTTATTGTCGAGAACCAATCATGTGATGCTAGAAAGGTGTTTGTTAATCACAGTGATAGATGTAAACCCGTAATAGATTGTGAGTTTTTATTGGTCGAGAACCAATCATGTGATGTGCTAGAAAGTGTTGTTATATCACAGTGATAGATTGTAAACCACGGTAATAGATGTGAATTTTATGGGTCAAGAACCAATCATGTATGTCTACAAAGTGTTTGTTATACCACAGTAATAGATTGTGAATTTTTATTGGTCGAGAACCAATCATGTGATGTACTACAAAGGTGTACATATCAAAAGCAAAGGTTGTCTCTGCACAGTTTTCATGCAATCCTCACTCAATATCACACATTGAAGCTCAATATAAAGTGAGGTTGACTTACTCTCTGGGGTGACATCCGTAAAGAGGGGTACAAGTAAGGGCACGTTGTCATACTTCTCTAGGTGTGGTCGGATGTTCTCAATACCACGGGGTAGCTTAGCCTATCAATAGAAAATGAAAAGTCAAAGAAACATTTGCAATGTTCACAGCCTACTTAGAACTTGAAACAATAGCGTAGTGTGGCCAAGAACACCTGGGGAGCCCGTTCATTCTTAGTTACTGCAGGGAAAGTGTGGAATAGCTTTCCGTACCACATCAGGACTGCTGATACAACATCATCATCATTTAAAAAGTTTGCTCTCAAAACTCATCTTTTTGAAGTAAATGTTGACCAGTGATATTCAACATTTGTCCTTTTATTTTGTACTGTTTCATTTATCATAAGCGTCTCTTTTGGCGGATACCGGCGCTATATACATGTAAGACTCCACCATTATTATTATTAGTGTGTAGTGGCCGAGTGGTCTACATCGTCAGATTCCATTTCTGATGGCCGACTTACCAAAGGTAGATTGGAATACCGGTCACGGCGACCTTATGTCCTTTTGGCAAGACAGTTAACTGCAATTGTCACTCACCGCCCAAGAGTAAATGGTTACCTGTTAGTTCATGTTTACTTTAGTTTTGAACTGTCTCTATGTACCTTTTTAACATAAATTTTTCTGTTAACTGGCTCTGTTTTTAACAAGTGTACAGTGTGCTGAGATAATTGTATGTGGTGCACTTAAAACAATAAATGATTAGATTAGATTAGATTAGATTACCTGCGAGGGTAAAGACTGTTGATGTGAGTAATTAGCCACCAGCTCTCTAATCTGGAGGTTGCAGGTTCAAGTCCCGCTCAAGCCAATTTTTCTTTGTTTCACCACAAATTATTAAAAATTTACCCAATCAGTTTCCCTTGTTGTTTATTACTTAAAACACAGCCTGTGTGACCTAAACACTCGAAGGAGCTGAAATTATTTCAGGAATGCATTTCAGTCCGTAAGCTCGACGAAATGTGTCAAGTTTAAAGGAACATTACAGGATTGGTAAGAAAAAAACTTGTAAAATATACTTTTTGATCACAGATTTACATAAAACTTACACGGTCTAATGATGATGATAGTAGAAAACATCCCTTGAAACATTTCTGTCTGAAATGCCATATTTGATGAGAAATGAATAAACTAATTTTCCGATTGGAGTTTATCGCTCAGTGAGCGTTTTATTCATTTGTTGTATCTATATGATTTCATGCTAAATGTGTAATCGGTTTTTCACTATTTTCCGTGACCCAGATGGCCGATCGATCTCAAACTTCTGCAGGTTTGTCAGCTTATGTTATGGTGGATTACATAAAGTGCTTACACTGCCAGCAACTGTTTTGTTAGCAAAAACCAATTCTGTAATGTTCGTTAGCAAAAACCAATTCTGTAATGTTCCTTTGAAAACGTCCCAGGGCAGATTGCAAACTCACTCTGTTAGCGATATCAAAGCCCACGGCTGTCTCGCTTTCCGTCACGTGGCTCAGCGTCTCCACGTCGTCGCTCGTGGTGCGCGTCTCCGAGATATTCCTCGCCTTGAGTGACAGCATGTCCTCGCTCAGGAAACCCTGCTCCGATTTGTGTCGAGGTGGCTGCCCCGCCGCCTGGTCCTCCCCTCCAGAGACGTGGACATTGGGGAGCGAGGTCTGCGAGAAGCGGGGATTGGCGCACGGCTTCTGGGATGCCGGAGACTGAAGAGCGGCTTCCAGGAGAGGTTTAGACGATGCGTCGGACTTATCGTCTACAGCTTCACTCAAGCTGGAGTTCTCGTCTTTGGTATTTTCTCTGGCGCTTTGTCTCGTGACAGAATTGTCAGTAGTTTGTGATTGCACGTTTGATTCGTTGGCAGCGAGTTGGGAAGCGGGACTTGGAGATGGTGTTGAAGACGCCGGGAGTAGTCTTGACGTCTCTAAGGCTTGCTCCTCCTCCTCCTCCTCATCTCCACCTCCTTTGACCTCTTTGATCTTCAGTCCAGAATCTACGCTTTCTGCGTCTTTACTGCTGCTTCCTCTACCTCTCCCCCCGGAGCTTGTTCGTCCTCGGCTGTTTCCCGCTTTTTCAGTGGCGTCGTCTCCGGTCGACGTCTTCTTCTCCTTCCCTTGCCATTGAACCTTCAGATTGACGGGATCCATCTGGACCTCGGTGGAGTGATCCGAGAGGAGATTGGTCACCACATCCAGGCTCTTCCTGGAGGGGTTGCTCTTGACGGAGGAGGAATGGTCAGAGTGCTGGCGGGAGAAGCTGTTGTTGGACGTGGTGACACTGGACTCACTCTGCAAGGAGATGTGGCAGTTCCAGCCGGCCTCAAGACCCATTTTCTCAGGAATACCTGGACAAAACGGAAACTTCAAAACTAAATGGCAAGTGAACAAGTATGCTTTTGTGGCATTCTCCTAAAGTAACCATGGTAACTGAGTCATTGTCGCTGTTCTCTGTTTAAAGTAATCAACTAACAAGTTGTATAAGGATGCGGGTTCAAATCTGTTTTCGGCTGATCATGGTAGTTGTTTCCTCGGGCAAAACCAACGTACGATTAAAAGTGAATTGCAAAGTGGTTATTCAGTGTACTAGGAATATAAGCAACCGTGGGGTGATCACAAGCAGAAGTAGATTTCTGAAAGCAAAGTCATCGCTTTTCAAACACTCCTCTTTTGATTACATGATCCCGTATATTTCTTATTTAACATGAATGTTTCTACTTTCTTGTAGTTGTTGCAGTTCTTTAGACCATGCTACCTTTGTTTACAGAGTGGTGACCTTGTACATTCCAATGCGGGCAAGATATTACACAGGCCATATGGAAAATTTACATTTTTGTCATAATTTTTCACATAAACTCAAGACTTACAAACGCAACAGCTGTGAAATGTCCCCCTTTCTTCATATCAAAAGGTGAGAAAAATCAACAGTGCAATCTTCATAAAACATAAGATTTGTTGTGTTCTTCCATTGAGCTGTGTACAAGCTGTGCCTGTATGAAGTCCGGGCTCTGTGGCTCTTTTGTAAACATGTGATGTCACAGGTCACATGGTCTATTGTCAACTCATTCATGGGATGTAACCCCGTTATTGACTGAATGTGAAAAACAATGTCCCTGTATACTTACTCTACTTCGAAGTTCCTGATCCCTTGAGAAATGACAAAGCGAATGCAGGCGTGGTCTAGGTTTTCAATCAGGGCAACACGTCCGACTTGGCTTGGTAGTTCATGGCAACCATGCCGATGAAAATCTGACCGCACTGTGCCCTGCAAGTGAAGACAACAAAACATTGGACTATCTTTTTTATTAAGAGAGAGGTTGAGACTGTGGTACTTCCTTGCCTCCTCCTACATCTGTGGTTTCCAATCTCCATCGCTCCACTTCATAACAGTGGACATACTCAAGACATCAAAGCTTGCCAAGTTTACAGCAGAGTCTAGACTGTACTTTCCCCTCTTTCGCCCCAGAAAACCTGATGCAGCCGTTCCAACTAAAAGTGTTACTCTCACATCATGGTAAATTCAAAACTGTGATTCTATCCTCCTTCCTCTTGCATCCTTCAACCCCCAAATCACATCCCCTTCTTCCTCAACAAATCCAAGACAATCCCAACATCTCAGGTGTTGCCCATCTTATCCTATTTTCCCATACTCCCTTCCGCTCCTTCCACACTGCCAGCCTTCACCATCCTCCAATCCCATATGTTTCCCTGACAAATCCAAGATATGTTGCCCCTTCTTTATTCATGTTGACCAGGTCTCCCTTGTTGCCTCTTATCCATCTCCTTTATCCCCCTTCCACCATTCCCCTCTCCTCCCCAATGTTCCGACAACCAAGGCAGTCCCACATCTGGGTTTTTCCCTCCCTTATTATGACAAAGTTATGCCCATCTTATCTATCGCAGAGTCTATACTGTGCTTCTTCCTCCCTTATCCCATTCCAACCATCCCTCTCCTCCCAAGGTTCCTGACAAAGGCAGTCACAACATCTGGGATGTTTTCCATCTTATTCATGACAAAGTCTATACTGAGCTACTTCCTCCCTTATCCCATTCCAACCACCCCCTCTCCTCCCAATGGTTCCTGACAAAGTCTATAGAGGTTTTTCAGCTGATGTCACTGGCCCCGACTACCGCAACGGCAGCCATCTTGCCGGTCATGGTTACGGTAATGAACTGTGATCTTGCCTCTGGTCATTGACCGGCAATATGGCGTCTCAAACACACAGTCACGTGATATACTGTAAAACCTCTATACTGAGCTACTTCCTCCCTTATCTTATTCCAACCATCCCCCTCCCCTCCCAATGGTTCCTGACAAAGGCAGTCACAACACCTGGGATGTTTCCCATCTTACCCATGGCGGAGCCTACACTGAGCTTCTTCCTCCCCTTTCCTACTTAACCTCCCCCCCCATCCTCAGTGTTTCCTGACAAACCTGAGGCATTCTCCAACATCGTTGTGTTGCCCATCTTATCCTAGCGGAGTCCAGACTGTGGTACTTCCTTCCTCCTTCTCGGCCCTCTCCCTCATTGCCGTCTCTCCTTTTGCTCTGCTGGTGAGCTGTAGTCATAGTCAACGTCCCACGAGGACCTACAAATAAATAGTTTTTTTTCTTGAAGCATCATCTCACAATTTCAGATTGCTCACACTACGCACAACTTTTACACCATACTGTTTGGGACATCCCGTTTTAAATTTTATCTGTCATTTACATGTGATAATGTATTGTAAGTGGACAATCTGGACACCCAGTTTTTAAATTTCCAGCGAATTTTGGACACCCTTTACCAAATCCTGGCTAAAGCCTTGTTTTATGTAAGTATGCAGTTAGTTCTCTGATCAATGTATAAGAAATACACAGTAACTCAACATGGAGCTTCTGTGCATTTTTTTGTCTGCAAACCAAAAAGTGAAAATGCAATAGAACAAAATCCCTGGTTAATTAAAGCTCTGTTTTATACCTTGCAATACCAAAGCTATCAAATTCAGCTGGTAGTTTGCCATCCTTTCCCCCAGTTGGTAACTCTATGTAGAGATCATCAAAGTACTGAGCCATGGAGTCCACCATGGGTTGGTAGGACAGGGCAAAGCAGTAAGACGACAGCGCAGCTCGCTGGTAGAAGTCTAGAATCTTCTTTCTGAGAAATAACAAAACAATGGGCAAAGCAATTTTTTGTAAGTGCACGTTTTTTTTCTTCATAGATTTGTCACCCCATAGCTTATAAGTGTTTGTGATATATCAAGCATCCTCAATTTTAAAGTTTTAATTTTCCATATGATGTGATCAGCGGTTACTTTTCATGTCAGTTTTCAGTGGTTCCCAGTTGCTTTTGAGTAAACAACAGATATAATGTTTGCTGGTACCCTGGTCTCCATTTGTCTGTAATATTGTAGATGGGCAAAGCCATTTCTGTAAGTGCAGGTTTTTTTTCTTCATAGATTTGTCACCCTAAACTTATTTAGATGAGTGTTTGTGATAATCAAGCATCCTCAATTTAATTTTCATTTTCCATATGATGTGATCAGCTGTTATTTTTTATGTCAGTTTTCAGGGGTTCCCAGTTGCTTTTGAGTAAACAACAGATATGATGTTTGCTGGTACCCTGGTCTCCATTTGTCTGTAATATTGTAGATGGGATACTTCATAGCCTAGCTCCGAGATTCAACTTGCTGAGTAAACAACAGATACGATGTTTGCTGGTACCCTGGTCTCCATTTGTCTGTAATACTGTAGATGGGATACTTCATAGCCTAGCTCTAGGATTCAACTCGCTGAGTAAACAACGGATATGATGTTTGCTGGTACCCTGGTCTCCATTTGTCTGTAATACTGTAGATGGGATACTTCATAGCCTAGCTCTGAGATTCAACTCGCTGAGTAAACAACGGATATGATGTTTGCTGGTACCCTGGTCTCCATTTGTCTGTAATACTGTAGATGGGATACTTCATAGCCTAGCTCTGAGATTCAACTTGCTGAGTAAACAACGGATATGATGTTTGCTGGTACCCTGGTCTCCATTTGTCTGTAATATTGTAGATGGGATACTTCATAGCCTAGCTCTGAGATTCAACTTGCTGAGTAAACAACAGATATGATGTTTGCTGGTAGCCTGGTCTCCATTTGTCTGTAATATTGTAGGTGGGATACTTCATAGCCTAGCTCTGAGATTCAACTTGCTGAGTAAACAACAGATATGATGTTTGTTGGTACCCTGGTCTCCATTTGTCTGTTAAATTGTAGATGGGATACTTCATAGCCTAGCTCTGAGATTCAACTTGCTGAGTAAACAACAGATATGATGTTTGCTGGTACCCTGGTCTCCATTTGTCTGTAATATTGTAGATGGGATACTTCATAGCCTAGCTCTGAGATTCAACTTGCTGAGTAAACAACAGATACAATGTTTGCTGGTACCCTGATCTCCATTTGTCTGTAATATTGTAGATGGAACATTTCATAGCCTAGCTCTGAGATTCAACTTGCTGAGTAAACAACAGATATGATGTTTGCTGGTACCCTGGTCTCCATTTGTCTGTAATATTGTAGACGGGATACTTCATAGCCTAGCTCTGAGATTCAACTTGCTGAGTAAACAACAGATACGATGTTTGCTGGTACCCTGGTCTCCATTTGTCTGTTATATTGTAGATGGGATACTTCATAGCCTAGCTCTGAGATTCAACTTGCTGAGTAAACAACAGATATGATGTTTGCTGGTACCCTGGTCTCCATTTGTCTGTTATATTGTAGACGGGATACTTCATAGCCTAGCTCTGAGATTCAAATTGTTGACGCAAGCTGCTTTCCTTAGTGAGAGGGGGCACCTCTATGGGAAACTAATTTTAAAGGGGACATTTCCATGAGCATTATGGTAAAAACCAGGGGCACAGAGGCCCCTTTAAGATAAAAAACATCTTCACCTGTCATTAATTAATATCATTAATAACTAGTTCTTATATAGCGCATTTCACAATAACGTATCAATGCGCTTTACATTAGTGCCCTGGTCATTGAGCCAATAGCATTCCTGTAATCTTTCTCAGCTCCCTGGGGAGTATACAGCCCTGTGCTGCCGTGGCGCCCTGAAGGCTTTTTCATACACAATATCAACCTCTACCCTCGCAGGTACCCATTTATACCCCTGGGTGCTTACCTGTCATTATCGTCTAAAGGGCAGAGGTCAGATCCATCCCAGAAGTCCGTACAGAGACTGAGGACTAACTCAGCCGTTCCCTCCGTCAGCAACTGGTTGGTGCCTGGAGTAAATGTGTCATAAATGCTTATAAAAAAAATGCTAAGTCATTCTTGCAGCAACAAGGCCAGTATTCCCAAAGGAAAGAGCCCTTCCATAAGATTACAAGCTGGGGGGGGGGGTCAGGTTGGCTTGGTGGGTCAGGTTGGAGACTTTTCACCGCTGTGGACCTTGTGTTCCAATCCTTCCTTGGACCGGAGCCTCACATATAGATTGGCTCATCAGTCCCTACTGGATTGCATGTGTTTTCCCTATTTTGAGAATTCTCCCTCCCTTGTCTACGACTTGCAGTTTTTCCGTCATCTTCTGGTATAAAATTCTTTTGTTAACTTTCAAAGCTCAAACATGTCAATCTCCTGCTTATTTATCTGAACTTGTTCACCATTACTCCCCTGCTAGGACTTTACGTTCATCTCAACAGTCATTGCTTACCACAACTACTAGGGCTTCTTCCATTTTTTATGGTCAAAGACCATTTTCTTACGCTGCTCCATTTCTTTGGAATAGTCTTCCTGTGCATATTCGCCAGGCTAGTTCTTTACATTGTTTTTAAGTTTCTGTTAAAAACTCATTTGTTTGAAGCTGCTTATTTGTAATCTGCTTACTTGTAATGTTCCTTTCACTTATTGTATATTTTATTGTTCTCTTTATGCGCTTAGAGGCTTTTGCATTAGGCGCTTTACAAATGTCTTTATTATTATTATTATATTATATATTATTATTATATATTTCTGGTAATGAAACTAAGGAAGCATCATAAGTTGACTCAACTGTGGCTCGCAAGCCTGAGGAAACCTGTCTACAAGGGTACTTGCTGTGTGAACCAGAATAACTGGGGTAACCCCTACATTTCCCATGATAAGATGTTCTTGGTTCTTTGACGTGCACTACCAATCCTAGTACATAGGATCTATGGCTTTAAAGGCACTGGACACTATTGGTGATTACTCAAAATAATTGTTAGCATAAAAACTTACTTGGTAACGAGCAATGGAGAGCTGTTGATAGTATAAAACATTGTGAGAAACGGCACCCTCTGAAGTAACGTAGTTTTTGAGAAAGAAGTAATTTCTCGAATTGATTTTGAGACCTCACGCGCGAGGTCTCGAAATCAAGCATCTGAAAGCACACAACTTCGTGTGGCAAGGGTGTTTTTTCTTCCATTATTATCTCGCAACTTAGACGACCAATTGAGTTCAAATTTTCACAGGTTTGTTATATTGTGCATATGTTGAGATACACCAAGTGAGAAGACTGGTCTTTGACAATTACCAATAGTGTCCAGTGTCTTTAATGGTCCATCCAAAGAACACAGCAAATTTTGGTACAGCATCATGCTCAAGCACACAAGTGCCATGACTGGGAATTGAACACACACTCTACTAAGTATTGTTTGAAACTTTCCATGGTGTGGACAAATAAGAAGAAACTATAAACAAATAGTAAACTTGCGGGTACAACCATGTGTAAATCTCTTTTGTGGGAGTGTTGGCTCTGAAAAGAGCCGGTGTGGTCTCGCAGTTCAAACAGTATACTCTGCTCATCTTCAGTGCCTACAAACCTATTATCCACGCTTACGCCGTTGGATGTGTAACAAAAACCTAATGACCAAGGGGCAACTCTTGAGAGAAACAAGTCGAAGACGACTCAAGGCAACGGCTTACTCTGCCTCCTTGATATCTCAGGCCCAAAATATTGAGAACAATTTCTGGCATGCAAACCGCAGTTTGTCCAAGAAGTGGAAAGCGCCAGGCAAACAGGAATTTGTAATGATTGTCAATTTTTCAATGGCACAGCTCAGAAAACCAAAAAACGAGAAAATCAGCGGATCAGCTGCATGTCTTTATTTTAGAGCTACCAGAATGACTTGGATCAAACTTGTTCTGTTTTTTTTTACCGCCGACTGCAGCCATCTTGGGCACTATCAATGAAAGGGAGGGATTGACCCGGATTGAATAAGGAAGCACTGACCGTTCCACCCACCTCCTCTGGAGTCTTTAATGAGGACAGACAGGATGTGAGGTAGCGGGGTACGCTTCTTGATGAAGGAGCGCGCCTTGTGGAGGTGGCGACTGTGGTTCTCATCTGCATCTAGGTGCTAAACAAACATTTTAAAATTTGTGCCTAGATCTTAAAAAAAACAAGTAATTACTATTATCAGCATCTCAAAAGCTCTGAGATGACAAGAGCAGGCCAGTCTAAACGATGAGACCAATTAAGAACTCACGCCGCAGTAGTGAAGTTAATAACGAGAAGTCCCCTCAATCCGCTAAGCCAAAGTAGTAGTCCTGGCCGGTAGTAGCTAATAAGCAGGACAGTTCTTGTCAGAACTAAAGTAGTCTCCCGAATTCCGAAATCTACTCCGCGGCAGTAGAATAAATGGCGAGACAAGTTCTCAAAGAACGAATCTTTACTGGAAAGTGCACTTTGCAAGTGGGTTGCATGAATTTCAGTGTTGTTCTGATTGGATGATACAACTGTATTATTGGGTTTTCCTTACCACTGGTTGATACAGAGCCAGTTGTTGCTCAGTCTCGTACATCTGTGTAGCTTGCTCTGTGAAGCCGATCAGGTAGGCTAGCTGGCACATACACCTAAATGGGGGTACACGGATAATGCACACCTTGACTGGGATGGTCCATTGTTATGAACGGCTGTAAATGTTGTGATATATACACAGATGGGCAGTTCCCATTGTTATTTCCTAAATACCCACAGCAATGTCTCAGTTTTACTGCTTACAATCTTTAATATGTTACTGGCCCAATATTTTGTATTTTTGTGACAATTTCTTCACTTTCCATGTCATATGTTAAAGGCACATTACAGAATTGGTAATTGTAAAATATACTTTTGATCACAGATTTACATAAAACTTACACGGTCTAATGATGATGATAGTAGAAAACATCCCTAGAAATATTTCTGGCTGAAATGCCATATTTGATGAGAAATAAATCAAACTAATTTCCGATTGGAGTTTATCGCTCATGAGCGTTTTATTCATGCATTGTATAACACATGCAAATTTGTAATCGGTTTTGCACTATTTTCTCGTGACCCAGATGGCCGATCGATCTCAAACTTCTACAGGTTTGTCAGTTTATGTATATGGTGGATTATATAAAGGCTTACACTGCCAGCAACAGTTTTGTTTGCAAAAACCAATTCTGTAATGTTCCTTTAATCTTTTTTGCAATGAAAAATCATGAACAGCTTTGGAATGTACAGGAAAATATTTACTTTTGTTTCACAAGCCCCCCCCCCCCTGCCAGCTTACAAAGTTATCTTTTGGCCCATTAGTGTGGAATTGCCCAGATAAGTTTAAGGTGATCAAGAACAGCTACCTATTAGCTGTATATATGATATGTATGTATGTACCTTCTATGGGCCACCCATGCAGGTAGTGATGTATCCTCAGTGTTGACCATACTGTGCACATGGTTGAAGAAATGACTGTATTTCTCCACAGTATCTGGGTTACAGGTGTTTAATAAGATGTTCAATCCCTGTCAATAAACCAATCAATAAACCAATCAGTCAATAAACCAATCAATAAACCAATCAATAAACCTATTAATCAATCAATCAATCAGAAAACATTTTTATAGCGCCAAAATCAACAAAAATTGTTCAAAGGCGCTAAAGACAGTTACATGAAAGTAATTACAGTCCACTTGTTGAAAAAGATAACATTTAAGCAGTTTCTTGAAAGTATGAATAGTCTGAGCATCCTTGATGTGATTTGGAAGAGTGTTCCATTCTTTTGGTCCATAGCAGGAGAGTGAGCGATCTGCAAATGACACAGCGTGGGTTCTGGGCATGATAAACTGAGGGGAAAATGTAGATGATCTAAGCTGTCTGCGTGGTGGGTGCAGCTGTGGTAGGTCAATCCATTAATCAATCACTCAAGTGTATAAATGCCCATTAACTGTGCCAGTAACTCTACAGTATATGCAGGTTCCGCTACCATTTAAAACTAGGAACTTAAAGGAACATTACAGAATTGGTAAGAAAAAAACTTGTAAAATGTACTTTTGATCACAGATTTACATAAAACTTACACGGTCTAATGATGATGATAGTAGAAAACATCCCTTGAAATATTTCTGTCTGAAATGCCATATTTGATGAGAAACGAATAAACTAATTTTCCGATTGGAGTTTATCGCTCAGTGAGCGTTTTATTCGTTTGTTGAATCTATATGATTTCATGCAAACGTGTAATCGGTTTTTCACTATTTTCTCGTGACCCAGATGGCCGATCGGTCTCAAACTTCTACAGGTTTGTCAGTTCATGTATATGGTGGATTACATAAAGTGCTTACACTGCCAGCAACTGTTCTGTTAGCAAAACCAATTCTGTAATGTTCCTTTAAGTTGTTACTGGTCTATCAAAGGGAGACTTTGAGAAGCTAGTCGACGAGCAAACATACTGGGTGGTTATTTGCTTGTTAAAGTAACTGTGATGGGTTCATTTACTTTAATTGAAATGACTTACCTGGTAAGTCTTTTGCCACAAAGTACCTGAAAAGTCCCCCCCCCCCTCCCTTAGACTAAACAAAGTGTACCAGCTGTGTGTGGGGGTAAAAGATCTAACTACACGCACTCAGCGCTTGACATTCTCTGGTGTGGTATGCTTACAGCAGCCACTTTGCAAAAATAAATACAATACTACGGCAATCCATGATTCACAATATGAGTTGCCGAGGGGCAATCCGATCTGATGATACCTTTGAAATTTGTAAAACCTCTTTGAGAACCCACCTTTTTTTAAATCACTTTTTTTTTCTTCAATTTAATTGTAATTATTCATTTTTAGTTACTTGTCTTTTGTTTTGACTGCTTTGATCTGTATTTCCTAATAACTTGTGGATTTTTAATTGTACATCATTTGTGATGTCTTTGCGACATGGAAAGCATTTTTTTAAATAATTAATATTACTATTTAACCATGACTGTGGAAAGTTCAAACTGAACTTCTTACCAATGGTTTCAAGGAATGGATGTGCCTCTCCCAGTTAGTTTCATCAAACTGTAAACTTCGTGGGTTTTGCTGGAGTGGAATAAAAGAGATATTGACGTGAATTGTATTTCTGATTCACACCAGAAATACAATGATAAGGCCAGGGAAATCCATGTGTCCATCATGCGCATAGCGCAATGCCCAAGGCATAAAAATGAAAATATACGCCAATCAACGCACATTATTTCATTCTAAAAAATAGCCGTGTTGGTCTGAGAGATAAAACAAGGAGGGTAGTGGTAGTACTTAAAGACTATCTAATTACATAAAAAACTGCATGAGCTTTCGTAGCAACAACTATATCTTTGCATCGGATGAAGTAGTTGTTGCTACGTAATTGCAGTTTTTTATGTAATTAGTTAGTCTTTACCACTACCACTAGTACTACCACTACCTTCCTTACATTATTCCATGTATCTATATTGTGTTATCTGTAAAAAATCTAGAGCTTTGCTTAGCGGATATTTTCATCTCAAAGGACTACGCATTACGCATTACGCATGACGGACACATGGATTTGAGGCCTGAAGCTACAGTTTTAAATGAAAATACAAATCGATGTGATTGATACTTTTATGTCTCTTAAATTCTGAATAACCCTTCTTGCTTCAGTTTGTATTGGAACACCTGAAAACAAAATCAGCCAACACTCTTTCTCTGACATGTATTTCTGGCAATATAAAAAGAATAGTGTTTCCCAGTTGTCAAAGAAATATTTATTGACATTTTTCTTGAGTTCATTACCGCACCTGAAGATAAACAATTATCTTGATTAATTTGATTTTTTACCCTTACACCGATGTGTATTAAAGGAACATTACAGAATTGGTAATTGTAGAATATACTTTTGATCACAGATTTACATAAAACTTACACGGTCTAATGATGATGATAGTAGAAAACATCCCTTGAAATATTTCTGTCTGAAATGCCATATTTGATGAGAAATGAATAAACTAATTTTCCGTTTGGAGTTTATCGCTCAGTGAGCGTTTTATTCATTTGTTGAATCTATATGATTTCATGCAAATGTGTAATCGGTTTTGCACTATTTTCTCGTGACCCAGATGGCCGATCAATCTCAAACTTCTACAGGTTTGTCAGTTTATGTATATGGTGGATTACATAAAGTGCTTACACTGCCAGCAACTGTTTTGTTAGCAAAAACCAATTCTGTAATGTTCCTTTAAGCACTGTATACTCAGTAGTACTTTCCCGGGTGGGATTCGAACTCACGACCACCAAGCTAGGGAGGTCATTTGAATACTATATTTTAGCAGAGGGTACCGCAATGATTCAAAATAATAACTTACCGTCGAGTCCACAGAGAGTGTTAGAACCTCTGTGTGATATTCTGGAAAATAGTCTGCAAGAAAAATAAAGTGAAATCAAGAGTTAAAGGCCCTGTACACTATTGGTAAGATCGAAAAACACAATGTTCACAGATTCACACATAACTTACATGATTTAAAGTAAGTAATGGTACAAAGGGTTCCTTAAAGTATGTCTGCCTAAAATGCTACCGTTTCTGAGAAACGAGTAAAACAATAGTAATTATCGCGCGCGATAATTTGAAAAAACAGAAAACACATAAGATCTCTTTTCACTATTTTCTCGTGACCTCGATGACCAATTGAGCTCAAACTTTCACAGGTTTGTTTGTTCATGCATATGTTTAATCACACAAAATGTGGCCACTGATTTTGAGCTGTTACCAAAAGTGTACAATACCTTTAAGCAAAACTGTATCAACTCATGTATTTTAACTCATGTCTGAGGCACCAAGTCTGTACAAGAAACTTGTGCGCTCTGTGCTCTTGCCTATGTGCACAGCCACAATCATGGGCACACATTTTTTTCGTGTCCATGTTGTATACAACAGTTTGAAATCCAGTGATGTAACAGTTATCTCAATGTTGTTTGGAAATTAATTAACCAGCGCTGTGTGAATGAAGAGTAGAAAGTACTCGAGTTTGTCGAATACAAGATCTGCAAAGAGTTACTCAATATTTATGTGTTGTTCATTTGGTGTCTTTGTAACAAAACGTGCACCCATTATTGTGGCTGTGCACCTGTGATTATGTAACTGATCCCTGCTTGGATTCCTCACACATCTGGCCTTGTTGACATAATGTAAACATTTGTCCCTTCTCACCTTCATTGTCAGGGTGTTTCTCCGGAGGTGCTATGGTGACCCCCCTCCTGCCGTGCCCCTCACCAAGAAGTTGCTCGTCGGTGTTTGTCGTGAAGACGGAGCTGGTCTCCGAATCCGTCTCCTCCTTGTCATCTCGTAAGTTACTCATGAAGAAGACTTTCTCGATGGTGGGGTCGGGATACGAGAGGATGCCTCGCTTATCCACGCAGCAAAGGGACTGCAAAAAGAAGCAAGAACAGATTTCTTGTGGCGGTTGCGCTGCACTTGATTTCGACAATCTTATGGAATGCTTTTTCTTGTTTTGGCTCTTACAAGTTTACATTGAAACCGGGATTTATTCACATCTGTGACGATGTGCTCTTGAACTTACAGTCATTGTGCCAAGACCTTGCAGAAGACTTGCTGATCGAGGAAGGTGGCTGGAAGGCCCGAAAAATGCAGATCGAAAATGCTCCCACAGTTCAACAAAGGACAGCTTCTCATCCTAAATTACCAACAAACAAAAAAAACATCAACAAGATTTGAACGTTTGTACAGCAAAAATCTCAGGTTCAAATTGGCTACAGCTACGACTACGGCTGGATCACCGCGTCATCACACGTTAGAGTATAGGATCCTCTTAGCAACACCCTTAGCAACAGTGTACGCCATAGCCGCAGCAGCCAATGTGATGCAGCCTTGGAAATATTTACAATATAACCACAGGAATATCTTTCAATGAACTGCAAAGGACCTAACCACTCAACAGTTCAACCAGTATGTCTTGATCATCTTCAAGTATAGACCCCTTGCATATGACGTCACACTCTCAAGAAGCGCCATCCCCGAGGCCAAAAAGGAGGCAGATCATTGGACGATAGCTGTTCTTTGTGCGTAAAAACATGCGCGTGACCTCAGCATACTTGTAGCGTTTCGCATTATGCAAGGGGGTCCATTGATTTCTAATAGCCCCCTCGCACAACGCGGAATGCACCTCCGAACAATGCGCGTCATTTTGGGAGTCAAATCTTTTGTGCATATGTTTGTGCCCGTTTTTTGACTCCCAAAATGGCGGACAGGATAGGCGCGTGTGAGTGCACTGCGCGTTGTGCAATGGCTCTATATAACCACGGGAATATCTTTTAATGAACTGCAAAGGACCTAACCACTCAACAGTTCAACCAGTATGTCTGGATCATCTTCAAGTAGAGGCTGGAATTTAAAGTTCTTACCTCAACTTCTGTTTTTTCACCAAGTTCATCGTCGGGATACTCTGTGACCACAGTCTGAAAGCAATCAGGAAGACGTTTTTGTCAGTCCTAGACGGTATAACTCAACAGCCAAGTAATTCAATCACAGTCACAGCTTTAGATTTTGGATAATCCCCGGTGAGGGGGCCATCACTGATACTCTCTCAGGCTTTTAAAGACACTGGACACTATTGGTAATTGTCAAAGACCAGTCTTCTCACTTGGTGTATCTCAACATATGCACAAAATAACAAACCTGTAAAAACTTGAGCTCAATTGGTCGTCGAAGTTGCGAGGTAACTATAAAAGAAAAAACACCCTTGTCACACGAAGTTGTGTGCTTTCAGATGGTTGATTTCGAGACCTCAAAATCTAATTCTGAGGTCTCGAAATCAAATTCGTGGAAAATTACTTCTTTCTCGAAAGCTATGTCACTTCAGAGGGAGCCGTTTCTCACAATGTTTTATACTGTCAACCTCTCCCCATTACTCGTTACCAGTAAGGTTTTATGCTAATAATTATTTTGAGTAGTTACCAATAGTGTCCACTGCCTTTAAAAAAAACTGTGAGCACGTTCTGGTAGAACCCTTTCTGCTTGATTAAAGGCTTTTGTGCATGTTTGATGCAAAAATCATAGACCCTCAAAATGGTAACACTATCTCCCCACATGACTATTTATATTTTTATGAGGTATCGCCTAACTCACAAGGCCGGACGGCCACTTCAAGGTGAGGGCTACACTTTACTGATTTGGGCTGTCGACCCAAATCAACTGCCACCTACTCCTGTGGCTGAAACAGGGTTACCCCTTTCACAGTCCAGGGGTTGTCAGCATGGATATCATCCACTAGGAGCCCGGCTGCTAGAGCAGAATTTAATGCACAACCTTCCCATTTTTTACGAAGCTTTTATGGTTAAGTGCCTTGCTCAAGGGCACAAGTGTCTTGAACGGGATTCGAACCCACACCCAGCTGCTGACAACACCAGAGCTTGGGTCCAGTGAACTAGACAGCTCTAGATTTCACTCTTCCTTTCGCACACATGTACAACAAGGGTTAACATTAGCATCATGTGTACAGCAGTTCCCTTTCCCGTGTTTCCCTCCATTTTGTCCCCGTCCACACTGAACATTAGCAAGACATTTTAAAAGTCCAGTGCGCTTGATTGCAACATGCCCATTATAATATCAATAATAGTGGCCATTTATAATGGGCCATGTCCGTCTAAAAGACACTCTTGGCGCAGGAGAGATGCAGAAGCAAGTGGGCCTACAATGAGTAAATATGTAATATGTGAAGCATAAAAATAAGTTTTCAAATGAGTTTTGAAGCTGGTAAGAAGTGACTTGTCGGAGATTTTTGAGGAGTTTGTTCCATAGTGATGGGCCAGAGTGTGAGAAGGATCGGGTTGGAGATAAACCTCTCATCATTAATTTGTTACTTTTTCATTTCCATTTTCAGAGAAAACATTTTTACCTGCTGATTTTTGGCCTTATGGAAGAGGGTGACGATCCGAGCATTCCCGTAGCTGGTCAGAATAATCCACAGCAGAGGTAGAGACAGTGACATCAGAGGAAGAATGGTATTCACCTTGGTACAACATTGGTAAGATTGAAATTATAAATGTTCACAGATTTGCACATAACTTACATGGTATGAAGATGGTCATAGTGGAAAACTTCCCTTGAAACGTCAAGACCAAACCGGCTCTTCTCAGAGCCAACACTCAAACAAAAGAGATTTACACATGGTTGTACTCGCAAGTTTACTATTATTTATTTATAGTTTTTCCTATTTGTCCACACCATGCAAAGCTTCAAACAATATTCCCTTGAAATAGTTTTGCATAAAATGCTATAATTTTTAAGAAATGAGTAATACAATTAGTCTTTATCGAAAAAACTGAAAACATACAGTGGAGTTTTTCACTATTTCTCATGAATCCGAAGATCGATTGAGCTTAACATTTCACAGGTTTGTTATTTTATGTATATGTTCGATCACATAAAGTGCGGACACTAGTCTTTGACAAAATGATTCCGGCACTTCTGCTGAATTAACCCTGTCAGGATGGAAAAGGAACAAAGTGGAAGACCCCGGCGGTAACCGGTTAAAGGTCCCATAATTTACCAGCAGGAGAGTTGTTGTATTTGTTCTCACTGGTTTAATGTCACTTACCTGCAAGCTTATGATCATCTCAGCCCAGTCTCCAACGTCATCTCCAATCAACGTAAAGCGCAGGACATTTACAAGCAATGACACCCCCTTGCATATACAATAAGAACACATAAACCAAAAATGAACACATGGTTTGGTTTTTAAATCAGATGTTTTCTCCTCACATCTCTAAAGATCTGGTTGATTCTTGAGAAAATTTTGTTTGCAAACTTGTCACTGCAAAGTCCCCAAATAATTAGATGACACTGGCCCAATAACAATACGAGTTCAGAATGTTTCTGTGGTTGCCAGATAAACCATCACAGTATAAAGACATTCAGTTTGGCCAGAAAGTCTGCAAACAAACAATGTTCAGTTGTTTGGGTGAACAAAGAAAAGTGACTAGTATAGGATTTGAAACTGTGCAGGTTCAAATTTACACTGGACCGCTGCCCCAGGCCAGTGATTTCAGCATTCGGCCAGTAAACTCACTGTCCGGACAAGTCCGGCGGTCTTGTGTTTGGTTCAAATGTTGACTTTCAGTCTGATAAACACAATTCTGTTGATGATCGAAGACTACTTGCCCACAATATACAAATGAGATAAATCATCTCTTTCTTCAAATTCAAACAGTTCAATAAACCTGTGTAGACATTTTTCTTCTCACTTCAATTCTGGTCTTGAACTCAAAATTCCGGTCCAGTAAATATTTTGAGCTACAGCCCTGCGGTCTTGTGGGTTTTCCCCCTAAATTCTAGCCCTGCTGTGACCTCCGCAGTAGCATGCTGGAGCTCTACTAACTTAGCTATCTAGCCCTATGTTGGCCGTCTACCTATTTTGTCAACATCTTCGTTTGGGGATTCCAGTCAGAAGCCGTGGGTAAAACCAAATAATATTCTTGGTACTCAATGCTAAAATATAGGATTCAAACTGCCTCTCGCTACCAAGCAAGCTCGGTGGTCTAGTAATAAAACACCTGCTCCAGAATGGCAAAGGTCGTTGGTTCAAATCCACCAGATAATATGCCTGTGAATTTTTTTTTCACAGGACTGGGAAAAGTACCGAGTATACAGTGCTTTACACACATCAGTGTCAAACTAAATAATAAACTGAAACTGCCGTACAACCAGGGAAGAGGCAATACAGGGATACCCTTCAGGGGATGCAACTTTTTTATTTCAAATATCAAGTCATAAACCACAAGGGAAACTGATTGGGTAAATCTAATTCAATTTCGGGGGTGAACAAAGAAAAATGTTAAGTAGAGATACCAGCTGTTCAGTGGAGTCTTAAAAACAATCCTCGGTGTTGCCCCCCCAACCCCCAAATTGCCAGAGACTTACCAGTGCAACGACAAGGACCCATCTCTCAACGATCGAGACACACACTAGACGCTTTATTTCCAGCACAGACGACGGCTTGCTATTGTATTTCTGCAGACAAGCTCTGCAGAAATATCACAAGATACAATTGACACAATTAATACAATGGAGTAGTAATTCAATTCTCAAAAACCAGTTCTTATAAGGTCAGTGCATCATGCACGATGCAGCTAATATGTATTATTATTACACATTTCTGGTAATGAAACCAAGGATGCCTCATATGTGGACTTAATCACTGTAGCTCACAAGCTTGAGGAAACCTGTAAGCAAGGAAGCTTGCTATGTGAACCAGAAACACAGGGGGTTTACCCCTACTCTTCCACGATAAGTGTTCTGGTTTCTTTCACGTGCACCACCAATCCTAGTACACGGGGCCTACGGCTTAACTCGTTGACTGCCGGTCATAGATTCGTAGGGCGTTCCCATTTGCCAAGTGCAGTGCGCATGCGTGCATACCAAATAGCTACTATACACAAAAAAAATTGAACATACACATTCTAAGGATGTATGTCCTCACCACTGCCAGAAGCATATGTGTTGCGTGCTCAGTGATGCCAGTGTATTTAAATAACAATACAAAGCCCTTTCATTCCCTACGAGTATACTCGTAGTGGCAGAATCCGTTACACCTGTTATACGAATATACTCGTAGGCGGCAGTCAACGTGTTAATGTCGCATCTGAAGGACAAAGCAATTATGGTAAAGTATCTTGCTTAAGGACCCAAGTGCCACGACCTGAACTCAAACCCACACTCTGCTGATCAGAAACACCAGAGCTTGAGTCCGGTGCTCTTAAATGCTCAGCAACAACATGCCATTTCTTAAAATACTTACGCATTTAAATTTACCTTTAAGTTTTATACCTTACCTAGATACGGAATGTAAGGTGTGTCCAACACAAGGCATTTGACAGGCTTCCGAGGTTGGCGTGCCGCAGGGTTGTGCTGGGCTCAAAGGCTCCCTGGTCAAATTTCTGTCCTTTTTGTAGGACTAAATCGTTGTCCTGTATTTTAGTACAAGAAATGGTCATGGGAATAAGAACAATGACAAAAAAAATGCACAAAATGCTTCATGACTGGAGTCCGACCTTTGCACCACAATTTAAACACATCTCTCATGCACATGGAATGGTTTTGTCCACATTGTATGTTGATGTATGACATCAATGTTTTGTGTTTGCACAGAGTGAGAAATTTCTTTTTTTTTCCCTGGCACTAGCAAAAAGAGCTTCGCAACAATCAACTTTCAATCTTACCTCAAAATGACAAACCGTCGTCGGCGCTGCTTGCCCGGACTCAGCAGAATGACATCATCCTTGACCAATAGGGCGGTCGGTAGGTTGATCACATGACCATCCCGATACGTCCACTGCTCTGTGATCGACTGAGTGGTTGGTCGGAACAGCGGCTGGTAGATTTCTTTCGGCCAGTGGACCTCACTGGTAGGAGACCTACAAATCGGTGAATCACAGTTGCTATAAAAATCATTTTTTCTTGCACAAAGCCTGCCAGAGTGCAACCCGTGGTGGCAAGGAGAAAAGGCTGGCACACTTTGTTACATCATTCTGTTGATTATGATTTAGTTGTTAATCAACAAAGATGGCCACTTTTGTGCTAAAATTTTAAACTTCAGTACACATTAAACCCTCCTACTGTCAGTGACCCTTGGCAACATTTTCCAGTGAGTTGACCAACCATTTGAAACCATTCAACTGCCAAGGTTGTGTACGGTGGCACAACTGTGCACAGAACTAACTGTGTACTGTGTACATGCATTCCCTCATGGTATCATATTGCAGGCTGGCATAGTTTATCTATCATTCAAAACCACAGTGAATGGTACTGAATGGTCAGACAGCAAGAGGGCTAAAGACCTTTTTCTCAATGTTAGACTGCCCAAACCACTCAATACTAACTGAAAATCACTATACTTTGAATCTATAAAAGGGTTCCAGTTATTTGTATTCAGTGTTCATTTTATGTATTAATTTCTCTATTATTTCATTGATGGTCCCTGCACAGTGAAAGCTCTCTGAATCCCAGCTATAGTTGGGCCGTCCCAGCTATAGTTGGGCCGTCCCAGCAAATAACACTCATCAAGTTGTGGGACTGGGTCCCAACCATAGTTGGGACGATTCTCCAGTTGGGACAAAACAGAGCTACTAGGGACCAACTGCTCACCTCTGAGTTTGTGCAGTACGTTCTTAGTGTGGTTCACGACCTCCGTGTCCCTCAGGTGTTTGTCCCACCACGCCACCGACGAGTTGACAACGATGAGGAGAAACAGAACAAACAGCTCCAGTACCAGGGACCTGTCGTCCGAAGCCGCGGCGCTGATCATCATGAAGAGCATGGCAGCGATCATGACGGCAGCACTACTCCAGTGCAGCACGCTGTCCGTGGAGAGGGCCAAGCTCGGACGCTGCCTGAGGTACGAGGCAATGAACGGCAGCCGTGGAGTCGCTCCTCGTGGGACTTCAACTCGGCCTCGATGGCGTTGCCCAGCTGCTGGAGAGCGATGCTGGTGCACCAGGCCCACAGGCTCAGGCCATGTTCATCTGGAACAATTTTCATTAAAAGAGTTTTGTAAAAGTCACATCAAACAAGCTCTTAAAAATCTGTTTATTTTTAAAGGTATTGTACACTTTTGGTAACAGTCAAAATCAGTGTCCACATTTTGTGTGATTAAACATATGCATGAACAAACAAACCTGTGAAAGTTGAGAAAATAGTGAAAAGAGATCTTATGTGTTTTCGTTTTTTCAAATTATCGCGCACGTAATTACTATGTTTAACTGTTTCTCAGAACGATAGCATTTCGGCAGAAATATTTTAAGGAACACTTTCTACCATTACTTACTTTAAATCATGTAAGTTATGTGTGAATCTGTGAACATTGTGTTTTTCGATCTTACCAATAGTGTACAGGGCCTTTAAAGATAACACATGCATTCTTGATAATTAATTATTACACAATGTAGCTAACAAAATTTTGCCTGATAACAAACATTACTTGAGCAACACGTAATGCAGGCCTGATACTTCACCGGGGCAATGGAGGAAATTGCCTCGTTGCCCCTGGTCATTGCCTTGCTGCCCCTTGAAATGTTCTATTAGAATGTACAACTTCCCCATAGAGGTTCCCTTTACCAAGGAGAAAACGCCCTGGTGCCCTTGCCCTTTCAAAAGCAATACATCAGACCTGTGTATGAATATCACAGTTAAGCCTTCTTAACATACATACATGTAGTACACCATTGATCAAATTTACTTGCTGATTAATTTATTGAATATGTTCTACATTTATTTTCGATATCAATCAAGCTTGAGACGATCTGACCTTAGTACAAAGCCATAATTTTACATCATTTTGTGTAAATTATGCGACTATTTTGTTTAAGTATTTTCAACCACTCTTTTCCTCCTTCAAGCCACCCAACAATAAAAGAAAATTCTAGAACAATAAAAACAAAGTAAAACAAAACAGTAAAGGTGATGGATTTCTCCTTATTTAAGGCACCCCTTCTTCAAAATAACAAACAACAACAACAACAACATCAACAAGTAACAAAAAAAGCTAGTGATTAAAATTTAACGAAATGGTAAACAAAATAAACACCAAACGAACTTAGTCTTACCATAGGCTCCATAGTGGTTTGGTGACTGCACCGCACAATCTGTGCAGTGTTAGAACTCACTGTTCATCTCCAAGTCTAGCTGGGATGCTTGGACATTGACAATGATACTACATGACCTGGGAGCACCTGAAACAAAAATCATTTCCTATAATGTTAACTTTAATTTGATTTCGTTTTACATCAATGTTTTGGGAGGAATGGTTTAAGTCTCAGTTGTGGCATTTGTGTCCTTGAGCAAGATTCTTGACTATAATTGCTTTGTCCTTTGGATCGGACATTAAGCTGTAGGTCCCATGTACTAGTAGTAGGGTATATAATAGACCGATCCATTAAGCCCCACCCTTTAGCATATTGACCAATCACAGCATTGGCTGCCTCACCACTGCACACGTGTGCAGCACATGTGCGTCTCTCCAATGCCACACTCGCGACATGAACGTGCGCGCTTTAAGTACGCGCGAACGCATGTTTACTTTTCTAATGGGATTTTAGCGTGTCGGACTTTGTCGGACTTTCGTGGCGTATAGCCCAAGGTTGTGATTGGTCAACACGTAAGGGCGGAGCTTAATGGATCGGTCTATTGTAGCGCACGTAAAATAAAAGAACCCAGAACACTAAATCATAGAAGAGTAGTTGTGTTTCTAGTTCACATAGCAAGCACCCCTGTTTACAGGTTTCCTCAGACTTGCTACAATGATTAAGTTCACTTATGGATGAGTAATACTTGGTTTCAACTTTCATTATCGGTACCAGAATCATATAGGCCAATACTTTATTAGTCAGTGTTAGTACAGTAATATCATGGAGGTATAATAATATGTAATTTCTTACAAAAATAAGTTTTCATTCAACAAACACACCAAATTACCTATATATAATGGACACCATATATAATATCTAGTCTATGTAAAAAATGAGTAAACTTGTTATTTCATTATTTATTTGAGAATATTTATTTGTTTATTTATTTATTTGTTTATTTGTTTTTGATTCAAAAATTATCGTTTAGTCACACACTGACAGGTACTGCAGTGTAGTGTCAACTCTAGTCTAAGCGGCTGGTATGGTCTAAGCATAGACTAGATAGAGCAAGGAACAGAGTGTATGTAAGTATATAAATTCACCATGGATGGAGGAAACAAAAAGGAAGGAACCACCACTATACTTAAAGATTGTAGTACTATTTAAGTTAGACTAAGTAAGTACCAGTTTTTTTAGTACACTGTACTGTAGTATTAACAGTACACCAAACACTAGTAATAGTAATACAGTAACAGTCATTCATGTTCAACATTGTGTTATTATGTAATGTATTTATCATTCATGATTGAAGAATCGTAAACATGGTAAACAACTTTCAAAAGTAAATATTGATCATGTGACAGCCATGTGAGTCCACCCTCCCCCTCCCCCCTCCCCCCTCCCCTTCTTTTTGTGGTTGCATTGTTGTATCAGCATTATCAAATGAGAAGCTGGAATCAGGAATAGCTTGAATCTTGATTTGTGTCCGTGCAAGAATAAAAAATAAAGCAAAAACTCACATACTTACGCACGCACAGGGGCAATTCTGTTTCCCGGTCAATTTCCTGTGATCGCAAAAGATGTAGTTAGTTGATGGCGAGTGTTGCCGGGGGCGAAATACATGTGGGGCGAAATGGATGTTAAACCGGGAAAAGGGGGCGTTCCTAACGGTGGAAGAGGGGGGACACACTTGGGTATAAACTAAACTCAATTTTGTACGTGAAAACTTGAAAGCTAAATGAATAATTACCCATTAAAAATTAACTCCTTTCTAATTGATGTATTAGTTTTTTGTTTAAATTAATATTATTTTAGGCTTTCTGTTTGGCATGGAATTGGAAGCTCTCGCACGAGCCTGATGTTGTTTTCTATGGTTTCAAGATGTCGGCCGGCAAATCGAGAAATGTCGCCAAAGGCGGAATGTGGAACACACAAACACCACAATACAGCAGCGAAACTCAGCAGCTATTAAAAGGTATGAATCATTAGATAATCATGAACACTTAAGTTTTTGTAAAGACAAAAATAAACGGTAGGTAGCAGTAGAAAACACGGAGAAATGATGTTGTTGTCATGACTGGTTCAACTCGACCTTTATTTATTTTGATATCAACATAGCCCAGGTTGGAATTCTCCGTTGCATACACCGCGACGGAGTCCAGGGTATAAAGGTTCTCTACCATTGCGAAAAAATTTTCAACAAATAATTATCATATTTATACCTGATGGAGGAAGCTAAAACTTCGTTCACATATTCCTTATGTCCGGAATTCCATGCCGGCGGGGTTCAGAAGTGTTACTTTTATCATCCTGGGGTAACATTATTTGAGAAATGAAAATGAAAATGTACGTCTCTCTTGTAACTTCCGGTCTATTGTCGTGAGTGAAGACTTGCGAGATCGATCATCCCTAGTTGCGATAATCGTAACCCTCCATCCTCCCCACGGTCGGAGACCGGAGGGTTACGAGTCATGCAGTGCAAAAAAGTGGCGAAATAAAGAATGTTATGAATGGATTCATTATACCTTGAAGATCAAATCCATGTTCTTAGAATGTGTGTTATGTTTATTGAAAGGGGTAAAAATTGGGCAAATCTGGTGACTAGTCTGACTAAAATAGTCGAAATTGCAATTTCGCCACTTTTTTGCACTGCATGACTCGTAACCCTCCGGTCTCCGACCGTGGGGAGGATGGAGGGTTACGATTATCGCAACTAGATCATCCCTGGAAACGAGGTTGACCAAGTTCGTTCGTGCAGTTCGTTCTTCCTGCGTGACGGCCGGGGATGTTATACATGTCGGGCATGCGCGCATAGCCACGCGGGCATTTGGTACACGATGACAACAACGATAGTACAGAACTCCGACTTAATTTCCGAAATAATGTCACCCATGGATAAAATTGTTATTTGTGGAATCATCAAAAGTGTATTTTAGGACACAAAGAATAAGTGGAGGAATTTCCAGCTTCTGAAATCAGGTAAAAATATTTTTAAACATTAGTTGAACATTTTTTCGCATCGTAGAGAAGCTTTATACCCAGGACGTCAGTGCAGTGCAACTGATACTTACGTCCTACCAGGGCTAATATCAACACAACAATGGGTCAACTCGACTGTTAATTTATAACTTAAAGACACTGGACACCTTTGGTAATTGTCAAAGACCAGTCTTCTCACTTGGTGTATCTCAACATATGGATAAAATAACAAACCTGTAAAAACTTGAGCTCAATTGGTCGTCTAAGTTGCGAGAAAGAAAAAAAACCCTTGTCACACGAAGTTGTGTGCTTTCAGATGGTTGATTTCGAGACCTCAACTTCTAATTCTGAGGTCTCGAAATCAAATTCGTGGAAAAATTACTTCTTTCTCGAAAACTATGTCATTTCAGAGGGAGCCATTTCTCACAATGTTTTATACTGTCAACCTCTCCCCATTACTCGTTACCAAGTAAGGTTTTATGCTAATAATTATTTTGAGTAATTACCAATAGTGTCCACTGCCTTTAAGATCGATTGCATAACATATAAATAGCTCTTAAATATATCAATACCGGACACTTCGGCACCTCATCTCAGTGGTTAAAATAAAGTAATAAACATGTACTTACACAATAAAAATTAGGGCTTTTTAGAATTTTATTCAATTATTTATTATTTATTTTATTTGTTATTTTAATTTAGTACTTACATCAACTATACAAACTTATTTATACACAAAATTGCATTTTTAGTTTAAAATGATTCAGTTTTTGTTGCACTCAAAAACTATTTTTTTTTGTAATTTGTTTAATTATTTATTTAGTTATTCTTTTTTTAAATTAACTGCAAATTTTTTTATTTGTAAATTTTTTTTTTTTTTTTAAATTGATTCATTCAGTTAAACATGTTTATTTAATTTATTATTTAGTTAGTTAGTTATTCATTTCAAAAATTAGCTACAAATTTATCTTCGTACCTCTTTGTTTATGTTTTAAATTACCTCCACACATGTACCACGCAGCGCGAATCGACAGTTTTTGACAGGGTGCTGAATTTGTATTTGTGCATGTGCCGAGTTTGTGGGTGCCGAGTTTGCTAGGTGCCGAGTTTTGTGGGTGCCGAGTTTGCAAGGTGCTGAGCCCGAGTTTTTGGGTGCCGAGTTTTTGGGTGCCGAGTTTGCAAGGTGCAAAGTTTGTGGGTGCCGAGTTTGCTAGGTGCCGAATGTTGTGGGTGCCAAGTTTGCAAGGTGCCAAGTTTGCTAGGTGCCGAATTTTGTGGGTGCCAAGTTTGCAAGGTGCCGAGTTTGCAAGGTGCCGAGTTTGCAAAGTGCCGAGTTTGCACAGGGATGCAAAAGTGACCAGTTACCAAATATATCCAGCCTCCTTTCACTCAAGGTTTTAAAGGAACATTACAGAATTGGTTTTTGCTAACAAAACAGTTGCTGGCAGTGTAAGCACTTTATGTAATCCACCATATACATAAACTGACAAACCTGTAGAAGTTTGAGATCGATCGGCCATCTGGGTCACGAGAAAATAATGAAAAACCAATTACACATTTGCATGAAATCATATAGATTGAACAAATGAATAAAACGCTCACTGAGCGATAAACTCCAATCGGAAAATTAGTTTATTCATTTCTCATCAAATATGGCATTTCAGACAGAAATATTTCAAGGGATGTTTTCTACTATCATCATCATTAGACCTTGTAAGTTTTATGTAAATCTGTGATCAAAAGTATATTTTACAAGTTTTTTTCTGACCAATTCTGTAATGTTTCTTTAAATGAGTACTATTGTTTATTTAATTCTTAAAACAATTATTTAAATTAACAAGACAAGAAGGGAGAGTCAAGATCAAGTCATCAAGCATGACAAGAGACGAGTCCCAATTGGGAATCTCGCCCCATGAAGGGTTACATTTTAATGTGTAAGATCTTTTTTTTCCATTTGCAGTTATGATGCAGGAGTCCAAGCTGAACAGCTTCCAACAGAGACAGTTACAAAAATCCATGAAAGGTATTTCAAATTAGATTTAACTTTTTAAATGTAATGGCATGGACATTAGAATGATGTAGTCACCAGGGCCCAATTTCATAGAGCTACTTTTAAAAGCACAAAAAGTAGCTAAGCACATCAAAATTATGCCTACCAGATTAAGGTTACCAGCCAAAATACCATGTCACATGCACCATTTCTGACTGGTATTCTGCTATTTTTTGCTAAGCACAACATGGCTGCTTAAGCAGCTGTATGAAAGTGGGCCCAGTTTTTCGAGGCTGAGTTCCAGCATGGAGGAAGTTCCTTCCTCCATCGTTCAAATCACAGCATTCGTTTTCTTGAAATCGAAACTTTAGTACTGTACTTTTTTCTCATCTCTAACCCATCGATATATTTGACTTTTGGGTGAACAAAGAAAAATTGACTTTGGAGCAGGCATGGAATTTCATCTTTGAGGGGGGAAGGCCATTTTCATTTTCATTTTGCAAAGGGCACTTCCATTGGAAAATCATAAAGACTATGGGAAACTTTTGAAGGGGCACCGAGGCCAAGACAAGGGCAACGAAGGCCGTGGCCTCCGTGTAATTCCAGGCCTGCTAGAGCAGGACTTAAACCCTCGACCTCCAGATTAACGTGTCGGCGCTCTACCAACTGAGCTATCTATCTAGCCCTAAAGATGGCGGTCTCCCTATTTTGTCAAAAATTGTTGGAGGGTGCCAGTCAGACGCCAACCTTGTAACTGCCATATAACTAGGGATCACAGCCAAGTTAACGATAGATAGTTCCCAGCAGACGCCATCTTTACGGGCAAAGTGCATTTTGGCTTGCAGATGCATCAAGCGCTCAACTTATTAACGCAGCCGCGTCGTTCACTAACCAATCGTGCAGTGAGTTTTGTAAAATGTGCGCGTGCTGCACGCCGTTCTCACACGAAACGCATGACTGCTCCAAACTGCCCGTAAAGATGGCCGATTTACGTCATACTGCAACCTATCTATACAACCTGGGAAGCAGCAGCAGAAGAATCACCTTAAGGGGGATGCAACTTTTCTATATTTGCTTATATACCAACTTGCCACTAAATCTCCCATTCATGCTATTCACGCAATAATCAGCTACATACACAATTGTCAACATTTAGTTCCATACATTAATCCCCCCCCAAAAAAAAAAACCCTGATTAGATAACAGAGACTGTGACTGTATGGAGGCAATTTTATTATTTCATTTTTTTATTTATGGTTTATTAAAAACATTAAATTTGGTTGCCAAAGGCAAAATTACATTGAATTTAAAATTTAAAAACAAAAAAGCATCAAAAACGTGGATTGGATTAAGAGAAAGGTTGAGCATTAAACGGTACCCCAAAAATTATACAACAAGTACACACTAAAATCTGAGTGGGATAAAAGATAATGACCTATATATGCAAAAGCTGGGATGCCTTGTAGAAAAAAACAAAATAAAGATGGGAAGTAATTATATAATACAATAATAATAAAACAATTCATATTAACAACAGATCATGCAAAAAGTGGCGTTTGAAGCTTTGCATGGTGTGGAGATAAGAGGTAACTATAAATAAATAAATAGTAAACTTGCGGGTACAACCATGTAATTATGAACTCTTTTGGGGAATGGTGGCTCTGAAAAGAGCCGGTTTGGTCTCGACGTTTCGAGCAGTATACTCTGCTCTTCTTCAGGAGAATGCTTGACTGGCGGTGGTGATGCAAAAGAGTTCTATTACATGGTTGTACCGCAGGTTTACTACTTATTTATTTATAGTTACCTCAGATCATGCAAAGATCAAAACGAGACGGGTATACAAAAAAAAGTGCAAAACAAAGAAAAGTGCAAAAACCAAACCAAAGACAAAAACCACAATAGATAGTTCCCAGTAGACGCCATCTTTACGGGCAAATTGCATTCTGGTTTGCAGGTGCGTCAAACGCTCAACTTATTAACGCAGCCGCGTTGTTCACTGACCAATCCTGCAATGAGTTTCGTGAAATGCGCGCGTGTTGCACACCGTTCTCACACGAAACGCACGACTGTTTGTTCTAAACTGCCCGTAAAGATGGCCGATTTATGTCACACTGCAACCTATCTATACCGACTCTGACAACTGTTTCTTGAGAATCACCTTGTCTCCCTTCTCTTCATCAGAGGGAGGTGCTCTACCGATGAGGTGTCATCCTTCCACGAGTAAAATAGCGGCTGCTCCATCACCACCAAAACCCAAGAGTCACCGGGTTGACCCCAAAGGTCATAGTGGTGGGCTAAGACTGAAGGAAGACATTGAGCAATCGGGGGCATATGAAAGGCAACAGTATCGACCCAGTCCACAAAGTAAGCTCATTCATTGACTCTAAATTTTTAAGTTTGGGCTTTAACGGATGTAGTTTTTGCATCCGGGATAAAGAACAGTAATGTTAAGTTTGAACCTACATGGGTAAGTGACCCAGTTCACCTGGCGTGTCGTGGCCGGTTAAGGTCACCAAACCTAAGCTCTGGTGTTTCTGATCAGCAGAGTGTGGGTTTTAGTCCCGGTCGTGACACTTGTGTCCTTAAGCCAGCCACTTCACCATTTTTGCTTTGTCCTTTGGATGGGACGTAAAGGCGTAGGTTTCGTGTGTTGTGTAATGTGGCCTAGCGGTCTAGAGCACCGGACTCGAGCTCTGTTGTTTCTGATCAGCAGAGTGTGGGTTCGAGTCCTGGTCTTGACACTTGTGTCCTGAAGCAAGCCACTTCACCATTATTGCTTCGTCCTTTGGATGGGACGTAAAGGCGTAGGTCCCGTTGTGTAATGTGGCATATCGAGGCCTAACGGTCTAGTGCACTGGACTCAAGCTTGGTGTTTCTGATCAGCAGAGTGTGGGTTCGAGTCCTGGTCTTGACACTTGTGTCCTGAAGCAAGCCACTTCACCATTATTGCTGCGTCCTTCGGATGGGACGTAAAGCCGTTGGTCCCATGTGTGTTGTGTAATGCACCCAGTTCCCTTACTGGATGTGAAGACACTGGAAGAGAAGGGGTTCACCCTGATGTTTTCTGGTATGATTGGCTGTAGATAGGGCAACAGCACCTAGTAAACTGTTACATGGTGCTAGTAAGTTAATGGGTTTTATATTAGGAACATTGCTGTGCATGCCTTGTAGAAAAAATAACAAGTGCTTTGATACCAGCATATGGGTCTAGTCAATACTCAATAGGAAATGCCTTGACTCCTTGGCATTTTAAGATCAAGTTCTTTAAAGACACTGGACACCTTTGGTAATTGTCAAAGACCAGTCTTCTCACTCGGTGTATCTCAACATATGCACAAAATAACAAACCAGGGCCCAATTTCATGGCTCTGCTTACCGTAAGCAAAGAATCGGCGCTTGCGGAAGCAGGGAATTCCGTGCTTACGTCAAGCGTATTTCACGGGTTAGCGGGGAATTTCGGCTTGTGCGCATGCGTACTCCACGTTACTAGGCATTTTACGCTTACACAGCTAGCGCAGAAATTCGACGCTTGAACAGTAAGCGGAGAATGGTCACCGCAAGCGCAGAATTCGGCGGTAAGCAGAGCCATGAAATTGGGCCCTGGTCGTCGAAGTTGCGAGATAATAATGGAAGAAAAAACACCCTTTGTCACACGAAGTTGTGTGCTTTCAGATGCTTGATTTCGAGACCTCAAATTCTAATTTTGAGGTCTCAAAATCAAGTTCGTGGAAAATTACTTCTTTCTCGAAAACTATGTCACTTCAGAGGGAGCCGTTTCTCACAATGTTTTATACTTTCAACCTCTCCCCATTACTCGTTACTCGTAAGGTTTTATGCGAATAATTATTTTGAGTAATAGTGTCCACTGCCTTTAATTAAGAAAGTTTACTCGAAATTTGTATAATCTTAGAATTTGTTGTTGTTTTTTTTTAGAGTCAATGGCTAAAGAGAAAAGAAAACTCCAAAATATCATGACATACGGAGAAGACGAGAAGCCCATGACGGAAGAGAGGAGGAGGCAGATCCTCAGGGTTCCATCCCCTGAACCAGAGAAGGATAGATTCGATGAGTGTAAGAATAAGGAATGAAACGGCCGTTTAAAACAGGCAGGGTCGTGGCCGTGTAATAGAGGACTGAGCCGAATGGCGAGGTCCTTTATTGCATGGCCTCGACCCTACAAGGTTTTAAACGGCCGTTTAAAGCACATGTACAACATTGGTAATTTTCAAAGACTGGTATCCACTCTTTATGTGACCCAAAATATACATGAAATAACAAACCTGTGAAATGTGAAGCTCAAGCAGTCTTCGGAGTCACGAGAAAACAGTGAAAAACCCCATTGTATGTTTTCACTGTTTTCAAACATTGGATTTGAAACAGCCGTTTAAAGCACATTTTCCACATTGGTAATTTTCAAAAAATAAAGGAAAACTTGTAACTGAACTTGACTTTTTGTAAAATTGGTCAATTCCTGTAGAATGCCAAAAACTCCTATTCTGCAGTGTTGTTGTTGCAGCCAACAGTCATAGCTTTGCAGATTGAAAAAAAAGTAAAGGCCTACTTTAAAAAATTGCATTGTGGTTAAATTTGTGGTTTTCCCTTTAATCTAGTGGAAGCTGAGATCAGGATCGATCTGAATTTCTTGAAGATATGATGCGTCTTGGAAAAGGAAAGGAGTATAAAACCATCATAGCCACAGAAATATCACAGGTGAGTTGAAACTTGTTGCCACACAGTCAAGAGTTTGTGTGTGTGAGCCAGAGCTAGAAATGGAGAGATTAGCAATCAATCAATCAATCAATCAAGTCTTGACCTTGATGTCTCTTTTGACATTCTGACTGTTTAATAAAAGTTTATATTTCTCTGTGAAAGTGCATGAACAAAACTGTGAACATTGTTTTGTTTGATTGTTTTTTTGTATGATTGTATGCAAGTTCACCCCAAACAAGGCTAAAAGCCACTTTTGGTAAGGGGCTACAAGAAGAACATTTTAAGATGAAAAAATTACTGAGGGGAGCTGAAGGTAGGAATTGATATCCCTCTTCAAATAGTGTAGACTGTAGGATGAGGGGGAAACATGCACCAGGCAAGGAGTTCCAAAGAGATGCAGTACGTGGAATAAAGCTGTTGGATCGGCTCTTTGTTCTACGTCTCAGCAAAGCGAGAGTGTATGGGTGAGAAGGAGCAGAAAGCCTGGTGGATTTATTTTTAATGGCTTGGTGTTTTTATGCCCCGCGGTTGGCGAAGCCACCGAAGGGGCATACTGTTTCCGACATGTCCTTCCCGATGTGCTCACTTTCGATACCTTATGGAGACCAAGGACAAAACAAAAAAGGGAAAACAAAAGGTCTCCACATGGAATTTCTAAAGACCAGGGTGCCCCACAAGGAAATTTGTGTACAGAGTCTATGGGAAACTGTTAAGGGCAGGGACAAAGGAAAGAACAAAAGAGTGCTCCACAAGGATGCATTTTTGAGAATGTGGTGGGTGAGTTTGTAGTGACATTCAAACCGAGGACTTACAACAAAAGGGGACAATAGGTCCACGGTTTGCTATCACAAAGGAAAACAATGGGGTCCACGTTTGTCAGGACAAAGAGTTGAACAAAGGAGGGTCCACGATTGGAGGTCATTACACACTTGTGTGTGTGTGTGTGATTTCATATTCACTACCTTATGGAGACCGAGAACAAAACAGAAAAGGGATAACAAAGAGTCTCCAGAGGGAAATTCTAAAGACTGGGTTGCTCTACAAGGAATCTTGCGTACAAGCTATGGATTTTCTTAATACAGGGACAAAGGAAAGAACAAAAGATGTCTCCACAGGGATGCAAAAAATAGAATGTGCGTGTGTGCGTGCATGCAAATTATAACTCAAGGAGACTCAAATGATACAGAAGTCTCCTATTTTAAGACCACCTGGGTCAAATGTCAAGAAAACGGACTGGCTTGCGGGGCTTTTGTGTTTTAAAGGAATATTACAGAACTCGTTTTGCTAACAAAATAGTTGCTGGCAGTGTAAGCACTTTACGTAATCCAACATATACATAAACTGACAAACCTGTAGAAGTTTGAGATCGATCGGCCATCTGGGTCACGAGAAAATAATGAAAAACAGATTACACATTTTTGCTTGAAATCATATAGATTCAACAAAATGAATAAAACGCTCACTGAGCGATGAACTCCAATCGGAAAATTAGTTTATTCATTTTTCATCAATTATGGCATTTCAGACAGAAATATTTCAAGGGATGTTTTCTACTATCATCAACATTAGACTGTGTAAGTTTTATGTAAATCTGTGATCAAAAGTATATTTTACAAGTTTTTTTCTTACCAATTCTGTAATGTTCCTTTAAAACAAACACAACTTTTCTTGTTTTTTTACAGAAATTACGGGAAATGGAAGTCATAGATCAGAAGAAGACGGCACAACTCCAGAAGGCCATAGAAGCCAAAAACAAAGAAATCACAGACTCTTTCCCCACGGAGGAAGGCGATTGTAAATGATGGCAGTGCAGTTCCAGTGTATATATATTCGTTGTACTTAAGAAAAAAATATTCAGTGTACTTTAGGTGATCAGCTTCATGAGGAAAAAGTGTGTTATGTTTTGATATGTTCAAAAAACCATGCTGTAGGATTATTCATTATTTTTTCAGGCATACCATTGTTGTGGTTTTTGTCGCCCACCGTTGTGTCAGTGCAAAACAGTTTGTATTGAATACAGTTTTGGGAAAAAACAGTTGTAATCTTATACACGATATGCTAATCTTATATACAATAAGTTATTTGCGAGTTGGATTTGAATTATGTCTGAAACACTGACTTGCTTAGTCACAAGTGACTGAAGACAGTTGCTCAAAAAAGGCATAACTTAGCTTAGATTTATGGTGTGTCTCTTTAAAGACACTGGACACCTTTGGTAATTGTCAAAGACCAGTCTTCTCACTTGGTGTATCTCAACATATGCACAAAATAACAAACCTGTGAAAATTTGAACTCATTTGGTCGTCGAAGTTGCGAGATAATAATGGAAGAAAAAACACCCTTGTCACACGAAGTTGTGTGCTTTCAGATGCTTGATTTCGAGACCTCACGCGTGAGGTCTCAAAATCAATTCAAATATTTTACTGAGAAATGACTTCTTTCTCAAAAACTATGTTACTTCAGAGGGAGCCGTTTCTCACAATGTTTTATACTATCAACAGCTCTCCATTGCTTATTACCAAGTAAGTTTTATGCTAACAATTATTTTGAGTAATTACCAATAGTGTCCAGTGCCTTTAAAGGTTGTGTACAACATTGGTAAGGTTGAAAATATAAATGTCAACAGATTTGCACGTAACTAACATGGTATGAAGATGGTCATGGTGGTAAACTTCCTTTGAAATAGTTTTTCTTGAAATGCTATAGTTTTTTTTAGGAAATGAGTAAACAATTAGTCTTTATAGTGGTGATAAAATTCAATGTTTGAAAACAGTGAAAACCCAAAAGAGGTTTTTTCACTATTTTCTTGTAACTGCGATGATGGATTGAGCTTTAAACTTCCACAAGTTTGTTATTTCGTGTACATGTTGGGTCACATACAGTGCAGATACTGGTCTTCAACATTTACCAATGTGGTACATGTGTTTTAAAGACAAACAAAATATAGGATTTGGCATCATCAGGAAGAAACAATTGATTAGTTTGAATCTGAAAGCTTTTTTCTTTCCGTCTGAAGCTCTATCAATGTGGAGGAAAGAGCATATTTTAATACCCCATAAATGACTATTGCTTGTTTCATTAGACCCCGTGCGTTGGCCCCCATCACTGAGCACAAACAATGAAAAGGAGCACGTGTGCATGCGCGTCACTCACAACTCTCAGCCAATGATATGTCTCCATTCACCTCAGTGAGGGCGCTGTTTGAGTATGTGACGTCATACGCAAGGGGGTCTATAGCCCGAACATCTGGCGTCACACTTCGAGGCTCGTGTTTTACGCCAGAAACCGGCTTAGAGCGTTTGGAGGAATCCTGACAAACGCACCTTTGTCCTCGCATCCCTATCTTGGGGATAGGGGACCAGTCGGACAGGGGACCAGTATAGCAGTGACCATCTCTTTGATTAATAGACCGGTGCCTGTTCTTATACTTGCGGATAAGGACAGCGGACCAGTCTAGGGGGGTCTATTGCTGCAGTCGAAACAATCCTATAACAAGAATGAGCAAGAAATCTCCGACAAGACATGGAGTGGGTTGTGTCACTAAAACATAACCATCAAATTTACTGGTAGGGTTGTATGGTGTTGTTTGTTGACTCTTCCTCTAGAAAGCAATGAGGCGCTTTCTCTTGAATTAAAGGCGAAGTATACCTTTGGTTTTTGGAACTGTTTGATTGTTTTAATCCTACGTAAATGTAGATATATACAATAAAACTAACCTGTAAAAATATATTTTCAAAAGGTGGTAGCGTTTTTGAGATATCGCCGAAAATCCCAAGCAGTTATGTCCACGCAGGAAGAATAATCTGCGATTGGAATGCACAATCTTTGAAAGGACTGGGATATACAATCAAAACCAACTGTTGCATCTGTGCAAGTTATTGTATTCGTAATGAGTCAAGAAGGTTGTAATATATTTGTTATCAAGTGGAATAAATGAATGAGAATAGACTCTCTTAAATTTAAATTAACCGTAAAGAAAAATTTGAGCAGTTATTGTTTATCATTGTGGGATTATTTATGTTATTTTCATTGTGACACTAGATACAATTTTATAAAATTGACAAAATGTAGCAATTATTTAGTCGTTCAAAAACTATTAACAAAATACATCCCCCCGTCACACCCCTGGGCATTAGCCCTCCTTATTCCCCCTCCCCCCTCCTCCCCTCCCCCTCCCTTTTTCTCCGGTCCTTATAAGTGGACATCAACAGAGGGCGCTAACAAAAAGTCTGTTTATTTTGTTGACCAATCCCAGCTGGCCATCCAGTGATCCAAGATGGCGCTGCCCTTGTGAGATGAATTTTGCCGAACTGTGTTGAAAGTTACTTGCTAGACGAAGTTTTGATTGAGCTTGACAACTTTATATTGAGAACAGTTCTGAGGATACACGTACGGACTACTTGCGGAGCTGTGTGAAGTAGCAGCGATGCAATATCACATCCAAAGATTGGTTAATCAAATATTTGTCAGATTTTAATTTATCGTCTGCAACAAACAAACAGTGACTGTGAGTGCAAACCACCGACCACGTCACACCACACGCACACGGCACCACATGCCACACGGAACTTCAAAACGGTAATTCTACAAAACAACCCGTAGCTAGCCGTATCTAGCAAGCCGAGTGTTCGCTTTCTGTTGTGTCCGTGTGAGTGATGTTCTGTTGTTATGAAGAAGTTCCTTCAAAGCTTTCCGCTCTGTCCACCACAATCAGTAATCATTCAAACTTAATTATAAGTCTGACTGACTCTGCTGATGAGGAGATTGATTAGGCTTTACTCCTTTTCAACAGTTCAAGGCTTCGGTACCAGCTGGTGAAACAACAACAAATGTAGAAAAGAATTTCAAAGAAAAGGAAACAGTCATCTGTCATCAATTGTCACCATGTCAACAACAAGGTAAATACAACTTGTTACGTACTTACTGGACTATGGACTTCTGACTATAAAAGTTTATCTTAAAAAAATTAATTTATAGCACTTGAACTTCAACGAAGTCACTGACCCTAAGAGTACATCAGTGGTGTATGTTAATATCTGTATACTGTTTACTAATGAATGAGTTACATGCGTTGATGTAAGTTGCAACTCTGACATGTCACTGAACTGACTATCTGACTAACAAAGTGATATGCTCTGATTTTTTAGGTCAATGAAATGTTATTGTTTCTTTTTTAATTAACCATCTCGGGAGAAATGATGTTCAAGGAAAATTTGCTATGTTTATTGTAAAAATGTTTGTGTTATAAAAAATAAGAATTTCAAAATGATCCAATCGCTTTGAACTTGGTATAATCTTAAAAATTTGCAATAACATATTGATAGTTCTCTTTACTTCCATACCTTAATAAATGTTGTTATAAAATATTGCAAAATACATTTACTCTGGTTATAACTTGCACTTAATTATAATGGAGCCGTGGCTAGGCTTCAATGGTAAACGGTCACTTCAGCCATGTCAGCACCTAGCAAACTGGGCACCTTGCAAACTCGGCATCCACAGACTCCGCACCACCCGTCAAACTCGGCACTCTGCACAAATACAGATTCGGCACACCGTCCAAAATGGCAAATTTTAAACTTATTATTGATGAAACTTGCACCAATTGTTTTGATGTCGTCTTTGCGCATAAAGAATTCTGAACAATCTTTTCAAATAAAAAATTGTGAATGTGGGGTTTAGTTTACTTTTAATACTCAGTGAGCTTTAGGCCTGCGCTAAACGTCGCACGTTTGTCATGTCGAACTCAAACAGTTGTAAAATTAGGAATTAAATTTCACAAAAGAGCGACGTTTAGCGCAAACCTTTTATTTAAGTTCGGCACTGCCGTGTAGCACGGCAAGCCCTGCCGTGCTACACGGTAGCGGCACGACACGGTGACAAACGTCGCGCTCTTGCCGTGTCGAATCGTACTGAAAACATTTGAGTTCGGCTCGGCAAACATGGCAAAAGTGCGACGTTTAGCGCAGGCCTAAAACTCAAAGCCATTATTGTACTTGTGAGCATTAATTACATGTACATGAAAGTTTAATTGGGCTTTACATTTTGGTTATTGAGTTGAGTGACAGCTGTCACCATAGCTCAGATGTAAGTTCTTATTCTAAGTACTTGATTGGGATGGCAAACTACAAATAAAAGTTTGCTTTGGGCAGTGCACGATGCCAACAAAAAATGAATGGCCAAAATGCACAATTATCAAAAAAATGTCTATAATATCTAAACATAAATGTCAATCATTAATCTTAATCCTTTTAATGGTTATTTGTAGTGCTTTTTTGATCATAAATAACATTGTAATGCCTCTAAATTGTTTTTATGAGATCAAGTAGAATTTGTCATTTTTGGGAGCCTAGCTCTTTTACCCCAACAAATGGACGTCTTTTTTCTCTTTTGATGAAAATTATGGACCATAATCAAATGAATTGCACTGGATTTTGGGGGATTTTTTGTTTAATTTATTTTAACTTGATCTTATCATGTCAGATTCATTTGTGTCTAAACTCATGTTTGCTGAAAGTTGCACAGAATCTACCTTCATGTTTACTGTAGGCCTAATATAAAAAGACAATTGTTATGTTAGCATAGACCACCAATACATGTATTCCATGTTTCGGACTTCTTGCAAACCACTGACCACGAGCAAACGTCCACTGCCAAAGGACCATGGGCTTAGCGCTCGCTACTGCCCCTCCAGGATGGTAGCCTCTTTACATGTGACATTCCCTGTTCGTTATAATTCTAACTTGAAACATCTTACAGTGTAGGCCTATATTCTTCACTTTATTTAAGCATATTGATCCTTCCTAGGCGTTTTAAAGAACAGGTGCAAAGATTGCTTGGTGCTTAGTTTGTTTGTCAAAATTAGGTCGATGCCGAGTTCGTATGGTGCTGACTTTCTTGGTGCCATATGGTGGTGACTTTCTTGGTGCTGAGTTTATTGGTGCCAAGTTTTTGGGTGCTGAAGTGTTCAGTACTAGCTTCAACGGCAGCAACACGCTAGGTATGGATATGTGCACTTAGTTGTTTTTTCTGGCACCCCTGAACAAAGATACTGACAAAATAGGGAGACTGCCAACATTAGGGCTAGATAGCTCAGTTGGTAGAGCGCCGGCACGTTAATCCGGAGGCTCTAGTAAATTTTTCTTTGCTTAACTCAAAATTATTTACACAGTCAGTTTTCCTTGTGGTTTAATACTTAAAATGTAAAACATAATGACAGTAGAACTAACAAAAAACAGAAATATCAAAAAAGAATAATTGTCAGGCTTGATGCCTGACGGTGGAAAATGAGACAGTTGCTTCTACTGGTCATTACCTTGGTGCCTCTTGATACATACATTTGTGTTCAAGTAGAATATTTCTCAGGAAAAATGGCTTGCCCTAACAGGAACGAACCACTAGATCTCAATCACACCTTAAACATTGTACATGTAGTATTGTACATGAACAGGTCTTGTGCTTTGCTTTTTATAAAGTAGCCCACCGAGTTAGTAAACTGTGCATTTTTACTTGCCCCCAGGAAGTTTTAGTAGCCCAGATTTGAAACATAGATATTGTCATAAATGATGTGTCTTTACATGTAATGGGCAGGGTTCTACCCACAGTGGTCGGTGCAGGGAAAACCTGCCCGACACTCAGGATTCCCCAACCACCACTGGCAGAATTTTCTCTGTTTCAGACCACCACACATTTCCAAATTTTTTTTAAATTACACTTGCAGTTTAGTTTATAGTTTAAAGGAACATTACAGAATTGGTTTTTGCTAACAAAACAGTTGCTGGCAGTGTAAGCACTTTATGTAATCCACCATTTGTAGATAAACTGACAAACCTGTAGTGGGTGAGATCGATCGGCCATCTGGGTCACGAGAAAAAAAGTGAAAAACCGATTACACATTAGCATGAAATCAGATCTATTCAAAAAATGAATAAAACTCCAATCGGAAAATTAGTTTATTCATTTCTCATCAAATATGGCATTTCAGACAGAAATATTTCGAGGGATGTTTTCTGCTATCATCATCATCAGACCGTGTAAGTTTTATGTAAATCTGTGATCAAAAAGTATATTTTACAAGTTTTTTTCTTACCAATTCTGTAATGTTCCTTTAATACCTTTGTTGCACAAAACACCAAATAAGGATGACGTGTGGTACAAAAGGGAAACCAAAACAGGCACGCAGGCACACTAAAGGGGACCCTTGATTACACATTTGTTTGTTTGGTTAGATGATCTTCCCAGCGAGGGAACTCGGCAAAGCTCACACAAGGGGACATAAACACCAAGCCGGCAACAGCCAATCTCTCTCATACAAACATTGGTTTAACATCTAGATGATTGCACAATTCAATAAATTGTGATTCAGTCACTAGACAACAATACTTATTCTTTTTGATTTTTTTGATTGATTGATTATGTATTCATACATCTGGTGGCCAAAAAGCCAAATTGTTACAATTAAAAAGGACAATATAAAAAATAACAGCAATAATTATAAGAACTTAATAAAAGCATTGTTTAAAATATCGATAAAAAAGGGGATGGGGCTGTTTTTGAAGCGAGTAGTTCTGGTAGGAATTTGTGAGATTTTGTTTCAATTTCTGAGACACCTACCATGGCTTTCAAGCCTAGTAGGGGGCAACAGAGAACTAGTGCGGGCATTTCTACTGAGGTTTTCTGCGAATTTTTTACAATTTGCCAGTCTTCTACTTCTACACACATGTACATGTATGTACTAGTCATTGTGAAATCAGCGGTTAGCTTGGCTGGATTGGAGCCGCAAACCTTGTGACAGCCAATGTCTCTCATACAAACATTGGTTTAACGTCTAGATGATTGCACAATTCAATAAATTGTGATTCAGTCACTAGACAACAATACTTTATTCTACTTCTACTAGTCATTGTGAAATCAATGGTTAGCTTGGCTGGATTGGAGCCGCAAACCTTGTGACAGCCAATGTCTCTCATAACAAACATTGGTTTAACGTCTAGATGATTGCACAATTCAATAAGTTGTGATTTTAGTAAACTAGACAACAATACTTTATTCTACTTCTACTAGTCATTGGGAAATCAGCAGTTAGCTTGGCTGGATTGGAGCCGCAACCTTGTGAATTGCAAGTCCTGTTATGTGGTCTATTTACTTGACAATGTCTGGTCACATCACAAACCCCAAACAAAAGAAACAACTACAAACATGTGTAAGCAACCCCCAAAAAAATATATACAAAAATTGTATATATATATTATAAACAACAGTAGAAAACATGGAAATATGTATTGCTGTTTTAAATTCACATTTCTTTTGGTGCCCCTTCGAAAGTTTTCTTCTTCCTTTTGTGTGCAGCCTTCAATGATTGAAGACAAACGCACTGCCAGACACACTGGGGCAAACCCCTTCTCTTAGCGATAAGTGTGTACTGGGGTCTTTTTCTGTGCATCGATAATAGTTTTTAATACAACACACGGGACTTACGACCTTATTACGTCCCATCCGAAGGACGAAGCAAAAATGGTTAAGTGTCTTGCTTAAGGACACAAGTGTCGCGACTGGGACTCGAACCCACACTCTGCTGATCAGAAACACCAGAGCTTGAGTTCGATGCTCTTAACCGCTCAGCCGCGACACGCCACACGTATATTTCCATATACCTGAAGATTTCCCAATGGAAGTGCCCTATATATGCAAAATGAAAATGGCTTTGCCATCTCAAAGATGAAATTCCGGGCATGAAACCCTGAATTTGAAACAGTATTAACCGTTCACAAGGGACTTTTATTTCTCACTATTTACTGATTGCAAGTAATTAATATGGTCCAATAATTAACATTTTGCTGTCAAGTCCTGCGTCACGGACTCCGACTTGAACTTGATGGCCGAGTCCAAGTCGCTGACCATCGTGACTTTGAGTCTGAGTCATTGGACTTGGGCTTGAGTTCAAGTGCATCAGACCCCTAACTTTGGTTCCACCATAGGATAATAATATACAAATAATGAATGTTTATGAGTGCAATGGTGCAAATATTTTCATGAGTTGAAAGTTGGAATGTTCTTTTCAACGAGGCGGAGCAGAGTTGAAAAGAACAATTCCATCTTTCAACGAATGAAAATATTCTCACTATTGCACGAATGAAAAACATTCATTATTTTCGTTTTATATAACATCCAGGTAGATCTTTGTCATTTTGATTGGAGGATACAACTTTCAAAACAACAAAGCGTGCAACATTAATTGTGACATTGCACCCATTTTTGGGGGTTCGGCTTGTTTGGATTCAACAGTGACCAAGTGCAGACACGCGCACGCATTGATGTGGTACGCACCGTGCAATAGAACAAATCGGATGGAACGAAAAATGCACGGTGAATGGAACGAAAAATGCACGGTGAATGACGTAGCGTGCAATAGTACGTTTATTTGCTATCACGTGACGGACAATCCTCCAATCAAATGGCAAGGATCTGCTTGGGTGTTGTATAATATATAATACGATATATTTATAGCGCATAATACAGGAGCCTCTATGTGCAACACAAATATAAAAACAATGAAACGAAATAAATAAAGCAATTGTTACAAGAATGAAGATTCAACCAAACGAGTCTTTAAAAGTCCCTTAAAAATCTGAAGAGAGTCAGTTTGAAAAAAGATATGAAGGGGAAAGTCATTCCATAACGAAGGTGCAATGAACTGGAAGGCTCTTTGACCATATAATTTATTGGAAAAAGTAGTTGGAGTCAGTTGGGAGTGGCCAGCAGAACGAAGAGGTTAGATACTAAATGATGGAACCAAAGTGCTGGCCGACAAGGGATGAGGAGTGCCCAGTCTCCAAAAAAATGTGACAATGCTGTTTTTACAATAGATGAGGTCAGGCCACCGTGGGCGGAATATCATACAGCCTGTAAGCAGGTGTTTACTGCTTACTGAGCGACCATTTAAAGGCACTGGACACTATTGGTAATTACTCAAAATAATTGTTAGCATAAAAACTTGGTAATGAGCAATGAAGAGCTGTTGATAGTATAAAAAATTATGAAAAACGGCTCCCTCTGAAGTAATGTAGTTTTTGAGAAAGAAGTCATTTCTCAGTATTATTTGAATTGATTTTGAGACCTCACGCATGAGGTCTAAAAATCAAGCATCTGAAAGCACACAACTTCGTGTGACAAGGGTGTTTTTTCTTCCATTATTATCTCGCAACTTCGACGACCAATTGAGTTCAAATTTCCACAGGTTTGTTATTTTGTGCATATGTTGAGATACACCAAGTGAGAAGACTGGTCTTTGACAATTACCAAAGGTGTCCAGTGTCTTTAAGGCAAAAAAAACCCCAAAACAAACATGTTTAGCGTCCTGCCTTTTTAAAAAAGATGAGGAGGTCGGCCCTTTTTTTTTTTTTTTTTTTTAAATGGCCGGGCTGTTTTTTAAGATGGTATGTTTTTTCTATGTGCTACACATGTAGGCTATAGTAAAAAAAGCAATGTTTATGTCTTTTAGAGTCGATTTTTAATGTCAGAGATCGTAAAAATTTATCCTTTTGAAGAAAAAATAGGGGAAAAAAAGGAGGTGGCCTCTAAAAAGGATGCGGGCGGGGACGCTAAACATGTTTTTGTTTTTCTGGCCTAAGCAGAATTTCTATTTCATAAACACTGCTACTGCTAGCCGTAAGCTTAGAAAAAGGCAGGCTAACAAGCAGATGGGGACGCTAAACATGTTTTTGTTTTTCTGGCCTAAGCAGAATTTCTATTTCATAAACACTGCTACTGCTAGCCGTAAGCTTAGAAAAAGGCAGGCTAACAAGCAGATGGGGACGCTAAACATGTTTTTGTTTTTCTGGCCTAAGCAGAATTTCTATTTCATAAACACTGCTACTGCTAGCCGTAAGCTTAGAAAAAGGCAGGCTAACAAGCAGATGAGTGGCGCAACAATGCAAATCCATTGTGAACGCGCTGTCAAATCTTGTTGTGCTTTAATTGGTGAACATGGTAAACAGCGTTATGAAATTGGGCCCAGTAAACTTGAATAATACGTAGTTTGGCATTGCAACATAATAATAATAATACTAATAAACAACATTTATATATAGTGCTTCATACAAAGTGTTTCTAAGCGCGTTACAAAAGATCATAAATAAACAATAGCTTATACACATCAAAGAAAGCAATCATGAAGTTGAATTAAATAGGTAAGTCTTTAATCTAGTTTTGAAAGTGTTCAGAGTTGGAGAATCTGGTATGATGATGGGGAGATTGTTCCAAAGCTTAGGGGGCACAAACGGAGAAGGCTCCTTCACCGTAGCGAGTATGGGTACGGGGGACCAAGAGATAGTTGCAGGTGTACTGAGGATGATGATCGGAGATGTATGGAGGTAGTTTGCAGTTTGGATGGGATGAGTTCTTTGATGTATTGATGGAGCTAATCCATTTACGAGCCTTGTACGTAAGAAGGAGGACCTTGAATTGAATTCGTTGTGGTATAGGGCAGCCAATGTAGAGCTCGAATGATTGGGGGTTATGTGATCATGTTTCCTTGTGCGTGTGATGAGACAAGCCGCGGTGTTCTGGATATATGTTGAAGTAACATCATTGTTACTATGTCGTGAATCCTTGGCAGGTTTTCCAGGTTTTTGTATGTGGGCGGATTGTGGCTGACAATGCCGCTACAAAAAAAATAAAAAATTTATCTGCTACCCTGGGCAAGAATTTAATTGTGCACGGTTTCTCTATTGAATGGATAGTGGGCGGGCCGTATATTCTAATGATGGTGACGATGGCAATTGGATACCCCCTTTGTTGCGCTTTCCATCACGGTTCCATGAAAAGGATGCCTATCACATGATACTGCCGGTCATAAAGAGAATTCTCGAGCTGCGGACAGTGTCTGTGAGTCAATGACACGTACGCGTGTACTAAGTAGATGCCGTGACAGAGAAAGTTCCCACTATTAAAGTGGGCGGTGAATTTTAATGTTTACAGTGAAGTGGGTGGTGATGTGAAGGTTTAAATTAACAATTTAAATCCAGGATTAAAGTTTAACCAGTTGAAACCAGGTATGAATCGTGCACTGGTTGTGTCACCACTTTGAATGATTAATAAACCAATGCATATTGTAGTCGGTGTATCTAGTGAACATGCCATGCACGTGGGCGATGATAACAAATCTGGCCCAGACGCACGTAAGCAAATTGAGCGAGCTGATCTGTATGAAAAATAGGCTCCAAGGTATGAACGTGTCGGCCAGAATGCATAAATATAAGACCAGAGGGTACCTTGACAGAGTCAGACACGCTTGACAGTCCAGGAGACTCGTTCATCTAGGAACTACACTATGGTCTTACTAAACTCAACAAGAACGTCTTGCACCAAGACTAACTTCTACGCGGGTGTCACTCTCGACAGCTTGCAATTATTCATAAGACTGTCTTGAAACCTGTCCAACACGAAATACCAAACTGACTGATCACAGCAGACTCCCTGACACCATTTTATATATTTAAAAAACCGACTTCGTTCATGCAGTGATTTCTTTGAGTCAAGCTCTTTGAGGTACACCCGAATGAGAGAGCCGCCTGTAGGAGGGGGGGCTAACGGAACCAGGCAACTTTTACAGCCAGAGTCCAACAGCGCAATCCTCCAACGCTAGATATTATCTCTGCATGGTGTACTCCTCATTCATCAACTGTTAATCATGTCAATCTGCAGATTGGATCGCCTGTTTCTGCTCCTGGACACCGGATCTACACCGGTAACCCGTCGAGCTGCAGCCCAGCAGCTGGGAGAGGTGCAGAAACTACACCCGCATGAGATCCACAATCTCCTCTTTAAGGTACTATGTGCGAGGCAATTGCCTCTGTTGCCCCTGGGCCCAATTTCATAGAGCTGCTTAAAGGCACTGGACACTATTGGTAATTACTCAAAATAATTGTTAGCATAAAAACTTGGTAACGAGCAATGGAGAGCTGTTGATAGTATAAAACATTGTGAGAAATGGCTCCCTCTGAAGTAACGTAGTGTTTGAGAAAGAAGTCATTTCTCAGTAAACTATTGAATTGATTTGGAGACCTCACGCGTGAGGTCTCCAAATCAAGCATCTGAAAGCACACAACTTCGTGTTTTTTCTTCCTTTATTATCTCGCAACTTCGACGACCAATTGAGTTCAAATTTTCACAGGTTTGTTATTTTGTGCATATGTTGAGATACCCCAAGTGAGAAGACTGGTCTTTGACAATTACCAAAGGTGTCCAGTGTCTTTAAGCACAAAAAGTAGCTAAGCACAACCGAATTATGCTTACCAGAATAAGGTTATCAGCCAAAATACCAAATTACCATGTGAGCCAAAATACCAAATGCACCATTTGCGACGGATATCTTGCTCATTTTTGCTAAGCACAAAATTTGTAAGCGACATTTTCTGCTCAAGCAGCTCTATGAAATTGGGCCCTGGTCATTGCCTTGGTCAGTTGGTTGCCCTTGAAATGTTCTTATACATGTAGATATTCACAATTTCCTCAAAGAGTTGCCCTTTACCAAGGAGAAAACGCCTTGGTGCTCTTGCCCTTTCAAAAACAAAGCGTCAGGCCTGGGGGGGGACGTGAATCTGAGCTTCATTGTGTTCTTTTCCTTGGTGCCCCTTGAAATGTTCCAATAGATATTCACGATTTCCTCATGGAGGTGCCCTGTACGAAGGAGAAAATGCTGCGGTGCCTTTGCCCTTTCAAAAACGAAGCGTAAGGCCTGGGGGATGTTAAATCTGAGCTACATTTTGTTCATATTTGTTATCTACAATCCCACTGAATTGGTTTTGAACACCATGCACAGTATGCCGCCACTGTTTTAATTGCTCACCATGTTGGCGTAATTTTGCGCGCGCACGTCACGCACAGACGTTACCAGATACCATTGCAAAAAGGTTCATTAAAGGCACTGGACACTATTGGTAATTACTCAAAATAATTGTTAGCATAAAAACTTACTTGGTAACGAGCAATGGAGAGCTGTTGATAGGCCTAGTATAGAACATTGTGAGAAATGGCTCCCTCTGAAGTAACGTAGTTTTTGAGAAAGATGTAATTTCTCAGTAAAATATTGAATTGATTTTGAGACCTCACGCGTGAGGTCTCCAAATCAAGCATCTGAAAGCACACAACTTCGTGTTTTTTCTTCCATTATTATCTCGCAACTTCAATGACCAATTGAGTTCAAATTTTCACAGGTTTGTTATTTTGTGCATATGTTGAGATACCCCAAGTGAGAAGACTGGTCTTTGACAATTACCAAAGGTGTCCAGTGTCTTTAAGCACAAAAAGTAGCTAAGCACAACAGAATTATGCTTACCAGAATAAGGTTATCAGCCAAAATACCAAATTACCATGTAAGCCAAAATACCAAATGCACCATTTGCGACGGATATCTTGCTCATTTTTGCTAAGCACAAAATTTGTAAGCAGCATTTTCTGCTCGAGTAGCTCTATGAAATTGGGCCCTGGTCATTGCCTTGGTCAGTTGGTTGCCCTTGAAATGTTCTTATACATGTAGGTATTCACAATTTCCTGAAAGAGTTGCCCTTTACCAAGGAGAAAACGCCTTGGTGCTCTTGCCCTTTCCAAAAACAAAGCGTCAGGCCTGGGGAGGGGGGGGGATGTGAATCTGAGCTTCATTGTGTTCTTTTCCTTGGTGCCCCTTGAAATGTTCCAATAGATATTCACGATTTCCTCATGGAGGTGCCCTGTACGAAGGAGAAAACGCCTTGGTGCTCTTGCCCTTTCAAAAATGAAGCGTCAGGCCTGGAGGATGTTAAAATCTGAGCTACATTTTGTTCATATTTGTTATCGACAATTCCACTGAATTGGTTTTGAACACCGTGCACAGTATGACGCCACTGTTTTAATTGCTCACCATGCTGGCGTAATTTTGCGCGCGCACGTCACGCACAGACGTTACCAGATACCATTGCAAAAAAGTTCATTAAAGGCACTGGACACTATTGGTAATTACTCAAAATAATTGTTAGCATAAAAACTGACTTGGTAACGAGCAATGGAGAGCTGTTGATAGTATAAAACTTTGTGAGAAATGGCTCCCTCCGAAGTAACGTAGTTTTTGAGAAAGAAGTAATTTCTCAGTAAAATATTTGAATTGATTTCGAGACCTCACGCGTGAGGTCTCGAAATCAAGCATCTGAAAGCACACAACTTCGTGTGACAACATGGACAAGGGTGTTTTTTCTTCCGTTATTATCTTGCAACTTCGACGACCAATTGAGTTCAAATTTTCACAGGTTTGTTATATTGTGCATATGTTGAGATACACCAAGTGAGAAGACTGGTCTTTGACAATTACCAAAGGTGTCCAGTGTCTTTAAGGGTCCCAAAAGTTTTTAAGGTAATAAATTGTTTGATTGTGGCACTTAAAGGTATTGTACACTTTTGGTAACAGCTCAAAATCAGTGTCCACATTTTGTGTGATTAAACGTATGCATGAACAAACAAACCTGTGAAAGTTTGAGCTCAATTGGTCATCGAGGTCACGAGAAAATAGTGAAAAGAGATCTTATGTGTTTTCTGTTTTATCAAATTATCGCGCGCGATATTTACTATTGTTTTACACGTTTCTCAGAAATGATAGCATTTTAGGCAGAAATATTTTAAGGAACCCTTTCTACCATTACTTTCTTTAAATCATGTAAGTTATGTGTGAGTCTGTGAACATTTTGTTTTTTGATCTTACCAATAGTATACAGGGCCTTTAAGTGGTAAAATTACTTAGGAAGCTGTGGTTGTAGGACAGCCCAAAAATCCTGGTAAAGTCGGCTGTGTTTGATATTTAATAACTTCTTGCATCCTTTTTTTTTGATTGACGCTTTTTTTCAGATCCACTTTTATTTGAAGAGTTCAACCTGGGAGACCAGAATAGCAGCTGGTCATGCGATTGAAGCCGTTGCTAAACACGTACCTCACTGGGCTCCTGTCAAGAAGATCAAAGAAGGTAGATTCAACAGTTACACACCTATGTTCCGACACCCCTGTGTTCTGACACCCCTGTGTTCTGACACCCCTGTGTTCTGACACCCCTATGTTCCGACACCCCTGTGTTCTGACACCCCTGTGTTCTGACACCCTATGTTCTGACACCCCTGTGTTCCGACACCCCTATGTTCTGACACCCCTGTTTTTTGACACCCGTTTGTTCTGACACCCCTGTGTTCTGACACCCGTTTGTTCTGACACCCCTGTGTTCTGACACCCCTGTGTTCTGACACCCCTATGTTCTGACACCCCTGTGTTCTGACACCCCTGTGTTCTGACACCCCTGTGTTCTGACACCCTGTGTTCTGACACCCCTATGTTCTGACACCCCTGTGTTCTGACACCCCTGTGTTCTGACACCCTGTGTTCTGACACCCCCTATGTTCCAACACCCCTAGTTCTGATACCCCTGTGTTCCACCAACCCTGTGTACCGATTCCTCTATGTTCCTATACCTCTGTGTTCCGTCACACCCCTGTGTTCTGACACCCCTGTGTTCTGACACCCCTGTGTTCTGACACCCCTGTGTTCCGACACTTCTTTGGTCCGACACCCCTGTGTTCAGACACCGTTAAGTTCCAACGCCTCTATGTTCCAACCCCTATGTTCTGACACCCCTATGTTCTGCCACCTCATCGTTCCGACACCCCTGTGTTCCGACACCTTTATGTTCCGACACCCCTAATGTATTTTCCTAATCCTAACCCTACCCCTGACATGTAGATCTCGAGGTCAAGTGAACATGGGGGTTGTCGAAACGTAGAGAACCTTTTGTGTAAACCCTCACATGGTGTAAATGGGTTTTATAATTCAAACATATCTCTGCATGTGCCTGTCGAAAAAAACACAGTGTGCGCTTTTTTAAGACGCCCCTCTGGGGGTGACAAAGCACCATGCAAGAACTTCGTACTATTGACAAATACTTGTTTTTTCTGGATGTAGAGGGCGCTACAAGCAGCGCAGGGCCACGCATCTCCACTCCCATTCAGAGGGAGGCAGACCAGCTCAAGTTCGACAAGTTTAATGTCAATCGGGTGTTGGAGCAGGGGTCGTCTTTGCTGGGCTCGGCCGGGACGGAATACGAGCTGGATCTGGAAGAAGCAGGTATGGTTTGGACAGTGTTTACATGTAAATGGTCAGTCTCCTACTGTTGTGTAAGGATGTGTGCTGCATGCTTGAGTGGTCAAACAATTCGGTCACCAGCGGGTTGTTTAAGAAACCTCAGAGCAGCCGAGGAGCGCGGGCGGAAGGACCAGCTTTATACTTTTTTTAATAACTACAAAATGTGTGGATCAATTGTGCTGATTTTTTCACAGATTCACACATAACTTACATGATTTAAAGTAAGTAATGGTAGAAAGGGTTCCTTAAAATATTTCTGCCTAAAATGCTATCGTTTCTGAGAAATGAGTAAAAACAATAGTTTTTATTACGTGATAAAAACTAGATGTTTGAAAAAACAGAAAACACATAAGGTCTCTTTTCACTGTTTTCTTGTGACCTCGATGACCAATTGAGCTCAAACTTTCACAGGTTTGTTTGTTCAAGCATATGTTGAATCACACAAACTGTAGACACTGATTTTGAGCTGTTACCAAAAGTGTACAATACCTTTAAACACCCCTCGTTCATATACTGTAGTGGTTTCTGGGTGTGTGAACTCAGGTTGACAAATAGTGTGGGAAAGCTGGGTCCCATTATAGCGTAAACGCAAAAATACTAATGCCCCCCTATTTGTGTGCACAAAAACTGAATGTACTGTTTTGAACATTAGTAGTGAACCAATGTGTAAATGTTCAGAATGCTTCAATCTTTAGTGTGTGGGTCCAGGGAACATCTATTCATCTGTTAAGACCATTAGAACAAGAATTGTGCCCCCCCCCCCCCAAACACAGTTATTTACCCGTAATACAATCTGTCTCCGTGCACGCTCCGTGGATCCAGCATGTGAGTTTGTTCCCTTGGCTGCTCGGAGGGTTAAAATTGAACTGTCTTCTACTGTTGTGTAAGGATGCGTGCTTCATGCTTGAGTGGTCAAACATTTTGGTCACCAGCGGTTGTTTATGTGCAAACAATTTTGGAGTTAGAGGGTTAACCCTTTCAGCCCCAAGGGCGACTATAGTCGACTGTGCACTATACCCTGCTTGAGCCCCAAGGGCGACTATAGTCGCCCAAGATAACTCAAGCACTCAAGCCTGGGCACAAAGGTCATTTGTTAAAAAGCTGTAGTTTTGTCCATGTTCACCCTCCATACCCAAGCTTACCATCATTGGAAAGAGAGAGATCGGATCTTTCCAATGAGGGTAAAATAAAATAGGGTTGTTATTTTGCCAAGAACTTGGACATTGTTTGGCTGATTTCAATGATTTTTGAATTATATGAAAGGAAATTCAATAAGTAAGACAATTTTTATTACTAATTATGCTCTAAAATAAAATCTTCAAGGTAATAATAGAGTTTGTAAAATCAAACTTTGAACACCAGCTTCCTGTTGTGTGAGGAAGTGTGCTTCATGCTTGAGTGGTCAAAGAACGTGGGCTCCAGCGGTTGTTTATGTCAAAAGAACTTGGGGCTGAAAGGGTTAACAAGCGGAGACGCCCGAAGCTACATTGTATTTGGTGTTATAAAAAGAGATTTTGAAAGTATCAAAATGCTGCATCTCGCAAAAAAATAACTAATACACACAACTCATATGAAAAGCTGAGATGCAACGTTTTTGCCTGGGTGCAAAGCCACAATCATGGGTACACTTTTTGTTACAATGACAACAAATGACCAACACATAAATATTGAGTAACTCTTTGCAGATCTTGTATTCGACAAACTCAAGTACTTTCTACTCTTCATTCACACAGCGCTGGTTAATTAATTTACAAACAACATTGAAATAACTATCACTGGATTTCAAGCTGTTGTTCATAACATGGCTACGAAAAAAAAATGTGTACCCATGATTGTGGCTATGCACCTGGGAACATTCTTGTGTTTGACAGGGCTAGAATTTGGGGGAAAAACCCACAAGACCGTAGGGCTTGCAGCTCAAAATATTTACTGGACTGGAATTTTAAGGAACAAGACCAGAATTGACATGAGAAGAAAAAATGCCTACACAGGTTAATAATAATAATAATGTTTGGTTTTTATATAGCGCTTTATACACCATGTCACAAAGCGCTTCCAACATTATTACTCTGATCACTGGGCCATTTCATTCCTTCAACCATCTCAGCTCCCTAGGGAGTATACAGCCTGTGCTGCCAAATATGTAGCGCACTAAGCTAAATCAATCACAAGAACCATCTCTGCCCTCACAGGTACCCATTTACCCCTGGGTGGAGAGAAGCAATTATAGTAAAGTGTCTTGCTCAGGGACACAGGTGTCACGACCGGGATTCGAACCCACACTCTGCTGAACAGAAACACCAGAGCTTGAATTCAGTGCTCTTATCCGCTTGACCACGACACTCTACTAATAATTGAACTGTTTGAATTTGAAAAAGCACTAAGAGAAGATTTATCTCATTTGTATATTATGGGTATGTAGTCTTCGATAATCAACAGAATTGTATTTATCAGACTGAGAGTCAACATTTGAACACAAACACAAGACCGCTGGACTTGTCTGGACATGAGTTTACTGGCCTGATGCTAAAAAATCACTGGCCTCTGGCCAGTGGTCCAGTGTCAAATTCGAAACCCTGGCTAGATACTCTGTTTTTTTTTCACTGACATGACGATTTTGAAAATAATTGAACGTCGGACTTTGATTCTTGCAGCATTAGATCCCAAGGAGAGGCTCGTCAGACAGAGGCATCTCCTGCAGAAGCGGCTCGGCCTCGATGTGGGAGGCGTCTTCGGTATGGACTCTGACGAGTTGTTCAACGACGACGATCTCCTCACGAAGAAAGACGCAGTTGCACGAGCCGATAGCAATACATTAAAACTACCTGTAAGTCAATTTGAATATAATCGGAATATATGAATAAAATTTGGCTTAATTTGAATATAAATTAAAAATACATGTAAAGCAATTTGAATATAGTTTGAGTGTTTGAATATACATAAAATGTGAATCAATTTTATGAAGGTGTAAAGAATTAGGCGTTTTAGGAGTCAAGTTTTGGAATTTAGGATTTGGGTTTGGTTGTTTTTTTCATTGTTGATAAACTTGTTCTCGCAAGATTTCTTTTAAAGGTATTGTACACTTTTGGTAACAGCTCAAAATCAGTGTCCACATTTTGTGTGATTCAACATATGCATGAACAAACAAACCTGTGAAAGTTTGAGCTCAATTGGTCATCGAGGTCACAAGAAAATAGTGAAAAGAGATCTTATGTGTTTTCTGTTTTTTCAAATTATCGCGCGCGATAATTGCTATTGTTTTACTCATTTCTCAGAAACGATAGCATTTTAGGCAGAAATATTTTAAGGAACCCTTTCTACCATTACTTACTTTAAATCATGTAAGTTATATGTCAATCTGTGAACATTGTGTTTTTCCATCTTACCAATAGTGTACAGGGCCTTTAATCACCATTTGTGTATTCACCACCCAGGGTTCTGCCCATAGTGGTTGGTGCCGGAAAACCCGCCCGGCACTCAGGATTCCCCAACCACCACTGGCAGAATTTTCTCTGTTTCCGACCACCACACATTTTCCAAATTTTGAAATTACACTTGCGATTTCCTATCAAAGGTTTTCAATGAAATGTAAAACTGGGTATTTACCAGTAAAAATGGTATCTGATGCCATGAATTTTGAGTATTTCTTTGATTTGAGTCTATTTATATGATCTACCGTGTGACTGATCCATCTCGCAATGGTTTCCAGGGAAACATTTTTCCACCACTAAAGAAATCCTGGGCAGAACCCTGACCATTCAAGTTCAGAACTTCATGTGTGCATGGAATTTCATCTTTAACCCTTAGACTGCCAGCCTTGTTTTAAAAATTCTCAATCCACAGGCCGGCCATTTAAAAAAAATAAATAAATAAATAACATTATTTCGAGTAGTAGAACGTAAAGGAACGTTGGCGGCCTGTGAATGGAGATTCAGTTTGACGTTGTAGAATGTTGGCGGCGCTCGAAGGGTTCCGTGCCAGTCGTGTTTTGGCCGTTCTTTATCCAGAGGGCATTTATATATTTTTTGGGTCGACTAGTAGAACGTATGGGAACGTTGGCGGCCTGTGGATGGATACTTTGTTTGACGTTTCAGAACGTTGGCGGCACTGGAAGGGTTAAGAGGGCAAGGCGGTTTTTTTCATTTCACAAAGGGCTATTGGAAAATATAAAGTCTATGGGAAACTTTTGAAGGGGCACCAAGGCCAAGACCAGGGGCAATAGCAGCCACTGTGGTTCCTGTATAACTCCATAAATCGACCGCTATAGGCCAGTCCAGAATAATTTGGCGAATACACACATCATCCGATGTTGAAGTGGTTAAGAGTTCTTGTGCAAGAAATTTGTAAATTATTAGTCGGACTTGTACATGTAGGTGAGGTAGGGCATGTATTCCAACACCGTCAGTTCCTTTTTTTTTCAGTACATGCTAGAATATTACGAGAAGTCCCCCCGATCCACAAAGCTAAAGTAGTAGTCCAGGCCGATTTCCTACCTCCCGCCCAGGAAGTAGTTAATAAGCAGGACAGTTCTTTTCAGAACTGAGAAGTCTCCCGAATTCCGAATAAACCTACTCCGCGGTAGTAGAATAAATAGCAAGAAAAGTTCTCTAAAGAACAAATCTACACAGCAAGTAGATATTTTTGCACATGGTGTTACCGCAAACCGAATATATACTGATACCTCACCATGCAATGCCTCAAATCCCATATGCTAGAATATAGAAATAAAAACAAATGTTAAAACAGTATAGCATGTCATGGCCGAGTGGTCCGGTGCATCGGACTCGAGTTCCGCTGGTTAAGTCATCGGAAGGCGGTTTTGAATCCCTATCATGACACTTGTGTTCTTAAGCAAGACAGTTGCCTATTGCGCCACAGCACCTTGTAAACCATTACATGGTGCTATGTAAAGGAAAAAGGGTCCCATACTTCAAAAACATAACTCCACATTATACCTTGCAGGAAAAATACTGAGTGCTTTGAGATGCCCGTCGGACGTGATAAAGCGCTATATAAGAACTGTGTATTATTATTATTATTATAATTTGTTCTCATACCGAGGGGTAAATGGGTACCTGTGAGGGCAGAGATGGTTCTTGTGATTGTCTTAGCTTGATGCACTGACATACTTACATGTAGCAGCACAGGCTGTATACTCCCCAGGGAGCTGAGATGGTTTAAGGAATGAAATAAATGGCCCAGTGACCGGAATTATAATGTTCACAAAGGGGGGTGTCGTGGCCGAGCAGATAAGAGCACCGGACTCAAGCTCTGATGTTTCTGTTCAGCAGAGTGTGGGTTCGAGTTCCGGTCGTGACACTTGTGTCCTTAGGCAAGACATTTAACCATTATTGCTGCGTCCTTCGGATGGGAGGTAAAGCCGTTGGTCCCGTGTGTTGTGTAATGCATGTAAAAGAACCCAGTGCACTTATCGAAAAGAGAAGGGGTTCGCCCGGTGTTCCTGGTTTGATCGGCAGCATATTGCGCCACAGCACCTCGTAAACCATTACATGGTGCTACATGTAAAGGAATAGGTCTCATACTTCAAAAACGTAGCTGCAGGAAAAAATACGCCCACATGGATGTGATAAAGCGCTATATAAGAACCATTATTATTATTATTATTATTTGTCTCGAGCCAATATGGCTCATCAGGCCGGTGTTTATATCCGGTTTCATTGGCATGAAACAACTGAGAATATTTCTATTCCCCCTGGACAGGATGCCAGTCCATCGCAGAATACTCCCAAACTCTCACTCGTACCGGTTTGTACTCATGGGCGGGGAGAAGCAATTATGATGAAAAGAGCCGGTGTGGTCTTGACGTTTCGAACAGTATACTCTACTCTCCTAAAGACGAGCAGAGTATACTGCTCGAAACGTCGATACCACACCGGCTCTTTTCAGAGCCAACACTCTCTCAAAAGAGATTTACACATGGTTGTACCCGCAAGTTTACTCTTTATTAATAGTTTCTTCGTATTTTTCCACACCATGCAAAGCTTCAAACAATACTTGCTCAGAGTCTGCTTGAACTTCAAGATATTCACCCAAGTAATAGTTGTGGATTTAACTCTCTCTCTCTCTCTCTCTCTCTTTGTCTCCGTCTCTCTCTTTGTGGGCAGACCTCCGCAGCGGATATAGTTGCCCAAGAGATGGCTCAGATGGGAGCTGGCCTGAGCTCAAGGGAGAAGAATCGGGCCAAGCGTAAAGTCAAACTACTCCTGAAACAGCGCTCCAAGGAAAACAGCGACGCATCTTTGGGATCGAGGTGAGTAGTTTCCTAGGGTTGGGACGTTTCAACTGGTCATTTGTTTAACCGGTTAGTCGAAAAAAGGCCCTGTACACTATTGGTAAGATCGAAAAACACAATGTTCACAGATTCACACATAACTTACATGATTTGAAAGTAAGTAATGGTAGAAAGGGTTCCTTAAAATATTTCTGCCTAAAATGCTATCGTTTCTGAGAAACGAGTAAAACAATAGTAATTATCGCGCGTGATAATTTGAAAAAACAAAAAACACATAAGATCTCTTTTCACTATTTTCTCGTGACCTCGATGACCAATTGAGCTCAAACTTTCACAGGTTTGTTTGTTCATGCATATGTTGAATCACACAAAATGTTGACACTGATTTTGAGCTGTTACCAAAAGTGTACAATACCTTTAACCGTAAGCAATTGTTAAAATCCATTTCCAAATTTCCACAAATTTCAGTTGCGTACGTTTTATCAGGAGGATTAGGCAGTACCTATTCATTGCTGTTCCCACGAAGTGACCTACCGTAATTTTCTGCGGATAAGACGCGTCTTATCTGACTTTGAACAGCACAAAAACATCCCTGCGCCTTATCTACCGATGCGCCTTATCTACCCATGCGCCTTATCTACCCATGCGCCTTATCTACCCATGCGCCTTATCTACCCATGCGCCTTATCTACCGATGCACCTTATCTACCCATGCGCCTTATCTACCCATGCGCCTTATCTACCCATGCGCCTTATCTACCGATGCGCCTTATCTACCAATGCGCCTTATCTACCCATGCGCCTTATCTACCCATGCGCCTTATCTACCCATGCGCCTTATCTACCAATGCGCCTTATCTACCCATGCGCCTTATCTACCCATGCGCCTTATCTACCCATGCGCCTTATCTACCCATGCGCCTTATCTACCCATGCGCCTTATCTACCAATGCGCCTTATCTACCCATGCGCCTTATCTACCAATGCGCCTTATCTACCCATGCGCCTTATCTACCCATGCGCCTTATCTACCAATGCGCCTTATCTACCAATGCGCCTTATCTACCAATGCGCCTTATCTACCCATGCGCCTTATCTACCCATGCGCCTTATCTACCAATGCGCCTTATCTACCGATGCGCCTTATCTACCCATGCGCCTTATCTACCCATGCGCCTTATCTACCAATGCGCCTTATCTACTGATGCGCCTTATCTACCAATGCGCCTTATCTACCGATGCGCCTTATCTACCCGATGCGCCTTATCTACCCATGCGCCTTATCTACCCATGCGCCTTATCTACCGATGCGCCTTATCTACCCATGCGCCTTATCTACCCATGCGCCTTATCTACCCATGCGCCTTATCTACCCATGCGCCTTATCTACCGATGCGCCTTATCTGGTAACGCTTTATTTCAATGTGATGTTCAGTGTGTAAAATTTTATACTGTAAAATAATCCTTTCTTTCATCCGGAGTAATCCTACGTGTTATAATTTTATTAAAATCAAACCTTCACCGTACGCCCGTTGTGTAACTTTAAAAAAGCTTTGACGAAAACTTAACGAAGAACGAAGTCACTGGCCATGCTGCTGCCCACAATAATAACAATACCGGCGGGAACCAGCAACGACCAGCTTGTACACACTAGTCTATATTGTATGTTATCGTGTAATGCACTGTTAGATTTCGCCAACAGAGGGCGTCTGTTCTCATTGTGAAAATGTTGTTATGAGAGCGCCCTCTAGCGTTTGGTAGTTCTTTCATGTAGTGTGGCACGCAAAAATGCCTGAGAACAAAGACGAGCAGCTGATTCATTAGGAAACGTTAGCACAACGTTTTTGTGTGCGCGCTCGTTGGGTGAAAAGAAAAGCCATAAAGCTGTTTTTAGAAAAACAATCTTATAACGAAAATGAACACACACAAAATAAAAAAATAGAAGCGATGTTTTACTTACAATTGTGAATTACAACAAATAAAATCCCTTTATGTTTTGGTAAGTGTCCTCTACCAACACAATGACCCCCATAAGTGGTGATGTACCAACCTTGAATGGGTTTGCAAGCCTCTCATTCTGTAAACATCCTTGCACCTTATCTACGAATGCGCCAAGTGTCCTACCAACACAATGACCCCCCATAAGTGGTGATGTACCAACCTTGAATGGGTTTGCAAGCCTCTCATTCTGTAAACATCCTTGCACCTTATCTACCAATGCGCCAAGTGTCCTACCAACACAATGACCCCCCATAAGTGGTGATGTACCAACCTTGAATGGGTTTGCAAGCCTCTCATTCTGTAAACATCCTTGCGCCTTATCTACCAATGCGCCTTATCTGTTGGCGTTTTATTTTTTGGGGGTAATTTTAGGGGACCGCACCTTATGCACCCCGCGCCTTGTCTGCAGGAAATTACGGTACATGCTCCACAGCCAAATATTCTGTGCTTGGAGAAAACCACGGTTGAAATTGAACTATTTTTCAAACTGCTGTTTCGGAGACTGCTCACCATTTTTTGGGGGACATTTATCAATCTGACTTTTTCATTGGTACAGAATTGTCAAAATGTTTTCATTCTTGCAGCTGTTTTAATGAGTAATTAATGAGGAAATTACGGTACATGCTCCACAGCCAAATATTCTGTTCTTGGAGAAAGCCACGGTTGAAATTGAACTATTTTTCGAACTGCTGTTTCGGAGACTGCTCACCATTTTTTGGGACATTTATCAATCTGACTTTTTCATTGGTACAGAATTGTCAAAATGTTTTCATTCTTGCAGCTGTTTTAATGAGTAATTAATAAGGAAATTACGGTACATGCTCCACAGCCAAATATTCTGTTCTTGGAGAAAACCACGGTTGAAATTGAACTATTTTTCAAACTGCTGTTTCGGAGACTGCTCACCATTTTTGGGGACATTTATTAATCTGACTTCTTCATTGGTACAGAATTGTCAAAATGTTTTCATTCTTGCAGCTGTTTTAATGAGTAATTAATTCCTAAACACATAAAGTCACTTTGTGAAAACAAACTAACGAGATTTGTCTGCAGAGTGCTATGTACAAAACAACCAAATACTTGTGAACACGATAAGCTTCAATATGTCCAACTGATAGGTCACTTACTTGAAAATGTCAAAGTCTTACCATGCAAGTTTGGCACTGTGCCAATGCTATGTATACCATTGGATGAAGTGACGATACGTCACTTTGTGGACTGGTGGAAACACACAGCGAAAAACCTAGTAAAATGTTCGCCCCGGTGTTCCTGGTTTGATTGGCAGCATATTGCGCCACCGCACCTTGTAAACCATTACATTGTGCTATAAATGCATAGGTCTCATACTTCAAAAACGTAGCTCCACATACATGGCAGGTAAAAATACTGAGCGCCTTGTATCCTTTGGCAAAAGGCGCTATATAAATACAGTTATTATTATTATTATTATTATTATTATTATGTCAGTCTTTCTCAGGGGCCAATTTCATAGAGCTGCTTAAGCAGAAAAATATTGCTTAAGGATTTTCTGCTAAGCAGAAATCAGCAGGATACCAGTCACAAAATGTACATGTGACATGGTAGTCTGGTTGGTAACCTTATTCTGGTAAGCATAATTTTATTTTGCTTAGCTACTTTTTGTGCTTAAAGGAACATTACAGAATTGGTAATTGTAAAAATACTTTTGATCACAGATTTACATAAAAATTACACGGTCTAATGATGATGATACAGTGTAGTAGAAAACATCCCTTGAAATATTTCTGTCTGAAATGCCATATTTGATGAGAAATGAATAAACTGATTTTCCGATTGGAGTTTATTGCTCAGTGAGTGTTTTATTCATTTGTTGAACCTATTTGCAAATGTGGAATCGGTTTTTCACTATTTTCTCGTGACCCAGATGGCCGATCGATCTCAAACTTCTACAGGTTTGTCAGTTTATGTATATGGTGGATTACATAAAGTGCTTACACTGCCAGCAACTGTTTTGTTAGCAAAAACCAATTCTGTAATGTTCCTTTAAACAGCTCTATGAAATTGGGCCCAGTAGTGTAATGAAACTCTTCCATTTCAGGTCCTGAAATTTGCTGAAATTGTCAACAATATAATGAGTATAATATATTGTTAACCCTCTAGAGACCATAGTGGACACAAGGGGCTTGCACCAAAATGCCCATAGCGACCTCAAACAGGCACAATATTTGACGTACTTTCATTTACAGAAAGAGGTTGCAGTGAATTTCATGTCCAGAAATGACATTTTCTAATGTTTCCCATGTTGACTTACTATTTACATTTGTATAAAAAAACACCAGAATTTCTGTTTCATATTGTTTTGTTTGTTTACATTTTACTGAAAAAAAGTACCAAAATGAACAATAGTAACTGAATGGTCTTTTAAAGGGTTAATAATTTGTACAAAAATCAATGCCAAACATATCAGTCTTAAGTTAGCATAGACTGAAGGGCAATACAGTTCTTAATATTGTGGCGTGTCGTGGCCAAGCGGATAAGAGCACCGGACTCAAGCTCTGGGTGTGGGTTCCAGTCCAGGTCATGACGCAAGTTACTTACATAAATGCTCTGTCCTTCGGATGGGACATTAAGCCATAGGTTCTGTGTACTTCGATTGGTAGTGCACGTAAAAGAACCTAGAACACTTATCGTGGAACAGTAGTGGGTCACCCCGGTGTTTCTGGTTCACACAGAAAGCACCCTTGTTAACAGGCTTGTGAGCCACAGTGATTAAGTTCACATTATGAGGCATCCTTGGTTTCATTAATACCAGAAATGAATGAACTAAAAAGTAATACTGATAATGATATTCAATGCTTAAACTTTCTGGAAGAAATGATTCCAGTTGTTTCATCTCCTTTTCAAAACGTCTGAAAAAGTGTTACACTAGTTCACTGAACTTTGAAGGGTGTTTGTCCAAAGTCCAACTTCAATCCTGTAAACATCTTGATAGAACAGAATGAACGTCCGTATCGATGGCAAGGGATACTCAAGAATCCTGTTCAAGAAGTTCTTTATTCTATTTGTTTAAATTGAAACATTTCTCAATGAGTACGCAGACCTAGAAATTTGCAAACCGTGTTGATGGCTCAGTGTAGAGATATCCCTTAATTCCCAGGGACTAGAGGCCTCCCCCCTCCCCCCTCCCCCTGAAAACAAAAACAGAAAAAAGAAGTAAACATAGTCAGAAGTATCTGATTTTGTTTTGATTTTTGATTTTTTACTTTTTTTTTTTTTTTTTTGAGGGGGGGGGGGGGAGAACTTTTGCCACAACCATACATACTATGAGAAGTGACCACTCTCAGTTTGAAGTTAGTGAAGACGTATGTAGGTTGCCTCAACAGGGCAGGGGGGTCAGCTCGGATTTCGTGCATTCACTCCCCGCTCTCCAATCATACTGACATTACAGGGCAATTCTTTGTACATGCCTGGGAGTGTCGCGTTACCCTACCTACCCCCCCTCCCCCCCCCCCCCCCCCCGCCTTTAGAAATACAAGACCTTGCGTGTGAATGACATTGAGGTCTGCACTGTGTAATTCGAGACCGCGGCGCTTTACACGCCGGTCACCGTGCGGGGGTATTCATACTGCCGGCGTGGAGTTGGATAACGGCATTTTTACGAGTGTGTGAATATTTGCGTACGGCCGTGTGTGTGAGTGCGTCATCAAAACCAGATTATGATTTGAAAAGACCTCGCTTATTGTCCTCTGTCGCTTATTGTCCTCTGTCACTGGGGAACGCTCAGTGATGAACTGAGAAGGGGCAATTTTCTTCTATTCAGAGATCTCGGGGATCCCCCCCTCCCCCCCTCTCCTCTGAAATATGTTTTTGTCTGAGAATGTTGACGATCTGCTGATGATGCCAAGGCAATCGATTTTCTGAAAGTAGGTCAGTAGATTATGGCAGAGTTAAAGGTAGGGGTCATGGTTTGGTTTCTGTCGAGATAACGCTGAGTTACTGGCAAAATGATCAAGAAAGATACACTGGAAGTCACCTGGGAACATTTCAGTTGAATACAGTGGCTATTTGTTGAGAAGACGGCAACAAATTTTTACGGTATTTTTTATCAAGAATCCATCCATAATGTGCTCATGGCCCTAGAAACCGCATCTCTGGCCGTATTCCCTGGGCAGCATTCAATCGGAAAACATTGACAATCTTTAAAAGTCGCCTGCGCACAATCTTTGGGGAACGCTCAGTGATGAACTGAGAAGGGGCAATTTTCTTCTATTCAGAGATCTCGGGGATCCCCCCCACCCCCTCCCCCTCTCCTCTGAAATATGTTTTTGGCTGAGGTGTTTGAAGAATGTTGACGATCTGCTGATGATGCCAAGGCAATTCGATTTGTGAAAATGTTCTGAAAGTAGGTCGGTAGATTATGACAGAGTTAAAGGTAGGGTCATGGTTTGGTTTCTGTCGAGGTAACGCTGAGTTACTGGCAAAGTTATCAAGAAAGAGACACTAGAAGTCACCTGAGATTGTTTCAGTTGAGTTAAAGTGTCTATTTGTTGAGAAGACGGCAACAAATGTTTTACGGTATTTTTTATCAAGAATCCATCCATAATGTGCTCACGGCCCTAGAAACCGCATCCCTGGCCGTATTCCCTGGGCAGCATTCAAGCGGAAAACATTGAAAATCTTTAAAAGTCGCCTGCAGACAATCTTTGGAGATTTAAAAACTTGTTTACGTACTTTTATTGATTTCTATTCAAAAGAGGTCTTTTCAGATGAAATCATTTTGTATTTTGCTTAACTGCCATTACTACCATTTATATGGCGTGTCGTGGCCGAGCGGATAAGAGCACCAGACTCAAGCTCTGGTGGGGTGGTCAGCTGGTGTTTCTGTTCAGCAGAGTGTGGATTCGAGTCCAAGACACGAAAACCATTATTGCTTTGTCCTTTGGATGGGCTGCAAAGCCGTTGGTCTCGTTTGTTGTGTAATGCACGTAAAAGAACCCAGTGCACTTATCGAAAAGAGAAGGGGCTCGCCCCGGCGTTCCTGGTTTGATTGGCAGCATATTGCGCCACAGCATCTTGTAAACCATTACATGGTGCTATGTAATAGGTCTAATACTTCAAAAACGTAGCTCCACAATACCTTGCAGGAAAATACTGAATGTTAAGCGCTTAGAGGCTGGCCCGCAGTAGGCGCTATACAAATACGTTATTATTATTATGATTCTTGCAGCACTAGATCCCAAGGAGAGGCTCGTTAGATGCATCTCCTGCAGAAGCGGCTTGGCTTTCTTTATAAAAAGTAGGCTTTCGGATAAATATTATACAATTTCTTTTCAAGGCCATGATGAAAGTTTAACCCCTAACCTTCAAAGGCAGTGGACACTATTGGTAAAATTACTCAAAATAATTATTAGCATAAAACCTTACTTGGTAACGAGTAATGGGGAGAGGTTGACAGTATAAAACATTGTGAGAAACGGCTCCCTCTGAAGTGACATAGTTTTCGAGAAAGAAGTAATTTTCCATGAATTTGATTTCGAGACCTCAGAATTAGAAGTTGAGGTTTCGAAATCAAACATCTGAAAGCACACAACTTCGTGTGACAAGGGTGTTCGACGACCAATTGAGCTCAAGCTTTTACAGGTTTGTTATTTTATCCATATGTTGAGATACACCAAGTGAGAAGACTGGTCTTTGACAAACTACCAATAGTGTCCAGTGTCTTTAAAGGCGTCAAAGGTTTTATAATAAGTGAAGACTCAAGGGTTTTTCAAATGTTAACCCTCTTGCTGTCTGACCATTCAATACCATTCAAGTGGTTTTGAAAGATAGATAAACTATGCCAGCCTGAAATATGATACCATGAGGGAATGCATATGTACACAGTACACAGTTACATGTAGTTCTGTGCACAGTTGTGCCACCGTACACAACCTTGGCAGTCGAGTGGTTTCAAATGGTTGGTCAACTCACAGGAAAATGTTGTCAAGAGTCACTGACAGTAGGAGGGTTAAGCAGCTATATGAAAGCACTATAATGGTCTTGAGACGGTTTCAAGATGGTTGAGATCGAGACCAGGGCCCAATTTCATAGAGCTGCTTAAGCACAAAAAGTAGCTAAGCACAACAAAATTATGCTTACCAGAATAAGGTTACCAGCCAAACTACCATATGACGTGTACAATTTGTAACTGGTGTCCTGCTCATTTCTGCTTAGCAGGTAATTGTTAAGCAATATTTTCTGCTTAAGCAGCTCTATGAAATTGGGCCCTGCAACACTGGTGCACACATAACCTTGGTATTTACAGAGTAAGACTTAGATGAACGATGGAAAACTCGTGAACAAGGCATGTGCTCTTTCATTTTTAATGAACTGTTTAGCTAGGTTCCGAACGGCCAAAACATTACTGTAAACTATTACTATATCTTTCTGGTAATGAAAGTGGTGTGTCATGGCCGAGTACATTGGACTCTAGTTCTGATGGCCGAATCATCTGAGTGTGGGTTCTATTCCGGGTCGTGACGCTTTGTCATTTAGCAAGGCACTTTACCATAATTAGCTTCTCTTCACCCAGGTGTATAGATGGGAACCCGAGAGGGCTGAGACAGTCTTGTGTTGGATTAACCCCAATTTAAGCAGCTTGGTGTTGTAATGCTCAACAGTGAGTTGAGAAAGTTACTGGATTGGTCTGAAAATATGCCTGATGAACAGGACTAATAGGCGTTTTAAATCACCTTGGTCTAGCTACTAGGATATGTGTGCTATTCAATTCAATTCAATTCAACTGGACATTTATTTCCATATTGCAAAATTTACATACAATTAATATAAAAAATATCTATTGAACAAAGGTGTTTAAATGACCTAGAGAATAATAATTTAGTTAAAAGAGACTCAATGAAGCAGAGGCAAATATGGAGGCATATTCAAAAGACAGAGTCTTGTAGAGAAATGCCTTATCCCTCTTGCTGTCTGACCATTCAATACCATTCAAGTGGTTTTGAATGATAGATAAACTATGCCAGCCTGAAATATGATACCATGAGGGAATGCATGTACACAGTACACAGTTTAGTTCTGTGCACAGTTGTGCCACCGTACACAACCTTGGCAGTGGAATGGTTTCAAATGGTTGGTCAACTCACTGGAAAATGTTGCCAAGAGTCACTGACAGTAGGAGGGTTAAACAACAAAAGACTAGATTTCTGAACGGAACTTAAATTTACAACAAAACATACATACAGACAGGGACGTAACAGGACAAACAAAAAAAGGACAATGCTACATAAGATTAGAGTCAAGTATTATTATTATTTAACAAGGGACCCTCAAAAGTCACCGGGGTCATAGAGGTCACAGAGGTGAAAGACAGTGAGGAAACCACTGAGCCAACCTAAACGCCCTCAACATCATCTTGCGGTCAGTTCACTACACTCAGGAAAATGTTTGACTCTTATTCTTCATATCCTACCTTTTTGTTCAGGTGCAGGAGCAACATCATCTTGCGGTCAGTTCACTACACTCAGAAAAATGTTTGACTCTTATTCTTCATATCCTACCCTTTTTGTTCAGGTGCAGGGAGCGTATTTTTTTTATTTTGTGGTCTTTTTTTGTTTTTTTCAGTATGGAAATTATAAATGAAGAACCCGCCAACAAGAAGTGTAAGATCGTCAAACTAGCGAGCCAGTCTTCTTTCAATGACAAACTGCAGACGGACCAACCAACAGATGGCAGCATCTTCTACGAGGAGGTAACGTATGAAGCCCCTCCCATTGTCTCCCATTGTCTAACCCTAACCCTAACCTTTTCAATGAGAGCAAGAACATCTGGGTTTGTCTCAAGAATGCAGCGCTGGAAGATGTGCCTCAAGGCATCCTGCAGAATCGGTGGCAGCCAAACACCAGTGGGAACCTAAAATGTAATAAGGAACAGTATAGACCATGTTACATTTGTTTACAGAGTGGTGACCTTGTACGTTATAATGCTATTCCTGACGGGCAAGATGCTACACAGGCTCAATGGGAAAATTTATATTTTGTGTCATAAATTTCACATAAAATTCAAAATTTACAAAAGCAACAGCTGTACAGCTTTTGAGATGTCACCCCTTACAAATGTGCCCGCCGGTAGTCCAGGCTCTGTGGCTCTTTTGTAAACATGTGATGTCACAGGTCACATCGTCTAAACGTTTGGTAATCACTCTTAAAGGAACGTTACAGAATTGGTTTTTGCAAAAACAAAACAGTTGCTGGCAGTGTAATCACTTTATGTAATCCACCATATACATAAACTGACAAACCTGTAGAAGTTTGAGATCGATCGGCCGTCTGGGTCACGAGAAAATAGTGCTAAACCGTTTACAAGTTTGCATGTGTTTCAATGCATGAATAAAACGCTCATGAGCGATAAACTCCAATCGGAAATTTGTTTGATTTATTTCTCATCAAATATGGCATTTCAGACAGAAATATTTCAAGGGATGTTTTCTACTATCATCATCATTAGACCATGTAAGTTTTATGTAAATCTGTGACCAAAAGTATATTTTACAATTACCAATTCTGTAATGTTCCTTTAAAATTAACGGCAGTAAAAACTTACTTGGTTAGAAGTACGGCGGCTTTCGATAGTATAAAGCATTTTGAGAATCATTTCACTTCGGAGTAATGTGGTTTACTTGGTTTATGGAAAAATATATCAGTTTTTATCAGAACAAAATTTAATTTGAGAAGCGTTTCTGTCAGAAACGTTTCTAAGACTCTGTATTCCAATTGCGGATTATTCTTCCTGCGTGGACATAACCGCTACGGATTTTCGGAGATATCTCAAAAATGCTACCACCTTTTGAAATGATATTTTCACAGGTTAGCTTTATTGTATATATCTACATGAACATAGGATTAAAACAATCGAACGGTTCCAAAAACCAAAGGTATACTTTGCCTTTAATCACTTGATGTTGGATGACGTCTTATTATGCTAATGTGCACAGCCACAATCATGGGTACACTTTTTGTTACAAAGACACCAAAAAAACAACACATAAATATTGAGTTAACTCTTTGCAGATCTTGTTTTCGACAAACTCAAGTACTTTCTACTCTTCATTCACACAGCGCTGGTTAATGAATTCTACAAACAACATTGTAATAACTGGTACATCACTGGTGTTCAAACTGTTGTTGATAACATGGACACGAAAAAAAATGTGTACCCATGATTGTGGCTGTGCACTAAACTTTCAAGACTGAATAACCGTGGACGGTTACGTTTAAGAACAGGTGTGGAACGCCCTCTTTTGGTTTGCGGTCGGTCATGTCGGTTGACTTATAATTTCACCCCGTACATTCCATTGTGTAGCGAGCCAAGTATGCACTGCACGTGCCACCGTTGTATCCCCCGTACACAAAGATGGACAAAGGGTACTGGATTTCATGCTCAAAATCTTTTCTATAACAAAAGAAAAGTAACGTTATTGTTCTTTTGTTAGGCGCTGTGTACTCAGTGCTTTCCCAAGTCATAAACAAAAATCCACTAGGCATATTACTCGGGTGGGATTCAAACCCACGACCTAAACCTAAACACAAATAATATTCTTTATCCCGATTTGCAAATTTAACATCTATTCAAGAAAATATAGTTAAAAGGAACATGACAGAATTGGTAAAAAAAAACTTGTAAAATATACTTGTTGATCACAGATTTACATAAAACTTACACGGTCTAATGATGAGGATAGTAGAAAACATCCCTTGAAATATTTCTGTCTGAAATGCCATATTTGATGAGAAATTAATAAACTAATTTTCCGATTGGAGTTTATCGCTCAGTGAGCGTTTTATTCATTTGTTGAATCTATATGGTTTCATGCAAATGTGTAATCGGTTTTTCACTATTTTCACGTGACCCAGATGGCCGATTGATCTCAAACTTCAACAGGTTGGTCAGTTTATGTATATGGTGGATTACATAAAGTGCTTACACTGCCAGCAACTGTTTTGTTAGCAAAAACCAATTCTGTAATGTTCCTTTAAAATGCAAGGGTAACATAACATTATCTGAGGAGACCTCAAGAACGAAAGTTTTTCATGTTTAGCTATTAAAAGCATTGAGTAATTTCATCGAACATACTTTGTCCCAACTCAGCATACAATGGGCAATCAATAATAAAAAATATGTAAATTTCATTTTCAATGTTTATTTGTTGCAATAATGACACTGATAGCAACTGCATTTATAATGTAAATTCTTTGTGGAAGGTGAACTGTATGTAATTGAGGAGACCCTGGGAATGTTAGTGGACTGATTTGCAGGAAATTCCTGATTTTATTTTAATTTTTCCTGTTCTGCGGCTCCCCTGTCTGAGCGCCTACACATGTATATAACACCTCACAGGAGAAAAAGGTTTCGAAAGCTCTGATTCTATTTCAATCTTAATCATGCAGTTTTGAAACTGGGAAAAAATGTGTCAGAAAAATAAGCCTGTGCCTTAGATTGCTCATCGACTGTCATAAAAATCAAAATACTTCGCTCGGCCCCAGCGGCCTATCCAGGACCGCTGGGATGGGCTAATCAGCTTGCACAGATTCTTGTTCAGAAAGTACGTCATGCGTGCAGTGCTTGCAGTGTGAGTGTGATGCATGATGGGACTGAGCATAAACCAATGAGCGTGCTTGATACGTTTGCCCATCCCAGCGCCTTTGGTTTTAAGGCAAGGCGCTGGGGACGAGCGAATCAAAATACCTGAACCATTTATACTGTTTTGCTTTACACAGACTATTGTAGCTGAGAGGTTGTACTTTAGTTCTTCACCCGTAATAATTCCTTAAAAAGTAATGTTCCAACAATGTCCAAAAGTTTTGTTAAAGGTATTGTACACTTTTGGTAACAGCTCAAAATCAGTGTCCACATTTTGTGTGATTAAACATATGCATGAACAAACAAACCTGTGAAAGTTTGAGCTCAATTGGTCATCGAGGTCACGAGAAAATAGTGAAAAGAGACCTCATGTGTTTTCTGTTTTTTCAAATTATCGCGCGCGATAATTACTATTGTTTTACTCGTTTCTCAGAAACGATAGCATTTTAGGCAGAAATATTTTAAGGAACCCTTTCTACCATTACTTTAAATCATGTAAGTTATGTGTGAATCTGTGAACATTGTGTTTTTTGATCTTACCAATAGTGTACAGGGCCTTTAAAGGCAAAGTATACCTTTGGATTTTGGAACCGTTCGATTGTTTTAATCCTATATAAATGTAGATATATACAATAAAACTAACCTGTGAAAGTATAATTTCAAAAGGTGGCAGCGTTTTTTGAGATATTGCTGAAAATCCGGAGCGGTTATGTCCACGCAAGAAGAATAATCCGCGATTGGAATACACAATCTGAGAAACAGTTCTGGCAGAAACGCTTCTCAGATTCAAATTTTTTCTGATACTGATAAAAACTGATATATTTTTTCCATAACCACATTACTCCAAAGTGAAATGATTCTCAAAATGCTTTATACTACCGAAAGCTGCTGTACTTCTAACCAAGTCAGTTTCTATTGCCAATAGTTTCAAGAGTGATTAGGAAACGTGTACCTTCCCTTTAAATGATATGTTTGTATCTTTCAGTAAGAAAGCTTGTACAGACAGTTCGATCATGTCATAAGTTCCATGCTGCGCAGTTGATGAACCACCAAACCTACCTAACCCTGACCCCTACCCCTACCACATCCCCACCCCTACTCCTACCACATCCCCACCCCTACTCCTACCCTAACCCTAATCCCAACCCCAACCCTAACCCTAACCCAATAAATCAACTGATCATGCAAAACCGTTCCTGCACAATTATTTTTGGAGCAACAGGTTTGCAAGAATTGGTGATTGCGAAGGAAGGCGGTGATCGGGAAGGAAGGGCGTTATCGCTCAATAGCACAAACAAAAACAAAAACACTTCCTTGTGCGACTGCCCGATAGCTGCACAATTAACTGATGGCTGCTCAAATGATGATCGCCCAATTAAACAGAATGCGCCAAACATATACATGTAGTTTAATCATGTTAATAGATGTTAAATTTGCAGGATAAAGAATATTATTTGGATTTACCCTTTCACCGATGTGTGTAAAGCACTGTATACTCAGAACCAAATAATATTCTTTATCCCCAGTGCATATTTAACATCTATTAAAGGTATTGTACACTTTTGGTAACAGCTCAAAATCAGTGTCCACATTTTGTGCGATTAAACATATGCATGAACAAACAAACCTGTGAAAGTTTGAGCTCAATTGGTCATCGAGGCCACGAGAAAATAGTGTAAAGAGATCTTATGTGTTTTCTGTTTTTTCAAATTATCGCGCGCGATAATTACTATTGTTTTACTCGTTTCTCAGAAACGATAGCATTTTAGGCAGAAATATTTTAAGAAACCCTTTCTACCATTACTTACTTTAAATCATGTAAGTTATGTGTGAATCTGTGAACATTGTGTTTTTCGATCTTACCAATAGTGTACAGGGCCTTTAAGTTGTTGCGGTACCCATTGTTAAAATATAGGATTCAAACTGCCTCTAGCTACCGGGTAATCTCGGTGGTCCAGTTGGTAAGACATCTGCTCTAGAATGGCAAAAGGTCGTGGGTTCGAATCCCACCCGAGTAATATGCCTGTGGATTTTTGTTCACAGAACTCGGGGGAAGTACTGAGTAGGGTAAACTGGGGTAAAAACGCCCGTTTTTTAAGTTTTAGTTAAATATCTCAGAACTTCTTGGAGACACAGAGAAATTAATGTGTGGTTTTATCCATTACATATCTCCTCTATTGTGTGCAAATTATAGTCACTATGTTGAAAAAGTGAAATTTTCCACCCTTTTTGGATGGAAGTTTGGCGGGCGTTTTTACCCGGGTCTCGGGGTAAAAACGCCCGCCCGCCCAGAGGTCGCTATATGACAGGTTTCTTTTGTAATGGAATCATATTTATTAAATTAATTCAATATTGAGGGATACTACATTAACTGCAAACAACTTTTCAAACACAGTTGGTTCATTATAACTACAAACTCAATCATTTTAAACCGATAACTTTATGTGGTATGTTGAAACATTATCATTCATAATTCACGCACAATAAACTTGAACACTTATTTTATGTACCAACTTAGAAAGGTCTAAGGTTAACTCCAGCAAGGCTTCATTGGTCTGAGGAAATCATCCCAGAAGCTCCTGGTGCTGATTTCACAAAGCACTAAGATTCATCTTAAGATGAGTTGTCAGCGATACAATTTTTAGTGTGACATCACACCTAGCTTAGCAAGTAAGATGTGCATTTAAGCTTGCGAATGTACATTGACGGTAAGAGAGAGATTTTGTCACATGACCGCAGTGTGATGACTATTGACTACACAACACACATTTAAACAGGAATAGGCCTACTGGTGTAACAGAAACAGTCAATTGGAAAGAGATGAGAGCACACAGGACACCAAGAGATGAACAACGAAGAGGGTGACAAGGGGGGGGGGGTAGAGGGAAGGAGCTGGTATGACCACAAGAGGTTGGAAACACAAAACACAATACCAAAGGTGGCAAGGGGGTTAGTTAGTTAATGAGGCAGACTAAAAATGTGTACATCTGTGGGGATAAGGAGAAGGCAAAGACAAAAGGTTATTAGCCGTTTCTTTTTGGATGTTCAGACCAATGGGGTTGAATGATCTGGATGCACTTTATCCACAGTTTCTCCCTACTCAGGTGAACAGTTTCTCTGTTGTTACCTAGTGCCTTAATGCCCTGTGAAATCATGGCAGAAATAGTCCTATTCATGAAGTTATAATATTTAGGCCAAATCATTCAACGTAATCTTTTAATGCCGTTTGCAGTGGTACTTAGCATGAAGGAAAGTTATTTGTGAAAAAAATCAAATACGTCACAATAAACTTTGCAAATTTTAATTGAACCTTAACCTAATTGATCAAACCTGAATAAAAAAATATAAGAAATACACAGTTTTATATATAATAGGCTTCTAAAAGTGAATATAAATTTAAAATATGGCTGTTAGTTACTAATATTGAGGGTTTTTTTTAAGATTAATGAGGCTTTAATGGAGTTCGATGTTAAGGATGCTACTGGGCGTTTTTACCCCGAGGTACTTGATTTATCCTGGGGTAAAAACGCCCACTTACAAAACAATGTTAAGCAAATATTAAAATTGATTTTAATATTTTGATCATTTATTATTGTGTAGTTAACCCATCTTAACAAATATCAACTAAAGAATAATAAAAAAATAAAACAATGTGCTGTTTTTATTTTGTTTTAAGTGAAATACGTTAAACCTTCAACAGTCATTTTTCAAAACTTTTTTTTCCGAATTTTTTTTAACAGCACCTATGCACCCTTAAAATATGTTAATGAGTTTAATTATTCTTTTCATGTTTTTTGCCATGCATAGTAACTATTAGAAATATATTTCATTTAGTAATTCTATGTGTCTTTTTTTACTAGCAATAGAAACAAGTCAAGTGGGCGTTTTTACCCCATGGGCGTTTTTACCCCAGTTTACCCTATACAGTGCTTTACACACATCGGTGAAAGGGTAAAACCAAACAGGGCTTGAATTTGGGGGAAAAACCCACAAGACCGCAGGGCTTGTAGCTCAAAATATTTACTGGACCGGAATTTTGAGTACAAGACCAGAATTGAAGTAAGAAGAAAAATGCCTACAAAGGTTAATAATTGAACTGTTTGAATTTGTAAACGCACTAAGAGAAGATTTATCTCATTTGTATATTATGGGTAAGTAGTCTTCGATAATCAACAGAATTGTGTTTATCAGATGGAAGGTCAACATTTGAACACAAACACAAGACAGCCGGACTTGTCCGGACATGAGATTACTGGTCCGATGCTAAAATCACTGGCCTCGGGCCAGCGGTCCAGTGTAAAATATGAGCCCTGATATACATGTAGTAATTCAATGCATCTATTCACAATTTTTGCATCATTGATAAGGAACAATATCATCTTATTGATTTGACCACAGCCTGGGGAATGGCCCTTTGCCTCGTTGTGTGAGCAGCTCAGCAATGACCTCTTCCATCAATCCTGGGAGATCCGGCACGGGGCAGCCACCGGTATCAGGGAGGTAGTCAAAGTTCATGGCCACAGTGCCGGCAAGTCAGTTGACCATCCCTTGGACCAGGTAAGATAAATGCTACTCAGCTTTCTATGATAATAATAATAACTAGACATGATTGCATTTGTGCACAAATGCCGAGCTGTTTCGCCAATAACATTTTCAAACTACTCAAGTAAATATGAAAGTCTTTTTGTATTCAAAGCAGTTATGACGTAACAAGCCTGTTAAAAAAAGAATTTAGATTATACAATGTCCAGTTAGCAATTTATGACTTAAAGGTGCAAAAAGTTTTTAAAAAATCATTAAAAATCATGTGATGACGTCATCATGACGTCATTTCAGAATTTCAAGAACTTGCCAATATCTAACAACCTACCGAGTTTCAACATGATCGCAGTAATACTTCGGGAGATATCGTCTTCGAAAAAGGCACCTTTAATGCCACGTCACGTGACCCCCGATGACGTCATTGATCTGAAACTTCACACATATGATGGCTGCCTGACAGTCAACATATGTGTAAATTTTGAAGTGATTATACAAAACTTCCCCACACATCTTCAAAAAGTCCATTTTGAACAGTTTTCAACCTGCCGCTAGAGGGCGCTTGGTGTATCATGACGTCATCTGTATTTTTTTTAAATGCAAACCCTTGCCAGACACTAACATTGTTGAAAGCATGTTCATAACATTTAGCACTTTTGAATTACAAGGCACTTCCAGTTTCGACCGGAAGTAGAGGTCATGTGAGGTCACGCACACTGAATAAAATGAAGACCTAATTTATCCCTATACAATGCCGCAAACAGAAACCTACGGTCTCTTGTGGCTGATTTGATACGGATTTTCAAATATTTAAAATAGAAACCTTTAAGATGACGAGTGATGACGTCATCATGACATTATTGTTTTAGGATCATTATTGCACCAATGCCTTTCATCACTGAAAGTGATGCTACGCTGCGCAAAACAGCTAATAATAATAATATTAGAGTCTTCTTATATAGTGCTCATATCCATCACTCGGTGACGCTCAAGGCGCTTCAACATTCAGTATTTCCTGCAAGGTATTGTGGAGCTACGTTTTTGAAGTATTAGATCTATTCCTTTACATAGCACCATGTAATGGTTTACAAGGTGCTGTGGCGCAATATGCAGCCAATCAAACCAGGAACACCGGGGCGAACCCCTTCCTCTTTTCGATAAGTGCACTGGGTTCTTTTACGTGCATTACACAACACACAGGACCAACGGCTATACATGTACGTCCCATCCGAAGGACGCAGCAATAATGGTTAAGGGTCTTGCTTAAGGACGCAAGTGTCACGACCGGGACTCGAACCCACACTCTGCTGAACAGAAACACCAGAGCTTGAGTCCGGTGCTCTTATCCGCTCGGCCACGACTCGCCTCGGATGCATTCATCATGTAGCATTTGGGTTCTCTCCCATGCACAAGCCGATACACCTGAGTTGCGTGCAGGTATGCGCAAATTTCTGCCGATACACAAAAATAAATAGTAATTTATTACTTTTTTGTGGGGGAGGGTGGGCAAATTCAGATCAGTTTCACAAAATTCAGATCAATTTCACATAAAAAACCCCATGTAGAAAGCTCCAGATTGAACAGTTGGGCTTTTACTGTACAGTAGGGCATTTACATGTTGTGTAATGCTGTTACATGGTTGTACCCGCAAGTTCACTATTTATTTATTCATAGTTACTTCTTAAGATTATAGGAAGTTCAGATTTTAGTGAAATGCATTTCTTTGCTTGTTTTGCAGCAAGAGAGTTTGAACCAGATGTGGATGGAGGACATGTCCCTGAGATTACTGTGTGTTCTGGCCCTGGATCGCTTTGGAGATTTCGTCTCTGATGAGGTAAAATAGAAACCAAAATAACCCAAAAAGTTTATTAGATGTTAATTTTTCATCGGGGATAAAGAATATTCTTAGATTTTTTGCCCTTACACCGATGTGTATTAAGAACTACCTCTGCCACATATCAGACCTGGGCCCAGTTTCATAGAGCTGCTTAAGCACAAAAGGTAGCTGAGCACAACACAATTTTGCTTACCAGAATAAGGTTACCAACCAAAGTACCATGTCATATGTACAATCTGTGGCTGGTATCCTGCTTATTTGTGCTGAGAAGAAGGTTGCTAAGCATAATTCCCTGCTTAAGCAGCTCTGTGGAATTGGGCCAAGGCATTGTTACTCAGCGTTTATTATTATTACTATGAATATACATTTCTGGTAATGAAACCAAGGATGCCTCATAAGTGAACTTAATCACTGTAGCTCACAAGCCTGAGGAAACCTGTAAACTAGGGTGCTTGCTATGTGAACCAGAAACACTGGGGTTAACCCCTACTCTTCCACAATAAGTGTACTGGGTTCTTCTACGTGCACCACCAGTCCTAGTACACGGGACCTACGGCTTAATGCCCCATCCGAAGGACATAGCAATTATGGTAAAGTATCTTGCTCTGAGACACAAGTGTCGTGACCGGGACTCGAACCCACACTCTGTTGATCAGAAACACTGGAGCTTGAGTCCAGTGCCCTTAACCGCTCGGCCACAACATGACACAGGGTTACTACGGGAAACCTGCGCCACAGCCCAGGGAGTTGAGGGTTGGTAGGGGGGAGGGGGAGCCGTTATAATGCAGGCCTTGCGCTTAAGCTTTTTGTGAAGTAGCCCGCCGGGCCAGTAAACTGTGTATTTTACTATCCCCCAGGAAGTTTTAGTAGCCCAGATATAAACAGGAATTGCCATACAAATGTAATGTTCTGATGTGTTAAGGATTAATGATCAAATGAAGTTATATTCACACACTCAATAACGATTAACACATTTTATACATTAGTTGTTTACATTTGAAAAGGAAGAATTTAGCATTTGAAAACAAGTAGGTTGCACAGTTATTAGTAGCCCACAGGGCAAGTTGAGAAGTGGTGTTTACTAGCCCATAGCATTTTTTACTAGACAATGTACGCCGGGCTAGTGTTAAGGGCGAGCCCTGTAATGTATCATATATGACAAAAGTAGTTCTTATCCATTGTATTTTTGTACAGGTTGTCGCTCCAGTGAGAGATAGGACTAGTCCTACGTACTGGTCCTAACTTAGGACTAGTCCTATCTCTTACCATTGCCTAGGACTAGTTTTAAGTTAGGAAGAGTTTTGTGAAATCGACCCCAGGGAGTTGAGGGTTGGTAGGGCATGTGTAGGGGGGAGGGGGAGCCGTTATAATGTATCATATATGACAAATAGTTCTTATCCGTTGTATTTTTGTGTACAGGTTGTCGCTCCAGTGAGAGAGACCTGTGCCCAAGCCCTTGGAGTGGTGCTACACCACATGACCACCAGTGGTGTCAACGGTGTACTGGGGGTTCTACTACAGCTCTTATCACAGAACCAGTGGGAGGTCAGACACGGTGGCCTGCTGGGAATGAAATACCTCCTAGCTGTCAGGAAGGTGCGCCATTTCACTTCTTTTTTAAGATGTAGGCCCTTAAAATAAAGGGATCGGGTTGGCCGGTTGTGCTTAGCTACTTTTTCGCTACTTAGAAGGTTGGGTAATACTTTGGTAATGACCCCCCCCCCCCAAAAAAAAACAAGTATAATTTCTATCCGAAAGCTTGCTCATCAGGATATGCTTACTACCATTAGGTAGTAGATTAGGTAGTAGATGCTTACTACCATTAGGTAGTAGATGCTTACTACCATTAGGTATTAGACAGCGGCAGCGCTACGGGGGGAGGGGGGGGGCAAATGCCCCCCCAGTAATTTGTTTTGCCCCCCAGTTTGCCCCCCCCCCCCCAGTTTTTTCCCCGATGGTGGAAATTGAGTTTAATCCCAAACGATTGCACCCAATTTGTTACAATGTTGTTTGCGCTGTAAATAATAAACTCAATTTCATCCATCATAATTAGCTGGCACCATCAAAAAAGCCCAATACACTTTCCGTCCCCGGTAAATGTTAATAAAATGTGGATTTATTTATCTGTACAAGCTTGGAAACTTGCTATAAATAGAAATGCATTGTCTGCCCAAAACCGTAAGCAGCCATTGTACACGCAGTTCGCACAACACGTCACATTCACACAGTGCAGATCTTATTTCTGGAGTGAATTGTAGGCTTATACAGTACATTATAGACTTTTGTTTGCCCCCCTAAATTTAAGTTTTCCCCCCTCTTGCCCCCCCCCCCAGATTAACAGGTCTGGTGCCGCCACTGGTAGTAGATGCTTACTACCATTAGGTAGTAGATGCTTACTACCATTAGGTAGTAGATGCTTACTACCATTAGGTAGTAGACGCTTACTACCATTAGGTAGTAGATGCTTACTACCATTAGGTAGTAGATGCTTACTACCATTAGGTAGTAGATGCTTACTACCATTAGGTAGTAGACGCTTACTACCATTAGGTAGTAGATGCTTACTACCATTAGGCAGTAGATGCTTACTACCATTAGGCAGTAGATGCTTAACTGCCATTAGGCAGTAGATGCTTACTACCATTAGGTAGTAGATGCTTACTACCAATAGGTAGTAAGCATCCTGATTAGAAATCAACGAAAAGTATGTCAACAGATTTAGAAACTCCAAAGCTCACCTCAAAGCTTGTGTTTTTGAAGGTTCAAATTTCCGTGGTGTCCGTTTGTGAATGCTGCAGCCAGAGATGCGGTTGGTACCCGCGTCACCCCCGCTAGATGAGATGAAAAAAACATGACCATAAAAATACCAGGAGATTCCAGGTCTAGTGATCAGGGGGGAAATTGCAAGCTATTTTTTAGGAATTTTCTCATTTCGCAAATCTCATTCCAGATGTATGTAATTTGAAAAACTGGGGGGGGGGGGTAGAAAGAGATTTGTAGGTAGAGAACAGATTTCAATTTGGTTTGTACACCTGAAATAAGCTTTGAAGATAAGCCGTGGTCTATAGACCATGTGACCTGTGACATCACATGTTTACAAAAGAGCCACAGAGCCTGGACTTCATACAGGCACAGTTTGTACACAGCTCAATGGAAGAATACAACAAATCTTATGTTTTATGGAGATCGCACTGTCTGATTTTTCTCAACTTTTGATATGAAGAAAGGGGGGCATCTCAAAAGCTGTACAGCTGTTGCTTTTGTAAGTCTTGAATTTATGTGAAAATGATGACACAAAATTTAATTTTCCTTTAAGGCCTGTGTAGTATCTTGCCCGTCAGGAAATGCATTAGAATGTACAAGGTCACCACTCTGTAAACAAAGGTAACATGGTCTCTACCATGGATGTAGTGAATCTATTTGTTTGTTTCGTTTACATTTGAAGGAAATGACGGATGAGTTGTTGCCGGTGGTTTTGCCGTCGGTGGTCCAGGGCCTGCAGGACGTCGACGACGACGTGAGGGCTGTAGCTGCAGCCGCCCTCAACCCTGTCGCCGCTGCTCTGATCAGAGTGTGCTATGCACAGGTAAGGAGTATTGAGAACTCTAAGAGAAAAAAACCCAAACTCTAGGACAGTTATTCTGATTGGTCGAGAGGGGATCACACGGCCATGTTTAAACATGCAATATATACACTGTGGCGTGTCGTGGCCGAGCAGATAAGAGCACCGGACTCAAGCTCTGGTGTTTCTGTTCAGCAGAGTGTGGGTTCGAGTCCCAGTCGTGACACTTGTGTCCTTAAGCAAGACACTTAACCATTATTGCTTCGTCCTTCGGATGGGACGTAAAGCCGTTGGTCCCGTGTGTTGTGTAATGCACGTAAAAGAACCCAGTGCACTTATCGAAAAGAGAAGGGGTTCGCCCCGGTGTTCCTGGTTTGATTGGCAGCATATTGCGCCACCGCACCTTGTAAACCATTACACTGTGCTATAAATGCATATGTCTCATACTTCAAAACGTAGCCTCCACATACATGGCAGGTAAAAATACTGAGCGCTTTGTATCCTTTGGCAAAAGGCGCTATATAAATACAGTTATTATTATTATTATTATTTTAAACATGGCCTGAGGAAATTGTGTCAGAAGAGGGCGCTATCAGATGATTGCATGAAACGTGCAAATTTCACAGCCCAATTTAGGTAGGTTGCATATTTGGTAGGTTGCATGTTTGGCTTGCGCAAGTTTGGAACTGGTGTGCAATAGTTTGAAACTTAACTGTGCAATTTCGAAACTTGGGCGGGAGCTACTTAACTTAGCACTCAACATGGCAGAGAAACTGAGTGCAGAGTCGTGTGTTCTCAACTTTTGAAGGTTTATAATGGAAAGGTATTTATGAATGGGAATAAAAGAGTAGTGACTCAGTCTTAAATAGATGTTTAAAATCTTGCAGGGTCGTGGCCGTGTGATACAGGATCGAGCCCACGACTGGTTTTAAAGGCAAAGTATACCTTTGGTTTTTGGGACCGTTTGATTGTTTTAGTCCAATATAAATGTTGATATATGCAATAAAACTAATCTGTGAAAGTTTCATTTCAAAAGGTGGTCGCGACTTTTGAATTATTCCCAAAATTCACAGCGAACGTGAACACGCATAAAGAATAATCCCTAATGGGAATACACAATCTGAGAATCGTTTCTGTCTCAGATTCAAATTTCGGGGGATAAAAAACTGACATCTTTTTCCATATCCACATTATTTGGAATTGAAATATTTCTCAAAATGCTTAATACTATCGAAAGTTGCTGACCAAGTAAGTTTTCATTGCCATTAATTTTTAGAGTGATTACCAATCCTATACCTTCCCTTTAAATGGGCGTTTTAAATCTCAGTCTTTCATTCTCTTATTAAGATTGATGTCCCCAACATAAAAATACGGTAGTCCAGTTGCTCCCAAACCAAGAGGAAGACCCTGAGCATATACTCTAGAGGTGTTTTCTTAACTGTTTTTAAGATTCACACATAACTTACATGATTTAAAGTAAGTCATGGTAGAAAGAGTTCCTTAAAATATTTCTGCCTAAAATGCTATCGTTTCTGAGAAATGAGTAAAACAACAGTTTTGATCACGCGTGGTAAAAACTCAATGTTTGAAAAAACAGAAAACACATAAGGGGCCGATTTCACAAAGAGATAAGACTAGTCTTATCTGAAGTTAGGACTAGTAACTGGTGTTAACTTAAGATTATAGTCCTATCTCTTAGCATTGCCTAGGACTAGTCCTAAGTTTGGAAGAGTTTTGTGAAATCGACCCAAGGTCTCTTTTCACTATTTTCTCGTGACCTCGATGACCAATTGAGCTCAAACTTTCACAGGTTTGTTTGTTCATGCATATGTTGAACCACACAAAATGTGGACACTGATTTTGAGCTGTTACCAAAAGTGTACAATACCTTTAAGTGGACATTTAGGGTTAGAACTTCTGCAGAAGTTGTGCAGACAGGGCAATTGTGCCTGTGTTTATTCAAACATGGAATTTTGCACACAGTCAGAGTATGTCATAAGGAAGTTTTTGTATCCAGCTTTAAGACAATTGCAGATTTGTCATTTTTACAAAATATGACCAATATTTTTTCAAATGACAATTCTGCAGTGGCCATTTAGCCAAGTATCTCTCTCATGACACACTGCAACGTTGTTTACAACATTGACAGCATGATAATGCGTATCCGTGACTCTTGCCATCTCATTTAGCATTGGCGTGTCGTGGCCGAGCGGATAAGAGCACCGGACTCGAGCTCTGGTGTTTCTGTTCAGTAGAGCGTGGGTTCGAGTCCCGGTCGTGACACTTGTGTCCTTAAGCAAGACACTTAGCCATTATTGCTGCGTCCTTCGGATGGGACGTAAAGCCGTTGGTCCCGTGTGTAGTGTAATGCAGGTAAAAGAACCCAGTGCACTTATCGAAAAGAGAAGGGGTTCGCCCCGATGTTCCTGGTTTGATTGGCAGCATATTGCGCCACAGCACCTTGTAAACCATTACATGGTGCTATGTAAAGAAATAGGTCTAATACTTCAAAACGTAGCTTCACAATACCTTGCAGGAAATACTACATGCTGAAGTGCCTTGAGCGACACTGAGTGACGGATATGAACACTTTATAAGAACCACTATTATATATTACTATTATTGACTGCCATTCAAACATTTTCCTGCAGGTATCAACCATTCTCAATACACTGTGGGACACCCTGTTGGATCTGGACGACCTCACCGCCTCCACCAACAGCATCATGACTCTCCTCGCCTCCCTGCTGTCCTACCCGGTGGTCTTCACATACCACAGTCAGGCCACGACCAGTCTGGTACCCAGACTCTGGCCCTTCTTGAGGCATAACATCACGTCAGTCAGGAAAGCTGTACTTGAGACGCTGTGTACACTGTTACTCGCTGAGCGGCAACAGGTAATTAAGTTAACATGTGACTTGTGGGATTATTACACCAATATAGATAGTTCCCAGTAGACGCCATCTTTACGGGCAAAGTGCATTTTGGCTTGCAGGTGCGTCAAACGCTCAACTTATTAACGCAGCCGCGTTGTTCACTGATCAATCCTGCAGTGAGTTTCGTGAAATGCGCGCGTGTTGCACGCCGTTCTCACACGAAACGCACGACTGTTTGATCTAAACTGCCCGTAAAGATGGCCGATTTACGTCATACTGCAACCTATATATTCAACAGCAGCTGCTTGATTTATTGTAGCATGCAGGTCTTTAACTTAAAGGAACATTACAGAATTGGTTTTTGCTAACAAAACAGTTGTTGGCAGTGTAAGCACTTTATGTAATCCACCATATACATAAACTGACAAACCTGTAGAAGTTGGCCATATGGGTCACAAGAAAATAGTGAAAAACCGATTACACATTTGCATGAAATCATATAGATTCAACAAATGAATAAAACGCTCACTGAGCGATAAACTCCAATCGGAAAATTAGTTTATTCATTTCTCACCAAATATGGCATTTCAGACAGAAATATTTCAAGGGATGTTTTCTACTATCATCATAATTTGACTGTGTAAGTTTTATGTAAATCTGTGATCAAAAAGGATATTTTACAAGTTTATTCTTATCAATTATGTAATGTTCCTTTAATAATACAGTATTTAAAAATGTTTGGGGTGTTATAAAACAAATATTGACTGCTTTTACTTGTGCTATGGTTAAAACTACAAATCCCTCTGTGATCCCCGGGAATAGAACGCTCTGGGGATCACCTCGGGAGTCGTAGTTTTAACCATAGCACTTGGAGCAGTCAATATTTGTATACTAGGATATGTGAGCTGTTTTAAGAACCAATTATTATTAATTATTATTACGAAATTACTTGTATAAAGCTCACATAAGGCGAGGGCTACACTTCATGCACTTAACTGATTTGGGCTGTTGACCCAAATCAACTGACACCCAGAGGCACATTGCCACCTACTCCTGGGGCTGAAACAGGGTTGTGACCCCCTTCACAGTCCGTAAGGATGTAGGCATAGGTATCATCCACTTTGAGCCTGGCTGGTAGAGCAGAATGCACTACCTTCCCAACTTTTTACGAAGCAATTATGGTTAAGTGCCTTGCTCAAGGGCACAAGTGTCCTGACCGGGATTCGAACCCACACTGTGCTGCTGACAACACTAGAGCTTGGGTCCGGTGGACTAGACCACTCGGCCACGACACGCCACATGCCAATGAGACGTTCAGTCTTCAGCTTATACTGTTCCTTAATATTTTAGGTTCCCACCGGTGTTTGGCTGCCACCGATTCTGCAGGATGCCTTGAGACACATCTTCCAGCGCTGCATTCTTGAGACAAACCCAGATGTTCTTGCTCTCATTGAAAAGGTACTCCAATTTTTCCTTGTACATAAATTTTTTTTTTTAAAGTAACATTCTCTGTTTTTTGACTCTGTCCATGAGTTTGTTTGATCATGTTTCCTGTACTCCCCTTTTGTAGGTTTGGGATGCCCTGCTAGAGAAGTCTCCTCTAGACATTCTAGTTGGAGCCTCCTGCCCTTGGATCAGTCCATGAGTTTGTCTGATCATGTTTTCTGTATTCCCCTTTTGTAGGTTTGGGATGCCCTGCTAGAGAAGTCTCCTCTAGACATTCTAGTTGGAGCCTCCTGCCCTTGGATCAGTCCATGAGTTTGTCTGATCATGTTTTCTGTATTCCCCTTTTGTAGGTTTGGGATGCCCTGCTAGAGAAGTCTCCTCTAGACATTCTCGTCGGAGCCTCCTGTCCTTGGATCAGCGTATGGATGTGTTTGACCATGCAACCGTCCAAAATACCAATTGAAGCCTCCATGCTGATTGAGGCTAAACATAAACTAAAGGTAAGAAAAACAAGCATCGATACTTAAGGGAGCACGTATCAATTTAACCATCCAAGAGCTTGGAAGAACCTGATGGTTTTTGATGGTGTGATAATGGCATTATTATCAATATTCGTGATCACCTGCACGGCGTTTACACTTAAAGAGAGGTTGCAGGATGCTCTGGAAATATTGAGCTTTTACATTTTTCCAATAGATGGAGTCCACAAGAAATATAAAAAATTATTATGAGTCCCTTACCTCACGCTAAAACAGGGTAAAAATGTGTTTTCCTCGAAACACTCCCAGCCGAAAATCTGAAAACGCGAGGTCAAACAAACCCCGCAACGAAGGACTCATGACGTCACCGGCGGCTACTTAGTTTGGACCTGCCTATATGAATGTACTGAGCTAACACAAATACACTGCAAAACTTTACCATTTGCAATCAATACGGCCGTAAATTTGACTCTTTAAAGGACGATCCAACAGGCATTGATCAGCAAGCCAATTTACAAACGGATTTATGATTTGGGGATTTTCGTTCTTTAAGAGGAGAGGCGATTCCGCAGCTCGGCTTGATTTTTAGTGTATCGTTCTACACGTCAAGCATTCAACCCTAACATAACGCACGCACGGCAAGAATTCACTCGACAAGTGCCGCGAAGCATGCATGCAACGCAGACCGCATTGTCACGGGGAGGCCCCATACACAACGCTTTCTTTCTTGACGTTTCTGCGCATGCTCGGGAATACGGTTATTCCCCATGACATTGCAATAATCATCGCTGGTGCACACGTTCAAACCGTATACATGTGCAGCACTGGTCCGCACGCTCATGGTCTGCGGGGCTTTTCATTGGAAATTTTTAGCTTCGTTTATAGCGAAAAACCAACCCAACGTGTAGGCTTCATTTTACAAGGACACAATTTAGGATACTCTGGATGGGCAGAAAGAGTATTTAACTGCATGATGTAAGTTTGGTTTCTTCTTGATTTTGTTTTGTTTTCCAAGCAAAGACACATTTATGTGTGTGTGTGTTTATAATGCTAACCGTGAGTTTTTAGCCGCCGGTGACATCAAGGGGTCATATGCATATCATTATCATAGATAAGTAGTTTTTGACTCTCGGCTGAAAAAGCCGCGCGGAGAGGTGCATTTTTGACTTTAACACTAATTGCAAATTTTAAGTTTAAAATGGTTATTAAACAGTACCTACGATGTCTAATCGGCCATAAAAAGGTAAAAGTAAAAATATTGAGAGCATCCTGTAACCGCTCTTTAATCCAGAAAGGTGGATTGAGATCCAGCATTTTTATCGCGACCACAGATCAAGATCAGTAACAAAAGGTTCGATGTAAAGATTTAGGGTCTTTTTTCAAGTGGCCCACATTTAAGGGATTGCAGGTTTACTGGCCAGAGTACTGAGCTAGTGCTCTGAAGCTCATGCTGAATTTTGAATTTCGGGGTGTTGCACTTTGACTAAATATGTGGATACAATTTTCCTCATACTTTGGGTTTGAATTCACCTAAGATGTTGAAAATTATAGACGTAAATTGTAGACATCTTCTGATAATCATAGCTAATTTTTGGGTGGAGTATGAAAAAGCAAGAGTGATTTTGGGGTTCTGCTTTCTGAATTTTAGGATCAAATAGTACAGTGTCCAACAACTGCAAGTTCCTTCAAAACTGTTTATACAACTGTATTTGCTACAAAAAGCAGCATATATTTAAAATGTCGGGCATGACACATTTACATTGGGAATTTATTTGGGGGATCTTTAAAGAGAACAGTTATACACACAATGGATTATTGATTAAACAACTATAGATAGGTTGCAGTATGACGTAAATCGGCCATCTTTACGGGTACCTTAGAACAAACAGTCGTGCGTTTCGTGTGAGAACAGCGTGCAACACGCGCGCATTTCACGAAACTCATTGCAGGATTGGTCAGTGAACAACGCGGCTGCGTTAATAAGTTGAGCGTTTGACGCACCTGCAAGCCAAAATGCAATTTGCCCATAAAGATGGCGTCTACTGGGAACTATCTATAAAGTAACGAAGTTGAATATTATGAAGAAATACATCTTTTCTCTTGACTCTGCCAGAATGGTTTTACTCACAGCAGCTCAATACAACACCATCAAGAACCATCCGGTTCTTCAAAGCTCTCGGATGGTTAAATACATACGTGCTCTCTAATTTACTTTTGATTGTGTGAATGTAGTTTTATTTGACCTTTAAACTGGTTGTGATCTCTACCATTAATACATGTAATTCAGAAAGATGCATTTATGACAATACATGTTTAAATCCTGGGCTACTAAAATTTCCTTGGGGGCAAGTAAAACGCACAGTTTACTGGCCCGATGGGCTACTTTAAAAATAGCTTAAAGGCCCTGTACACTATTGGTAAGATCGAAAAAACACAATGTTCACAGATTCACACATAACTTACTTACATGATTTAAAGTAAGTAATGGTAGAAAGGCTTTCTTAAAACATTTCTGCCTAAAATGCTTTCGTTTCTGAGAAACGAGTAAAACAATAGTAATTATCGCGCGCGATAATTTGAAAAAAACAGAAAACACATAAGATCTCTTTTCACTATTTTCTTGTGACCTCGATGACCAATTGAGCTCAAACTTTCACAGGTTTGTTTGTTCATGCATATGTTGAATCACACAAAATGTGGACACTGATTTTGAGCTGTTACCAAAAGTGTACAATACCTTTAAAGCACACGTACAACTTTGTTTATTTTCAAAGACTAGTATCCACACTTTATGTGACCCAACATATACATGAAATAACAAACCTGTGAAATGTTAAGCTCAATCGGTCTTCGGAGTCATGAGAAAACAGTGAAAAACACCATTATATGTTTTCACTGTTTTCAAACATCGGATTTTATCACCAGTGATAAAGACTAATAGTTTTACTCATTTCCTAAAAACTATAGCATTTCAAGCAAAACTATTTCAAGGGAAGTTTACCACCGTGACCATCTTTAACCCTCCTACTGTCAGTGACTCTTGGCAAAATTTTCCAGTGAGTTGACCAACCATTTGAAACCATTCGACTGCCCAGGTTGTGTACGGTGGCACAACTGTGCACAGAACTAACTGTGTACTGTGTACATGCATTCCCTCATGGTATCATATTTCAGGCTGGCATAGTTTATCTATCATTCAAAACCACTTTAGAATGGTATTGAATGGTCAGACAGCAAGAGGGTTATACAATGTAAGTGATGTGCAAATCTGTGATCATTTTGTATTTTCGATCTTAACCAATGTTGTACATACCCTTTAAGCGCAACACCTACAAACTAAAATAGCGTCATGGTTTTTCATCACTTTTTCTTGGTTGTGACAACTATTTGTGGACAGGAGGCCAAGGGGCTGAGCAAGAGTTGGAAGAGTCAGCAGACGATCAAGGAAGACGGCCGGGAGTACATCGGGGGTGATTCGTCACTCAGCGCCTCGGCAGTGGAGAGAGAAAGCGACGTACTACAGGCAAGAACAAGAGCTGCAAGGTCGGTCATAGAGATAGGTCCCACTATAGACCCATTGCACAACGCGCAGCGCACTTGCACATGCGTCTCCTGTCTGCCATTTTGGGTGTCAAGACGTGCACAAAAGGATGGTACACGTAAACACGTGTACCATCCTCTTGTGACTGTTTTTACACCCAAAATGGCGGACAGGCGTGTATGCGCGCTGCACGTTGTGCAATGGGTCTACATAATGTCACTCTGTGGGAAGTCAGTCAGCTGTATGGATTAAAGCTCATCATTGTTTGAACGCACAATTGTGACCCGCTCTGTGAAAATGAGTCAGATGTCGCCCAATGCATTATTGTTTAATGGACGTTTTAATGTGGAAAGTATTTAAAAAAAAAAAATAGTTTGTTTGTTTTTGTTTTACTTACTTGTTTAAGATCTATATTTGCATGGTAAACTTTCAGAATACTCAATTTTAGTCAATAAAGCTATGAAAACAACAATTTTGTGATCATACTTTAGTCTAATTTGTATCCTTTTGCTTACATGTAGAGCAAAATTGTAATTTTAAACATCAATTTACTTGTAATTCGTTTTCAACAAAAAATTATATACTGGCTAATTTCAAACGGGAGTAACTCAGCAACGCGATACACCCAGAGCTTAGACATATATCAAATTACTGCTGTTGGCATGTTCTTTCCAGCCATGTATATAATCCAATTCTTTAAAATGTCAACATCTGACTCATTTTCACAGAGCGGGTCACAATTAAGCGTTGCAAAAATACCGCATGTGGTATGCAGAAGGTTTATCGAAATCCTTGTATGATTGGTCAGTAAACCACTTGTAGAAAAATTAGAATGCTTGACACAGATTAAAGCCAAAACCGAAGATGGCGTCTATCAGGAGATATCTTTTAGCTTTCAAAATGAAACAAAAGATCTGTTTCTAAAGTTTTATGTCTAAGGTAGGCCCTCATGTCCAAATTGGTGGCTACAGCAACGGCTATGAATGTTTCTAAGGGTGTTGCTAGTAAGGGCGTTTTATACTAGGGTCATAGATTGGTAATTACTCCAAAAATTAATGACACTTGATAGTATAAAATATTTTGAGAAAGGATTCCCTTCAAAGTAATATGGTTCGGATAATTTTTTCACCCAAAACATTTGAATCTGAGAAGCGATAGAAACGATTCATGCATTAATCGTTTCTCAGTTTTTTTTAGGGTTGGTGTTCGTTCGCGAATGCTGCAGCCAGAGATGCAGTTGGTACTCGCTGTCACTTCGCTAAATTTGGATGGATTCGACGTTGATGTGAAAATACCGTTTCAGTTTTTTGCTGTTTTCTCAACAAATAGACACTGTATTCAGCTGAAACTTTTACAGATGACTTTTATTGTAGATTTCTTTAAGAATTTTCCTATAAATCAGCATTCTGAAAACAAAAACCAATCTATGACCCTACCTTTAACTTTCACAGATGACTTTTATTGTAGATTTCTTTAAGAATTTTTCCTATAAATCGGCATTCTGAAGACAAAAACCAATCTATGACCCTACCTTTAACGCATGATGACGTGGCGATCCAGCCATAGCCGTAGCTGCCAGTTTGGCCTACGTCTTCCAGTGATACTTCAAATAAACCACTAACATTTGCAACTAACTGCTGAATTACTGTGTTACCGTTTTTGTCAGGTTACTGGGTCGCATTGCTCCGTACATCACCAACAGCCAGCTACCTCCAACGCTCAACGCCTCGGAGTCGTTCAGCCAGATCCTTGTGTTTCATCTTAGCAGCAAGTCAGCCATTCAGAGGATGGCAGTCGGGCTGGTCCTCGAGGAATGGGCCAAGACTGATAAGGTGAGCTCAATTTTCAGAGCGTGAAACTACGCTCTGACATCGGAGAGTTTCCGACCACTTTCACTGTTTGTCTGAGAAAAAAAAAACAAATGAGCTTGGTGAAATTGTCCGGACAAACATACAAATAGCTTTCAAAATATCACCACAATTTGTGGGATTACAGTGTCCAGCATTCTCTTGAAGATGAGCAGAGTATACTGTTTGAAGCGTCGAGACCACACCGGCTCTTTTCAGAGCCAACACTCTCACAAAAGAGATTTACACATGGTTGTACCCGCAAGTTTACTATTTATTTATAGTTTATCCTCATTTTTCTTCACCATGCAAAGCTTCAAACAATACTTATTGAAGTGTCAGTTTAGGATTAGTTTTACCTTATAATTATGTGAGGTACAAGGCAGTTTTAGACGAGGCATTCACCGATAATAATAATAATAACTGTATTTATATAACGCCTTTTGCCAAAGGATACAAAGCGCTCAGTATTTTTACCGGCCATGTATGTGGAGCTACGTTTTTGAAGTATGAGACCTATACATTCATAGCACAATGTAATGGTTTACAAGGTGCGGTGGCGCAATATGCTGCCGATCAAACCAGGAACACCGGGGCGAACCCCTTCTCTTTTCGCTAAGTGCACTGGGTTCTTTTACGTGCATTACACAACACACGGGACCAATGGCTTTACGTCCCATCCGAAGGACGAAGCAATAATGGTTAAGTGTCTTGCTTAAGGACACAAGTGTCACGACTGGGACTCAAACCCACACTCTGCTGAACAGAAACACCAGAGCTTGAGTCAGGTGCTCTTATCCGCTTGGCCACGACACGCCACACCGACATGACCAATGTTGAGTCGATGCCCTACTTACATCCGTGCACGCGATAGTATAGTCCAAGTGCATCTGTGCACAGCCACAATCATGGGTACACATTTTTGTCGTCTCCATGTTATGAACAACAGTTTGAAAACCAGTGATGTAACAGTTATTTCAATGTTGTTTGTAAATTAATTAACCAGCGCTGTGTGAATGAAGAGTAGAAAGTACTTGAGTTTGTCGAATACAAGATCAGCAAAGAGTTACTCAATATTTGTGTGTTGTTCATTTGATGTCTTTGTAACAAAAAAGTGCGCCCATGATTGTGGCTGTGTACATAATGAAATACCAAACACATTGTGCGTGATGAACACACAATGCACAAGTCGTGGTTAGTTGTTGACTTCCTTGGGCAGTTGGGTTGACGTAGTGGCATCTTTCCTTGCCTTCCACCTCTAGGACCCCGGTTTGAATTACGCCGGGGGCACTTTGTGGATTGGGTTTTTCAGTCCCTACCTGATTGCGTGGGTTTTCCCTGGAATAACTCTCTGGGGTTTTCCTCCCACATCTAACACTGAAACTTCCGTCTTTTTCTCCATTGGGTTCTTGGCTCGTAAAGTGATTAAGTTCGCTCTTCTGAGAGTCCTTGGCTTCACAATCAGAATTAATAAATGAAAAATGAAATGCTCAACCACTGAGCTGTACATGAGCATCCAGCAATCCCGAAGATAGCAATCCCACACTCTTATAAGGAGAATTTGCCCCCCCCCAAAAAAAATGCACTCTACACTTGCCGTAGCACTGCACTCGAAAGGTTTTTATTAAAAAAATTCTTAATACATGTGACAAGCAAAACTCTTCCCTGCATGTTCATCATGTGATTGAGTGCACATGTGTAACTTTGACAGACAATGACGGCCTCATTTTTTTAGAACCTTGTTCTGACACTTGTTTTGTTAAAGGAACATTACAGAATTGGTAATTGTAAAATGTACTTTTGATCACAGATTTACATAAAACTTACACGGTCTAATGATGATGATAGTAGAAAACATCCCTTGGAATATTTCACTATTTTCTCGTGACCCAAATGGCCGATCGATCTCAAACTTCTACAGGTTTGTTAGTTTTATTGTGGATTACATAAAGTGCTTACACTGCCAGCAACCATTTTGTTAGCAGAAACCAATTCTGTAATGTTCCTTTAAGAACACAAATGTCAAGATCGGGACTGGAACCCACACTCTGCTGGTCAGAAACACAAGAGCTTGAGTCCGTTGCGCTTACCTGCTTGGTCATACCATGAGGAGTTACAACTAGGTTTTGTTTTGAGAGGTGTGTCCTAGGAGGGTGAAATGGCTGAGCGTGAAATTACACCACAAAAAATACTCAGACAAAATGTAATAAAACAATAAATTTTGTTCTGCTATTATCCGCTTTTGATCAGCCATAATTATAGCGAATGTTGGTGAGTCATTACATGCTCTTAAAGGAACATTACAGAATTGGTTTTTGCTAACAGAACAGTTGCTGGCAGTGTAAGCACTTTATGTAATCCACCATATACATAAACTGACAAACCTGTAGAAGTTTGAGATCGATCGGCCATCTGGGTCACGAGAAAATAGTGAAAAACCGATTACACATTTGCATGAAATCATATAGATTCAACAAATGAATAAAACGCTCACTGAGCGATAAACTCCAATCGGAAAATTAGTTTATTCATTTCTCATTAAATATGGCATTTCAGACAGAAATATTTCAAGGGATGTTTTCTACTATCATCATCATTAGACCGTGTAAGTTTTATGTAAATCTGTGATCAAAAAGTATATTTTACAAGTTTTTTTCTTACCAATTCTGTAATGTTCCTTTAAGCAAGACACTTTACCATTATTTGGGTGGATAGAAATGTTTGCAGTGAGTCTGTTTTTTAATTTTTTATTCCGTTTTAACACAAAACTTTCGACATGGAGTGGTTAAACCATTGGCTTCAGAATTATAGAGATTATTTTGAAGGTTTGTGAATTTGTTTGCTAATTTAGTTGTTCTGTACCAAAAATTCTCAGGATTTCCAGTGCCCAGAATCGGTCAAGACCAAGCTTCTTGAGGTGCTGTCCAGCACCATGTATTTTGACGAGGTGTCAGCACCTTTTATGAAGATGCAGTCAGAGTGCAAGGTTCGTTCAAGTAGATAGCATGCAAATTTTATATATGGGGTTGAACAAAGAAAAATTGACTAGAGCGGGATTTGAACCAACGACCTCCGGATTAACGTACCGGCGCTCTACCAACTGAGCTATCTAGCCCTTATATTGGCGGTCTACCTATTTTGTCCATATCTTTGTTTGGGGGTGCCAGTCAGAATCCATACAACCGTTAACTGCCGTGTAGCCAGGGATCACACCCAAGTTTACGATACAACCTGGGAAGCGGCAGCCACGGGATCACCTTGAGGGGAAAGTCGCATCCCCTCAAGGTTAACGGTTGTATGGCTTCTGACTGGCACCCCCGAACAAAGATATTGACAAAATAGGGAGACCGCCAATATAGGGCTAGATAGCTCAGTTGGAAGTGCGCCGGTACGTTAATCCGGAGGTCGTTGGTTCAAATCCCGCTCTAGTCAATTTTTCTTTGTTCAACCCCATGCTATTTGAAATTTACCCAGTCAGTTTCCCCTGTGGTTTATTACTTGACAAATTGTATATATGTTAAACACACAAACAATTCCTACTCTACCCCAAACTGTGCGTTACATTGTAACAGCTTGACTAAAAATAGCTGTTATTTTCTTCTGATGTAAATAAATCTTGCCCTTTGATGTTCTTCTCTAGCTTCTTCCCAGAAGCTCCTTGAAATCTTTAACTCTAGGGGTTAAAAGCCCTGTACACTATTGGTAAGATCGAAAAACACAATGTTCACAGATTCACACATAACTTACATGACTTAAAGTAAGTAATGGTAGAAAGGGTTCCTTGAAATATTTCTGCCTAAAATGCTATCGTTTCTGAGAAACGAGTAAAACAATAGTAATTATCGCGCGCGATAATTTGAAAAAACAGAAAACACATAAGATCTCTTTTCACTATTTTCTCGTGACCTCGATGACCAATTGAGCTCAAACTTTCACAGGTTAGTTTGTTCATGCATATGTTTAATCACACAAAATGTGGACACTGATTTTGAGCTGTTACCAAAAGTGTACAATACCTTTAACCAAAAGGTAGAAATGCCATCATTTCAAAAAACCTCCTGAAATTATCATCCCTGTATTATTGCCTCTGATCAGTGTCTAATTACTATTCTTCAGATGCTGGTTACTGCTTGGTGTAATGCTAGGAGAGACGTCAAAGCTGCTCAGTTTCCAGGGTGAGCTTGTTTCGAAGTTCATTTGTTTTGAATTTCATATGAACTTCTTTCTTGTGTAACTGTGTGCACAGCCTATAGTTTTAGGTCGAGGGTTGACATGCAGGCCAGGGCAGCATTGGTTACCAAGTGGGTGTGTTCGATACCACCGTGCCTCAGTGGACAGTCATTGACTATGTGTGCCGTAAGCCTGTGCAGTTAATAAGTTATAGGGTAACCGACTGATCATCCAGTTACACGTTTAAATTTGTAGGGTTTGGATAACCATTAAAAAAAAAATCACTCACAAGTGTGTCGAAATGCAGATCACATATTAATAATAATAATAATAATAATAATTAAGACATTTGTAAAGCGCCTAATGCAGAAGCCTCTAAGTGCATAAAGAGAACAATAAAATATACAATAAGTGAAAGATACATTACAAGTAAGCAGTTTTACAAATAAGCACTTTCAAACAAATGAGTTTTTAACAGAGACTTAAAACAATGTAAAGAACTAACCTGGCGAATATGCACAGGAAGACTATTCCAAAGAAATGGAGCAGTGTAAGAAAATGATCTTTGACCATAAAAAATGGAAGAAGCTTTAGTAGTTGTGGTAAGCAATGATTGTTGTGAATGAACGTAAAGTCCTAGCAGGGGAGTAATGGTGAACAAGGTCAGATAAATAAGCAGGAGATTGACATGTTTGAGCTTTGAAAGTTATTGATCACGACGTACAATCACAACACACAGTCTGTGCGAAAAAAACAAGCAGTCACATCGTTTTCACTTTACAGGCTTGCAGTCTTCGTTATTTTTGTTACTTTGCGTGCTACCACAAGAAACAATAAACACTAGAGGGCGTTTTCAGAACAATGTCAGAGCATGAGAGCATATGCCCTCAGCTGGTGAAATATACCAGCACAATACGTGATATCATGCAAAAACCTGTTACAAGCGCCTTGACCAAAGACTAAACATGTCTGGGCATGCTCAGGAAAAAACGGTTTACCCGGAAATTGCAACAAGCGTCAACACTGGTGTAATAATAATAATAATAATAACTAGTTCTTATATAGCACATTATACAATAATGTTTCAATGCGCTTTACATTAGTGCCCTGGTCATTGGGCCAATAGTATTCCTGTAATCTTTCTCAGCTCCCTGGGGAGTATACAGCCCTGGGCTGCCGTGTCGCACCAAATGCTTTTCCATACACAATATCAACCTCTACCCTCGCAGGTACCCATTTATACCCTGGGTGGAGAGGAGCAATTATAGTAAAGCATCTTGCTCAAGGACACAAGTGTCATGACCGGGATTCGAACCCACACCCCGATGACTCGACCACCAGAACTTGAATCCGACACTCTAAACCGCTGGGCCATGACACCCTACACGCTAAAGCCATATACAGCACTGTTGTCACTGGTGCGCACGCAAAAGCTGTCGACTGTAAATTGCCTCCAGGAGGGGATACAGCGTGCATAAAATGTTTTTGATTCTGTGTTTGTTATAAACAGCGCCTTCACCGTTGAGCAGGCCAGCGCTTTGTCAGAGTCTATCCAGGGCCAGTTGTCCCATCCAGGAGGCCTGCCTGCCAAGACGGCTCAAGACATCCAGCAGAAGTGCAAACAGCTTCATGTCAGCATAGAGGAGATCAACGAAGAGCAACAGCGACTCAGTATCAGGTAACCACCCCTCACTTCCCATACCTGCCAACCATTCCAATTTTATCAAAATCAGCAAGTCTTTTTAGGTTTTAACCCTCCTACTGTCAGCGACTCTTGGCAACATTTTCCAGTGAGTTGACCAACCATTTGAAACCATTCGACTGCCAAGGTTGTGTACGGTGGCACAGCTGTGCACAGAACTAACTGTGTACAGTGTACATGCATTCCCTCATGGTATCATATTGCAGGCAGGCATAGTTTAATATCTATCATTCAAAACCACAGTGAATGGTATTGAATGGTCAGACAGCAAGAGGCTTAACCCTCCTACTGTCAGTCACTCTTGGCAACATTTTCCAGTGAGTTGACCAACCATTTGAAACCATTCGACTGCCAAGGTTGTGTACGGTGGCACAACTGTGCACAGAACTAACTGTGTACTGTGTACATGCATTCCCTCATGGTATCATATTGCAGGCTGGCATAGTTTATCTATCATTCAAAACCACAGTGAATGGTATTGAATGGTCAGACAGCAAGAGGGTTAAAACACTAACAATTCTGAACAATCTAAAATTTGGGAAGATCGAAAAAAGAGGGCGCTATTTCCTTGACAGTTGGAGAAAAAATTTGACAGAAGAGGGCATAATGAACTTCTGGTCGCATCGCCATTTTGAACAACGTGTGATATAGAATTTCTCTTCTGAGATGCAAGTATTATGCAAATTGTTTAAGTCAGACAGGTAAAAAAAGCCCCCCCCCCAAAAAAAATGGTTCCAGAATTTTTGCGAGAAATACATGCAACAATTTCAATGTGTAACAAAATTAACAAAGGATGGTACCTTTTGTTTTATGCAAGGTCTTTCGGGGGTGACTTGTAGATCACAGGAGGTAAAAGTAAACAATTCCTGTAAATACACTTCCACTGTTGTGAAAAATAAGGGTCATTTTTGTTTAGATAGCGTTTTTATACAGTTGTTTCAAAGCATTTTTGCAAATGTGTCAGCAAATGAAATGATGGTTATCAAATCATGTTGAGTTCCATAGAGCCACTTAAAGGCCCTGTACACTATTGGTAAGATCGAAAAACACAATGTTCACAGATTCACACATAACTTACATGATTTAAAGTAAGTAATGATAGAAAGGGTTCCTTAAAATATTTCTGCCTAAAATGCTATCGTTTCTGAGAAACGAGTAAAACAATAGTAATTATCACGCTCGATAATTTGAAAAAACAGAAAACACATAAGATTTCTTTTCACTATTTTCTCGTGACCTCGATAACCAATTGAGCTCAAACTTTCACAGGTTTGTTTGTTCATGCATATGTTTAATCACACAAAATGTGGACACTGATTTTGAGCTGTTACCAAAAGTGTACAATACCTTTAAGCACAACAAGTATCTAAGCAGCAGCACAACAAAATCATGCTTACCAGAACAAGGTTACCAGTCGAAATACCATGTCACATGTACCGTATATGACAGGTATCCTGCCTGTTTTTTTTCTGCTCAGCAGAAAATTTGTAAACACTATTGTCTGCTTAGCTGCTTCAGCAGAGACAATAGTGCTAGTATAATGACATCACTCTTTGCTTTGCAATTAAGATTGATAATCATCTTAAGATCAATCTGAGCACTTTGTGGAATTGACCAAACTTTAAAAAAAAAATTTAAATGAGATATGGCCTAACTCACAAGGCCGAGCGGCCACTTCAAGGTGAGGGCTACACTTAACTGATTTGGGCTGTTGACCCAAATCAACTGACACCAGGGGCACGTTGCCACCTACTCCTGGGGCTGAAACAGGGTTGTGACCCCCTTCACAGTCTGTAAAGATGTAGGCATGGGTATCATCCACTAGGAGCCTGGCTGGTAGAGCAGAATGCACTACCTTCCCAACTTTTTACGAAGCAATTATGGGTAAGTGCCTTGCTCAAGGGCACAAGTGTCATGACCACGGTTCAAACCCACACTGTGCTGCTGACAACACCCCAGAGCTTGGGTCCGGTGAACTAGACCACTCGGCCACGACACGCCACAAGGAAAAATCATTTCAACATGACCGACTAAAATGTTGATCCTGCGGACTTTTTTGTCAGCAAAACTCTAATCTACTCTGCGGTAGTAGAATAAATAGCAAGACAAGTTCTCTAAAGAACAAAATCTACACAGCAAAGTAGATATTTATACACATGGTGTTACTGCAAACCGAATATATATAAACTCTAACCCCTGCATTTAAAAAACAACCAGATTAACCCACACAGAGTAGCTGATGTACTACTATTTTTTTTGACACAGAGGAGGCAGAAATCAGTGCATAGAAAGAAAATATGTTATCTTGGTTATCTCAGACAGTTGGGTTGGCGTAGTGGTTTCTTGCCTTGCCTTCCACCTCTGGGGACCCCACTTCAAATCTCACCGGGGCACTACGTGAATTGGGTTTTTCAGTCCCTGCATGACAGCGTGGGTTTTCCCCTGGAATATTTCTCTGGGGTTTTCCTCCCACACCTAAAACTGAAACTTCCTTCATTGTCTTCTCTCCATGGGGTTCTTGGCTAGTTTCGTGATTAAGTTCGCTTTCTGAGAGTCCTTGGCTTCACAACCATAATTAATTCGGAAATAACAGTGCGATGAGCCGGTCTTCACTGCGTGGTAATGACCGGGCTGGTGGCTGGCCGCTGTTAATGGACAGAGCCTTCGGCTCTGTCCATTAACAGCGGCCACCAACCACGCAGTGAAGACCGGCTCATCGCACTGTTATTCCCATTAATAAATGCCTTATAACGAAAACAAAATGTAAAAATCGTCAGAATTTGTGATTTTCCTTTCGCCGTTATTTTTAGAAATATTCTGCTCATGTTCAAGGGCCACTGAGCCGGTATTATATCACATGTTAATTACCCCCTCGTGACCAGTCTTCGACCAATCAGAGTGCATAAACTCTCCAAGGTGTTTATTAGTTAATAATAATAATGATGATAATAATATTTCTTTTTTGTGAATTCAATTTGGTTGATGTTAACAGGACACAAGCTTGCCTCGCTTCGGCCATTATCGCCTTGAAGTCTCTGCCTGACAAACTCAACCCTGTCATCAAGCCGCTCATGGACAGCATGAAGAGAGAGCAGATCCCTATTATGCAGGTATATGAGAACAATAATAATAATAATAATATTGATAATATTAATATATAATAATATAGCGCAATTCCAAAGAATGATCATTGCGCTTCAAACATTATTACTCCTGGTCACTGGGCCATTATTTCATTCCTTACACCATCTCAGCTCCCTGGGGAGTATACAACCTGTGCTGCCAAAGCGCACTAAGCTAAATCAATCACAAGAACCATCTCTGTCCTCACACGTACCCACTTACCCCTGGGTGATGAGAAGCAATTACAGTTAAGTGTCTTGCTCAAGGACACATGTGTCATGAATCCTACAACCCTAACCCTGGCTCTAGAATGTCAAAAAATTCTGTTCCTATTTACGGCATGTCGCGGTCCTGCGGTCAAGCGCACCGGACTCAAGCTCTGGTGTTTCTGACCAGCAGAGTGTGGGTTCGAGTCCCAGTCGTGACACTTGTGTCCTTCATCAAGACACTTAACCATTATTTCTTTGTCCTTTGGTTGGGACGTAAAGGTGCTTCTGATCAGCAGAGTGTGGGTTCGAGTCCCGTTCGTGACACTTGTGTCTTTCATCAAGACACTTAACCATTATTGCTTGTCCTTTGGTTGGGACATAAAGGTGTTTCTGTTCAGCAAAGTGTGGGTTCCAGTCCCGGTCGTGACACTTGTGTCTTTCATCAAGACACTTAACCATTATTGCTGTGTCCTTTGGTTGGAACGTAAAGCTTTAGGTTCCATGTGTTGTGCAATACACGTAAAAGAACCCAGTACACTTATCGTTAAGAGAAGGGGTTTGCCTGTTTTTTTTTTCTAGTACGGCTGGCTGCAAGATATTGACAAATTAGGGAAACCCCCAACATTAGGGCGAGACAGCTCCAAAGGTCGCAACTTGAAATCCCTCTCTTGTCAATTTTTCTTTAATCAACCAAATTATTTAAAACTTACTGAGTCGGTTTCCCTTGTGGGTTGTTACTCAATATTTTGTTTAATTTCCCAAACTATATTATGAAGGCAGGCCAGTACAAGTTTTTCAAAATAGGTAACTTTGAGAAATTAGCTTATATTATATAACACCCAAGCAGATCCTTGCCATTTGATTGGAGGATTGTCTGTCACGTGATAGCAAATAAACGTACTATTGCACGCTACGCCCTCACCGTGCATTTTTTCGTTCCATCCGATTTGTTCTATTGCACGGTGCGTATCATATCATTACCTGTGCGTGTCTGCACTAGGTCACTGTTGAATCCAAACAGGCCGAACCAAATGAAATGGGTGCAATGTCACAATTAAATGTTTGTTGTTTTGAAAGTTGTATCCTCCAATCTAAATGACAAAGATCTACCTAGATGTTGTATAAAACAAATAATGAATCTTTTTCATTCGTGCAATAGTGAGAATATTTTCATTCGTTGAAAGATTGAATGTTCCATTCAACTCGGCTCTGCCTCGCTGAAAAGAACATTCCATCTTTCAACTCGTGAAAATATTCGCACCATTGCACTCATAAACATTCATTATTTGTATAATATTGAACGCTGTCTTGTACGTATTGGAATGATTGCTAAACTTAGGGGCTTCCAGATAGCAATTTTTATTTTATATTTTTGTTAAAGCATGTTTGTATTTTTCTTAACCCTTTCTTTACATGTACCATAGACAATTAAAAATGACCAAGGAAAAAAAAGGATGCTTTTTTTATGAATTGGTATCCCTGTCTACGTACACTGCCCGTAGCCAACCTTACAATGGTTTAAAGGAACATTACAGAATTGGTTTTTGCTAACAAAACAGTTGCTGGCAGTGTAAGCACTTTATGTAATCCACCATATACATAAACTGACAAACCTGTAGAGGTTTGAGATCGATCGGCCATCTGTGTCACGAGAAAATATTGAAAACCGATTACACATTTGCATGAAATCATATAGATTCAACAAATGAATAAAACGCTCACTGAGCGATAAACTCCAATCGGAAAATCAGTGTATTCATTTCTCATCAAATATGGCATTTCAGACAGAAATATTTCAGGGGATGTTTTCTACTATCATCATCAGTAGACCGTATAAGTTTTATGTAAATCTGTGATCAAAAAGTTTATTTTACCAGTTGTTTTCTTACCAATTCTGTAATGTTCTTTTGAATAAAATAGATTTGATCTTTCCAATGGTGGAAAGAAACACCTATACATCATCGTGTTGGTGCATCAAGGTCCCGACTCCATTGTGCAACAAAGTTTTATCTTGCACGAACACAATCCATGCAACAAGTTGTATCTCGCCGTAAGGGTTTAACAACACAGTTCAGGGAAATCTAACTTTGATTTATTGACATTGATATTTGAAGTTCCAAGCTGATGGCATTGTTGCAAACGTTGCACTTTCTTGTGTTGTTTCATGTTATTATTATTATTAATATATCTTTCTGGTAATGAAACCAAGGGACCCTCAAAAGCGACTAGCACTGTGACCCGTAGGCCTGAAGGTACCTGTGTGGAGAAGACGATGAAGAAGTGTCAGTTTTAGATGTGGGAAGAAAACCCCAAGTAGGAAAAACCCACACAATCAGGCAGGGACTGAAAACCCAATCCACATACAAGGCTCCGGTCCGGGATTCGAACCGAGGCCCACAGAGGTGAAAGGCAGGGAAAGAAACCACTGAGCCAACCTGACTGGGGTATTCATAGTTTTGTGTCTGGTTTTGTGGTTGCAGAGTCGTGCGGCAAACAGCCTAGCCAGTCTCCTGGAGCAGTGCGGCCAACGCTCTCCCTGCCCTACCCCGAAGATCATCAAGAACCTCTGCAACAGCCTCTGCTGCGACCCCAACGTCACGCCCAGTGCCACCCAGCCCATCGGCTCTCTGGAACTCTTGACCAGACAGCCGGGGTTCGGGAGGGTGTCCAGCTCGGGGTCTCTGACGGGTTGTTTGTCGGCGCCTGGAGGCTCATCAAGACCCACCTCCCCTCTACCGGGTGCTGTCACGACGGCGCAGTGTGACAAGAGGCTCGGAATCCTCACACTGGCGAAACAGCAGCATGTGAGTACTATTACTAATTTGTGTTTCCCCAAAAAAGTTGGCAGGCAACTTGGATGGAACTCAATTTTGGCAGGCATATGATTTTTCAGAATTTTTCTCAAAATGTTGCTATATTTCTGGTAATAAAACCAAGGATGCGTTATAAAGTTAAGTCAATCGCTGTAGCTCACAAGCCTGAAGAATCCTGTACACAAGGGTGCTTGCTATGTGAACCAGAAGTACCGGGGTTAACCCCTACTCTAAGTTAGTATTGTTTAGTAGAAATTCGAGCCCTGTGGCGTGTCGTGGCCGAGCGGATAAGAACACCGGACTCAAGCTCTGGTGTTTCTGTTCAGCAGAGTGTGGGTTCGAGTCCCAGTCGTGACACTTGTGTCCTTAAGCAAGACACTTAACCATTATTGCTGCGTCCTTCGGATGGGACGTAAAGCCGTTGGTCCCATGTGTTGTGTAATGCACGTAAAAGAACCTAGTGCACTTAACGCTAAGAGAAGGGGTTCGCCCCGGTGTTCCTGGTTTGATTGGCAGCATATTGCACCACAGCACCGTGCATACCATTACATGGTGCTATAAATGCATAGGTCTCATACTTCAAAAACGTAGTTCCACATACATGGCAGGTAGACAATATCAGCGCCTTGTATCCTTTGGCAAAAGGCGCTTTATAAATACAGTTATTATTATTATTAGTTTGAAGCTTTGCATGGTGTGGAAAAATAAGAAGAAACTATTAATAAATAGTAAACTTGCGGGTACAACCATGTGTAAATCTCTTTTGTGAAAGTATTGGCCCAAAAAAGAGCCGGTGTGGTCTTGACGTTTCGAGCAGTATACTCTGCTCGTCTTCTGAAAAGATTTACACGTGGTTGTACCTGCAAGTTTACTATTTATTTATAGTTTCTTCGTACTCTACTCTAAGTGTTCTGGGTTCTTTTACATGCATTACCAGTCCTAGTCCACGGAACCCACGGCTTAATGTCCCATTCAAAGAACAAAGCAGTTGTGGTAAAGTATCGTGCTCAAGGACACAAGTGCCACGCTTTCAAGCTTTTACATAGGTTCGTACACAAACGTGGATGGGCCATCACGGCTTCAAAATGCATTGCAAGTGTGCACTCTAGCCAATGTATGGTTTCGAGCACAGATCTTGTGACGGCAGCAACCTGGTAAAAAGGAATAGGAGAAGGTCTAATAGTGAATAAGGAACCAACAATTGACCATGACGTTTTATTGGTGACAAAGGGAGCTCACAGTGATATGCTTTGACTACTTTCCTATTGCATGATGTGGGAGCCACTAAATAATAATAATAATAACTAGTTCTTATATACATTGTAGCGATTTCACAATAGCGTATCAATGCGCTTTACATTAGAGCCCTGGTCATTGGGCCAATAGCATTCCTGTAATCTTTCTCAGCTCCCTAGTGAGTATACAGCCCTGAGCTGCCGTGGCGATCCGAAGGCTTTTTCAAACACAATATCAACCTCTACCCTCGCAGGTACCCATTTATACCCCTGGGTGAAGAGAAGCAATTATAGTAAAGCATCTTGCTCAAGGACACCAGTGTCATGACCGGGATTCGAACCCACACCCCGATGACTTAACCACCGGAACTTGAATTCGATGCTCTTAACCGCTCGGCCATGCCACCCTACTAAATTGAAGTTTCAAGTCTTGGCCAGCATGGGCAGTTGGGTTCTGTCCTGAGTAATCCATCAAACTCAGGCAAAATTATTGGAGGATTTTTTGGGTGGTCATGCTTCATGATCAAATATTTTATTTGCTTGTCCAATTTGCTTCATCCATTTACTGTTCTCAGATAGCGGCAATCACAGCTGCCAATCGGCGTGCAGCCTATGCCCGGTCCCGCAGTAAGGACACCAGTTTCTCGGAGGCAGGCCTTCTCTTGGACCCTACCACGTTCACCGAGGGGGGAAGCACCCAGAACCAGCTCCAACGCCGAGGGGCAAGGTTTGCCCTGACGACCATCGCGAGACACTTCGGTGCCGATTTGATCGGCTGCTCCGGCAAATTATGGGAGTTGATGACATCTTTACTACAAGAACATTTGCATCCATCTAAATTTGGTAAGATAAAGTTCATACTCTAACTCTGCTACAATCCTGTGCGCCTGCCTCCCCCCACCCACCCCCCACCCACCCCCCCACCTCCCTTGATTAATGTTGACTCTCATCGCAGTGTCTGGGCTCCAGCTGGGGTGGTTACTATTAATAGCTTGCATTTATATAGCGCTTAATACAGGGTTTCTAAGCGCTGATATTTTTTCCTGCAAGGTATGTTGAGCTACGTTTTTGAAGTATGAGGCCTATTCATTTATAGCACCATGTATTGGTTTACAAGGTGCTGTGGCGCAATATGCTGCCGATCAAACCAGGAACACCGGGGGGAACCCCTTCTTTTTACGATAAGTGCACTGGGTTCTTTTACGTGCATTACACAACACACGGGACCTACGGCTTTATGTCCCATCCGAAGGACGCAGCAATGATGGTTAAGTGTCTTGCTTAAGGACACAAGTGTCACGACCGGGACTCGAACCCGCACTCTGCTGATCAGTAACACCAAAGCTTGAGTCCGGTGCTCTTATCCGCTCGGCCACGACACGCCACGTATATTAATGTCATACTCTGCTAATCTTCAGGAGAAAACACCTGAAGACGAGTAGAGTATTACTGTTCGAAACGTCGAGACCACATCGGCTCTTTTCAGAGCCAACACTCCTCCAAAAAGAGATTTACCCATGGTTTTCACCCGTAAGTTTACTAGTTATGGACCTTATGCACACGATGTCATTAAAGTAGGGCGCCCTCGGCCAGAGGTCAAAAGAAGTTGCTCAGCGGCTGATACTGGCGCTGCGCGAACATAGCTGCGCATTTTCCATTGTTGTGTAATCGTTGTTACCTCTAAGATGGCAGCGTGATGACGTCATTGCATAAGGTCCGTAGTTACTTCTTATTTTTTCCCCACCATGCAAAGCTTCCAACATCACTTCATTTTAAAGGAACATTACAGAATTGGTTTTTGCTAACAAAATAGTTGCTGGCAGTGTAAGCACTTTATGTAATCCACCATATACATAAACTGACAAACCTGTAGAAGTTTGAGAACGATCGGCCATCTGGGTCACGAGAAAATAGTGAAAACCGATTACACATTTGCATGAAATCATATAGATTCAACAAATAAATAAAACGCTCACTGAGCGATAAACTCCAATCGGAAAATTAGTTTATTCATTTCTCATCAAATATGGCATTTCAGACAGAAACATTTCAAGGGATGTTTTCTACTATCATCATCATTAGACCGTGTAAGTTTTATGTAAATCTGTGATAAAAAAGTATATTTTACAAGTTTTGTTCTTACCAATTCTGTAATGTTCCTTTAAACAGTTACTTAAAGTTATTTGTTTTCAATGTTCCTTTAATTGCTTTATTTTTAATCGCTCTGGTATGAGACTCCGCCCACCACAAACAAACTCACTTTGTTTTCGTAAATTGTTTGTTCCTAACTCAATTCATCTGTAATCTATAATCAATCGGTAGTCCCAAATAACACATTTCTCGTACCCACTGGAAAGGATAGTATAAGCAATTGTTTTTGTTTGCAATTTTTAAACCTTTAAATTGTACAACTTTTAAGTTTGCAATTGTATGTAACTGTAATGATGACTAGAGCAAGCTAGTCGAAACGTTGAGACCAAAGAACTCACTCTGCGGCAGTGCAGTTAATTACGAGAAGTCCCCCCGATCCACAAAGCTAAAGTAGTAGTCCAGGCCGATTTCCTACCTCCGGCCAGGTAGTAGTTAATAAGCAGGACAGTTCTTTTCAGAACTGAGAAGTCTCCCGAACTCCAAAAATCTATTCCACGGTAGTAGAATAAATAGCAAGACAAGTTCTCTAAAGAACAAAATCTACACAGCAAAGTAGATATTTATACACATGGTGTTACCGCAAACCGAACATACATTGAAAGTGAATTGTAAGTTTTACTGTATTTTCTGTATTTGGTCATTAATGTTTATTGTTATTACTGTGGTTGTTTTCATAACTATTTGTTTTGTGTTTTTAACGTAAAATTTTAAAATGCCAATGTGTTACAATTATCTGTATTTTGAATGAAGACACAAAAAGGAATTTTATTCAATTCCATATTCAAATATTCATGTCTCTGTTGCTTCTACACCGTCTTCAGACCTCATTTTACTCCAGGAGAATGATGACCTGGCTCAGGACCTCATCAACACACTACAGGTCTTTGAGGTTCTCTGTCCGGCTGTGCATCAAAGCCTTCATCTCAAGGTAAAGGGGGGAAAGTATCATGTAGAATGTCTACACTTCAATAGGATTCAAGCCTTCAAGGGTTAGTGAAGGGGGGGGGGTTTCTTTTGTGCTGGCTGATGGGGAGAATTTGGGTTAAATTGAAAACATGAAGTCAGGAAAACCATTGCAGGGAAATTTAGGAAAATGTAGTTAAGGTGCTATACCATGCCCCAACCAGTTTGTGGTTTTGATTGCTCATAATTTTCCCCCTCTTTTCTTTTGAAGGGGAGTCAATCCATTATTAAGAATCTCTAATAAATGATTTTGCCAATCAAACCAGGAACACCGGGGCGAACCCCTCCTCTTTTGGATAAGTGCACTGGGGTGGATTTCACAAAACTCTTCCTAACTTAGGACTAGTCCTAGGCAATGCTAAGAGATATGACTAGTCTTAAGTAACTGGTCTTAACTTAGGACTAGTCCTATCTCTTAGCATTGCCTAGGACTAGTCCTAAGTTAGGAAGAGTTTTGTGAAATCGACCCCTGGGCTCTTTTATGTGCATTACACAACACACGGGACCAACGGCTTTACGTCCCATCCGAAGGACGCAGCAATAATGGTTAAGTTTCTTGCTTAAGGACACAAGTGTCGCGACCGGGACTCGAACCCACACTCTCATTGAACAATTTCTTCTTCGTCAAATATCCAGCTGACGGCGCTGCTTCCCAACCTGATCCAGTGCCTCCAGTATCCGTACACGTCCGTCCGACACATGGCGTCCTGCTGCCTGGGCGCCCTGGCCAAGGTCTCCACCGCCGCGACCATGAACTGCATCCTGGAGGACGTCCTCCCGGTGCTGGGGGCGGCGGACAAGGAGATGCAGCGCGAGGGAGCCACGGAGGCGCTCATGTGCATCATCGAGAACCTCGGGATGGGCATCGTTCCGTACATCGTCCTGCTGGTCGTCCCGCTCCTCGGCAGGATGAGCGACCAGGTGGAGTGTATACGCCTGACGGCGACGCACTGCTTCGCGACGATGATCCGGCTCATGCCGCTCGAGGTGGGATTACTACCATCTGGGATCACTTGCCCACTTGGTTGTGGTCATGACAAATACATTATGTGCACAGCCACAATCGTGGGTGTACATTTTTAATGAAAAGAAGAACAGAAGAAAACCACTTTAGTTGGTGTATAGCATCAGAGATAAAGAATATTATAATTTGGTTTTCTAAGGACCTCTCAGTAGGGAGGTATTATGGACTGTTTAGCCAAATATATTTTTCTGTCTGCTAAGTTGAGGGAAATTGATTCGACTGATATAAGAACTCCACACTAATAATACAAATAGAAGCTCAGTACCCAGATCTCAGCCACAATCATGGGTACACATTTTTGTCGTGTCCATGTTATAAACAACAGTTTGAAAACCAGTTATGTAACAGTTATTTCAATGTTGTTTGTAAAAATTTATCAACCGGTGCTGTGTGAATGAAGAGTAGAAAGTACTTGAGTTCATCGAATACAAGATCTGCAAAGAGTTACTCAATATTTAGGTGTTGTTCATTTGATGTCTTTGTAACAAAAAGTGTACCCATGATTGTGGCTGTGCACATTGATGAAATGTTATAGTAAAAGTTTGTAGTCATTAATTCTTTAGAAACCATATTTGGTCGCAAGTGGCTTGTTCCAAAAATGCCCATAGCAGCTGTAAAAATGCCACAAAAATTTACATGTTTTCACCCAATCAAAAAGGTTATAAAAATGTGATGTCCTGAATTGTCACTTTCCAGTGTTTTCCGTGTTTACATACTATCCGCATTTTCTTTTTTCTTGGTTGTATCAGATACAAGGATTCTCACAAAACCTCAAACCTCAACTCTTCATCTTCCATAGGTTTTTATGCAGCTGCTCCAAACCTTTGGAACAATCTTCCTTATCAAATACCTCATACCATTTCACTCACTGAATTCAAAACATTGCTTAAAACCCACCTTTTTTGGACTTATTTGCTCACTAGGCTATTTATTTATTTATTTCTCATTCCTTTGTATTGTTAATTCTTGATTGTTGTAATTTGTTATTGTTGTAAAGCGTTGTGGTACCTTTTCTGCGTAAGAACGCTCTATAAATGCTTAGATTATTATAATTATTATAAATTATCGGGGCGTAATTTCATGGCTCTGCTTACTGTAAGCAAAGAAGCAGAGAATTCTGCGCTTACTTCAAGCGTATTTCACAGGTTAGTGCAGAGTTTTTGCTAGTGTGCGTATGTACTCCATTTTACTAGACATTCTTCGCTTACACAGAGAGTGCAGAAATTTGGTGCTTGCCCTGTAAGCAAGAACGGTGATCGCAAGCGCAGAATTTGGCGGTAAGCAGAGCCATGAAATTGGGCCCAGGTATAGACCCCTTGCATATGACGTCACACTCAAGAAGTGCCGTCCATGAGGCTAAAAGGTGGCAGATCATTGGACGATAGCTGTTCTTTGTGCGTAAAAATGTGCGCGTGACCTCAGCGTACTTGTAGCGTTTCACGTTATGCAAGGGGGGTCTATGGATTTCTATAGCCCCCTTGTACAACGCGGAACGCACCTCCGAACAATGCATAATGCGTTTTGTGCATATACGTTCGTGCGCGATTTTGCCTCCCAAAATGGCGGACAGGATAGGCGCGTGTGAGTGCACTGCGCATTGTGCAATGGGTCTATAAGGAAAAACAAATAAGACAACCTTTTGTTGTTCATAACCAACAGGCAGGGATTCCGGATCCACCGGCCATGGCTGAGGCCCTGGTAGAGCAGAAGGCTCGGGAGCGACACTTTCTGGAGCAACTCCTGGACAGCAAGAAACTAGACAGCTACAAAGTGCCTGTCCCCATAGATGCAGAGCTCAGAAAATACCAACAGGTAATATTAAGGGAATAACAGAGTGGTGACGAGGTGTTGAATAAGGGAATCAATGTGTGGTGAAGAGGTTTTAAACTAGTGGTTTAACCTGCAGAGGCCTGGTTCTTGATATTATCAAGAACCAGGCCTCGGCGGATTTAAACACTAGTTTAAAACCGATTCAACACACTTTGATTCCCATTCATAAATACCTTTCCCCTAAAAATATCCCAAAACCCTGTAAAAGTTGAGAACAAATCTGACAGTTTAGCCTTAGCTCACCTCGACTCGGCGTTGAATTTCTATGCGTGTTGAAAAACCGCGTCGCACAAGTTCCGAACTTGCGCGCTTAAGTTTTAAGCTATCGCACGCAAGTTTCCAACTTGCGCGAAATAAATTATGCGGCTTACCAAATTTGCGCGCAAACGTGATAGCGCCCTCTTTGACAAAAAGTTGCCAGTCCATGTTTAAACACTTCCAGCCGTGTCTATATCATCCGTTTAAACACGGCCACGTGATGTCCTCTCGTCCAATCAGAATGGATAAACTGTCCCAGGTATTCATGAATGGCAGTTTAAGACCGGCAGGGTTGTGGCCATGTGATAAAACACCAAACAGAGGGCCAGGTCCTTAATCACACTGCCACGACCGTATACGATCAAGCTACTACCGTTTGATTTCCATTCATGAATACTAATCAATTTTACATTCAGCACCGGTATTAGCGCCCACGTAAGCTTGCGCGCCAACACACGTTTGGCTCTGAGCGCCGGCAGGGTGTCAGCGAACCGGTCTTGAACTGCTGGGCGACGATTTAAAACTGGGTAAATATGATCATGTGACTGATCAAGGTTGTCCACGGGCAAGTTCGGGTGGGCGACTAGAGTGACTAGACTATTAACCAGAAATAGTGTGACAGTGAGTGACGTAGCTCTTGACTAGAATTGACTAGATCGACCATGCTCCAGTGCATGATCGAGCTAGTCGATCTCCCTGTGCTCTATGGTTTCTAGTAAGTCTAATCACCACTCTAGTCCCCCACCCGAACTTGCTCCACTTTGTTTAGAAAGGGTTTTTGGAATTTTCAGAGTGTGGGGTGGACAGTTTCCGTGTCTATTTTTTGTTTGTTGTGAAAAAAAAATAAATGATAAGGATCTATGTGTGAGTTATATAAAACAAATACTGAATGCATTTTGGTTGTGCATTGTCGCAGAATATAGTCTCACTCAGTGAAATTTGGCTTTTGCCTCGCGATCATATTCTGCCACAATGCACCCATATGTATCCAATATTTGTAAACATTGTAAGGTAAAACATTTTACCAATACAACTAATTTAGAAATAATTCTATGACATGTTGTTAAAAATTGAAAGATGTCCATGAATTCATGGCTGAATGGGCTCAAATAAAAGACAAACACTGCCCTTCTCAAAAGTCACAAAGGTTTATCAAATAACTTCTGGCGTAGCTTTCTTATGGCTTCCGGACAAACACCCATTCTTCTAGCCACCTGCTCCACAGGGGTATCAGTCTCTAAAAGACCAATGGCAATGGCCCTGTCTTGATCAGACAATCTGGGCATAATGCTAAATTTTTAATTTAAGAACACGAACAAATTCAGTAGGCCTATGCTTGTTAACTGCAAGGTGTATTGGGACGAGGAATGGGACTGACCGCCTAACAACTCACTGTGCTTAGACAAAAGAAGAGGATTTGCATGGCTGAACGATCATGAATTGATTACACATTCACTTGGTGGGTATTTTAAACGGCGGTAAAATGTTTTACCTTACGGTGTTATGACGAACAGTTGAGGGGGGGACTTACTTTTGTTGATGTGTTTAGTATGGAAATAAATGTGTGTCTGAATTGAATAGAATGTCTTCAACTTTGTGTTCAGGATGGTATAAACTGGCTTGCGTTTCTCAACAAGTTCAAGCTTCATGGGATTCTGTGCGATGACATGGGGCTAGGGAAGACCCTTCAATCCATTTGCATTATGGCTGGTGACCACCACCTCAGGGACAAAGCATTCAAAGTAAGTTTGCCTGTCTGTTTTCGTTCAAAGTAATTTTGTCTCAGCGTTTTTTTTTTTCTTTCTTTTTTAATCTTCACATCAAAGGAACCTTAAAGGCAAAGTGTACCTTTGGTTTTTGGAACCGTTCGATTGTTTTAACCCTTATATAAATACAGTAAAACCAACCTGTGGAAATTTCATTTCAAAAGGTGGTCGCGTTTTTGACATATCGCCAAAATCCACAACAAATATGTCCACGCATGAAGAATAATCCCTCATAGGAATACACAATTTAAGGAATGTTTCTGACAGAAACGTTTCTCGGATTCAAATTTTTGGGGACATCTTTTTCCGTATCCACAGTATTTTGAATTGAAATATTTCTTGAAATGCTTTATGCTATCGAAGGTTGCTGTACTTCTAACCAAGTCAGTTTTTTATTGCCATTAATTTATAGAGTGATTACCTATCATATACCTTCCCTTAAACCCTCTTGCTGTCTGACCATTCAATACCATTCAAGTGGTTTTGAATGACAGATAAACTATGCCAGCCTGAAATATGATACCATGAGGGAATGCATGTACACAGTACACAGTTAGTTCTGTGCACAGTTGTGCCACCGTACACAACCTTGGCAGTCGAATGGTTTCAAATGGTTGGTCAACTCACTGGAAAATGTTGCCGAGAATCACTGACAGTAGGAGGGTTAAAAGACATGATTATGAAATGTTCCAGAGAATGTAGAATAACTCTGTCGGTTTTCCCAATAGACCACGTGACATTGGGGCCCACCAACACGAGGCTAAATAGCTCAGTGGGTTTATTTTGTTGTGCGCTTTTGTACATTTTATGAAATGGGCGCAATATTATGCACATGGGAGTGTTGGCTCTGAAAAGAGCCATGGTGGTCTTGACGTTTCAAACAGTATACTCTGCTCGTCTTCAGGAGAGCAGAGTATACTGTTTGAAACGTCAAGACCACACCGGCTCTTTTCGGAGCCAACACTCCCACACAAAAAAAAAGAGAATTACACATGGTTGTACCCGCAAATTTCCTATTTAGTTATATAGTTTCTTTTTGATATTTTTAATTTATGCTAATTTGTTTTGTATTCCATTCAGAAAACGCAGCATGCAGAGAGCGCCCCTTTGTCGTCCATCGTCATCTGTCCCCCAACTCTGACCGGGCATTGGGTTTTTGAGATTGAGAAGTTCTGCTCGCGGCAATATCTTAATCCGTTACACTATACCGGACCACCGACGGAACGACAATTGTACGTTTAACCCCCTTCCCATGCCTCATAGTAAAATATTATAGGACACAAATATTGGATGCATTTGAGTACATTACACTCGGATTCAGTAATAAACAAGCACCACACATTGTTCTTAGTTTAGTGACTAACTGTCACAGCCAAAAGGTTTTTATTTTGTACTTCTTGTAGTGACTAACCGTCACAGCCAAAAAGCTTTCATTTAAAGAGAGCAAACACCGGATACCAATTATTGTACGGACAAACCGGCAAGCAAAATATCAACAAATACCAACACACACACTGGGTACACCCCGGGCCCAAAATGAGCACCAAGCTCCTGGGCACGCGTACGCGTTTAGACGTGCATACAGTTTGCCCTACAAGATGGCGACTTTCATAGCAACAAAGGGGTTATTCAATAGACGATGTGACCTGTGACATCACATGTTTACAAAAGAGCCACAGAGCCTGGACTTCCTGTAGGCACAATTTGTACACAGCTCAATGGAAGAAAGCATAAAATCTTATATTTTATGGAGATTGCACTGTCTAATTCTTATCAACTTTTGATATGATGAAAGGGGGCACATCTAAAAACTTGTCCAGCTTTTACTTTCATAACTCTTGGTTTTATGTGGAAATTATGACACAAAATGTCAACTTTCCCATAGGACCAGTGTAGTATCTTGCCTGCCAGAGTACTCAAAGAATGTACAAGGTCACACTTATTGTAAACAACGTTCACATGGTCTATATGGTCTATACCACTTGCAGTTTCTTGCACTGTTCCTTTGGGTACCTTGACCCATTGGACATACGTTGTGACTCTCAACGCATTTACACCACACTTCAAACCCTTTCATAGACTTCATGTCGGAGCTTTGTCCCAGTAGGGTACAATCACGAGGTGTAATCTGGACTATTCCTAGATTAAAATTGTAACACGTAATGTATTTTAGAATGTGAGCTTTATAAATCCATATATTATTATTATTATTATAATGAAACACTTGTATTTTCCGACCTCTGCTTACACTTGTTCTTCAAACCTTCGTTTACACATTACAGGTTACGTAGTAAGGTGAGAAGACACAACTTAGTTGTCGTGTCCTATGACATAGTGCGGAATGACATTGACTTTTTCAGGTAGGTTCCATCGCAACATCAACCTTCCCCCCCCCCCTGCCCCTACACCTTAGAGAGTAAGATTAAAAAAAACAAAAGTTTACAGGTTTGCACCATAGAAATAGAACACGGAGAATGCTGAGCTCGATTGTTGTCTGTGTCTGCTGTGCACGCCCTCTATGTCAACTGTGGACATAGAGTATCAATACCATGTGACATGTTTCGCTCGGCCCCAGCGGCCTATCCAGGACCGCTGGGATGGGCTAATCAGCTTGCACAGATTCTTGTTCAGAAAGTACGTCATGCGTTGCAGTGCTTGCAGTGTGAGTGTGATGCATGATGGGACTGAGCATGGGACTGAGCATTAACGTTAGCGATACGTTTGCCCATCCCAGCGCCTTTGGATTTAAGGCAAGGCGCTGGGGACGAGCGAACTGACATGTCTGTATGGCAAAATTAACGAGATCAACCAATGGGAAAGCTGGAATTTGCCATACAGCTAAAATGGCAGCGCGCATGACTTGCCTCAAAGCAGATATGCACAGATAACTACACTTAGCATTCTCTGAGTTCTATTTCTATGGTTTGCACATATCTTACATGGTGTAAAGATGAACGCTCTAGCAGTCCCCGAGGTGGATTGCTAGTCTATGCCTTCGGAATGTTTGGTTTTTTTTGCGCACAGAACATGCCCGACTTTTGAGATGCTCCCTAAAATAATCTCCAATTTGTTTTCTCTCCCCCTCTGCCCTCACTCTCTCTCCCTCCCTCACCAATAACTTGTGTATCCTGTAGCTACAATCCCGGCCAAAATGCTTGGGCCACTCGTTCCTATAACGTTACAATAACCATACAACAACCATTCCCTGTCTCACAATAAACATTCTCTCCCCCGTCCTCGTCCCCCCGCTCAATGTTGTCTGGAACGCAGAAGACCGTGCAACAATGTGATTCAACATTGAAAGGGGGCAGGGGGGCCCAACGAGATATGGCCGGGATTGTAGCTGTTGATTTTTTCCTTTGTTGTGTTAAGTTTACTTGATTTACTTTGTTCTATATGGCACTGCACTACAACCTTGGCTTATTCGGACCTCAGTGCCTCCAAATTGTAAATTTGCATATGTGCATATATGGGCTCTTTTGTAAACATGTGATGTCACGGGTCACATGGTCTATACTGCTCTGTTGCATATTTACCTGCAAATCTCTGGTCGGGTTCCAGTCGTGTTCAACAAACACCACCGTGTCGGCTCCTGTAAGATTCAGACCTAGGCCTCCCACATGAGTGGTTAGCAGTAAAATGTCAATAGAGGGGTCGTTGTTGAACCTAGAAGGAAAAACAAAATCTTGGTCTGAGTACAAAGTAAATAGGAGCCACTTGGGAGAACAACAAGTGCACAGCCGCAATCATGGGTACACATTTTTGTCATGTGTCCATGTTATGAACAACAGTTTGAAAACCAGTGATGTAACAGTTAATTCAATGTTGTTTGTAAAATTAATTAACCAGCGCTGTGTGAATGAAGAGTAGAAAGTACTTAAGTTTGTCGAATAACAAGATCTGCAAAGAGTTACTCAATATTCATGTGTTGTTCATTTGGTGTCGTTGTTCATGTATTTCTGTTGTTATTTTTTTAAGGACAATCCAATGGAATTACTGTATACTCGATGAGGGCCACATCATCAAGAACGGAAAGACAAAACTAGCCAAGGCCATCAAGCAGCTGAATGCAGCTCACAGACTCATTTTATCAGGGACACCCATACAGGTATTGTACCCAGTGTTAAATGGTACCCATATTGGGGTGGGGAGAGTGCTCGGGCTAAAGTTACTGGACTCATTTTGTCAGGGACACCCATGCAGGTATTGTACCCAGTGTTAAATGGTACCCATATTAGGGGGGGGAGAGTGCTCGGGCTAAAAAAACTGGACGCATTTTATCAGGGACACCCATACAGGTACTGTACCCAGTGTTAAATGGTACCCATATTGGGGTGGGGAGAGTGAGTGGGCTAAAATTATCCAGCAGCTGAGTGCAGCTATATACTCACTGTGTTGGGGACACCCATAAAGGTATTGTACCCAGAAAGGTATTGTACCCATGAGGTCATAAACTCATTAAATAACACAGACCAATATTCTGCACTAAAATCTTTCCTAACCATTTCTAAAAGTATATCTGTTTATCGGTGTAATTTGTATTTCTCATCAAATTCCGAGTCGATCTCATTATTGGAATTTGTTCCTTCTTATTTTATAGAATAATGTGTTGGAGTTGTGGTCACTGTTTGACTTCCTGATGCCGGGTTTCTTAGGCACAGAGAAGCAGTTCACGGCAAGATATGCCAAACCCATCATACAAAGCAGAGATGCTAAGAGCTCGTCCAAGGAGCAAGAAGCAGGTCAGTCCTGTGGGTGTGGTTGGGGCAGGGAGGTGATTTCTACTGACTACACCATTCCCTCTAAGGCAGGGACATCTGGCTACGCTGAGACGTCCCAAAACTATATACATGAATGAATATCAGAATGATAACAACTAGTTTTCATATAGTGCTTTATCTACAGGCGTCTTAACCACTTAACTGCGTAATTATTTATCGTTAGCTAAACCCCCAATGCGGAATTAATTGAAGGAAAACAATGCAAAAAAAGGATAAATGGAAAGCTATGATCAGACCCTGAATTGCTCCGATTATCCCCACTTATATCTGAGGCTGCTGTATCATCAATGTCTTCAGCACCTTGTAAACACGGCTCTTCAATTTGTGAATCATCATCACTATCAACAGACATGAGAGAGTCTGACAATTCAAGATCTGAATCCAAAGCTTGCACACATGACAAGCGCGGTTGCTTTCGTGAAGTCGCCATATTTATTAAGAAAACTCGCCGATTGGTGGCACCACACACTGCCTGACTGTAACTTTGTGATGACGAGATATCTCGTCATACAAGACACGTAAGAGTGGATTACCGGGGGTCACAGAGCGTGTCTTTGACCTCATTTAAACCGCAAACTTGGTGATGAGATATCTCGTCATACGCAATATAAGGGTAAGTTGGTGATGACGAGATATCTCGTCATACACAGTTAAGTGGTTAAAGTGCTTTATATCGTTTCCAGACAGGGTGCTGCGGCGCATTCATCAGCCGCTGCCAGAAACACTGGGGCAAACCCCCCCCTTCTCGCAGCAATAAGTGTAACGGGGTTCTTTTACACGCATTACACAACCAAAGGTCGCAGCAATAACGATTAAGTGTCTCGCTTTAAGGACACAAGTGTCACGACCGGGACTCGAAGCCACACTCTGCTGATCAGAAACACCAGAGCTTGAGTCCAGTGCGCTGGAACTGCTCGGGGTAATGACAGGCCAAGTGGTAACGAAACCCGGTTTTTAACTTGTCACCAAAGTCTAGCAGAACTTTAACACAATTTTTTGAACAGGCAGTTATGATAATAGTTTGGGATGCTAATCGTCCTTTCTCGCAGTTTGAGAAGCTGAAATGTGGCTACATTGTGGTTGAGCTGCTGGCATGTAAAAACATCTTTGGCAGCCAGCCACATCGACCCACATATGACACAGGGCATAGCCAGAGATCAAAAGTGTTTGATTTTTCAAGTTCGGGGGGGGGGGGGGGAATTGAACAGCGTGGAGAAAAACCCTCAAGACCTGGGCCCAATTTCATAGAGCTGCTAAGCACAAAAATTTGCTTAGCATGAAATTTCTTCCTTGATAAAAACAGGGGTTACCAACCAAATTTCCATGTGTTGCATATTGCCTGTTACTGGTATTCAGCTGTTGTTTGCTTATCCTGAAAATCATGTGGAAATTGGGTTGGTAATCCTGTTTTTATCAATGATGAAATTTCATGCTAAGCAAATTTTTGTGCTTAGCAGCTCTATGAAATTGGACCCAGGAGATAACCAACGCACAACTCTACTCATATATGGCCCTAGCCGGGAATCTAACCAGGGCCGCAGTGGTGACAGGCAAGCGCTTTACTCCACCCTTGTTAAATTCAACAACTGCATGACACTATGCAATTATCACAAACTGCGTGTTTACCAATTGAACCATGTAAAATGAGTCGTGTGCAAAGATTATCTTGGGCTCCAAAAGCCAACAAAACTTGAAAAACAGATCCCCGTTTGCAGGAATGGGACCTTTACAATTTGACTTAAATTGCTTATGTTTATTTGTGTGTACTTGGCTACTTCCTTTACTTAAGCGGCATACATGTCTGGTTTCTGAATTAACAGGTGCATTGGCCATGGAGTCCCTCCATAGACAGGTGCTACCCTTCCTACTGAGACGCCTTAAAGAGGATGTCTTGGATGACCTTCCTCCTAAGATAATACAGGACTACTACTGCGAGCTGAGTCCCCTCCAGGTACGTCCCTAACCTTTAACGTATTAGTATTCATGTAGCTTCATGTATGCCCCCACTAATGGCGTAGCCACCAAAGGGGCATTCTCGCTTTATACTATTGAAAGTTGCTGTACTCCTAAACCAAGTCAGTTGGTTTTGCCATTAATTTTTTAGAGTTGTTATTACTACCTTCTTTTTAGTTTTATTGTTACTCTTATTATTTTTCTCGTTCAACGTATTCCCTTATGCGCGTAATTTTTTTTTTTTTTTAATTTATTTATTTTTGTTTCTGCTATAAATTGTTTTGTATTTGTCAGTAGGCATTTCACTACAAGCCTCCTTTGGCTTCTGAAAATGCCCCCACATTGGTTTGCTACGTATCCATTTTGATTTTTTGTTTCTACTTATTTTTCGTTTCATTAATTATTAATGTCCTAATCAGTTCTTGATTGTCTTTGATTTAAATAATTGCTCTAAATTTGTTCATTATTCTCTCTTTTTTGTATGTTTACCAGTGTGGAAATAAATGTTGATTGAATTGAAAATTGAATTGAGAGTGATTACCAATCGTGTACCTTCCCTTTAATCTCCATCCAAAAGGTGCAACTGTATGAAGACTTTGCCAAATCGAGGGCCAAGAAGGGGGTAGAGGCGACAATTTCAACCCCAGATGACGAGAAGCAGCCACAAGACAAGCCACTGGCACCGGCCACCAGCCACATATTCCAGGTGAGTTCCGGTCATTTCAATCAAGGGTCAAGGTTCAAGGTTCATTTATTTTCCACAGCGTCATAAAGTAAAAAGATATTGAACACTCAGCAAGAGCGATCGGTTTAAAGAATACAATTCAACAGTATAGATACCAAGAACAAGATTTTTTAAAAACATGACATTGTAGAGGGATCCATTTTAGAAGCAGAGCTTGTAGGCAATGGTCCCTAAAGACATGCATTTGCACTGAGACGGATAATAACAATTAGGTGAATCTAGTCAGAGAATGTTTTAAATTTTAAAGTGGCGATAAATAGCAATACTAGGGAGGTTTCGGTCGCAAACGTTTAGAGTGAAAGACTACAGATAGCTAATCGTGAGCGTAATACGCGTAATTCACCCCACGGTTACATTTAACTAAGCTACAGAGGGCGCAGACTTCAAAGTACGTCAACTCGACCATAACCTTAACAACGCAACGCAGTACCCCAATCACCCTTCATTCGGTGACAAAATACACTACCAAAACAAACACTACATAACATATATCCAACCTGAAATGAATTACGAGATCATCTACTACTTTCTATGACCAAGTACTAATTTTTTATAAAACAAAACATGTTTGGCGTCCCCGCCTGCTTCCTTTTTAGATGGCGCCTCCTTTTTAAAATTTCTGTTTAAGGATCAACTATTACAATCTCTGACAAAAAGAAATCAATTCTAAAATACATAACATCAAATTTTTGACTTGAGCACACTGAAAAAAACACCCTCCAAAAAGCTGGCAACCATCTTGAAAAAAATTTTGGCCGTTTGTCTTGAAAAATGTGTTGGACGGCCATTGAAAAAAAAAAAAAAAAAAAGCCTGCCTCCTTTTTTTTCAAAGTAAGGCAAGACTCTAAACATTTTTTTTATTTTATTTTTGTTTGTTTCCTAAATGTTTATTGAATTGTTTTCTTCTTGTGTTATTTTACTTGAAGGCATTACAGTACTTACGTAAGGTGTGCAACCATCCACTGCTCGTCCTGAACAAGAAACATCCTCAGTATGACTACATCACAGGGCAGCTTGCCGATCAGAACACCTCCCTTCATGATATTGCACACGCACCCAAGCTAACAGCTCTCAAGTAAGTTCCGTCTTAACTAAGAAAGGTTTGCGGTAACACCATGTTAAAACCTCTTTTGAAGAGATGATCAGAGCATACTGATCGAATCATTAACCACCCGTTCTTTTCAGAACCAACAGTTGCTCAAAAGAGATTTTAACATGGTGTTACCGCAAACCTCTCTTAGTTATACTACCACCATGCAAAGTTCAAATCCCACTCAAAGTTCTGTCTTCAAACAAAGCCCTTTCACATGCACTCAAGCTAACAGCTCTCAAGTAAGTTCTGTATTCACCACTTTCCATTTGAATTTTTAAAGTCCATTTTTGATGCCCCCCGGGCCACTTTTCACCTTTTGTGATGTAAATTTGATTTAAGTTTTGTTCCTTTTTTTGTTCTTAAAGTAAGTTTAACCTTTTTTTCGTTTTGTTTTTAAAATTGAAAATTCAAAATGCAATTCAGTCGTTGGACCGTAAATATTTCAATGTTTTTAAATAAACCATAAACCATATAAAAATTTTTAAATCGCCCTTTTCCTTTCGAATATTTGTTCCCGATAAACGCAGTCTTTTCGGGCAACTTAGGTTTTGGCTGCGGGCCGCATCAGGCGTTCTATTTTGTCTATGCAGCTGACCAATCACTGACCTTTCAGGGCTCGAATTTTGGGGGAAAAATAGACCACAGTGATTGGTCAGCTGCATAGACAAAATAGACCACAAGGCTTGTACCTCACCACTTCTACTGGACTGGAATTTTTTGTTTGTTTTCAAGACCAGATCTTAATGAGAAAACAATGTTTAATAAGCAAAGCATTAAGAAAAGATAGATCTCGTTGTCTTATGGATGAGTATACTTTGACACTCAACAGAATTGAAAAAGATATTTATCAGAATCAAAGGCAACATTTAATAAAAATGATAATGAATATTTATATTGTGCAATATCCACCAAATAAGGTGCTCAAAGCAGAAAAGAATGATAGTATTAATAGAGAAAGGTGAAACAGACAAGGAGGAAGAGGAAGAAGTAAGATGAAGGGAAGAAAGAAAAGTCTACTAAAATGCTGTTTGAAACAAATGAAATTTCAATCTGTCTTTAAATGTGTCCACGGTGCTGCTATCCCGTATATGGAAAGGACCTGTCCCCCTTTTGAACACCTCTTTTATTGTATCCCAAAGTGTTTTTGAACAGACTTACGTCGGACTTTTTTACGCCCATGTCAATTTTGGATTTTCCTCAATTTTGTTATGGCTGCCGGGCGGCTGACATTTTTTATCCACCCGGACTTACCAGTGTGTGGCATGCAGAGGCATGCACCTACTATGCTTCGTTTAACCCGTACAAAGAAGGAAATCAGGTTCTGGGAACAATGCCTTGTAAAATCCCTTTCTAGACCTTTGTCCTGTTGTACAAATGTGGCATATCAGAAAGGACAGGCTGCTGTCATTCATTACGGGAAAGCCACATTAAAGAATTTCCAAGTTTGGCCACAAAAACTCAGAAAGTATACATCCTTTTCACCAGTAGGTATGTTTATATTGAATTACTTGGGTTATAAAAACTTAATGGATGAGCAGTTAATCTGCCTGGGGCAGTCAGCAGCCCTACTGGTTTCTGCATGACCCTTGCAACGAGTTACGGCACCACAGAGCTGTGGCACTTATCAAGAAAAACCATAACCATTACAAAATGGTAGATCCCAACCCCGTGATACTCCATGATATCCTACAGTGTACCATTACACAAGTTCTAAAAGGGGTGCCAATCAACAGGGGTCGTCAATTTGGTCAGGAGGGGTGGTGAAAAAAAAAATTCCCATTGCACATGCACAAAATCATGGCTTGGTGGTAAGGCATGTTGTGTCTGACTGCTCTAGGTTCAATGGCCTTTTGTGAATGAAGGTCTTGTGATCTTGTGCCGACAGTAGACTGGTTTAGCAAACATAAATCATTGAGATAAGGCAGAACAGACCCTCTTAACCTATCAAATGGGCCTGCCACACGTCTGTGACAGGAAACTATTTCTCGTTAGGACCAAACTTGTGTATCGTTGCAAGGTTAAGTCCACTGTTTGGAAAAGGAACTACATGGAGATAATAGGTGTTAGTGGTCAGATGAAAGGATGTTTTATTTAGCCTCATTCTTTAATGGAGCTTTCCTGTAATGTTGTTTGTCATTATATTCTGCTCAATGGGAGGTACTTCTGAGCATTCTGAGATTCCAGCATACCATTCGGCCGTGGCCTATGGTCAACGTTCTGCGAATCACAGTGAGTGCCTACTCAATCCCCAGCTATTTATGAGAACAGTTGTTGTCTCCCTTGTCAAGTGATGGTTTCATTGTGGCGACGATGTTTTCCAAAGAGTTCAGGAAAAATAATACTCACATAACATTTTTTTCAGAAGACCGACGTGAAGTGGTTAAACAAAAATTAATAATTGTTGTATGCAGGCAGTTACTCCAAGACTGTGGTATCGGAGTGGAGGCGATGGGGAATGAACACGATGGGTTGACGGAAGCCGTTGTCGGCCAACATAGAATTCTTCTCTTCTGTCAACTCAAGAGTATGCTAGACATCGTTGAGAAGGATCTCTTAAGGTAATGTATACTTAAAGGCACTGGACACTATTGGTAATTACTCAAAATAATCGTTAGCATAAAAACTTACTTGGTAACGAGCAATGGAGAGCTGTTGATAGTATAAAACATTGTGAGAAACGGCTCCCTCTGAAGTAACGTTGTTTTTGAGAAAGAAGTAATTTCTCAGTAAAATATTTGAATTGATTTTGAGACCTCACCCACGTAAAACTCCATTATGGTTGGGACCACTATGGTCCCGGAAGTTCGAATGAGCGTGAGACTTGCACAGTCTATTGTGTGTGTGTGAATAAATCCAGCTTTTAAACTGTGGCAAAAAACAAGGTGCTTTATCATGGAGACCAGACAACTCGTCCGTCGGACAACTCGTCTGTTTGGACAACTCGACGTTCGGACAACTCGACGGTTCGGACAACTCGACCGTTCGGACAACTCGATGGATGATAATTTTAACCGTCAGACAACTCGAAGGATGGCCAAGACAAGTCGACGGTCAGCACGGGGCGGGTTGGGTGAAGAGCGGCCTGGTGGGGAGGGGATGCACAGGCGTCCCCCGGGGGTGGGGTATGGTGGGTAGTCGACGGATGGCCGTGACGCCGGGGCTCAGCACTGGTGGGGGGGGGGGGTGCACGGGCGTCCCCGGGGTGGGGTATGGTGGATGGGTTTAATATCCGGGCGAACGGATAATTGATACTTGTTTCATTTTTACCATTACCATTTTCATTATGAGTTGTTGTTGGTGGTGGTAATAAAGTAAAGTAAATAATAGAGCTGTATAATGTTTTTAATTGTTTTTAAAACCTGGTTTTGATTCTGTACAAATTGGAAGGGTACATATTTTTTTTCCTGGCTTATAACTAACAAAGTAATTGTATAGGGCAAGATTCCCCGATGCAACATCCTCGGCAGTCCTTTGAGGTTGACGGAGTTAACTGGTAATTGTTAGCTGCAATACTCGTCAACTTCAACACAATGACACTGGAGTTTGACGCACCTTCACTAATGATAGTATTGTTAAATCGGTTACTTTGTCGGCAAACTGAGTGGCATTTCGAAGGACCACTCTGGAGTTAATAAGGACATGGTTTGTAGAATTTTCATCACTCAGCTTCTTGCTATCGTTGGTGAAGGATCGAGAGAAAAAAACACGTCAAAATGCCATTCTGCACTAGAAAAGGTGGTAGAAGGGAGAAAAAATGAGCGGAGTGCCCTTGCATGAGCTGCAAGGAAGAAGTCACCGGGAGGCAGCATGCGATGGAGTGCGATGTCTGCCGCCGTTGGCAGCATCGCAAATGTTGCACCACAGGTAAGTTAAACTGAATGTTCTTTAAAGTGAAATCGCATAGGCCCTAAATAGTGAAAAAGTTATTAAAGTAATATGTCTCCTAATATGATGCAGAAATTCACAATTTGGAAGTATTCGTAAGATTCAATTAGAATAAATACTGATTATGTTAAGTGTAAAGTACGTCACTTACAATTGCGAAGTTTTCGTTAGATTCAATTGAATAAGTTAAAAGCGATTTTTCTACTATAATATGATTCAAATTACAATTTGGAAGTTTTCCTCAGATACAATTCGCATAAACTAAATAAGTTAAAGTATAAAGTACACTTAAAATTTGGATGTTTTCGTTAGATTCAATTCGCATTGGATAATTTGAAGTGATATGTCAACTTTAGATATGTGTGCGCAAGGGGAAAAGTGGAACCATTCCTGTTCAAACAGACATTATATGAGAATAGACAACAGACATTTTGATGGTAATCTACATAATTATGTGCATCAGAGAAATTTTTTCGAGGATAAGCACAACAAAATATATTATAACCGGAACGCGCTCAAAATGTCCACAAAACGTCTTTGTGTATACATGCACGTTTTTTTTTTTTTTTAATAAACCTAAAGCTCTTTGGAACATTTAGAGTGTGTTCCGGTTCGACTATTTTGTTGTCCTCGAAAACATCTTATAGATGCACATAATGTTTCTGTGGTCACATTATTCATTTCTCTAGTCTGTTTGCACAGGGCTACATGTATGATTTTGCTTTTCCCTTTACACAAGTGCACTTAAAACAAAACTTATGTGCATAAAACCATTTCTTTCCTAAAGTGTAAGGTGTTTTGTTTTTTTGTCTGTGCAGCTATCATGTTGTCTTTCTACCGAGCAGCCATCATCAGCGACAAGCCATTCAGATGGACTTGCATGGAATGCATGTGTAAGGTTCCAACATCACAGGAAGATGACAAAATCATGGTAAGAAATATCAGATTTGCTGATACAAGTGATATTATAGGTTTTCTCGTAAATTTCGGCAGCTTATTCCAGTTCAAATTCGGCTCCAGTACCTTTTTTACTGCTCATAATTATAATTGATATTTCCCTTTGTCACTACAGCTTGGGTCGCCATTAGCAGAAAGTTCCCGCACATCAGTCTTGGACCATGTAGCTGATGGAAGTCCCAACGTTGCAGACATCAGTATTCAACCAGTCCATGAAGTGCTGGAAGAATCTCTGCTCGACCTTACAGGTTTCTGATGACAACGCATCTGGCCATGGAGACGATTGTCAGGCAAGTTGGACCCCAGTTTACCCTCGGCATCAAGGACCACTGCCATTCCGGTAAACCGGGGCAACTTACCTTGGCGACCCGAGTCACGCAGGTCAGAGAGAAGGCTACAGATCAGCTGTATGCTCCAGCAAGCCAGATCGTCGATCGAGCTCTAATCGATAACATCACTGATGCGCCTATCCCATTGATACCCGAGCCAAGCAGTCTTGCCAGGACTGCTAACCGTGTCAGACAGAGACAGCGGCCTGTTGAACCTCGCGATCTGAAGTTTGCTGTACAGTTTGATGCCATTCCTGATGGTAAGACAATTTCCATATAATTATTAAACAATCCCCAAAACATGATTTTTTTTTAGTTGGTTAAAATAATTGCGTAAACAACGTAATTTTACATTATGCTAGACCGAAATTGCAATAACTTTGAACCAAGATTATTGACTCTTGTATTTTTGTATTTTTGTCAAAAATGGGTGTTGTATTTTGCCGGTTTCAAAAGGTTCTTGAAAACAGTTTCCAGACAAATCATTTATGAGTTTCTAAACTTGTTTGACTGAATTTTAAACTGTTTTTCTTGTTCCACGCAGACTTTCTACAGACAGATGTAAAAGTTAAGCAGCGACGCCATCTTGTTTTCTCCACGCCTAACCAGCAGGTGCTACTTGCGAGAGGTAAACGGTGGTACCTGGATGCAACTTTTTAAGGTGGTGAAGGCACCGTTTACGCAGCTGTTTGGAATTCACTGCTTCGTAAAGAAAGGCAATTCAACAAAGCAGGTTGGTTTCTTTAAAGGAACATTACAGAATTGGTTTTTGCTAACAAAATAGTTGCTGGCAGTGTAAGCACTTTATGTAATCCACCATATACATAAACTGACAAACCTGTAGAAGTTTGAGATCGATCGGCCATCTGGGTCACGAGAAAATAGTGAAAAACCGATTACACATTTGCATGAAATCATATAAATTCAACAAATGAATAAAACGCTCACTGAGCGATAAACTCCAATCGGAAAATTAGTTTATTCACTTCTCATCAAATATGGCATTTCAGACAGAAATATTTCAAGGGATGTTTTCTACTATCATCATCATTAGACTGTGTAAGTTTTATGTAAATCTGTGATCAAAAAGTATATTTTACAAGTTGTTTTCTTACCAATTCTGTAATGTTCCTTTAACTTCCCCTTTCTGTAACTTCCCCTTTCCCAAGGAAAGGAAAAGGCAATGGCAACATTCTAAAACATCCTCTGTAATTGCTATTGCATTTCCTTTAATTTCAATTTTTTTTAAATTTAGGTTAAATTTTAAATAGGTATTGTCTGAAGCTTTCCAGTTGATCGGTATAATGTTCGGAACTTCGATACCACGGAGATTTACACATGGTTGCACCCGCAAGTTTACTATTTATGTTGTCTTCCTTTTTCATGGTTATGAGTTCTCTGGAGAAATCTGAACTAACCTTTTTATGATAATTTATTTACAGGTTCCACTCGTTTTTGTTCTGATGTCTGGAAAGGAAAAACGAGACTTCATCGCTGTTCTTCAGGCTGTTCGGGACTTGCTACCGGAGGACATATGCCTAGAGGAAGTCCTGGTGGACTTTGAACACGTCCTGTGGAAGGCAATGGAGGCAGTGTTCCCTAATGTTGTAATCAAGGGGTGCTGTTTTTAGACTAGTGGGATTTCTGAAAATTGTGACTGTTAGGGGCATTTTGTAGTAAAAGTGGGGGACCAGACTTTTTTACATAATTTTGTTATGCTGAATCAGATAAAACCGGTTCCCAAGCGAAATTTTGAGTTCTTGACCATCTAATTTGCATAATCAAAATGGCAGCTAAACCTCCAGTTTTTGACCTTTCTTAAACCATTTTCTGCATTATCTCTGTAACCCAGCGGGCAAAAAGGATTAATGATGTGTCTGTACCTTTGTTTTGAAGGTCAGAGAGTAAGATTAAGACATTTCTGAAATAATTAGTAGTAAAAAATATTCATAAATATGCAAATTAGTGGCCGCCATTACAGAAAAAAACATTTTCTCCTATCTCTGTAACTAGGCAAGCAAAATTGAAACGTGTTTGCCTATGTTTTGAAGGTCAAAGAAAAGAATTAAGACATTTCTGAAGTAATTAGTGGAACAATACTCATAAACATGCAAATTAGTGGCCGACATTACCAAAATATAATTTGTCTCATATATCTCTGTAACTAGTCAAACAAACATTACGATTGAAGTGTCTTTTCCTATGTTTTGAGGGTCAAGCAATGTGATCAGTGATGAGCCAGCTGCCTAAATATGCAAATGAGCTAGTATAGCTACCAATGCTTAATTATGCAAATGGGCTAGTATAGCTACCAATGAATTGCATAACTATTTATGTTTCAATGCTAAAATATTAGGTTCCTAACTTTACCCCCAAAATACTACTTGACGATAATACAGGCATGATGAGGCAACTGGTCTCAATTACAAATCCCTTATGTTCAGTCGGGTATAAAATAAACTGTTTTAACTATAATCGTATTCATACAAGGAGTTTGAGCATCAAACTTTTACTGACATGTACACATTGCTGTGCATTGTAACCTAAATTTGCAGCATTTGCAACGTCGCATCCTGCATTGCTTCTGGCATGCAAACGAAATCATTTCCAGGTAACTTTTAAGAATTGGACCCAATGACATCATCATGGGCTGTAGTTCTGAATCACCATGTGTTACCATCCCAAATTAACTGGCTCAGGTATGGCACAGTGGGCATTTCTCCAAATCATTGCTTGATAATGATAGCGTACATGAATCAAATTGAAGCGGAGAGCTTCACTCATTGGGGACATTGTTTCTGGTTTCCCAGTTTTAGAGAACATTGCATGCCTGATTTGCTAAGTAGGACGTGGTGACACACCCACTTAATGCATGAAATGGTAAAAGATTTGTTCCTGTTTAATACTTGTGGTATAGGTTCTGGTAGGTTATGGAAAGCCGGATATATTGGCGTTTCATGGCGGGACCAGGCAACATCCAAAGGTGTTCACATTGTGCATGTGAGAAGTTGGAAACCAAAAGCACAAGAACCAGTATCCATTGATGACAAAACAACTGTATTAAACTGGCTGTGCACAGCATGTAACACCAACCTAGTGTCAGCTTCATTATGTTTGGCTCTCAGTTTAGTCAAATCGGTGGTTGACTTTGACAATCTAACTTCAGGTTCTTCTCTGAATCCCCCGGCAACAAGAATGTTCTGATCATCAGGTGCCTGAAAACACAGTTTCTCAGACAGGAAATGTGCAAGATCAATTTTGTTATCAGGACAGGAAGCCACATAAATTGTTTCTGTTTTTTGGAAGAGGCACATTCTGCCAGTTCCTATATCACTTGCTAAACCAAGTTCAATCTGGCAGATAACTTAACTAAAGACATAGTCTATCCTGAAGCTTTTTAACATAATGACTCGTCTTCTTGAGAAGAGAAAATAAAGTATGCCATCTTGAGAAGAGACAGTCAAGGATGCCACCAAAAGGTCCGCAGTCTTCAAAGAGCATGCACCATCAGCACTTCTTGTGCTTGTTCCATCGTGTTGGAGAGGAGACAATTGTCATCAACCAAGTCCAGGTCAGTGATTACCACTGCTGGCAGCTGTTGAGCTCCAATTTAGCAGAGTATGGCTTCAGTTAAACTCAAAGGAGACCAATATGATGGCGTTCAACTCGGAAGACAGTTTTATCGCTTCCCAAGAGGTTGTTGAGGAGTTCAAATACATTTGTGCCCACATAGGATCGACTTAGAGCTAGATGAGAGTGAGGAAAGCTCTGCCACGGAAGGCCCTTCATGGCATGAGCGAGTGTGTGTGGAGATCTGGTCTGACCAACGACACCAAGAGGTGTCTGTTTGTGGCTACAGTTAAGTCTGTACTTCTTCATGGAGCCAAGAGGTGGACTATGACAGCCACGCCCGAGAGAGAACTATAGACGGCGTCTACACCCGAATGCTAAGGATGGCACTCAACGACCGCGTGTCCAGCTCTATGGCACCCTGCTCAGAGTATCTGCAAAGGTCAGGAAACGAAGGATAAGGTCGGCTGACCACTGTTTGTGTCATTTGGAGCTACATGTAGTCTCTGCATGCCCATTTGTGCTGTGGGAACCCGTCGAGAAGGGGCAGTAGGAGAATCACTGGCAGAAGAAGGGCGCATGGCAACAAGAAACTGCTGAGCTGAGGACGCTGATGTTGCTAGGCCAGGGTGAGCCAAAAGCAACCGTTAGGAGGCTCCCGAGATGGCGTCGACTGAAGACGACCTCTCACATTCTACTGCTCAAAAGCTTAGGAATCCGCGAACTCAAAGAGGAGACATCAATCTTCAGAGACATTGTGTGCAGAATATATGATGTACGTAAACTGTTGTTCTCTAAGACTGGGAAACTATAATCAATGTCCCAACAAGTGTGCTCTCTGCTCCAATTTGATGCATGTACGCCATCAAGCAATGATTTGGAGAAATCCTCAATGTGCCATACCTGAGCCCATTGACATGGGATGGGAACACATGGTGATTCAGGACTATAATAGCCCATACTGATGTCATTGGGTCCACTTCCTGGAAGTTACCTGAAAATGATTGCGTTTGCATGCCAGAAGCAATGCAGGATGCGACGTTGCATATCGTCACCGTTTTCACGAAGAGTCAATTATGACAAAAAGTGTACATTTTGGCAAACCGATGTTTTTACATATTTTAAATGTTACTATTGACATCAACATTTTCCCCAAGTTTCAAGTGATAAAACGATATACTTTTTGAATTACACTAATTAGCACAAGGACATTTTGACCAAACTATAAGGTTTTCGTTTTCACGAACAGACAATTTTAGATTTGTCATTGAAGTACATAGCGCTGGCACGGTGCCAAAAACGAATACTCTGCGTTTTACGTTTTCACGAAGGGACAATAATGTATGACCTAGATAAATTCATTTCCACGAACAGACAATCATCGTTTACGCATTGGTTTGTACACAACGCGCACACGACGCGCTGCACACTCACCTCGTTTTGCAGTTTCACGAACAGACAATTGTGTTAAACAGTTAATTACTCATTAATAAAACCAACTATAATTAAAATAGCAAAAGATTTGCACGATTTAAGATCTCCACTTTCATGCTTGGAAAAATTTAAACGTTTCAATGACAAACAGTGTCCGAAACAGTGATTTCAAAAATAGTTTAACTTCAAACGGGGTTTTCTCCAAACAAGAATGTTTGTTGAATGGCCAAAATTGTCTCTTCGTGAAAACGGTGACGATATGCTGCAAATCTAGGTTACAATGCACAGCAATATGTACATGTCATTGACAGATTGATTGATGATCAAACTCCTTGTATGAACACGATTATAGTTAAACAAACAGTTTAATCTATACCCGACTAAGCATAAAGGATTTGTAATTGAGACCAGTTGCCCTGTCATGCCTGTAATAGCATCAAGTAGTATTTTGGGGTAAAGTTTGGAACCTATCAATTTAGCACTGATACATGAACTGATTGGTAGCTATAACTAGCTCATTTGCATAATTAGGCATTGGTAGCTATAACAAGCTCATTTGAAAAAAAGCATGTCTTATCACTGATCACATTGCTTGACCCTCAAAACATAGGTAAAGACACTTCATTTGTAATGTTTGTTTGCCTAGTTACAGAGATATAGGAGAACATTTTTTTTTAATGGCGGCCACTAATTTGCATATTTATGTGTATGTTTAACACTAAAATACTACAGAATTGTCTTGATCCTTTCCTTTGACCTTCAAAACATAGTTTTCATTTCACACGTTTCATTTGTCATGTTTGCTTGCCTATTTACAGAAATATTGGAGAAAAAAAATGTTTTTTATGTAATTGCAATCACTAATTAACATACTTATGAGTATTGTGTACCACTAATTACTTCAGAATTATATTCATTATATTCTCTGACCTTCAAAATATAGGTAAAGACACTTCATTTGTCATGTTTGCTTGCCTTGTTACATAGATAGTGGAGAAAACGATTTTTCTGTAATGGCGGCTACTAATTTGCATATTGATGAGTATTATTTACCACTAATTACTTCAAAAATGTCTTAATCCTATTCTCTGACCTTTAATACATAGGTACAGACATATCATTTGTCATTTTTGCTCGCTGGGATACAGAGATATTGCAGAAAATGGTAAAAAAGGCTCAAAATTGGCAATTTTACGGCCATTTTGTTTATGCAAATTAGATGGTCAAAAATTCAAAATTTCGCTTGGGAACCGGTTTTTCAGAATCAGCATACCCAAATTATGCTAAAACACCTGGTTCCCCACTTTTACTAAAAAATGCTCCTTGAACCTTATACAAGGCCCTTTTTTAGAAATCCCACTAGTCTATTTCATTTGAAACAGGCTGTATGGAGAAAAATTCAAGAAACTGGGTTGCAGCCGGCTTACACGGAGAAGGCAGACGTTTACAGGCTGCTTTCCAATCTCATGGGCCTACCATTCCTGCCTGCAGAGTTTATTCTTCCGATGTTCCAGTCCCTCAGGAGAAAGGCTGGTGCACCAATGCTGCAGAGGGTACATTATTTTTTTCCTTAAACCCCCCCCCCCAATCCACACTACACAAATAACCCCACTAAATCACAAGTACGAAACAAAATAATTACTCTCGGCCTCTTTTCAGACAACTGAACTCTCAAATTTCTTGTCAATTTTTGGTAAGCCAAATACTACCAAATTTCAAGCCTAAATTTATCACATCTCCAAATTTAAGGCACAGAACCCACATGTTGTGATACATTTACCATGCGCGTGGCCGGGCAGCCCGGGCGCTATTCCACTTGTCATGCGCTTTACGATCGTGGTACTGTTTTGTACACCACACGAACATCGCTCTGGCGACATTCAATAATTGTGTTTTTCTTGTTGTGCTTTATATTTTAGGTCTTTGACTATTAGCCTTTTCGAGGTATGGTGGACACTATAGGATTGCACTGTTTGGTTTGGGTGTATACAGACAAATTTACCCAAACCTAACAGTGTCATAGTATTGTGTCCACCATATCTCATGGCTTATGTGGCTGCCACATGGATAACTGGCCCCGTGTGGCCCCGACAACATGGTCATGCTACGGGCAGTCCATCAAAACTAATAACGCCTGTGAGGGATGGCGGCATCTTCGCCTTCTAACAAAGGCTCGTAAGATGAAAGGTGCCTTTGTATCTTTTAATTAAAGTACTACACGATGAGGCCTTGTTTGTTGAAGTTCAGGTAAACCTTGTATCTGAACACAAGCTCAAGAAACACCAGCGTAAGATCTACAGAAAGACTCAAAGATTAGTGTTTAGCCCTTAGAGTGCCAGCCTTGTTTTAAAAATTCTCAATCCACAGGCCGGCCATTTAAAAAAAAAATTAAAATAAAAAATAATATTTCGAGTAGTAGAACGTAAAGGAACATTGACGGCCTGTGAATGGAGATTCAATTTGACGTTTCAGAACGTTGGCGGCGCTCAAAGAGTTCCGTGCCGGTCGTGTTTTGGCCGTTCTTTATCCAGAGTGCATTTATATATCTTTTGGGGTCGACTAGTAGAACGTATGGGAACGTTGGCGGCCTGTGGATGGATACTTTGTTTGACGTTTCAGAACGTTGGCGGCACTGGAAGGGTTATGTACTGGGGAGAGCTTGCTGACGGTGAACGCAGCGCTAAGAGCCTTCTCCATGCCTGTGCATGTTTATTTTAGCTCACAGTTTAGTTTGGCTGGAATTTGAATGTTGGACTTTGGAAAGTTAACAAGTGGGATTTATTATCATTTTTAAAAAATACTTTTGTTACATTAATGTAATTGAGGTGTTCGTGCAACACAGAGTGTGACCTCAATTGACCTTGTTAAAGGTATTGTACGCTTTTGGTAACAGCTCAAAATCAGTGTCCACATTTTGTGTGATTAAACATATGCATGAACAAACTAACCTGTGAAAGTTTGAGCTCAATTGGTCATCGAGGTCACGAGAAAATAGTGAAAAAAGATCTTATGTGTTTTCTGTTTTTTCAAATTATCGCGCGCGATAATTACTATTGTTTTACTCGTTTCTCAGAAACGATAGCATTTTAGGCAGAAATATTTGAAGGAACCCTTTCTACCATTACTTTCTTTAAATCATGTAAGTTATGTGTGAATCTGTGAACATTTTGTTTTTCGATCTTACCAATAGTGTACAGGGCCTTTAAGTAGTAACCTTAGCATTTATTTCCTGTGTAACAAATGTAACACTGTGTAACACTGACCCAATTGATAGCCGAACACCTCGGTGTTTGTTCGTACAAACACTAAATTCTAGTTTCATGTTTGTATTTGTAGTAGGGTTAATGATAATCTCTTATTGATTTGGGCTGGTTCTGGAAAGGAACTACATTTATGAGACTTGTTGTTGCCTTGATAAGCTTGGGGTGCTAGTTATTATTTTTATTTATTAGCTTAATTTTGTTCTTTTGTAATGTAATATCATGTATGTGTTTATAGTGGGGTTTACGGTAACACCATGCAATGTATTGTAATGATAATCGCTTATTGATTTGGGCTGGTTATAGAAAGGAACTACATGTATGAGACTTAATTTTTGTTGCCTATAGTGAGTTTTTTGGGGGGGGTGCTGTTCCGAAAATTAGTTATTTAAATTGTGTATATATATATATATTGTATGTATTTTGTACAGGAACATTAAATGCAAATAAATAATACAAATAAATAATACAAATGTATTATTTATAAACAGTTGGTTGTTATTCTCATTTGTAAGGCGGTACTGTTGTTAAAGGGGTTTAGTTGAACTTCCTAGGAACTCCTTTAATATCTTCAAATTAGCCTCTAAATAATTTTTTGGTGAAATTTCCACTTATATTTATTCACTAATTTTTGTACAAAAAATAATATATCATTTGATTTTGGGTAATAAATAATCACAGACCAGAGCATAAGTTCTTCATTCAATCAATAACAAATTTTTTGAACAATTATTAATTATGCTTCCCACATAGAAACATTAAATACAATTACTACTTTATTTCGTAAGGAAAAAGTGATGGCAGAATACGGGAACTTTTCATAATAATTAATTTCACAGGACTTACCTTAATTTGTCTTTTAGCAAGTTATAAATGGGCTCCATGTTCTCGCTTTACAGCACTACAGAGTACAGACCTGCCGCGCCGCCGACGGCCGCCGCACACGACGGAGATCCGTCCGCTGCGTGCGATGCAAAAGAGCTCTAAACACCCGAGTGTCACTCTCCCGGCCGTGCATCCAGCCAAAGAGAACGGAATACTTACTTGAGGTTCGCGCAAAAATGATAGAATCGCAGGATTTATACAGGAAATTTGTGTAAACATGTCAGAAACGGAGGTCAGCCGCTCAACCGTCGACTTGTCTTGGCCATCCGTCTCAAAGTCGAGTTGTCCGAACCGTCAAGTTGTCTGAACCGTCGAGTTGTCCGAACGGACAAGTTGTCTGAACCGTCGAGTTGTCGGAACCGTCGAGTTGTCCGAACGGTCGAGTTGTCTGAACCGTCGAGTTGTCTGAACCGTCGAGTCGTCCGAACCGTCGAGTTGTCTGAACCGTCGAGTTGTCCGAATGGTCGAGTTGTCTGAACCGTCGAGTCGTCCGAATGGTCAAGTTGTCTGAACCGTCGAGTTGTCTGAACCGTCGAGTTGTCCGAACGGACGAGTTGTCTGAACCGTCGAGTTGTCTGAACGGTCGAGTTGTCTGAACGGTCGAGTTGTCCGAACGGTCGAGTTGTCCGAACTAACGAGTTGTCTGACGGACAAGTTGTCTGACATCCTTTATCATACCATAGGGTGTCTCAAAGCACGTATTATTTTTTGTATGCAAGGAATTCAAAGCTATGTTTTTTTAAAAAGACTCATTTAGTATAATGTAACGTTAACAAGGTGCTGTGGTGCAATCTGCAGCCAACCATACCAGAAAACATCAGGGGCACAAACCCCCTATCCTAAGTGTACTGGGGTCGATTTTACAAAACTCCTCCTAACTTAGGACTAGTCCTAAGCAATGCTAAGAGATAGGACTAGTCCCAAGTTAGGACCAGTACTTAGGACTAGTCCTATCTCTTAGCATTGCCTAGGACTAGTCCTAAGTTAGGAAGAGTTTTGTGAAATCGACACCTGGATTCTTTTACCTGCATTAGCAACAAGACCTACGGCTTTTGTCCTATTCGAAAGGACGCAGCGATAATGGTTAAGGACACAAGTGTCACGACCGGGACTCGAACCCCACACTCTGCTGAACAGAAACACCAGGGCCCAATTTCATAGAACTGCTAAGCACAAAAATTTGCTTAGCATGAAATTTCTTCCTTGATAAAAACAGGGTTACCAACCAAATTTCCATGTGTTGAATATTGCTTGTTGCTGGTATTCAGCTGTTGTTTGCTTATCCTAAAAAATCACGTGGAAATTTGGTTGGTAATCCTGTTTTTATCAAGGAAGAAATTTCATGCTAAGCAAATTTTTGTGCTTAGCAGCTCTATGAAATTGGGCCCAGAGCTTGAGTTCGGTGCTCTTTTCTGCTCGGCCACGACATGCCACTAGTATCAGTAGAATCTATTTCCCTCAACTTAGCAGACAGAAAAATGTATTTGGCTAAACAGTTCATAATACCTCCTTACTGAGAGGTCATTAGACAACCAAATTATAATATTCTTTATCTCTGATGCTATACACCATCTAAAGTTGGTTCTCGAGTTCTGGTAAAAATTAAGGAGCACGAACACATTACCCCTAGATCTTCAAAATTCTCCACTGGCTTCCGCTACCAAAAACGAATTAAGTACAAGGTCCTCACACTCGTCTTTAAAGCACTTCACAACTTAGCACCCGACTACATCACAAAGATCTTCTTCAAATAAGACACTGTCATTATATCCTCTCTGTTCTGCTGCATCAACCCGACTCGTTGTACCTAAATCTCGTACCACCCACACTATGGCGACCGTGCATTTTCTCACACTGCACCAGTCCTATGGGACAAGCTATCCAACGACATCAGAAACACTCAACTCTCTCAACACATTTCAAACTCATATCAAGAAACTTCTGTCTACTGCAAGTTATTAACATTCCTGTTTTGGTGAAATTTTTCTGTAGCGAGCTTGATGCTTTCGCATTATTTTTTCTGTAGCGCCTTGAGTCATTTTTTTATCGGAAAGTGTGCTTTTTAAGTTTGTATTTTTATTATTATTAAGTGGTTTTTCTTCTTTTCATTATTTTTGACGTTTTTTTGTTTGTTTTCATTTTGTAGGAAGCATATGCCCAATGTAACCTACCTCAGGCTGGATGGCAGTGTACCAGCAGGCCAAAGACATGACATCGTACACAGGTAGTCATTTTATAATAGTGTCACAGGTCTTGCGCTTAAGCTTTTTGTAAAGTAGCCCGCCGGGCCAGTAAACTGTGCGTTTTAACTGTGCCCCCAGGAAGTTTTAGTAGCCCAGATTTTATACATGTATTGTCATAAATGCATCTTTCTGATGTATTAATGGTAAGAGATCACAACTAGTTGAATGGAAACACATTTAATTTTTGTTTATTATTCACATTTGAATAGGAAGAAATAAGCATTTTAAACAAGCAGGTTGCACAGTTTTTAGTAGCCCACAGGGCAAGTTGAGAAGTGGTGTTAGAATTTTTTACCAAACAATGTATGCCGGGGCTAGTGTTAAAGGCCCTGTACACTATTGGTAAGATCAAAAAACACAAATGTTCACAGATTCACACATAACTTACATGATTTAAAGTAAGTAATGGTAGAAAGGGTTCCTTAAAATAGTTCTGCCTAAAATGCTATCGTTTCTGAGAAATGAATAAAACAATAGTTTTTATCGTGCACGATAATAAACTCAATGTTTGAAAAACAGAAAACACATAAGGTCTCTTTTCACTATTTTCTCGTGAACTCGATGACCAATTGAGCTCACATTTTCACAGGTTTGTTATTTTATGTATATGGTTAATCACACAAAACATGAACTTTGTTTGCGACTGTTTTGTCAGCTCTACCAATCCTGTATAATACCTTTAAGGGCGAGCACACCGGAGGGCATCTCAAAGCGCTAATTTCTTTTTTTATACAAGGCATGTGGAGCTTTGTGTCAAATATAGGACCCATTTATTTACATAGCACCATGTATGGGTTTACAAGGTACTGCGGTGCAATCTGTTCCAACCTTCTCTTAACGATAAATGTGCGTGGGTTCTTTTATGGGCATTACACAACACATGGGACCAACGGTGCTCTTGACTGCTCGGCCACAAAACGCCAATAAACTACCTGACTCAATCCGGCACATTGTTTCTCTGCAAACTTTCAAAACAGAACTGAAGGCACTGCTCTTTACACAAGCATACTGTAACGGTTTATAGCACCATGTATGGGTTTACAAGGTGCTGTGGTGCAATCTGCAGCCAACCGTACTAGAAAACGCCGGGGTGAACCCATTCTCCTAACAATTAGTGTACTGGGTTCTTTTACGTGCATTACGCAACACATGGGACCAATGGCTTTATGTCCCAACCGAACGACAGGAGCAACATTGGTTAAGTGTCTTGTTGAAGGACAAAAGTGTCGCGACCGGGACTCGAACCCACACTCTGCTGATTAGACACGCCAGAGCTTGAGTCCGGTGTGCTTGACTGCTCGGCCACGACACGCCACCACTCCTGCACCACCATGTCATTCATTTTGGATGTAGAATCACACAAACATCATAAACATGAGTTGAAGGAAGTTGGGTCGAAAGAGGGTGCTCTCATACAAAATTTCTCCAAAATTGGCCATATGGGGGGAACGGATCTGGGGGACCAAAATCTTTTGGACACCGGTAGAGTTCAGTTCCAAAAACTTCTCCCCAGGATTGCCTGCAATCTTAATGCATTATAAACACTGCAATTTTTACTTCTTAAATAACCTGGCAGTACACAATTAGGCTATTTGCAGATATGATTGATAAACTGTGTGAATCAGAAACAGTTTCTATCGAGTGGATGCTTGTGTGCACAGCCACAATCATGGGTGTGTGCACAGCCACAATCATGGGTGCGTGCACAGCCACAATCGTGGGTGCGTGCACAGCCACAATCATGGTTGCGTGCACAGCCACAATCATGGGTGCGTGCACAGCCACAATCGTGGGTGCGTGCACAGCCACAATCATGGTTGCGTGCACAGCCACAATCATGGGTGCACGCACAGCCACAATCATGGGTGCGTGCACAGCCACAATCATGGGAGCGTGCACAGCCACAATCATGGGTGCGTGCACAGCCACAATCATGGGTGCGTGCACAGCCACAATCATGGGTGCACGCACAGCCACAATCATGGGTGCACGCACTTTTTGTTACAAAGACACCAAATGAACAACACCTAAACTCTTTGCTGATCTTGTATTCGACAAACTCAAGTACTTTCTACTCTTCATTCACACAGCGCTGGTTAATTAATTTTACAAACAACATTGAAATATCTGTTACATCACTGGTTTTCAAACTGTTGTTCATAACATGGACACATGAAAAAATGTGTACCCATGATTGTGGCTGTGCACTTGTTGTTCTCCCAAGTGGCTCCTATTTACTTTGTACTCAGACCAAGATTTTGTTTTTCCTTCTAGGTTCAACAACGACCCCTCTATTGACATTTTACTGCTAACCACTCATGTGGGAGGCCTAGGTCTGAATCTTACAGGAGCCGACACGGTGGTGTTTGTTGAACACGACTGGAACCCGACCCGAGATTTGCAGGTAAATATGCAACAGAGCAGTATAGACCATGTGACCTGTGACATCACATGTTTACAAAAGAGCCACAGAGCCTGGACTTCATACAGGCACAGCTTGTACACAGCTCAATGGAAGAATACAACAAATCTTATGTTTTATGGAGATCGCACTGTCTGATTTTTCCTCAACTTTTGATATGAAGAAAGGGGGGACATCTCAAAAGCTGTACAGCTGTTGCTTTTGTAGGTCTTGAATTTATGTGAAAATTATGACACAAAATGTGAAATTTCCCATATGGCCTGTGTAGCATCTTGCCCGTCAGGAAACGCATTAGAATGTACAAGGTCACCAGTCTGTAAACAAAGGTAACATGGTCTATAACATTCTTGTTAAACTTCCTGAACCATAACCGCCTAAAAAGTAATCATGGTTTTAAGCCAGGATGCTTTTTCGGTGGCTGTTACTAAAACTGTGTTGGTTGTTGTCTGGTTTGTGGTCTGACAGACTAGAAAGGTAAGCAATCTCACTCACTCATCTGCATATACAGTGTTGGTCTGTTTTTTTTTTTTTTTTTTTAATATATTTTTTTATGAGATATCGCCTAACTCACAAGGCCGAACGGCCACTTCAAGGTGAGGGCTACACTTAACTGATTTGGGCTGTTGACCCAAATCAATTGACACCAGGGGCACGTTGCCACCTACTCCTGGGGCTGAAACAGGGTTGTGACCCCCTTCACAGACCGTAAGGATGTAGGCATGGGTATCATCCACTAGGAGCCTGGCTGGTAGAGCAGAATGCACTACCTTCCCAACTTTTTACCAAGCAATTATGGTTAAGTGCCTTGCTCAAGGGCACAAGTGTCGTGATTGGGATTCAAACCCACACTGTGCTGCTGAAAACACTAGAGCTTGGGTCCGGCTAACTAAACCACTCGGCCACGACACCCCCACGCTGTTGCGTTGACCTCCTAATCCCACGCCTAACAGCATGGTTTCATGCACCCTCTACTCTACTTGGTCGACCCTGATGATTGATCCACAGTTTCCTTGGGCATCCTCTTGCCCGCCCAGCCTGGAGCTGGAGGTTGACCTTTTCCAGGAGTTGATAGCAATGTCAAGTGCTTCTTGGCTTGGGGGGGGGGGGGGGGGGGGGGGTTATCATCCGGTGATGGATTAGAGAGGCCATAGTGTGGAGTTGTCTTGTGCGGGTGACATGGTTGTTGCTGATGAAGTCAAACCAGCGAATCCCAAGGATGGATCTGTGACATCTTAGGCCCTTTTCGGCTCCGGATTGGGCTTCGGGCCCAGTTTTCTTGTCTGAAGCCCTGACCGCAAAGCATGCGTAAGTTAAAATAATTGAGGGAGCCTAGCTAGCCTGAGCCAATTTTGGAGCCGAAGCCGTGAATTCGAAAAGGGCCTTAGATAGAATGACGCGAGCCGCCTTGGATCATGGGTTAGTGATGAGAGGTATCGATACGGCGTGCTGCCCAAGGTAGCAAGCCTGGTACCGTGCATCTCACAACAATACAAATAGCAGCCGACGGAAATGGTGAAAACAGATTGTTGCCCGCCCAAGGTGAAGGGAAAGCATCACCTCCGGAGGTACATTAAGTTATGGGGGGTTTTACTCATGAAGAAGTAAAAACAAAGGAAACTTGTGAGTTGGTCTACTGTTAAAACAATGTTCTCTTCAAGATATCAGATAAAGGAATGGCTTGAAGGGGCATTGAGTGCCAACTCACCAGTTCTCTATCTCCAGGATGTTACATAACTCAACTGCTGTTTCATGGTGGAACACTCCCAACTTGTATCAAATGTAACATGCATGAAATGGTAGTCGTCAAGATAACACAAGACATAATGAAACCAAAAAATTAAAGGAACATTACAGAATTGGTAATTGTAGTCTTGTGGTCGCCCACATTCATATGTTCGGACTCCGACGAGATCGGTACTAAATTTGACAAAGCACTACCCGTATTGGCACGGTCCCAGCACCTGTCCAAAGGCGCTGGGATGGGCCGACATGTACCCATGCTCACTGGACCATTTCCCTCTCACCTCACCTCTTCCTGTTCACAAAAGATTTGACCTATTAATAATTATGTAGAGCTCTACAGTGTAAATCCAATGGGATATAAGTATTGTCATGCTCTGCCTTGTGCTAAAAAAATAGGAATCGATCGCAACACTAATGACTTACTGGAATAGTTTTACTCTTCTTGCTAACTTTAGTTTAAAGGAACATTACAGAATTGGTAATTGTAAAATATAATTTTGATCACAGATTTACATAAAACTTACACGGTCTAATGATGATGATAGTAGAAAACATCCCTTGAAATATTTCTGTCTGAAATGCCATATTTAATGAGAAATGAACAAACTAAATCTCCGATTGGAGTTTATCGCTCAGTGAGCGTTTTATTCATTTGTTGAATCTATATGATTTCATGCAAATGTGTAATCGGTTTTTCACTATTTTCTCGTGACCCAGATGGCCGATCGATCTGAAACATCTACAGGTTTGTCAGTTTATGTATATGGTGGATTACATAAAGTGCTTACACTGCCAGCAACTGTTTTGTTAGCAAAAACCAATTCTGTAATGTTCCTTTAAGGGGGGGGGGTAGTAAAAACCCATGGCGTCTCCAAGATTAACAATAACTTTTATAGTTTAAATGTGTCTCCTTTTGGGGTTTTGGGTTAATTACTCTCATTTAATTCTGTGTCCTGCAGGCAATGGACAGAGCTCACCGTATCGGTCAGAAGAGAGTTGTCAATGTATATCGACTCATCACCAGAGGAACGCTGGAAGAGAAAATCATGGGGTAAGTTATGTTACCAAGAACGTAGAACTTGATGTATTGAGTGAATGATTTCACTGCATTTTATTGAAGTTATTTTCACTGAAGTGACTGCTTCATTGTTCGTTAATCACATGAACGATTTCACTTCATTTTATTGAAGTTATTTTCACTGAAGTGACTGCTTCATTGTTGGTTAATCACATGAATGATTTCACTTCATTTTATTGAAGTTATTTTCACTGTAGTGAATACGTCATTGTTGGTTGCTCATCATATGTATGATTTTGCTTCATTTTATTGAATCTAATTACACTAAAATGGGTGCTTCATTGTGGGCTGCTCACATGAATAATTTCACTTCATTTTACTAAACTTAATTTCACTGAAGTGAATGCTTCATTGTTGACTACTCACATGAGTGATTTCACTTCATTTTATTGAAGTTATTTTCACTGTAGTAAATACTTCATTGTTGGTTGCTCATATGCATGATTTCACTTCATTTTATTGAAATTTAATTTCACTAAAATGAGTGCTTCATTGTTGGCAGCTCACATCAATGATTCCACTTCATTGTATTGAAGTTATATTTTCACTGAAGTGAATGCTTCAATGTTGGCTGATCACATCAATGATTTCACTTCATTTTATTGAAGTTATATTTTCACTGAAGTGAATGCTTCATTGTTGGCTACTCACATGAACGATTTCACTGCATTTTATTGAAGTTATTTTCACTGAAGTGAATGCTTGACTGCTCACATCAATAATTTCCCCTCATTTTATTGAATTTAATTTCACTGAAGTGAATGCTTCATTGTTGGTTGCTCACATCAATAATTTTACTTCATTCTCAACAGGCTGCAGAAGTTTAAGATGAACATCGCCAATGCCGTCATTACTCAGGATAACTCCAGCCTGCAATCCATGGGAACGGATCAACTTCTAGATCTATTCTCACTCGATCAGGTAATCAAGCCATGCTGAAAGATTTTATGTGTAACCATGCATGATGAAGGGTAACTATTCATTGTGGCGTGTCTGAGCGTTTAAGAGCAGCAGACTCCAGGGGGGGGGGGGGGAAACAAGCTACTTGGGCGGGATTCGAACCCACGACCCTGCATTCATATTCGTAATTGTGGTTTTATCCTACATCGATCTGTGTCATGCACTGTATATTCAGTGCTTCCCAGGTCCTGCAGGAAAAAAAAATCTATACACTACTCACGTGGGATTCGAACCCACAACCCCTTCATTCTAGAGCTGATATCTTAACCACTAGACCACTGCGAGCACCTCTGATGATGAGAGGCCAGTGTGAATAGTAAGAAATATAAATAGTTCTTATAACAGCACATTTTACAATGACATATCGATTATTAAACTTTACATGAGTGTCCATGGGCCGATTTCACAACGAGATACGACTAGTCTTATCTGAAGTTAGGACCAGTAACTGGTCTTAACTTAAGACTAGTCCTATCTCTTAGCATTGCCTCGGACTAGTCCTAAGTTAGGAAGAGTTTTGTGAAATCGACCCCAGGTCATTGGGCCTATAACATTCCTGTGATCTTTATGAGCTCTCTGGGGAGTTTACAGCCCTTGGCAGCCGTGGCACTCTGAAGGCTGTTTCAAACACAATATCAACCTCGACCCTCGCAGGTAGCCATTGATACCCCTGGGCGAGGAGAAGCAATTATAGTTAAGCATCTTGATCGAGGACACAAGTGTCATGACCGGAACTCGAACCCACACCTGTGAATCCTGTAATTGACCCCCTTGCACAACGCAGAACGCACCGCAAAATGCACGTCTAACATTTCCCCCATTTTGGGAGTCAATTCCTTTGTGTACATTTTGGCACCCGAATTGGCGGACACGATAGGTGCCAGTAAGTGCGCACCGCGCTTTATAGAAAAACCCCGTTCTTGATTGTCATGTTTGAAAAAAAAACCTGTCAAACCTTTCGGATACACGTTTGTTTTTCCTTAGTGCCTTCATAACAAAGCCCCGACTTATCTTGGCTCTCTCAGCGTTCCACATCACTCTGGTAGACCTGGACCCCGCTCAAGTTTAGACATTACCTTCAAGACCTTACTCCATGGTGCCCAGAACATACAGCATAGCTGGTGACCATGCATTCCAGGCACATTGCTCCTCAACTCTGGAATGGGCTTCCAAAGTTCATCTGCTGCTCCCCTTCCTTGGTTACTTTTAAGACAGCTCTGAAAACTCATCTCTTCAAACAATAATAATAATAATAATAATAATAATAATACACAGTTCTTATATAGCGCTTTATCACGTCTGATGGGCGTCTCAAAGCGCTCAGTATTTTTCCTGCAAGGTATAATGTGGAGCTACGTTTTTGAAGTATGGGACCTTTTTCCTTTACATAGCACCATGTAATGGTTTACAAGGTGCTGTGGCGCAATATGCTGCCAATCAAACCAGGAACACCGGGGCGAACCTCTTCTCTTAGCGATAAGTGTAACTGGGTTCTTTTACGTGCATTACACAACACACGGGACCAACGGCTTTACGTCTCATCCGAAGGACGAAGCAATGATGGTTAAGTGTCTTGCTTAAGGACAGAAGTGTCACGACCGGAACTCGAACCCACACTCTGCCGATCAGAAATACCAGAGCTTGAGTCCGGTGTTCTTAACCGCTCGGCCACGACACGCCATGACCAACACTTAACTGCATTGTTTTATTATTTTTTCTAGACTCTGTTCAGCGCTGTGAAACCATCTAGTTTGATGAGTGAGAGCGCTCTATAAATATATTTATTGTATTTTCTGTAAAGTAATAAACCACAAGGGAAACTGACTGGGTAAATTTCAAATAGTATGGGGGTTGAACAAAGAAAAATTGACTAGAGCGGGATTTGAACCAACGACCTCCGGATTAACGTCCCGGCGCTCTACCAACTGAGCTATCTAGCCCTATATTGGTGGTCTCCCTATTTTGTCAATATCTTTGTTTGGGGGTGCCAGTCAGAAGCCATACAACCCTTAACTGCCGTGTAGCCAGGGATCACACCCAAGTATTTTCTGTAACACGAATGATTGTGTCTTACTCACGTCTTCAGGAAAAGCCGAGGGGATCTGAGGACCCGAAGAAGGATTCCTCCTCCTCCTCTTCAGCCGGGGCATCAGGTAAACAGACGACTAGCGGCATCTTACAGGGATTGAACCAACTCTGGGACGAGAAGCAGTACGAGAATGAATACAATCTGGATACCTTCATGAACTCTCTCACAAGTTGATCAATGTGTGTATGTTTTCTTAATAATAACAGTAATAATAACTTTCGATTTATATAGCGCATAGTAATTAATACTTAATTCTCTATGTGCTTTGCAATCAACATTCAGTATTTTCCTGCAAGGTATGCGGAGCTACGTTTTTGAAGTATGAGACCGGTTCCTTTACATAGCACCATGTAATGGTTTACAAGGTGCTTTGGCGCAATATGCAGCTGGGTTCTTTTTACGTGCATTACACAACACACGGGACCAACGGCTTTACGTCCCATCCGAAGGACGAAGCAATAATGGTTAAGTGTCTTGCTTAAGGACACAAGTGTCACGACCGGTACTCGAACCCACACTCTGCTGAACAGAAACACCAGAGCTTGAGTCGGTGCTCTTATCTGCTCGGGCCATGTTTCGGACACAGCCCAAGTCGTGAAGGAGAAAATAGTTTGGTTCCTTTTTGTACAATGAATACTGCTTTCATTGCTGGTGTTGGGTACAAGGAACACGACCAACATGGTGGCAGCATGATAACACTCATATGAAAGGCTTCTCCAAATTCCTGGAAACCCAAGCACGGGTTCTGATGAGAGCAGTGCATTCTGAAGCTGTTTCATTTTAAGTGGCTGGCTATCAACACAATTCTTAAAAAAATGCTTAATTTTTAGTGTTGTGAGGCGCTGCCCCCCTCTCCCTTCCCCCTACCTCTGAAGATATCAATTCTCTGCACCCCCCCTACTGTAAGCAATTTTTTTTTCCGTACCACACTAGAGCCAATGCATACACGCATAAGGTATGGGCGCTTTCCCGGATCCCTTCACTGTTGACCCCCTGTCTCAAGTGTGGTACGAAAGAAAAAATTGCCTACTGTAACCACTGATGAGAGGAGGGCATTTTTAGCTCATGGAGGCGATTGACTTTTCTCTATATCATGCCCTATATGGGCAGCAGGACCCCCCCCTCCCCCACAATGTTCAAATACCTTAACACACTATTTTCCTCTTGTACTGAGTACTAAGTACCCCCCCCCCCCTCCCCCACCTAAAATCCTCTGAAGAATTCCTGAGATTCCAAATACACAATGAAAACACAATAGGGGGGGGGGGGGTACACCATGCCACACCTATCAAGCACCAAATGCTTTTCTCCCCCATCCAGACCCAATTTTTGTTCTGCCCCAACCACGAGGGCGCATGTTTTGAAAGTTGAGTCACCATGAGGCTATTTGATTCTGACTTGGTTCTGGAACGCTCCCATGGAGTCACAGTCAATCCGGTGATGACCTTTGACCCCATCTGAACTATTGCTGTCCGTACATGATAAAGCCGTATTTACATAAACTCTTAACAGGATTGGTCTGCAGAAATGCACGGGGCGGGGGGGGGGGGGGCTCATTAAGAAAACAAAATTCTGACAATGATAAAAACTGACGCTTGACATCAAACTTTCAAAGTGCCCCTACTGTCACCTTTGCAGTCTTCATCTTAGCTGAACTTATTGGTCCTATTCATAACATTATAATGATATACAAAAAAATATGTTGGGGGGGGTGGGGTCACCGTCTACTTCCCCCCTCCCCTCAACCGCAAACATCCCCTTCCTCGACTTGGCGTCAGGGATCAGCCAAGAGAAGGACAGCGACTTCTCTGTGTTAAAATAACAGATGTTACTCACTCTAATGTATCCTCGTTAATACACAATAAGCGGAATTATTTGTCCTGTTTGCCTTTCATTAATATATTGTAGAATAACTGTGCATTTGTTTGCTTCTACCAAGAATAGAAAGTTTTTTGTAATTTTGTAGTTGATGATGACCTGTACCCATTACTAAGAAAGCGGTGCAATTCCTTTTTCTAAAGTGCATAACATATTTTTGTTAACATATATTTGTACGTACTAATTAAATGAATTGTGTGTTTGTCCGTTGGATAGCTACAATTAAGAATACACACGTTTTTGTACATTTCTTTCTGTTTTGGGGAGGCACGAAAATTTTCTTTAAAATGTCTTGGGATGATACATCGAAGGGAGCTCAAGATTGGGCCGTTTTTTGTTTTTGTTTATTTTTATTTTCCTTTTTTCGCCGGTTGTATTTATCAATTTCGTTCTGCTTGATTAATTTGCACGGGAACGTTCCCAAGTCCAGGATCATTTTAGTTGATCCACAAATAGACCTTTTGCACATGGCTTCATTTTAAGGGCCCGTATACCATTGATTTTTGGAACCGTTCAATTGTTTTAATCCTATTTTATATACAATAAAACTAACCTGTGAAAAAATCATTTCAAAAGGTGGTAGCGTTTTTGAGATATCGCCAAAATTCGGAGCGGTTTATGTCCACGTATGAAGAATAATCCGCATTTGGAATACATCTCAGATTCAAATTGTTTCTGATGAAAACTGATATATTTTTCCATAACCACATTACTCCCAAGTGAAATATTTTCTCAAAATGCTTTATACTATCGAAAGCTGCTGTACTTCTAACCAAGTAAGTTTTTTTTATTGCTATTCATTTTAAGAGTGATTACCAATCGTATACCTTCCCCTCTAATCTTGGTGTCTCTCGGCTAGAGGTCAAAAAGAAGGTTGCTCATTTGCCCATCCTGTGTGCCGCTCGCAAATTCATTTTCTGCAGCACACGTAGGCTATGGAGTCAACAGTTAAGGGATAGGGAAGAACAGCCTATCGCGTGCCGCTCGTACCTAGATTTGCGTTTTCCAATGTACAGTTACATCGTCGTTTACCGCTCTAGGCCAGCCATGTCACACAGGGCAATTTTGTTCAGGCCACTTGGAGGCAACCACTTGCACTGTATGCATTAAGGACACTGGACACCTTTGGTAATTGTCAAAGACCAGTCTTCTCACTTGGTGTATCTCAAGTTCTCAACATATGCACAAAATAACAAACCTGTGAAAATTTGAACTCAATTGGTCGTCGAAGTTGCGAGATAATAATGGAAGAAAAAACACCCTTGTCACACGAAGTTGTGTGCTTTCAGATGCTTGATTTCGAGACCTCACGCGTGAGGTCTCACAATATCAATTCAAATATTTTACTGAGAAATTACTTCTTTCTCAAAAACTACGTTACTTCAGAGGGAGCCGTTTCTCTGAATGTTTTATACTATCAACAGCTCTCCATTGCTCGTTACCAAGTAAGTTTTTATGCTAACAATTATTTTGAGTAATTACCAATAGTGTCCATTGTCTTTAAGGAACACTTCTGCACCACAAGAGACAGCTGTTACTCACTATCCCCAAGAAAATAACAAGGACAAAATGAAAACTTCGCCCGGAGTTTTCAATGAACTGTTTTGAACCATTTTCAAGGAAGGAGCATTATTTTGTAAACATGTTTTTAAGGAGCAGTAATAATATTTTTTGGAAAGAGGAAACTTGTACCTATCCTGGGTCCAATTTCATAGAGCTGCTTAAGCAGAAAGTATTGCTTAACATGTTCCTGCTCAGCAGAAATGAGCAGGATACCGGTCACAAATTGTACATGTTACATTTTATTTTGGCTGGTAATCATATTCTGGTAAGCATACTTTTGTTGTGCTTGGCATAATTTTGTGCTTAAAGACACTGGACACTATTGGTAATTGTCAAAGACCAGTCTTCTCACTTGGTGTATCTCAACATATGGATAAAATAACAAACCTGTAAAAACTTGAGCTCAATATTGGTCGTCGAAGTTGCGAGATAATAATGGAAGAAAAAACACCCTTGTCACACGAAGTTGTGTGCTTTCAGATGGTTGATTTCGAGACCTCAAATTCTAATTCTGAGGTCTCGAAATCAAATTCGTGGAAAATTACTTCTTTCTCGAAAACTATGTCACTTCAGAGGGAGCCGTTTATCACAATGTTTTATACTGTCAACCTCTCCCCATTACTCGTTACCAAGTAAGGTTTTATGCTAATAATTATTTTGAGTAATTATCAATAATGTCCACTGCCTTTAAAGGGAACATATGCCTTTGGTTTTTGGAACCGTTTGATTTTTGTAATCCTATATAAATGTAGATATAGGCCCTATACAATAAAATTAACCAGTGAGAATTTCATTTCAAAAGGTGGTGGCATTTTTGAGATAACGCCAAAAATCTGGAGCGGTTATGTCCATGCACGCATGAAGAATAACCCCAAATAGTAATACACATTCTGAGAAACGTTTCTGACAGAAGCGTTTCTCAGATTCAAATTTTGGGTGATAAAAACTGACATCTTTTTCCTTATCCACAGTATTTCAAGTTGAAATATTTCTCAAAATACCTTATGCTATCGATGGTTGCTGTACTTAGTTTTTATTGCCATACATTTTTAGAGTGATTACCAATCGTATACCTTCCCTTTAAGCATCATAGAGCTGCTCCAGCTAAAGAAGTAGCCAATCACAACAAAATTATGACTACCATAATAAGGTTACCAGCCAAACTGCCATGTCCCATGTACCGTCTGTGACTAGGTATCCTGCTCATTTCTGCTAAGCAGAAATCTGCTTTGCAATATTTTCTAAGAAACTGGGCCCAGATGCTAAGCCATTGCATCAAACGCGAGAGCATCTGCCGCACGCACAGGGTTTCCTGTACTTCCGGCCGGCTGCAAAGCGTGTCGGTGTCATTTTACCAGAAAAAAACACTCTTTCCATCGTCCATAAACATTTCCTAGGAGAGAAACTGATATTTCCGGAAGAAATTGTTGTGAAGAATGTTTTTCGCTGAACGAATTTTGACAGATGTTTCAAAACGGAAAACGTACGAAAGTCTCTTCGCGTATATGCGACAGACAATGCACTAAACGGATGTAACCATGCAAAAGAATTGTACATGGCTAATCACGTGAGATATTTGTCGAGATCCTGACAATAGACTGTGAAAGTCTCGCACGTATCGAAACGAGAAAACAACTCGAACGAAGTCTATATTTTTCCTTGAAATCTAATCTTCTTTTAAAATTATATTTGAAAAAAATTTACTGAAAAATGAAACACCCATAGAAAGTTGTTATAACTAAAACTTCAACTTTTATATTATACAAAAAAAATTGTTATAATTAAAATTTGAACTTGGGACGAGAGGGGGCTTATTTTTCGAAACCCCATTTGCCAATCACGCCTGATTTTTGTGTGCTTGCATTACATAGGTTTAATGACAACATGACCCTAGTGGGCAAAATTCTTTTTTTTTACAAGTTATACTGGAAACGGAGTCCAAGTCTTATTCTAGCGTTTGCTTCGTTATTTTGTTGAATTGATCTTTATTTTCATATTGTTTGCCACTCATTATTACATTCCCAAAACATATTTAAAGGAACATTACAGAATTGGTTTTTGCTAACAAAACAGTTGCTGGCAGTGTAAGTACTTTATGTAATCCACCATTACATAAACTGACAAACCTGTAGAAGTTTGAGATCGATCGGCCATCTGGGTCACGAGAAAATAGTGAAAAACCGATTACACATTTGCATGAAATCATATAGATTCAACAAATGAATGAAACGCTCACTGAGCGATAAACTCCAATCGGAAAATTAGGTTATTCATTTCTCATCAAGTATGGCATTTCAGACAGAAATATTTCAAGGGATGTTTTCTACTATGATCGTCATTAGACCGTGTAAGTTTTATGTAAATCTGTGATCAAAAGTATATTTTACAAATTTTTTTTTCTTATAAATTCTGTAATGTTCCTTTAATTTTCATGGCAATAAACTCATTAAACTAAATTTAATTGACATTGACAAAACAAAATCCCGCCCGCATAACACTCCATGCTTGGGACCTCAATGGTCCCGGAAGTTCGAATACGCGCGAGACGTGCACATTCCATCATTCATTTCTGGTTTTGAATTAAATACCACTCTACTTATCATTTGGTGGATAATTTTCTCGAATATATATAATAAAAAAAACTATTTAAAAGTTCTAAATTTTGGGGTCAAATCAGCAAAAAATCACACCTATAACATCTTTAATCGCTCTTGTAAAAGCGCTGTCTTTTTAAATACATAAGGTAGAAGTATTTTGTTTAGGGCTAGATGGCCCATGGTTGGTAGGGCGCTGGCACTTTAGTCCGGTGGTCGCAGGTTCAAAACCTGCAGTAGTCAATTTGTCTTTGTTCCAACCCCAAACTATTATTTCATTTATTAAGAGTGAGAACGTGAACAACATCTGTTTGTGTACAAAAACGGAGTAAGTTCCCAGAATCTGACATGATGTAGTGCGACTTTATAAAGCCGTAGGCGAGGTCGTTTTGCTGTGTATAAGTTGATGCGTTCTTTTCCCCGGGTGCATAAACAAGAAATGACTCGCATGTTTGCAAGAAAATGTTTCCCCCATAGCGGCCAATTTTGTGGAAAGAAAAGGCGCATGCAACACTACAGGAAACAATATCACGTCGCAGGGCTTCCCTGTCCCCAGGCCCGACTGATATCGGTGAAGCAAAGTATTTCGTTGCCAAGTATGGCCGGGCTTTGTGAAAATCACTGAAAATAGACCGATTGCGCGACCAATGTTTACATGCCATCACGTGACTTATAGTGGGTACTACGTCACATCAGCGTGAAAGGACGGCAAATACTATGTTGTGACAGAGCGAGTACACGGCTCTATATTTTTGTCAACAACAACACAGTTAGTAAGTCCTTTAATTAAAGTTCTATGTTGTCAAATCGATTTGAAACACATGTTTCGTAAATTTATACCAGTATTCTACGTAGCACTACAAACTGAGAGGTTTATTTTAAGTTATGCACTATACCGGCGTCTTTTGTTTGTCATGTAAATTACTGTAATAAAAGAAAGGAGCGCTGGAAAAGGGAACATTTGGCCGAACTTGCGGACAAAAGAATCACACAGTTTTGGAAAGCCTTTCTTTTGGATGATTTCAGCTTCAAAATTGCGACATTCTTGTGTTGAAAAGTGTGTGATCGTCCGTGTGAGCACCATATCGTGAACATTATGTTCTTTGTAGAATTTCCAAGACTTGCTGGAACTGTCGCTACTGGCTTTATTCAGCCACTCCGGTAAGGTCTCTGGTATAAACGCTGGAATATTTTCCACAGATTTCGAGGAATAAATGCGTTGAAAATATAAATAAATACAATGTAAAAATATTAAAAGTTATTTTAAAAAATGCAATGAAAATATAAATAAATGCATTGAAAATATAACTAAATGCATTGAAAATTTAAATAAATGCACTCGCCAAAATAAATAAGTGCAAAACTTAAAGTTACAAAAAAATAGACTGCGGGTCCTACGGCCTTTGTGAAACGGGGTCATAAAACTATCGGTCGTGCCTGTAGTCGATGTACTAAGGCCCGCGACCTAAACTTGGTTTCGTAAATTTCCTGAAAATAAAATCAAAGGAACATTACAGAAATGGTTTTTGCTAACAAAACAGTTGCTGGCAGTGTAAGCACTTTATGTAATCCACCATATACCATGTATACATAAACTGACAAACCTGTAGAAGTTTGAGATCGATCGTCCATCTGGGTCACGAGAAAATAGTGAAAAACCGATTACACATTTGCATGAAATCATAGATTCAACAAATGAAAAAACGCTCACTGAGAATTAGTTTATTAATTTCTCATCAAATATGGCATTTCAGACAGAAATATTTCAAGGGATGTTTTCTACTATCATCATCTTTAGACCGTGTAAGTGTTATGTTAATCTGTGATCAAAAAGTATATTTTACAAGTTTTTTTCTTACCAATTCTGTAATGTTCCTTTAAGAGGGCAAGGCTATTTTTAAAATTTTGCAAAGGGTGCTTCCATAGGAAAATCTTAAAGTCTATGGAAAACTTTGGAAGGGGCACCAAGGCCAAGACCAGGGGCAACAGTTGCGACACGCTTTGTGTATTACCAGGCCTGTTTTGCACATAACGTTAAGCCCATTATACCGGGAGTAGCCAAGTTGCTCTGTGTGTTTGGACTGTAACCCCAGATGTTTCATAAACTGATCATGTGCTGTTTAGTGATCATTGGCCATACATCATGTGCATGGATACATTTCACATGTACCACAGAATGAAAACAATGTGTGTATATCATAGGATAGTTTAGGTTCGATTACCGTGAGCGCTGAGACTCGTACAGAAGAGTTGGTCACTAACGGGGTTCTCCTCAGGCTGATCAGTGGGATGCGCACAATCATCGTACAAGTATATTTTACAAGTTTTTTTCTGACCAATTCTGTAATGTTCCTTTACTGGAACATTTGGTCTTATAAAATGTAACATTTTACTCCGGAATGTTTAAATCTCAATAGTCAAGATTTCAAATGGGGAGCAACGGTGAGGAGAAACGCCCCCCCCCCATGTGGCCCCCTAGTTGCGCCACTGCATTATAGTCACACTATAGGAATTTGTCCCGTGACAACCCCGTACCCAGCACATCAACAACACATCAAAGCACAATCGCCATCGATGTGGTATTATAGCGCTCAGCAAACCTTCCCAGGGGAAATAAAGGCCAGGCGCTACAATTTTTTTCTTCAGAAATTAGTCCAAACATGTTATTCAACTAATGACAATGAAGGACCATCTAACTGGAGGTGAAGTGGGACCATGTGGAAGGTTAAAAAATATTTTGTGTGGGGTTTCTCCGCACAGAATAACCCTAAACAATCATTGGCATAAATAAAAGGCCCCGATAAACTGCCAGGGATGATTTTCCCCTGAAACATCACAATCAATAATAGGAGAAGGAAGAACGGGTCTCCAACGGTCACGCGCTTTTCTTTTAAACTAGAAAAACACGAAAAGGGAAGTAAACTCTAGCACATCCGAAAAAGCAATTAGTTACCGAAGACTGTTTGCCACGAGCCGTTAGGTGGCGCCTTCTTTAAGAGGGGGGGGGGGGGGGGGTAACTGACTAATTAGCTGTTGGTACCCGCGTCGTGCTGATGGTACCCTTTGTACCCTCGTTCCCATGGGCAGCGCGCCACGTCGATCCCTCTCCTGCTCACCTCTATTGGCGGCTCCCCGGATCAGAGCTGACTGCTTTTTTTTGCAGGCACGCTCAGAGCTCAGTGGTGAAAACTTCGAGAGCGGGTGTCAAAGATGTAAGTATCCTCTTTTTGTAAATGTCACGTTACTATAAGCCACGCCCAGTCCACACTAGCTACAACGATTACCGCGAGAAACCCACCAATGGGCTGGGTTAGTTTTTCTTACTTGACTTTACCTTATATACAATACATTGTTTTCGAGAAGAATAAGAGTGATTTTTTTTAAGAGCACACATTAACAGCTTGGTTGGGTGAGTTGAAAATAAAGCGATCTTCGCGTACATGAGATGTGCACCCGTAATACAGACTCATAGGTTTTTGGTCCGATCGTTTGAGTTCACTTGCTGTATATGTTATATCCTACACTTTTTGCTTGCATGTAGTAACATTCTTTTTCCTGATGATTCCTGTGCCGGGTGGCTACACCATTGCGCCGCACGATGAATATTCGACCTTCCCCTTATACTAAATAGACTGATCCATATTTTAAGCTCCGCGCATTAATGAATCAGACCAATCACTATCTTGCTAATACATGCCTAAAAGTCAAAACTTTGGCGATCCATACCCTGCGGTTGTCTCATCACTGTATTATCACGTGCAACGTTTGAATAGACGGTAAGCGGAGCTCATGGATTGGTCTACATGCAAATCATGTGCATAATCAAACGTTGCCCACCCCCGTGAAAACTGTAGCCTACACAAAGCAACTTGAGAAATCCAAGGCTTCAAATTGTCGATATCGAGAGTGCACGGTCGTGGATTTCCGCATAAACAAACATTAGTCTCTACTCCATGTAGTAGGCCATTCAAAACCACAGGTCCAACTCCGACTAAAGTCAATATTTTTAACGTCAGCCGTGCAGCGGGCGGGAGAACTGCCCAGTCTCTTTAATAGGTTGTGAGCTAGCTGCTGCACGCCGAAGTAACTTCGAAACTCAGGCCTTCAACGGTTCCTGCTTACATGTGCAAGTAGGCTCCGTAAATAATTGTGAAAGCTTGAACTTTCGGTACGAATTTTCTCTTGAAACGATGTTTCGAAAAAAGGGCCCCCACCCCACAACTTATTTCCACCCAAGAAAGGGGGGGGGGCGTGTCGCCTTGAATTAGGCATGCCGCTGCGCCTTTTGGGTGGGTATACCTCTGGGAACGAGGTTGACCCCGTCCTCCGTTGATGTTGTGCGTCAAACGTTAGCAAACAGGAAATGGTGAGTAGCCAGATCGCTGTGTGCTGTATGTGTATGTGTATGTACATGTACATGTACGAATGGTGATGTACGGTGATGTACAATGCGGAAAAGGTCCGTGCAGCATCCAGCAGCAGTATTGCACACATGTCATACCTGAGTTTAGTACACGACCGGACACCTACGTGTTTATGCTGTTAAAAGTTTGTAAAGGTCGACTACAAAAAATCGCATATAAAGCCACAAATCCAAGTGAAAACCTGCCAGTTAATAACGTGGGCTACACATCTAGAACTGCGCACAGGAACATCCCGTTCTGAACACAAATGTTATTTTACCATTTGAAGTTAGTGACGTTTTAACGTTACCCCCATCCATAACCACCGCCGGACCCTCAGAACTTCAGAATTTGTTCAACAACTCTGACAATTCAACCAGCTTGCCCAAATAGGGGTCAAAACGGCAAGACTATACCACACTGCAGGCCGGCAGCAACGCCAAACTTGAGTCCGACACATCACCACTACACTACACAGACGGCAAACAGGTCCAGACTTTGTGAAGTTTGGAAAAGAGTTTGTTGTTAAATTGTCATTATTGAGCAAACAGAAGCTCCAGATTTTGTGATAGGGAGATTGAACTTTGTGTATGGTACACTATGGTTGATGCGGTAGCAAAGCACTCGTTCAAAGCAACCAGTGAAGATGAGCTGTCCTTCGAGAAAGGAGATACAGTCGTTGTTAACGTAAGTATTGACAAACCCTCGGTTTGGTGAAGGAAAGCATTTCACATTCATCATTCAATGTTCCGTTCCAACTTTAGAATCGTCCCAATGTAGACTATGTTTATGCATGGAAGTATTCCTACCTCCATGGTTTATGTAACCTGTGTGACAGCACAATACTTTACAAAAGAGCCACAGTACAGTACAGAGCCTGAACACGTTAGAGCTTCAATTCAAGAAGTACACAACCAAATAGACCCCTTGCACAACGCGCAGCGTACTCACAGCGTGTCTATCTTGGGTGTCATTTTGGGTGTCAAAATCGTACACAAACATGCACAAAAGAGAGTTGACACCCCAAATTACGCGCATTGTTCAGAGGCGCGTTCTGTGTTGTATAAATCAATAGCTCCCCCCTTTCATAACGCGAGACGCTGAGGCTAAAGGTACGCTGAGGTCACGCACATGTTTTTACGCAGAGAACAGCTATCGTCCAATGATCTGCCTCCTTTTTGAGAGTGTGACGTCATATGCAATGGGTCTATTGAAAAAACCTAAAATCTATGGAGCTTGCACTGTCTGATTTTGATCCACTTTTGAATTTGATAAAGAAAGGATGCACATCTCAAACTTGTTTCGCTGTTTTTAAAAATATTATTAGACTAAAGCCGTGAAAGTTACCGTGACTGGATTAGGTGTAGTTCTACCGTGCGTTCCCACCTGGACTTAAATTCCGCGATGGAACAGTTAACTTTTTGACTTTTTATCAGCCTGATAACTTACCGTGCAGCTGCGCGGAAGTCTTCCGCGACCTCATTCGGCCTGTTAGTTTTACATCACGGTTGCGGTAAGTTGACAGGGAGGTCAGTTTACCATGTGTTCCCATTGGATTTAATTTTGTCATTCTACAGAAAAGTCGCGGTACTTTAGCAAAAATAAGTCCAATGGGAACGCGGCTTAACTCCTGAATTTGTGTGGAAGTTATGACATAAAATGACCCTTGTATGACTCATGACCAATCTAGTATCTTGCCTGCCAGAAAGGCCATGGAATGTACATCTCACTCTTTTGTAGGTGGAACCAGTCCCAACTTGAGTTGAAAGTGTTAACAGTTAGGACAGCCCAATGCCTGTGGATAGTGACAGTGATATGTTGGAACTTAGAGATAATCACAATCTATGGTCCTTCTATAAAACTGATCTTGTTGTTAATGAGATTGGAATGAGATCGAGAAAATGCACAAATGATTGGTTCGATGTACATTAAATACCCCCCCCCAAAAAAAATAAAAAAAAATAATGATAAAACAAAAAAATAATGTCTCCCCCCCCCCCAAAATGAAATTGTTTGGTTATACCATAGAGCAAGGACCAGATGGTTATACCACTGGTCACCCCAACTGTAACACGCTAGTTAGGAGTCCTGGGACCGGTCCCAACACACATACATGGGGGCAATTCTATTTTGGGACACTTTGTGAAGTAGCTTTGGACTATTCTTCACAACCATACCCCCCACCCCCCATCTACCCCTACCCAAGCAATTCCATAGTTTAACCATTAACACTTTAAACTTAAAACCATACGAGAGGACGCAGATGTGATTTCGGAGTGATTTTAAATTTAATGACTGATAAATAACAATAGGCTGAAATTTCTTTTTTTTTAAATTGAATATCAATTTAGTAAATCATTCGACCGATTTCCAATCCGAAAGTTGAGCCCATCTGTAACAGGAGCAGATGTCAACTCTCTCATGGAGTGGCAAAATGTATAACAAATTAATAATGTGTTGTGTTTGTACTGGGATTAAGATAAGAAACATTCCATCAACAAAAGGGATGTCAATCATTCTCCCTGGATATGCTGGATAGTGTCAGGGGCTAACATTTAAAGAAAAAACAGGAAGGTCTCATTTCGTCGGCTTCCTCTTAACTGATTAACGGATTTCAACGTTTGTTTCAGTAAAACCGGTTAACGTCCCAACCCTAGTTTATTCCCCTTTTCATTTCTGACCTTCTGAATATCAAAGAACGGGATGCAGACCCTTTTAAAATATTTTGAAAGCAAGGTTATTTTGAATGAGTGTACGCACATTGGTTGCGCTGTATAAATTAGACTCTTCACTGCTGGGAATAACATGTGAGGTCCCCTTGTATGCTGCATGCTTCACCAAGATTGCACGCATTTTGTGTTATAATCATGGAAAAGGACATACAAATTAAAACCACTATCGGTGCACTCTCCTGCCCAACTGGCTCTGCCCATGAAATACCACAGGTAACTGTGGAGACAAGGTACACAAGCCTTGGCACTTGGCTGGGCCCAATTTCATGGCTCTGCTTACCGCCGAATTCTGCGCTTGCGGTGACCATTCTCCGCTTACTGTTCAAGCTCCGAATTTCTGCGCTAGCTGGTTAAGCGTAGAATGCCTAGTAACGTGGAATACGCACACGCACAAGCCGAAATTCCCCGCTAACCCGTGAAATACGCTTGACGTAAGCACGGAATTCCCTGCTTCCGCAAGCGCCGATTCTTTGCTTATGGTAAGCAGAGCCGTGAATTGGGCCCAGGTCTTGCGCTAACTTTTTTTCTTGACAAGCCCGGCGGGCTAGTCAGCTGTACGATTGACTAGCACGCACAAATGTGAGAGAATTTGGTTTGTGTGTGAGGGGTCCATTAAAATCAAGTTGCTAATTTCTGACTAGCCCGTCCGGGCTACCTAGAAGCGCATTTGACTAGTCCGCAGCACTCTTGACTAGTGTTCGCACGCCGGGCTTAGTGTCTAAATCGAGCCCTGCATGGGGTTTCCACTCAGGCCTGGATTTCGCTTTTGAAAGGGCAAGGGCACCTTAAGGCCTTTTCTCCTTGGTAAAGGGCACCTCCGGATGAGGAAATTGTAAATTTATTATTGGAACTTTTCAAGAGGCATCAAGGCACTGACCAGGGGCAGTGGAGGCCGCTGACTCCGTGCCTGTAATACCAGCTGTACAAACGGAAGAAACCCATGCACCCAATGCTAGCCCAGAAGGTATGGTATTTTGTGGTACCTGTGTATAGAGGTTTTTCAGCTGACGTCACTGGCCCCGACTACCGCAACGGCAGCCATCTTGCCGGTCATGGTTACGGTCATGAACTGTGATCTTGCCTCTGGTCATTGACTGGCAATATGGCGTCTCAAACACACAGTAACGTGATAACATCACGTGACTGTAAAACCTCTATAAGAGGGTTAACTTATAAAGACCATTGAGTAACGATCGAATTGCTGTCTTCAAAGCTACATGTACAGGTATTTAAAAAGATAATATGAAAAATTTAAAATGTATCTTGACTGTTTTGTCTTTGCAGGTTTTAGAGAACTCGGAGCAGCACTGGTACAAAGCCTCATTGAATGGCAAAAAAGGATTAGTCCCAGCAAACTACATTGAAATAAAACCATACCCGTAAGTTGAACAATTAAGAAAACACCAACAATTTGATAACAGGGATATACATTGTAAATTTGGCCCTTTAACTTTCAGCTTTGCCATCCAAAACGGTTATCAGATACAAGGAATTGAAAAGTGAAATTTCCTGTCCAACTGTCGATCAGCCAATGGTGGACTTTTGTAAGGGATACCCCTGGCTGAGTGTAATATTTTGTCGGTAACCTCGCAACCGAGCAAGTTTGACCACAGTTTTTTTTTTCTGACCACTAATTTTTACTTCATAGTTTGAGGCTAAGCCACCCGCTAAGCAACCAAGCAAGTTTGACCACAATTTGTTTAATTTATCTGACGACCAATTTTTACTTCATAATTTAAGGCTAAGCCACCCGTTAAGCAACCAAGCAAGTTTGACCACAAATTGTTTTCTTTATCTGACGACCAATTTTTACTTCATAAATTAAGGCTAAGCCACCCGCAAAGCAACTAATCAAGTTTGACCACAATTTTTTTTCTCTATCTGACAACAAATTTTAACTTCATATTTTAAGGCTAAGCCACCCGCTTAGCAACCAAGCAAGTTTGACCACAATTTATTTAATTTATCTGACGACCAATTTTTACTTCATAATTTAAGGCTAAGCCACCCGTTAAGCAACCAAGCAAGTTTGACCACAAATTGTTTTCTTTATCTGACGACCAATTTTTACTTTTATTAATTAAGGCTAAGCCACCCGCTAAGCAACTAATCAAGTTTGACCACAATTTTTTGTCTCTATCTGACGACCAATTTTTACTTCATAATTTAAGGCTAAGCCACCCGCTAAGTAACCAAGCAAGTTTGACCACAATTTGTTTTCTTTATCTGACGACCAATTTTTACTTCATAAATTAAGGCTAAGCCACCCGCTAAGCAACTAATCAAGTTTGACCTCAATTTTTTGTCTGTATCTGACGACCAATTTTTACTTCATAATTTATGGCTTAGCCACCCGCTTAGCAACCAAGCAAGTTTGTCCACAATTTGTTTAATTTTTCTGAACACAAATTTTTACTTCATAGTTTGAGGCTAAGCCACCCTCTAAGTAACCAAGCAAGTTTGACCACAATTTGTTTAATTTTTCTGACCACTAATTTTTATTTCATATTTTGAGGCTAAGCCACCCGCTTAGCAGCCAAGCAAGTTTGACCGCAATTTGTTTAATTTTTCTGACCACTAATTTTTACTTCATAATTTGAGGCTAAGCCACCCTCTAAGTAACCAAGCAAGTTTGACCACAATTTGTTTTCTTTATCTGACGACCAATTTGTACTTCATAATTTATGGCTTAGCCACCCGCTTAGCAACCAAGCAAGTTTGACTTTTGTAAGGGATACCCCTGGCTGAGTGTAATATTTTGTCGGTAACCTCGCAACCGAGCAAGTTTGACCACAGTTTTTTTTTTCTGACCACTAATTTTTACTTCATAGTTTGAGGCTAAGCCACCCGCTAAGCAACCAAGCAAGTTTGACCACAATTTGTTTAATTTATCTGACGACCAATTTTTACTTCATAATTTAAGGCTAAGCCACCCGTTAAGCAACCAAGCAAGTTTGACCACAAATTGTTTTCTTTATCTGACGACCAATTTTTACTTCATAAATTAAGGCTAAGCCACCCGCAAAGCAACTAATCAAGTTTGACCACAATTTTTTTTCTCTATCTGACAACAAATTTTAACTTCATATTTTAAGGCTAAGCCACCCGCTTAGCAACCAAGCAAGTTTGACCACAATTTATTTAATTTATCTGACGACCAATTTTTACTTCATAATTTAAGGCTAAGCCACCCGTTAAGCAACCAAGCAAGTTTGACCACAAATTGTTTTCTTTATCTGACGACCAATTTTTACTTTTATTAATTAAGGCTAAGCCACCCGCTAAGCAACTAATCAAGTTTGACCACAATTTTTTGTCTCTATCTGACGACCAATTTTTACTTCATAATTTAAGGCTAAGCCACCCGCTAAGTAACCAAGCAAGTTTGACCACAATTTGTTTTCTTTATCTGACGACCAATTTTTACTTCATAAATTAAGGCTAAGCCACCCGCTAAGCAACTAATCAAGTTTGACCTCAATTTTTTGTCTGTATCTGACGACCAATTTTTACTTCATAATTTATGGCTTAGCCACCCGCTTAGCAACCAAGCAAGTTTGTCCACAATTTGTTTAATTTTTCTGAACACAAATTTTTACTTCATAGTTTGAGGCTAAGCCACCCTCTAAGTAACCAAGCAAGTTTGACCACAATTTGTTTAATTTTTCTGACCACTAATTTTTATTTCATATTTTGAGGCTAAGCCACCCGCTTAGCAGCCAAGCAAGTTTGACCGCAATTTGTTTAATTTTTCTGACCACTAATTTTTACTTCATAATTTGAGGCTAAGCCACCCTCTAAGTAACCAAGCAAGTTTGACCACAATTTGTTTTCTTTATCTGACGACCAATTTGTACTTCATAATTTATGGCTTAGCCACCCGCTTAGCAACCAAGCAAGTTTGTCCACAATTTGTTTAATTTTTCTGACCACTAATTTTTACTTCATAATTTGAGGCTAAGCCACCTCTAAGCAACCAAGCAAGTATGACCACAATTTTTTTTCTCCATCTGACGACCAATTTTTACTTCATAATTTAAGGCTAAGCCACGGTCCGCTAAACAACGAATCATGTTTGACCACATTTTTTTCTTCTTTTTCTGACCACAACTTTTTACTTCATAAATAAATTGAGGCTAAGCCACCCCCTAAAATTTCTTCAAATTTAAGTTATATGTTCTGACCCCCTGCACGAACGTCCCATGTGGTGCAAGTCCCATGCCTGCCACGCTCGCCACTTTTGGCAGTCAACACATAAGCGCTTAAATACCACATCGCCTAAAATGTGCACAACACTGTATAAGTTACAGCATGGAGGAAGGAAATACATGGAGTTCGAACGAACCCAACATCAAAAGAACCGCGCAGCAGCGATAACCTCCTTTGAGCACAGGTTCGGCTGCCAAAACTGAACATTACTGGAGAACAGAGTAGTTCGCGCACGCAAGATAGTCTAGAAGCTCATTTGAACAGACGAACATAGAAAGCCTTTTTTTAATGATTTTAGTGGTTTTCCAGTGATCTCCAGTGCTTGAAAAGTCAATAGTTGTAGAATTTGCAACTTTCCGCGTCCATTCGTGTATGTTTTCAAGGCATCCAGAGTGTTCCAGAAATGTTATAGACGATTTAAAAATACACAAATTTGCCTATGCCACATACAGAGATAGTTGTTAACAATTGGTATTGCGCACTCGCGATGTGCTGAACGGTTACGTCAGCGCCTCAGAATTCAGTCTGGTCTGAGCTGGACCGGGCACTCTTTAAAATACCGCGGCAGCCTACTGTGTTCTTTTGATATTGGGTTCGTTCGAACTCCATGTATTTCCTTCCTCCAGTTACAGGGACATTAACTCCCGAAATGGTGCCACCAAGAATAATTGTGATGATGCCCTCAGGTGAATTGGGTCAATAGTTGTGTTTGTACAAAGTTTGTTGGCTACTAAGACATGCGTTTTATGTTTAGCAAGCCTTGAATTTCATCTTCAAAGGAACATTACAGAATTGTAAGTTTTATGTAAATCTGTGATCAAAAAGTACATTTACCAGTTTTTTTCTTACCAATTCTGTAATGTTCCTTTAAACATTACAGAATTGGTTTTTGCTAACGAAACAGTTGCTGGCAGTGTAAGCACTTTATGTAATCCACCTATACTGATACATAAACTGACAAACCTGTAGAAGTTTGAGATCGATCGTCCATCTGGGTCACGGAAAATAGTGAAAAAACCAATTACACATTTGCATGAAATCATAGATTCAACAAATGAATAAAACGCTCACTGAGAATTAGTTTATTAATTTCTCATCAAATATGGCATTTCAGACAGAAATATTTCAAGGGATGTTTTTACTATCATCATCTTTAGACCGTGTAAGTGTTATGTTAATCTGTGATCAAAAAGTATATTTTACAAGTTTTTTTCTTACCAATTCTGTAATGTTCCTTTAAGAGGGCAAGGCTATTTTTTTAAAGTTTTGCAAAGGGTGCTTCCATAGGAAAATCTTAAAGTCTATGGAAAACTTTGGAAGGGGCACCAAGGCCAAGACCAGGGGCAACAGTTGCGACACGCTTTGTGTATTACCAGGCCTGTTTTGCACATAACGTTAAGCCCATTATACCGGGAGTAGCCAAGTTGCTCTGTGTGTTTGGACTGTAACCCCAGATGTTTCAATAAATGATCATGTGCTGTTTAGTGATCATTGGCCATACATCATGTGCATGGATACATTTCACATGTACCACAGAATGAAAACAATGTGTGTATATCGTGTGATAAGTTTAGGTTCGATTACCGTGAGCGCTGAGACTCGTACAGAAGAGTTGGTCACTAACGGGGTTCTCCTCAGGCTGATCAGTGGGATGCGCACAATCATCGTACTCACCCTCACAAATATGTAAATGATTCATCAGCCCTCTTCTTTTTAAAGGAACATTACAGAATTGGTTTTTTGCTAACAAAACAGTTGCTGGCAGTGTAAGCACTTTATGTAATCCACCATATACATAAACTGACAAACCTGTAGAAGTTTGAGATCGATCGGCCATCTGGGTCACGAGAAAATAGTGAAAAACCGATTAACACATTTGCATGAAATCATATAGGTTCAACAAATGAATAAAACGCTCACTGAGCGATAAACTCCAATCGGAGATTTAGTTTGTTCATTTCTCATTAAATATGGCATTTCAGACAGAAATATTTCAAGGGATGTTTTCTACTATCACATCATTAGACCGTGTAAGTTTTATGTAAATCTGTGATCAAAATTATATTTTACAATTACCAATTCTGTAATGTTCCTTTATAATAAAGTTAGCAAGAAGAGTAAAACTATTCCAGTAAGTCATTAGTGTTGCGATCGATTCCTATTTTTTTAGTACAAGGCAGAGCATGACAATACTTATATCCATTGGATTTACACTATAGAGCTCTACATAATTATTAATAGGTCAAATCTTTTGTGAACAGGAAGAGGTGAGGTGAGAGGGAAATGGTCCAGTGAGCATGGGTACATGTCGGCCCATCCCAGCGCCTTGGGTCAGGTGCTGGGACCGTGCCAATACGGGTAGTGCTTTGTCAAATTTAGTACCGATCTCGTCGGAGTCCGAACATATGAATGTGGGCGACCACAAGACTGGAGAACTACTGCATGAATGCATCTTGGGAGCTAGGGTTGATCTTAAAAATGGTTTGGCTCAGTGGTTTCTTTCCCTGCCTGTCACCTCTGTGGACCCCCGGTTCGAATCCCGCGTGGAGCCTTGCATGTGGATTGGGTTCCCTTCTTGATTGCGGGGCTTTTTTCTCAATTGACATTTCGTCTCGTTTTCCCTAGTCATCATCCTGTTATTGTCCCTGTGGGTGCTTGATGTGTCATGAGATAAATTAAACAAATGATGTAATAATGCATGTAACCTCACTTTATATTTTTTATTGTCTAGTTTCTTACATGGAAATATCTCAAGAGATGGCGCTGTTTGGAAGCTAATGGACCAGCCAGACGGAGCTTTCCTCATCCGTAGAAGTGAGAGTGACGTCAGCGAAATTAGTTATTCACTGTCCGTCAAGTAAGATATTACTGCAATTTTGTTAATTTTTTTTTTTTGTAATGAGATATCGCCTAACTCACAAGGCCGAACGGCCACTTCAAGGTGAGGGCTACACTTAACTGATTTGGGCTGTTGACCCAAATCAACTGACACCAGGGGCACGTTGCCACCTACTCCTGGGGCTGAAACAGGGTTACCCCCTTCACAGTCCGTAAGGATGTAGGCATGGGTATCATCCACTAGGAGCCTGGCTGGTAGAGCAGAATGCACTACCTTCCCAACTTTTTACGAAGCAATTATGGTTAAAGACACTGGACACCTTTGGTAATTGTCGAAATTGGTCGTCGAAAGATAATAATGGAAGAAAAAACACCCTTGTCACACGAAGTTGTGTGCTTTCAGATGCTTGATTGGTCTCAAAATCAATTCAAATATTTTACTGAGAAATTACTTTTTCTCAAAAACTACGTTACTTCAGAGGGAGCCGTTTCTCACAATGTTTTATACTATCAACAGCTCTCCATTGCTCAGTACCAAGTAAGTTTTTATGCTAACAATTATTTTGAGTAATTACAAACAGTGTCCAGTGCAACTTTAAGTGCCTTGCTCAAGGGCACAAGTGTCAGGACCGGGATTCGAACCCACACTGTGCTGCTGACAACACCAGAGCTTGGGTCCGGTGAACTAGACCACTCGGCCACGACACGCCACAAATGAAAGTGTTTGTCAAATTTTGTTAGCAGTGAGCATGGCTAGCCTTGGTAGAATTCTTTGTTGTACTGCAATGCGGGTACAAAGCTTCAATGCGAATAGAATTTCAACTAATGCTTGTTCATATTTTTAACTGATTTAAAGAGTGGCACCAAGGTCAAATTAGACAGTGTCCTCCTGAAAGTGGGACAAATAATTACAAGTCTCTAACCTGTCAAGTAATAAACCACAAGGGAAACTGACTGGGTAAATTTCAAATAGTATGGGGTTGAACAAAGAAAAATTGACTAGAGCTGGATTTGAACCAACGACCTCCGGATTAATGTACCGGCGCTCTACCAACTGAGCTATCTAGCCCTATATTGGCGGTCTCCCTATTTTGTCAATATCTTTGTTCGGGGGTGCCAGTCAGAAGCCATACAACCGTTAACTGCCATGTAGCCAGGGATCACACCCAAGTAGGGCTAGATAGCTCAGTTGGTAGAGCGCCGGTACGTTAATCGGGAGGTCGTTGGTTCAAATCCCGCTCTAGTCAATTTTTCTTTGTTCAACCCCATACTATTTGAAATTTACCCAGTCAGTTTCCCTTGTGGTTTATTACTTGACATTTAAATTAAAAAGTCGCATCCCCTCAAGGTGATCCCGTGGCTGCTGCTTCCCAGGTTGTATCGTAAACTTGGGTGTGATCCCTGGCTACACGGCAGTTAACGGTTGCATGGCTTCTGACTGGCACCCCCGAACAAAGATATTGACAAAATAGGGAGACCGCCAATATAGGGCTAGATAGCTCAGTTGGTAGAGCGTCGGTACGTTAACCCTGAGGTCGTTGGTTCAAATCCCGCTCTAGTCAATTTTTCTTTGTTCAACCCCATACTAAGTCTCTAACCTCACGTTAAAATGGTGTAAAATGTCATTTTATTTGATACTCTTTCAGAGCGACATTTGAAACATGATAACATCGGACGTCAAAATCAAATGGGTCTGTCCTTTTCAAAGAGGAATTTGAGTGCCAGTCAAAAAGTCAAATTCAATGCCGTTTTAATTGAATATCATCAAAAATTCGGGAGTGACAACAAAATTCTCTGTATATAAAATGTACAGACCATTTGAAATGTGACGTCAACGAACGTGTTTGGATTTTTTGACAAAAATTGTCCTTGAAGGGTTATCAAACACAGTGGCATTTGACACCATTTTTACGTGTGGTTAAAAACTAATTTTTGTTTTCTCCATTATCATAAGGGCTCTATCTATTGAGTGGTTTAGAGCATCGGATTCAAGTTCTGGTGGTCGAGTCATCGGGGTGTGGGTTCGAATCCCGGTCATGACAAATGTGTCCTTGAGCAAGATGCTTTACTATAATTGCTTCTCTTCACCCAGGGGTATAAATGGGGGTACCTGCAGGGTAGAGGTTGATATTGTGTCTGAAAAAGCCTTCGGAGCGCCACGGCAGCACAGGGCTGTATACTCCCCAGGGAGCTGAGAAAGATTACAGGAATGCTGAATTCGTTCATATATTTCTCATGTCCTTAACAACAGTTTTGATGGGTCAACTAATGAGAAATACATGCATAGGTGGCATCGTTCCAGAAAATAAATCGCAGATCCACCTATCTATTGTAAACATCACGTACTGATTGACTTGTGAGCACGTGTGCCCATGCGCAAAAATGCGTAGAAACTTCGATCGACTTTCACGTCAATTGACGCAAAACATTTGATTAGTTGTACAGGGTTCTGCCCACAGTGGTCGGTGAAGGAAAAACCCGCCCAGCACTCAGGATTCCCCAACTGGCAAAATTTTCTCTGTTTCTGACCACCACACATTTGGAAAATTTTTAAACTACACTTGCTATTTCCTATCAAAGGTTTTCAACAAAATGTAAAATTGGGTATTTACCAAAAGTGGTATCCGAAGCCATGAATTGTAAGTACTTCTTTGATTTGAGTCTATTTATACGATCTACCGTGTAACTGATCCATCTCGCAATGGTTTCAAGGGAAACACTTTTCCACCACTAAAGAAATCCTGGGCAGAGCCTTGGTTTTAGTATGGTATCAATACTACATTATTTTGTTACTATGCGTGTGCACAAGTTTTTACATACAGAGTTAGCACAGAAAGTTTCAAGAGAGACTCGGATTTTCATTTAGTTTTCCACAAACAATGTCATAAGGATTAAATCAACAATTTGAACCCAGGAAACTGGGAATTCTGGACATAAAGGACGTTTGAACGAAGCGTCAGCTTCCTCCAGGTTAAAAATATGAAAATATTTTTTATAAAAATGTTTTTGCAAGGGTAGGGCACCTTTATACCATGGACTCCGTCGCGTTGTATGCAAAGGAGGAGTGTAACCTGTGCTAGGCCAAGTCACAATTTTGTGTGGATACAGTTTGTACATGTTTAGTGTAGTGTACCATGTAACATATTGAAGCCAATGTGGTTGGAACTAACCATTAAGGTCATATCACATGAGGCAATTTGCAGCCAACCGGGTCCAGGCAATTGCCGATAATAAAATTCAGTCACATTTAAGTTTTCTCATTATTTTTCCTGGGACAGAAAGAATGTCTCTTTTGTGCAGAGAAACGAGTAAAACAATAGCGGAAGGACCAGCTTCATACTTTTTTTAATAACTACAAAATGTGTGGATCAATTCCGCTGATTTTTTTTGGGGAACTACCCTTAAACACCCCTCGTTCATATACCCTAGTGATTTCTGGGTGAGTGAACTCAAAGGTTGACAAATAGTGTGTGAAAGCTGGGTCCCATTATAACGTAAACACAAAAATCCTATTGCTCCCTTCAATGTACACAAAAACTTCTCATTGCCTAGGAGTAAATGGCTACCTGAAGGGGGTCTAGAGATTATTGATGTGAATAATTAGCAACCTGTGCATCTATTTGGCTGCTGGTGCTGCATACTCCTAAGGAGTTGAGATGGATTCAGGAATGCTTTGGGTCCAATGAACAGGGGTAAAAAATGTATCGTACTTTGAGGGGGGCCTACTTGGTATAACATTATGTTTATAAACGTCTATTGTTTCTTGCCAGGGCCTTATTTCTTGGAGCTGCGTAAGCAGCAAATAGTGCTTAAAGCACTGGACACCTTTGGTAATTGTCCAAGACCAGTCTTCTCACTTGGTGTATCTCAACATATGCACAAAATAACAAACCTGTGAAAATTTGAACTCAATTGGTCGTCGAAGTTGCGAGATACTAATGGAAGAAAAAACACCCTTGTCTATGTTGTCACACGAAGTTGTGTTCTTTCAGATGCTTGATTTCGATTTTGAGACCTCACGACTGAGGTCTCAAAATCAATTCAAATATTACTGGGAAATTACTTCTTTCTCAAAAACTACGTTACTTCAGAGGGAGCCGTTTCTCACAATGTTTTATACTATCAACAGCAGTCCATTGCTCGTTACCAAGTAAGTTTTTATGCTAACAATTATTTTGAGTAATTACCAATAGTGTCCAGTGCCTTTAACAATTTTTTGCTAAGCAAAAAAAAAAAGAAAAAGGATACCAGTTACATCCAATACGTGTGGAATGGTATTTTGGCTGGTAACCTTGTTCTGGTGAGCATAATTATGGAGCACCTCTGACAAAATCTCTGTGTGTATCAAAGTTTATAATAATTTTCTTTGAAATATTTTGTGTAGATACGGCGATGGAGTACAGCACTTTAAGATCCTAACGGATGGCGCTGCCAAGTACTTCCTATGGGTAGTGAAGTTTAGATCGCTAAATGAACTGGTTGAATACTACAAGACTTCCTCTGTTAGCCGGACACAAACAATTTTATTGAAGGATATGGTAAGAGTTTATACTACAGTTGAACAACTCTTGGAATTCATCACAGAATATCTTTAAAGGAACATTACAGAATTGGTTCTTGCTAACAAAACAGTTGCTGGCAGTGTAAGCACTTGATGTATCCACCGTATGCATAAACTGACAAACCTGTAGAAGTTTGAGATCGATCGGCCATCTGGGTCACGAGAAAATAGTGAAAAACCGATTACACATTTGCATGAAATCATATAGATTCAACAAATGAATAAAACGCTCACTGAGCGATAAACTCCAATCGGAAAATTAGTTTATTCATTTCTCATCAAATATGGCATTGCAGACAGAAATATTTCAAGCGATGTTTTCTACCATCATCATCATTAGACTGTGTAAGTTTTATGTAAATCTGTGATCAAAAAGTATATTTTACAAGTTTTTTTCTTACCAATTCTGTAATGTTCCTTTAAACAAAAGGAATTTTACCATGGGTGCAGCTTTACAATCTGAGGAAACTTCTATAAAAGGTCATACGGTATTAAATTCCATGTACAGCCACAGGCCAGGGCCCAATTTCATAGAGCTGCTTAAGCAGAAATATTGCTTAACAATTGTCTGCTTAGCAGAAATGAGCAGGATACCAGTCACAAATTGTACAAGTGACATGGTACTTAACTTATTCTGGTAAGCATAATTTTGTCGTGCTTAGCTACTTTTTGAGCTTAAGCAGCTCTATGAAATTGGGCCCTGCTGTGAACATAACGATAGTGGTGTGTCGTGGCAGAGCGGTCAAACGCACTGGACTCGAGCTCTGGTGTTTCTGATTAGCCGAGTTAGGTTCGAGTCCTGGTCATGACACTTTTGTCCTCCAGCAAGATACTTAACCATTGTTGCTTTTGTCCAGGCCTTGGATTAACTTATCGTAAGGACAGGGTGCCCGGTCTTCGTTGCCGTGGTCTGATGCGCCTGGTGCCCTTCAAAACTCCATTACTTAAGGTGCTACCATAGGACCGTCCCTTTAAAAAGAAAATGGCTTTGCCCTCTAAAAAGATTAAAAATCAGATGTACTTTTTGTCATTCGACTGAGTGGGAACGCAGAGACCTTCAGCTCACTTGTGATTAGTGTAATTGTCAGTTAAAAAGAATCGGTTACAGCATTATCGCTAAGAGAAGTGATTGCCGCAGGTGGTTTCCCGGCAGGTCTGAAGGCCGGCACCTTGCTAACCTTGGTGGGTGCTACAAAAGTCCCATAATTAATGAATTTCCAAAACCCTTGCATGAAACGCCCTCTAAGATGAAATAGCACATAATGTAAAAAGAGATTATTATTAAATATTTTTTAAAAACAGGGTTCACCAAATCCCAGGTTGCTATGCTTGTTACTTTGGCCTGTTGTTGCCTATCAAAATCATTGAATTGGTTTAATCGTTTTTCAATGAGAAGTTCCTGTGCAAAATTTTATGGCCCTTGCCTCTCAATGAAATTCCAGGCCTGTTGCCGAACGTTCAAAATGCCCATGTGCACAGCCATGAATCACGGGTACATCTTTTGTTACAAAGACACAAAAGAAATAAAATTGAGTTAACTCTTTACAGATCTTGTTTTCGACAAACACAAGTACTTTCTACTCTTCATTCACACACAGCGCTGATTACTTAATTTACAAGCAACGTTGAAATAACTGTTACATGTACATCACTGGTTTTCAAACTGTTGCTCATAACACAGGCATGCAACTTTTCCTCGGATCAGCTGATTTCCTCTTTTTTATATTCTAAGTTTTACCATTCAAAATTGAAAAACACTGTACAAAATCATTGAAATTTTGTAATTTCCTCTTTTTTTGTGAAGTTGCAGTTGCATGCCTGATAACATGCACACGAAACAAAATGCGTACCCATGATTGTGTACCTAATGCGTGTGGGATTGCTCCTGTACTTTGGCACAATGATGCGGTCCAGCGAAACGTACATGGCGGTTCAATGCATTGTGGGCGTTCGCCCACAGGAATGTTCTTTTGCACCTAGAACTTGCCTGACATTTCAGACTCTCCCAAGTTGAATTTAGATTTAGATTAGATTTAGATTTGAGATTTTATTGTCCACGTTAAAAAACATAGAAACTTGACATCCACTGGCCAAATACAAGTACACACAGTCAATAACAAAACTATATACATTGTAAATTACAAAATAAGAGAAGTTAGAAATACAAAGCAACAAAGACCCGCACTCAAAAAAAATGCACCAGCCAAAACCACGCCAACCGGTCACATGGGACATCATAGACAACAACAGGCTGGAAGAGACACCCAGCCTTCCTACCACTTCTCCACTTTCATGCTTGGAAAAATTTCAACGTTTCAATGACAAACAGTGTCCGAAACAGTGATTTCAAAAATAGTTTAACTTCAAACGGGGGTTTCTCCAAACAAGAATATTTGTTGAATGGCCAAAATTGTCTCTTCGTGAAAACGGTGACGATGTATCTACATCTACATAGGATTAAAACAATTGAACGGTACCAAAAACCAAAGGTATATGTTCCCTTTAAAGGTATTGTACACTTTTGGTAACAGTTAAAAATCAGTGTCCACATTTTGTGTGATTAAACATATGCATGAACAAACAAACCTGTGAAAGTTTGAGCTCAATTGGTCATCGAGGTCACGAGAAAATAGTGAAAAGAGATCTTATGTGTTTTCTGTTTTTTTCAAATTATCGCGCGCGATAATTACTATTGTTTTACTCGTTTCTCAGAAACGAGAGCATTTTAGGCAGAAATATTTTAAGGAACCCTTTCTACCATTACTTACTTTAAATCATGTAAGTTATGTGTGAATCTGTGAACATTGTGTTTTTCGATCTTACCAATAGTGTACAGGGCCTTTAAAGGTATTGTACACTTTTGGTAACAGTTAAAAATCAGTGTCCACATTTTGTGTGATTAAACATATGCATGAACAAACAAACCTGTGAAAGTTTGAGCTCAATTGGTCATCGAGGTCACGAGAAAATAGTGAAAAGAGATCTTATGTGTTTTCTGTTTTTTCAAATTATCGCGCGCGATAATTACTATTGTTTTACTCGTTTCTCAGAAACGAGAGCATTTTAGGCAGAAATATTTTAAGGAACCCTTTCTACCATTACTTACTTTAAATCATGTAAGTTATGTGTGAATCTGTGAACATTGTGTTTTTCGATCTTACCAATAGTGCACAGGGCCTTTAAGAGAACAATAAAGAGAGATTCTCATGCATTTTTCCTACTAACATTTATCTCGTAACTCTTGGTGTACACAGGAAGTAGAGCACGAAGTAGCGGTGGCAGAATTTGACTTCACAGCACAGGAGGACGGGGAGATGACGTTTCGCAAGGGTGACCACATAGAGATCTTGCAAAAGGCTGATGCGGATTGGTGGAAAGGCAAACTGAAGGGGCGGGAAGAGAGGGGACTCTTCCCAGCATCCTACGTCAAAATTATCAAATAACAAGTGAGTACGTAACGGCTTTTAAGCTAGCGAAGTTATTGTCAGGACCAGGGCCCAGTTTTACAGAGCTGCTTAAGCACAAACGCAAGCTGAGCACAACAAAATTATGCATGCCAGAAAAAGGTTACCATCCAAAATACCATAATCTACCATTTCTGACTGGTATCCTGCTCATTTCTGCTAAAAAGGAAATTGTGAAGTTGCAAGAAAATAATTAAAGAAAAAACACCCTTGATGCAAAGAATAGTGTGCTTTCAAATGGCTGAAAAAGGCTTCATGCCTGAAGCCTTTTTTCAAATTACCTCTTTCTCAAAAACTGCATTACTTCAGAGGGAATCGTTTCTCAGAATGTTTTATACTATTAGCAGCTCTCAGGTGCTTTTACCAAGTAAGTTTTTATGGTAAAGTATTTCTTGAGTAATTACCAAAAGTATCCACTGCCGTTAAGCAGCTCTATTAAAATTGGGCCCTGGGTTTTCGCCTTTTCTCTCGGACCATAAAGATTTAGGCACGGTCTCAGACATTTGTGTTTCTGTCTTGTTTCAGGGCTATAGGTCTTAATTTTAACTATTGGGTTTAGACCTCGGACCTGTGGGTTATGGTCTCAGACTTCTTTTCCCTCTTGGTCCCGGACCGGAGGCACAGTGGGACTGGCTCAACGTCAAAGTGCACCAAAAAATTGGCAAATTGTGAATCCCTCAGAAATCAATACTTCCATATTTTATTTTAAGTTATCTGTCGGTCTTTGGGAATATTTTACAAAAGAAATAATCTCCAAAAAATTTTATGTTAAACCTTAATTAGAAAATGAAAGCAAAAAAAGTGATGAAAGCATTTCACATAATAGAATACTTTAACTTCACAATTCACACTTCCAGATTTGCCCTTTTTGGGCGTACAAATGTACGTTGACTTTGAACAGCCCACTGGGTGAGTGTCGCAGACTTGATATCAGACATTTGGGTTTTGCCTGTGAGAGTCATCTTTCTTTCTCAATCACCATCGGCCTCAGCTTTAATCTCAACTTTGGATTATCCGCTAGGTGCAGGGCTCGCCCTTAACACTAGCCCAGCGTACATTGTCTAGTAAAAAATGCTATGGGCTAGTAAACACCACTTCTCAACTTGCCCTGTGGGCTACTAAAAACTGTGCAATCTACTTGTTTAAAATGCTTGTTTCTTCCTTTTCAGATGTGAATAATTAATGTAAAAAATGTGTTAATTGTTAATGAGTGTGTGAATATAACTTCATTTGATCATTAAACTAGTTGTGATCGTTAACATTAACACATCAGAACATTACATTTATGGCAATTCCTGTTTAAAATCTGGGCTACTAAAACTTCCTGGGGGCAAGTAAAATGCACAGTTTACTGGCCCAACGGGCTACTTTAAAAAAGCTTAAGCGCAAGGCCTGAGGTGCTAGGGGTGATCGATCTCACCAGGCCATTTGTTTTTTCCCGTGCACGCGCCGCTCACTCACAACCCCTGGTATTCATTAAAATGTGCCAGTATATGACACATTTTAATTGGGCCTGTAGCCGATCCACTCTATGCGTGTGTTCAAGGATGGTAACCCACAAAAGAGGGGCATCAAGTCAAAGAGCAACTGGTCCCCTCTCATTTTTCTTTGATCTTGTGACAAGTCTAACTGCATGCAGTTAGGGTGACAGTGTAATTGGCTCTTTTTTTTTAAAATTGCGTCCAAATACTTGCTTTTTGACATGCACGTACCTGTACTATTAAGCGTCCTTCAAGTGCTCTATAGTTTTTTTTAACAAGCGTGCGCGCAAAGCAGTCACTTCTGGGAGCCGATCAGCGTCGTTCATGGGTACATCCCTATCAGGGGTTGGTGATGAGAGGTATCGATACAGCGCGCTGCCCAGCAAGGCTGGCTGTAGGGATCCACTCAAAAGGCCTCCCTGATCTCTTACCGTTTGATTGCTCGATAGTTTTTTTTTCAACAAGCGTGCGCGCAAAGCAGTTACTTCTGGGAGCCAATCAGCGTTATTCGTGGGTACATCCCTACCAGGGGGTCGTTGATGAGACGTATCGATACGGCGCGCTGCCCAGCGGGGCTGGCTGTAAGGAGCCACTCAAAAGGCCTCCCCGATCTCTTACCCGTTTGCTTGCTATCTACTCTATCGGCAGGTAAGGTCATGGGAACACCTTCTCTCCAGATTGCTGTTGAACACCAACAAGAGTCATTCAAGTCCATCTTTGAAACTGCAAAATTATTTTCTACTAAAATGTTAAATAAATCACTCAGAGTTTTTTCTTTCGAACTATTTTTTACTGCTCTAATCATGGTGTTAATGCTGACCTTACAGTGGCAATGTTTTTTGAAGAACTGCACAAAGTGGAATAAGTCTTTGCGAATCATGTATCTGGAATTGTTTGTAGAGTTTCTGATATGAAATCTGAATAGTTGTTTAGAATTTAGAGGAAAAGGGATAAATTTATGTTGTTCGTGAAGAGGAAATCGTCAAAAAGTGAAGCCAAGATTCGGACTGCGTCCAGGAAGCATCATGTACTACCACAAGAGGAAAGCTTCTACAACCTTAACCATAGTGCAGCTGCCGTGCTCTTCATCCAAGACCTGTTCGAATCTCGGTAATGAAACTGAGGCTGTGAAATAAATAGTCTGGTCCCCCCATGCATATGTGTAAAATGAGAACTAGTGGACGTATCATTTCCATTGTGAATCTGGGTATTCGACGAAGATATGCATGCATGCAGCTGCAGTCAACCTCTTCCCAGTGGTGTAGGATCTCACTGTGCCATATTTTTTTCCAGAATGCCTTGCTCGATTATAAACCCCTGGAAGTGTTACTATGAAAGATCCAAATGTGATAGATATTCTAATTAGTCCTGCGGTTGATCCATTCTGTGTTAGAGGCGTACGCATAGAGACGCATCAAGTCATTCTTCTTTGATCTTGTGACATGCAGTTTAGGGCAACCATGTAAAAGCGTGATTCATTTGAAGTGGACTGCATCAAAATATACTTGCATTTTGACACACGCTTTGCTAAGCGCCCTAAGGGCGTGCGCACTGAGCAGTCACTTTTGGTCAACCAATCAGTGTTGTTTTTTCACCACATCCCTTCCAGGGGTTAATGACGAGAGGTATCGATACGGCCCGCTGCCAACTGTAGCAAGGCTGAACTGCAGTGTGATAAAAGAAAGATCAACAGGTTGAGTTGCCCCCTCCCCCTTACTTTGAAAAAGATAATAGTAATTTGCCGAGTGTAGATGATGTCACACTTGTACATTTCTTGTGAGCCTGAACACGACCAGGAATATTAAAGGCAGGCAACTTTATATTTGTATAGTTTATATTCTGAATTATTTTGTCAGTCGCACTCACGAACTGGCGTACCGTGCTCCACAACCCAAAAATTCAGTGTTTGGAGGAGCACTGTGTGTATGTCAGTGGATAACAATACGTCACTTTGTGGAAATGCAAAATGGACAATCAAGAGTTACATCTCTCATGCTAATTAGTGTAATTACAATATTTGTACAATTTCTGAGCCAGCGTGCACAATTTGCCTGACAAAGTTTGACCGTGGGTATGTTCAAGTTTTCTCACAAGCCCATTGTACACCGTGTGTCATATTCATCTATATTTAGTGAGGTTAGCAGTTAATTGTTTGACGCCTGTGAAGGAAAAGAAATTGTCACCTTTTAAAGTTTTCAGAACTAGCGAAATTATGGTAAAAAAAAGTTTATTTGGTGTGCAGCTGCCATCTGGGCCCAATTTCATAGCGCTGCTTAACGGTAAGCACATTTTCGTGCTAACTGTAGCAGAAAATTTGCTTAAGCATAAGCGTATTTCACAAGAAAATAAGGCGGTCATCTCGCGCAATCACCATGTATTTGCATTTTTACGTTTTCGTGCAGTAAGCGACAGGATGTTAGCGTGCCTTTTCGTGTGCTTAGGGTTAGCAGCGCTATGAGAAAAAAAAAATGGTGCAGTAAGCACAAAATCGGCCGTTTGACAGTTCTATGAAATCGGGGCCTAGTGGATTGGTTCAAAGGTATTGTACATTTTTGGTAACAGCTCAAAATCAGTGTCCACATTTTGTGTGATTAAACATATATGCATGAACAAACAAACCTGTGAAAGTTTGAGCTCAATTGGTCATCGAGGTCACGAGAAAATAGTGAAAAGAGATCTTATGTGTTTTCTGTTTTTTCAAATTATCGCACGCGATAATTACTATTGTTTTACTCGTTTCTCAGAAACGATAGCATTTTAGGCAGAAATATTTGAAGGAACCCTTTCTACCATTACTTACTTTAAATCATGTAAGTTATGTGTGAATCTGTGAACATTGTGTTTTTCGATCTTACCAATAGTGTACAGGGTCTTTAACATATGTAGGTTTATAAAATCATATTATACAAATATTGAATGCATTGGAGTGCATTGTTGCAGAGTGTAACCATAAGGTGAAATATGGATTATTTCATTTCACAAGGTGAGGCCGATGGAAATGGAAAAGCCAGATTTCACCCAAATGTATTTAATAGTTGTTTGATTAACTCACACATAGATTCTTTTTCATTTGAAAGTGTTTGAAGGCAAAGTATACCTTCGAATTTTGGAACCGTTCGATTGTTTTAATCCTGTATAAATGTAGATATATACAATAAAACTAACCTGTGAAAATATTATTTCAACAGGTGGTAGCGTTTTTGAGATATCGCTGAAAATCCCGGGCAGGAAGAATAATCCGCAATTGGAATACACAATCTGAGAAACGTTTCTGACAGAAATGCCTCTCAGATTCATTTTTGTTCTGATAAAGACTGATATATTACTCCGAAGTGAAATGATTCTCAAAATGCGAAAGTTGCTGTACTTCTAACCAAATAAGTTTTTATTGCCGTTGATTTTAAGAGTGGTTGCCAAACGTACACCTTCCCTTTAACAAGAAACACAAAATAGACACGGAAACTGGTCCACCCCACACTTTAGAAATTACTCTTGTTTTTTTTACGTGAGTGATGACTCCATGCAGACACCAAACCTTGTCTGCCTTGACACAACCTTGCTCTGCTCAGCCGATTGTTTTTGGAACAACGTTGAGAATTAAGCATTGAAAATACAATACACATGGTCCTCTATTTATTTTGACGGTTACGGTGGTCCGATGCAATGCAGTGGCAAAATAAAGGACACATGACGCATATTCCACCAATCAAATGACAAGGATCTATGACACATGACGCATGTTCCACCAATCAAATGACAAGGATCTATGTGTGAGTTACATAATGGATATTATTTTTCCCTTAGCTATAGACCTTTCTATTGCAACGTCACAGCCCGAGTTTTTGCCAACCGAGGTCGGAAAACTATGGAAAGCCATAAATGCTAAACAAAAACAGATCGCCACAGTTTGTAACTATGTGACACAAAATATTCAAAATAGTGTTGAATTTGTTGGAAACAAAGCAACCAATCATGAGAGGTACTTTACTTAGTTGAAAGTTTGCAGAAAATGTAAAAATTTTGTTGAAACATCTATTAACAGGATTGAGTGTTTTGCTAACATTCGGCCTTCCATGCCAACCAGCGCGGTTTGTTTATCAACAATGGAAAGGTCTATATCATAGGTGAGATTACCTGTCCTGCTTACCACCCCCTAAAAAATTCCTCAATAATTGCTCTCTTTGTCCTGCCGAACCAACAATGTCTAGCATGAAACAGTGCAGCCAATGTTGAGATGGTTTTGGTGTTGCCTCACTACACCATTATAACTTGTGGCTACCGTCTGGTTACTAGCCAAGATTCCATTCGGTTTAAAGGAACACTACAGAATTGGTTCTTGCTAACAAAACAGTTGCTGGCAGTGTAAGCACTTGATGTAATCCACCATATACATAAACTGACAAACCTGTAGAAGTTTGAGATCGATCGGCCATCTGGGTCACAAGAAAATAGTGAAAAACCGACTACACATTTGCATGAAGTCATATAGATTCGACAAAATGAATAAAACGCTCACTGAGCGATAAACTCCAATCGGAAAATTAGTTTGTTCATTTCTCATCAAATATGGCATCTCAGACAGAAATATTTAAAGGGATGTTTTCTACTATCATCATCATTAGACCGTGTAAGTTTTATGTGAATCTGTGATCACAAAGTATATTTTACAAGTTTTTTTCTTACCAATTCTGTAATGTTCCTTTAAATGAAGGAAATACCATTGAAGCTCACCTTCCTTCCAGTGTTGTTGTTTTTTAAATGTACATTTTAAAATTTAATCAGAGAAAGTTTATCGAACTAGTTGCTCTTTGTTACGATGGTCTTGATAAAAAGTTTATTTTTTTCCCTGAAAACTCCAAAAGTTTGTGAATTTCTCAAAGATAAAACAATTAATTTGTTTTTCTGGTTTTGTATACTAAGGCCGTATCGGGATTGGCGGCTACAGCTACGGCTACGACTGTTGCTACGGGTGTTGCCAAGGACCTCCTATACTTCAATGCATGGTGACGCGGAAATCTAGCCGTAGCCGTAGCTGTAGCCGCCAATTCGGACACGGCCCAACATCAAACCCTAATTCAACTGCGACCGGAAGACAGAGTAGTCTGGTCTCATGGTATAAAGTCATCATCATAATATCATCATCATTAGACCGTGTAAGTTTTATGTAAATCTGTGATCAAAAAGTATATTTTACAAGTTTTTTTTTTACCAATTCTGTAATGTTCCTTTTAAGGTTAGATACTTTAATTTTTGTCCCCAGTTTAATAATGACTATATCTATTGGAATATTAGTGCATCACAAAATTTGAAATTGACCCGTGGAGACCCTCTTTAAGATTTGAAAATCTTTGAGTCTAGAGGACATTTTTTAAGGGGCACCAAGGTGAAAACCAGGGCAACAGAGGCCATTGGCCTCCGTCATATATGTGTAATTCCAGGCCTGTGTATTGAAGACAGGTTGTTATCGATACTGTACCATCTTGTTAAAAAAAAGAGCTTCCACATTTGGACGGAGAGAGAGTCTAGAATTGTTATGTTGGAAGATCAAAGTGAGTTCTGAGATGGTTGACAATTTATTCAGATGGTATTTTACAAACATTTTCATTATTATTATTATTATAATTTTTCTTTACTTGGGGTGGTTTTCACTGTTGCCCATTTTTCACAACAGTGCATTTTGTGCATATATTGACAGTTCACAAAATGGTGAGGTTTAATAGACACTAAACACAATCTCCATGGCTTAGAACAATACTATTAAGGTTATATTACTTCTTGCTTGGATGTTCACTTTGCAAGGTTTATTTGTTGGGTTCTTATTACTAGGTACTTGTATTTCATACATTTTGTCATAATATGTGTGTTTAATCAGGGAAACGTGACTAAAACAAATAGTAGATACTGTCGTATAAGGTATAACTGTAGGAATAATTTTACAGGAGGTTGAAAAATGAAAATGAAGTTCAGGGCAGGACGTACAGAAAAGACTGTGCAAGTCTCGCGCGAATCAAAAGCGAGAAAATATCTTGAACAGTGACTATATTTTTCTATGATATAAAATCTTTTTAAGTTCTATTCATACACAATTTTGTAAAATGAAATTACCCATGAACAATTTGTTATAAAATACAATTTCAGTTTTTAAGTAATACAAATTATTTGTTACAATTAACCTGGACACAAAATTATGACCTTGGACGAGGATATTTATTTTTAAGAAACCGTATTTGTGCGACCGTTACATAGGTTTAAAAGTATTGTACACTTTTGGTAACAGCTCAAAATCAGTGTCCATATTTTGTGTGATTAAACATATGCATGAACAAACAAACCTGTGAAAGTTTGAGCTCAATTGGTCATTGAGGTCACGAGAAAATAGTGAAAAGAGATCTTATGTGTTTTCTGTTTTTTCAAATTATCGCGCACGATAATTACTATTGTTTTACTCGTTTCTCAGAAACGATAGCATTTTAGGCAGAAATATTTTAAGGAACCCTTTCTACCATAACTTACTTTAAATCATGTAAGTTATGTGTGAATCTGTGAACATTGTGTTTTTCGATCTTACCAATAGTGTACAGGGCCTTTAAAGACACCACATCAGTTGGGCAAAATTCTCAATTGCTCACAAGTAACTGGATACTTAGGTCAGGTCATATTTTTGAATTGACTTGTTAAATTTGTCATACTTTTATATCATTTATGGCTAAATGTTACTCTCCCAACAGTATGATATAATTTGATTTTATAGCCATAAAGTACGTTTAAAAAGTATTTGAAGATGTAAAACTCAATACGGTTGGGACCAACTTGGTCCCGGAAGTTCCATGACACGCAAGACTTGCACAGTCTGTAGCAAATTGTTATTCAGAACCTGTTTTATTCACAGAATACGTGAAAGTTCAATTTTGAAGTTTTTTTTTTTTTTTTTTAGTTCGACAGCCAAGTCATTTAGTCTCTTGGTAAAGACTAGAGCCAGCCAGTGTAATTAATGAGAAGACTATAAGAATTCTTGTATAAATAACCATAAACTTGAACATTTCAAAAACCTTGTTTCAAGATGCATTTATATTTTTGTAGGGGCCTTTTTTCCCAAACTCTGGTTGCGCTTGGGCTCCAGCTATGGCTTGGGCTATGGCTCCGGCTTGGGCTCTATCATCTTTTCGAGTAGTGTGCATTTTGCATGGTGTTTCCAACATCAGCCGGAGACGAAGCCCAAGCCAAAGGTTAGGAAAACAAAACTTAGGTTTCGGTTTGTGGCACGTTGTTCAGTAATCTGACTAACTTTTGTAAGTGTGTGTTACGGGGTTGGATCTTTAGAGGACCTTTTAATAACAAGTGTTTGCTTTCTGCGAAGAATTTATTTTAAATGATCATGTCTCATTTCCAAAACGGGATCACTTACTACAATTAAACCTTCACAGGCTCACTTTTTTCAATGTTAGCCCTTTGGATTGAACTCCTTTGGAAATATTTTGTGTAATTTAGGGATTTGATCAGAACAATATTTGGAGACTAGATGATTGAGATCGTTTCCTCCAAACTAATACTGCACATTATCTTTGAGATCCAAGCATGTAAATGAAGCACTCAATCGTACCAAAGTACATGTACCTTTTACAATTTGATGGATTTAGCTCCCCATACATTTGCATACAGCCAGGGCCCAGTTTCATAGAGGCCTACCGGCTTCTGGTAATCAGTGTAGCAAGGTTGTGTCAGTGGGCGTGGCTTACAGTGGAGTTACGCCATACCGGGAAGACAGTCTGTGGTTTGACTCCACAGAATGGTGGACCGCGTTAGTTCATGAAGTAAAAAGGAAAAGCACACAATTTGGAGGTATATTTGTGTAGATCAGTATATTCTACTTTTAAAGCATCTCTCCAACCATCCTGACCGTAGATCATTTTTGTAACAAAGCTCATAGCTCAAAGCGCCAACCGAAAGGCAAGGCGTCCCTTTATTAAGTGTCCGCCCTGGCAAAAGATACTGTACAAAGAAAGCTGAATTGCTGCTATTAAATATTACGTCAGGAATAATTGACTTAACCTAATACCAGACCAAAATATGTATATTTGACGAGTTAGAGTAATTATGTAGGTAATGGATAAAATTAGTGTAGCGTCTTAGATTTAAACTAGTGTAGCGTTGCATCTATGCATAAATCCAACTGTAATTACGATTGAGTTTTTTTTTCTTCATTATTTTCTCTTGTTTAAACAGTAACAATCATTGTATAGGTGCACAGCCACAATCATGGGTACACTTTTTGTTACAAAGACACCAAATGAACGACACATAAATATTGAGTAACTCTATGCAGATCTTGTTTTTGACAAACTCAAGTACTTTCCACTCTTCATTCACACAGCGCTGGTTAATCAATTTACAAAAAAACATTGAAATAACTATTGCATCACTGGTTTTCAAAGTGTTGTTCATAACATGGACACGTACCCATGATTGTGGCTGTGCACATAGGTGATTGAATTGAACTGGGGGGCTGCTGTACAGAGTTAAAGGAGGGTTCATCATCGGTGACACACGGTAACAATTTTAAATTTGTCACCATCATTGGGTAACCCCCAAAAAGCAGACTCAAAATTGCACGCAATTATGACAATGCGTGTACATTTTATGCACTCTACGTAATACAATGGCATGAATTTTTAAAAACTGGTAGATTTAATGGTCATTTTCAGCAAAAAAAAGCAGCGTATTTCACTTTCATGCGTTCGTATTGAAACAATTAAGGCTCTTCAGTTGAAACCGTCATTCAATTTCAATTTGAGGCATGCAAATTTATGTAGCATTATATTTTGGTTAAATTTGTAGATAGTTCCCAGTAGACGCCATCTTTACGGGCAAAGTGCATTTTGGCTTGCAGATGCGTCAAGCGCTCAACTTATTAACGCAGCCGCGTTGTTCACTGACCAATCCTGCAGTGAGTCACACGAAACGCATGACTGTTTGTTCCAAACTGCCCGTAAAGATGGCCGATTTACGTCATACTGCAACCTATCTGTAGGGCGTTCTTTTTCAGCCAAGTACAATCGGCATTCATTTCAGCAGAGTAGGCACAACTAGAGATTTCTGCAGAAAGCTGCTGCTGCCAATGTGAATGCTGTGTGACTGGATTGTTAAATTGAATGGCTATATATATATTTTTTCGTTTGCTTATAAATTGAAATTGAATCACTGTTTTGAGGGGGCTGTCAATTTTTAAACGTTTAAAATGGCATTTGCCAAAAATGACTGAGAGAACCTATAAAATTGCTAATTTTTTAGTCAAAATTTTTCTAAAACTGACCAAAATGTACATGATTTCCATGTAGATGAATTTTAAAATACAATGTAGATTAGGTGTCTGTGGCTTCCTTAAAGAAATGGGATGTGAACAGAAAATCCTTTGGTCATTGGTGGTTTGTCGAAGAATTTGAAACGAAAAAGGAAAATCTTTTGTAAAATATGTTTGTAAAGTATTTTTTCTGAAGAGACCTTTGGTTACTTATTACACCGGTGCTGAACCTTCCCTTAAAAAATAATTTTCTATTTTGAATTGATAAATATTGAATACTAATTTTTTTTGTGTATGTGCCATGTATCATTTATATCATCAATATTACTTATGCTAATTTGAAAAACGAAACATATATTATTTACATAATCATGTGAATTTTAACCAAATTGTTATTACTCGGTTACTGTAGAAACAAACACAAAATGAAATCAACCCTGCTTGACCCTCTTCTCTTTATAAAAAAAACTGTGTTAAATGCACAGAATATTGCTTAGCAAATTTGCTTAGCGAAGGTAACCGTGGCCTAATTTGACAAAGCTGGGCCCAATTTCATAGAGCTGCTCATTCACAAGAAGGTGCTAAACTATGCTGTAATCTGGTTACCATGACACATGTACTATCTGTGATTGGTATCCTGCTTATTTTTGCTAAGCTTTAATTGTTTAAGCAGTATTTTCTGCTTGAGCAGCTCTATGTAATTGGGCGCTGTTTTCCGGTTAGCGAATTTTTGTGCTTACTTTCAGTAGAATAATTTGCAAACGTTTATTTCCTAAACGTTCAAGAAGTTTTGACAGTGCGTAAGCAGTTTTCACAATGTGTTTGCATTCTTATGTCACTTATCCGCTTACAAAAAGTGCCGGCAAGTTAAAATGCCTTTTCCATTTCTTATTGTTAGAAGTGTTTGTGAAATTGACACTCTGCTAAGGGTCGCTCTGTAAGCGTAAATATTCTGCTACAGGCTGTATGAAATTGGGCCCAGCTCCGTAAGTAGAAATTGTCTGCTCACAGGTTTATAAAATTGGAGGGGCCAATTTCATAAGCACAAAAACTTACTCAGCACAGAAAAATATTGTTTAGCAGAGAAAAAGTTACCAGCCAAAGTACCATGCAGTTTATAGCCAAAGTACCGTACAGTTTACAATGGTGGGACAGGAATCCCACTCATTTCTTGCTTAGCAAAATAGATGTGCTAAGCAGAATTTTCTGCTTAACAGCTTTATGGAATTGGACCCTGCAGTTACTCAATAGTAAACGTGACATGTTGGTTTGGCTGGTAGTCTGTTCTTGCTGGTTAAAGATTCCATACTCAGAACATGTGCATGCTCAGTAGTTTTAAAATTGGTTCTTGCACGCCACTATATGCACAAAGTGTTGCTTAACATTATTTCAGTTTGCATCACAAGGTCTGCTAAGCAAAGATCAAATAACATGAATGAGCTAAACAAAAAGTACACTCAAATTTCTTAAGCACTCTTTGGCCGTATTTGAATTGGCGGCTATGGCTACGGCTACGTTTGTTGCTAAGGGCGTCCTATACTTCATAACATGATGACGCTGGGAGTGCGATCGAACCGTGCCACCACGGCTGTATAGCAACAATTGTAGTTTTTTAAAGTTGTTTGGAAGAGACTTTCATTTCTGCAGAAACAGAGTGTTCAACACCAATGACAAAACATGCCAAAATATTGCTTTTAAAAAAATGACGCCAGCACCAACTGCAGATTAATTTAATGAGAACATTATGAACTTGAGCAGATACCTTCCGGTGCTAAGGCGGAGTGAGAATTATTTTTTTCCCGTTTTTTTCCCCCCCTGCTTTCACTGCGTTGAAAATAATCAAAAGTTGTGTTACAAGCTTTTAAAGAAAGAATTAAACAGTATTGAAAATCAATGTAAAGCAAGTTTTAAAAAGCAACACTTCCTTGCGGATTTATTTTGTAAAGTCTTTCAGCTGCAGAATGAATTGATTCATATTTCAACAAAGAGATGTGGATTTGAAGAAATGTGATTTGTTTATTAAATAAATGACAAATAAAATAAAGGCCTGACAGAAATCACCTTTTTTCCCCCACTGTTTTTAAGGTTATGTTAAAGAGAATTATACATTAGAGTAATACAAGCATTGTAGATTTTCATTCTTGAAGATATCCACGGCCTTGTTAAGGAAGCAAATAAACCATTTCGTATAAAAATGTAAAACAAAGTACCTTGGAATTGCGTCATGTCTGAAGTTTATTTTCGTTTTAGACTAACCAGGGCTTCAGCTTAGGCTCCGCCCAGCCAGGGTCTAGCTAAAAATAGGTATTGGGTGGTGCCTATAATCTTTGGTTTCGAAAACGGCCTTTGGGGCCCAATTTCATAGAGCTGTTTTTAAGCACAAAAAGTGGCTAAGCACAACAAAAGTAACGAGAACCAAAATAAGGTTACAAGCTTTGTACTGGCATATGTACGAGTTGTGACTGGCCCCCTGCCTATTTTTGCCTAGCATAACATTGTTGAGCAATGTATGAAGCTTTACAGGGGCACTGTCGTGATCGCAGCGAGTCTGTGGCCAGACTTTGCTCTGAACTCTCACCCAGTTACTGCACACAGGCGCGAGAAAATAATGATGGCACCCTTTAGTTGTTTGTGATGTGACGGTCAACGCGCACATGTAGTAACTGGGTGAAAGTTCATGTGTTCATGTCCAGCCACAAACATACTATGAATGATCTCGACGACAGTGCCCCTTTAAAACAGCTCTATGAAATTGTGCCCAGGAGATACCGAAAGTTGTCGGGTACCTGTCGCTCGAACCCGGGTAGTAATGGACCTCTCCATGAAGTATGCTAATATTAATAACATTAACGCATGAGTACATACACTATTGGTTGGCAAACGCCGTAGAGTTGTGCACTAGGTAGACGCACATACATGTGCGTCATGCCACCATCAGTCCCATACAAAAAGGCGCGATGTAGGGAGAAGTTTTAATATTTCATGGGGAGGGTTTATTGTGTTCAAGTCACTGATCCCCATACAGCAGTATCGGTGGTTAAAGCATGGCTGAACTTGAACGCCAATTTGACCAATACAATGCAGACAGGATGATGACAAGATGGTGTCAAAATAGGCCCGAAACTGTGTCAAACCATTGTCACTGACGCAGGTGAAAATCTAACTTTTAAAGACACTGGACACCTTTGGTAATTGTCAAAGACCAGTCTTCTCACTTGGTGTATCTCAACATATGGATAAAATAACAAACCTGTAAAAACTTGAGCTCAATTGGTCGTCGAAGTTGCGAGATAACTATGAAAGTAAGAACACCCTTGTCACACGAAGTTGTGCGCTTTCAGATGGTTGATTTCGAGACCTCAAATTCTAATTCTGAGGTCTCGAAATCAAATTTGTGGAAAATTACTTCTTTTTCGAAAACTATGTCACTTCAGAGGGAGCCGTTTCTCCAATGTTTTATACTGTCAACCTCTCCCCATTACTCGTCACCAAGTAAGGTTTTATGCTAATAATTATTTTCAGTAATTACCAATAGTGTCCACTGCCTTTAACCACTTTCTGGGTCGGGTCCCCTGAGACCTGGAATTCGGGACCGGGAGATTTTACTCGGAGTGCTTTCAAAATTCAGGCATTCGATACGTTGAGAGTCGGAGCCACTACTAGATATCGTACAATACACTGGAGGTGGGGCAAGGGTATGGTCTCAGTAAATACCCAAGATCATCACATTAAATGCGAGCAGCGTTTTATAAATGCCCCTTTTAAAGAAACAGCAATATTGACGATTGTAACTGACACTTCTTCCGCACAGGCGTTGAAAAATGTGAATTTTAGAAAAATGGTTTAACTGTCCATGACTGCATGAACGGTACGGTGACTTCTCCGTGTATTGACAAAAGGAAAGACATACCAATGTGCTTTATAATATTTCCTTATGACGAAAGAATAAACAAAAAATGTGTTTCCGGGTGAAACGGTCCTTTACTAACGCGTTCATGTAGGCCTATATGTACTGTATACTTCGTTTCCGGGTGTCATCACACCCTCCTGGTTTAGTTACGACACGTTAGGCCTACTGTATTTCGTTGTTCAGAATGTCCATTCAAAAACTGCTAAGTTAAAATGAGCATAACAGAAGGAAGAACCTATACCTGTAAAATGTAGCCTACTATTGAAAAAGGAGCTCTCGGTTATTTTTGAATTGTTATTAGTACTTTGTTCTATATGTAATAAAATTATAGTGTTTTTGAAAAATTACACACTTCTGTCACAAAAAAAATGTACCGCCAGGTTAATAAAATCAGACTCAAGGCAATGGTCCAACTTGTACATGAAGTGAGATTACAACACGTTAATTAATACATTACCACTATTATACAAAAAATAGTTGGTATATTAATAATCATATTATTTTTGGGGAATGCATATAATATAAAATATGAGTATAGACGAAGTGGCGTTACCAGAGGGGGGGGGGGGGCACGGGGCGTCAACTCTTGCCGTCCCTCTCTCTCCCCCATGAGATAAAACAAGTCACAAATGGTGGCTTGATACATTAAAAATCCCCCTTCCCCAATTATGACTTTGCCCCATCTTGCCCTCCCACTCCCCGCCCCCATTTAGAAGCATTTAGTGCAAACATACGGGGTGATCAGTAAACCGTCCAATTCAAACTTGAAGCCAATTCAATAATGTGAGTACAATTCGTTCAAATTTTCAAGGGACCAGGAAACTATAACCTGCCAATGTGTCAAACTGTTGAGGAAACATGAATACTAGAATAAGTATTGCCGTCTAGTTACCGAATTACAATTTATTGATTTGTGAAATTCATAATCATAGACTTTAAATTAATGTTTGTACGAAAGAGATATCCCCTTGTTGGAGCGTTGCCAAGTTCCCGCGTTGGGAAGATCATCTACACATTAAACAAACACACAAGGTCATTTATAAGACATACTTCTGCCCGATCAGGGACAATGTTGATGGTGTGATTGTCTGAAGACAGTGCCAGACTAAAGTCATCCACCCAATCAGGGATCATCTGGATTCTTGTTTAGTTCGCGATCACGTGTAATCTGCATAATTAATAGGGTCTCGTCCCCATTAAGGTTTTCAAAATCGTGTCTTCGTATATAATTTCGATATATACTTGTTTGAAAATTTCTTTTTTTTCTGTGTTTTTTTTTTTGCTTGATATTAGACAATAACTTCTTTTAGACATTTATGTAACCAAATTATTCACAAAAAAAATTACCTTGCAAAAAAATAGTTATTGGCCTGACGTTTCTCGAAGGCTAATTGACAAGACAACACACATAACATGCATACAAGGTGGACAAAAGCAGTCAAGTGGAAAAACATGAATAGAGAGAGTGGAGAGAGAAAAGCAAGAAGCATTCAGAAAAAGCAGTACAGGGGGTAAGCAGGGATTATGAGGACAAGGGGGGGGGGGGTTTGGAGGGAAGGGGATGGCTAGACCACAAGAAGTTGGAAACACAAAGGACAAAATGGAAGGTTGGAAGAAAAGTAAATAATTAGTTAATAGGGCAGACTAAAAATATGGATATCTGTGGGGGAAAAGGGAGAAGGCAAAGACAAAGGGTTATTAGTCGTTTCCTTCTTGGATGTTCAAATTACCTTATACATTCCAGGGCATTTACTGGCAGGCAAGATATCACACTGGTCATACGGATTTTGTAACAGTTTGTATCATAATTTTCACATAGAGTTATACAAAAAATAACACTTGTTTCAAGTTTGGGGTATATGCGATCCGTGTCTTCACATCAAATGTTGATAACAAAACTGCATTATGCAATCTCCACAGTGGTGAGATTTTATGGGTTTGTGTACAAATCGTGCTCTCAGCGGATCGAGGAAGTCCAGGCTGTGTGCCTCATCATTGGTAAACATAAGACGTCGAAGGTCACATGAGCCATTCGTAGATAGGGAGGTTATCGCCATCAAAGCGTAAATTCCAAGCACCCGTGGGGGCTTTTGTTGTGACTATAAAGTGTGGTCAATAACCTGCAATGAAGATCAGCGACCATAGCTGATCATTGTTCCCCAAAGATTACATAACAAAGGTTGTTGGTGCCCATCCTCCATGTTTTACTAGTACTAACTGTACGTGCGTACACTGCCGGCTTGTTGCAATTACTTGTACGTTTTCAGCAAAACTTCTTCTTGGTCCACGGGTAAAAGAGGCCGAAGTGGAGAATTGTTCACGATGGAAGCGATAGCCCTGCACGACTTCAAAGCGACTGCGGACGATGAACTATCTTTTGCAAAGGGGAGCATACTGAAAGTAAGTACACAAAATGGAGTACCCTAAACATACCCATTGGGTATAATAAGCATTATATTTATAGAGCAAGGAACAGAGATCAAAATATTTGAGTCCGTGAGTTCTTTTCAATAATAGAGGCGTAACCAGAAGGGTGGGGCTGGAGCCCCCCTTCATGAGATCAAACAAAATGCACAAATTAATAGTTTAAATGATACCTCCATCAAATACCCCCAAAGGCCCAAGTTGCAAATTCTATCTTTTAACCCTCTTGCTGTCTGACCATTCGATACCATTCAAGTGATTTTGAATGGTAGATAAACTATGCCAGCCTGAAATATGATACCGTGAGGGAATGCATGTACACTGTACACAGTTAGTTCTGTACACAGTTGTGCCACCGTACACAACCTTGGCAGTCGAATGGTTTCAAATGGTTGGTCAACTCACTGGCAAATGTTGCCAAGAGTCACTGACAGTAGGAGGGTTAACCCTCTTGCTGTCTGACCATTCAATACCATTCAAGTGGTTTTGAATGATAGATAAACTATATGCCAGCCTGAAATATGATACCATGAGGTATGTACACAGTACACAGTTAGTTCTGTGCACAGTTGTGCCACCGTACACAACCTTGGCAGTCGAATGGTTTCAAATGGTTGGTCAACTCACTGGAAAATGTTGCCAAGAGTCACTGACAGTAGGAGGATTAATACCCCTCATGAAAATGTCTATAAATGCTTTGTCAATGTCTGTCGATCACAAAGTGAATAGGCCAATTTTCCCGTTAGTATGTTCAGATGTGTCCAGATATTTTTTCAATCAAATTTGAGTCATTATACATTGTATCTATTTGCAAAGTCGTACTGTAGGTACGTACGATACCCATGTTTACGGTAACTTGGGTGTGATCCCTGGGGTTGATTTCACAAAACTCTTCCTAACTTAGAACTAGTCCTAGGCAATGCTAAGAGATAGGACTAGTCCTAAGTTAGGACCAGTACTTAGGACTAGTCCTATCTCTTAGCATTGCCTAGGACTAGTCCTAAGTTAGGAAGAGTTTTGTGAAATCGACCCCCAGGCTTCACAGCAGGTTCGATGGCTTCTGACTGGCACCCCCGAACAAATTAGGGAGACCGGATATAATACTGAATACCTGACACTTTTGGGAACCTCGCAAACTCGGACCTTGCAAAATCGGCACCATACGAACTCGCCACTGGCCAATTTTTGACCAAAAAAACTCGGCACCAAGCAACTACTTCCTGTTCGCTGGAATGGTCAAGTGGTTCAATAAAGTAACGAACATGTACTTACACAATAAAAATGAGGGATGTTTAGATTTTTATTTATTTTTTTATTATTTATTTTACTTGTTATTTAGTCATATTTTACATTAACTACAGAATTTATTTATTAATTAATAGATTAACTTAATTTTGTGATTCAATTTTCATTGCGGTCTAAAACAGTCATTATTATTTTTTTTGTTTTGTTCTTTAGTCAACTTTAATATTTACCTGCTATATAATATATTAACACAACCCGAACAATACAGTGCTTATAATTTAACAAAATAAAGATTTTCTAGTTTTGTTTTGTTAGTTTGTTTTTGTTTTGTTTTAGTTGTGTGTTTGTGTGTCTTGAGGGGTTTAGATTATTATTATAACACACCTCTTGCTTGTTCTGTATTCTGGTTGGCTGAAACCGGTCACGTGGGATGAACTATTAATAATTATAGGCTAGCGCATGAGATTTGCACAACCATGTAGTTTGCGGGAAATAGTTCCCGAAGCGGGCAATAGTCTTTCAATTTTTGACTGGTTACAGCGCCCTCATGATTCTGTCACTAGAGCACGTCTATCCCCCCTCGGGCCTGTGAGTGACCAGAAGAGGGACCTATTTCCCTCGGCCTTCTGGTAACCCACAGGCCCTCGGGGGAATAGACGTGCTCTAGTGACCTTATTGCCAGTCCATATGTGTATATTATTATTATTATTATTATTATTTTTTTTTTTTGGGGGGGGGTGCTATTGTTTTATTGTTTTAGCTTGCCAAAATTATGTTATCCCCGCTGACTTGACTGAAGGTTCGAGTTCGAAGCGATTTGATTTGGAGGAGGTAGCTTATATTTCGACCTGCTTTCTTTCAATCAAAGATTTATTCGAAAGTTGTTATGTGAATCCAAGTTGTGCCTTATGCTGCCATAAAATAATTGTATCTTCTTTCTTCCATGGTAGATAATTAGCATAAAAGATGATCCACACTGGTACAAAGCTGAAATAGACGGTAAAGATGGCTTGGTACCAGCGAACTACATTAAGCTGAAGCCAAACGAGTGAGTAAATATTTTTTTATCTATATGAATTTCATCACAATACACAATGTAGAATTAATGTCGGCCTTGTATACAGGTCTTCACCATATTTATTAATATGATTTTATTGGGGCCGATGCTTTTAACTTTTAAAGACACTGGACACCTTTGGTAGTTGTCAAAGACCAGTCTTCTCACTTGGTGTATCTCAACATATGCACAAAATAACAAACCTGTGAAAATTTGAACTCAATTGGTCGTCGAAGTTGCGAGATAATAATGGAAGAAAAAACACCCTTGTCACACGAAGTTGTGTGCTTTCAGATGCTTGATTTCGAGACCTCACGCATGAGGTCTCAAAATCAATTCAAATATTTTACTGAAAAATTACTTCTTTCTCAAAAACTACGTTACTTCAGAGGGAGCCGTTTCTCACAATGTTTTATACTATCAACAGCTCTCCATTGCTCGTTACCAAGTAAGTTTTTATGCTAACAATTATTTTGAGTAATTACCAATAGTGTCCAGTGCCTTTAAAGGGTGTGTACAACATTGGTAAGACTAAAAGTATGAATGTTCACAGATTTGCACATAATTAACATGGTATGAAGATTGTCATGGTGGAAAACTTCCATTGAAATAGTTTTCCTTTAAATGCAATAGTTTTTGAGAAATTAGTAAAAACAATTAGTTTTTATCATTGTGATAAAATCTGATGTTTGAAAACAGTGAAAACATATAAAGGGGTCTTTTACTGTTTTCTTGTGACTCTGATGACCGATTGAGCTTAGATTTTCACAGGTTTGTTATTCCATGGATATGTTGGGTCACATAAAGTGTGGATACTGGAATTTGACAATTACCAATGATGCACAAATGCTTTAACTCTTTCGCTACGGTGAGCCGCTCACAGCGGCTCACAGAAATGTCCCGTTCCCTACAAAAAAGCCGCTCACAGCGGCTCATTGACGTCACTGTAGATACTCGGGGCATCCCATGATGTGTGCCTTTTTTGCATAATTTATGCCGTATTGACATCTGGATGACCTCTGACCCTAGTTGCAGTGGCTTTGAGTCGCTGCCTTTGGCTTTCCATGGCGCAAAGGGTATTATTGACACATTAGATGGCTGCGTCCAATAATTAATTCCGTACAAACCGCGCGAAATTCGAAAATTCTATTACAGAGTGAAAGAGTTAATTCCATTATATCAGTTGAAATGAAAATCTACGTGTTAGTATTTAATTTTATAAGGCGCCAAAGAGAGAGAAACATGCAGTGTAACAATACAGGGTCTGTATTTCGTCATGCTTGTCGGAAACCTTCTTTACACGCGTTTGACATGTTGGTCCGAAAACCAACAGTTAAAGAACATTACAGAATTGGTAAGAAAAAAATGTGTAAAATATACTTTTATCACAGATTTACATAAAACTTACACGGTCTAATGATGATGATTGTAGAAAACATCCCTTGAAATATTTCTGTCTGAAATGCCATATTTGATGAGAAATGAATAAACTAATTTTCCGATTAGAGTTTATCGCCCAGAGAGCGTTTTATTCATTTTTTGAATCTACATGTATATGATTTCATGCAAATGTGTAATCGGTTTTTCACTATTTTCTCGTGACCCAGATGGCCGATCGATCTCAAACTTCTACAGGTTTGTCAGTTTATGTATATGGTGGATTACATAAAGTGCTTACACTGCCAGCAACTGTTTTGCTAGCAAAAACCAATTCTGTAATGTTCCTTTAAACAGAATTATATTTATTGAGTAAAATTCTCTAAATAGTAACTTAACAAGAACATACACCAGATGCTCTGGGATTTGTTTTGCTGCAACCCTTTGCAAACGTGTATGATTGCGAAACAAAATGTGTCGCACGCCCAATGCACCCGTGATGAGGGCCCAATTATTGCTTTAAAACACTTCCTGCTAAGCATAAATACACAGGATACCAGTCACATTTTGAACATGTGATATGATATTGTGGCGGTCACCTTATTCTTGTAAGCATAATTTTCGTTTTTGTGCTTAAAGGGGCACATTGCCTCGGATTGGCTACTTTGGGTTTAAAAAGCGTTTGTTATGAAATAAATATGGATGGAAAGATGTTTTATAAAAAGTAGAAAATAGCAATCCACTCACTCAAAACTGTTTGGTTTTTCTTTTACTTCGTGAACTAACACCGTTTGCCATTTTGTGGAGTCTAAAATTTGTAGAAACTGGCGGACCTTCTACGTAGTAAAAGAAAAACCACAAAAACCACAAAACCTGAACCAGTGCAGAAATTTTTTCTAAATCAAACCACACAGACTGGAAAATAGTCTGGCACCTTTTGGGGAACATTAGAAATGCAGAACCATGACACCGGGGAGCATGACAGTCAATAACGTTGACCCCCTCAGAAACTTTAATCGATTTTAAACATTTGGTTTAAAAAGGGATACCAAAATTGTAGCAAAGAGTATTTTTTCATAAACGTATAAAAATTGTATGGATCCATCAATCAATTTTAAAAAGCGACTCCAAGGTCAAATTAAGTTTTGTGATGTACTAATTTTTTCAATAGGTAAAGGGTCCTTATAAAAGTGGGTGGAAAATTACAATTCTCTGTCCTCATGTTGAAGTTGTTTGAAATGTAATTTTATTTTACACTCTTTCAGCCGAAAGGTCAAATTCAGTGCCGATTGACTAACAAATTAATATCGTCACAATTCAGGAATGAAATGAAAATTTTCTTGTACAAAAATGTAAAGACTCATTTATTTGAATTGTGCTGTCATTAGGATGTTTTGGGTATCAAATACAATGGCATTTCACACCATTTTAACTTCAGGTCAAAGACTTGTGATTATTTTACCCATTTTCATAATAACTCAGTCTATTGGAATAAAAAGTGCTTCACAAAACTGATATCGACCTTCTTTAAAGGGAAGTTATACTATTGGTAATCACTCTAAAATATTATGGCAATAAAAACTTACTTGGTTAGAAGTATAGCAACTTTTGATAGTATAAAGCATTTTGAGAAATATTTCAATTAAAAACAATGTGGATATGAAAAAATATGTCAGTTTTTATCCCCCAAAATTTGAATCTGAGAAACTTTTCATTTCTCAGATTGTGTTTTCCTATTAGGGATTATTCTTAATGCGTGGATATAACTACTCCAGATTTTTGGCGATATCTCAAAAATGCTACCACCTTTTGAAATGAAATGAAATTTTCACAGGTTAGTTTTATTGTATATTTATTCATTTATAAAGGATTGAAACAATTGAACGGTTCCAAAAAACCAAAGGTATACTTTAAAGTTTAAAGGTTAAAGTTTCAATTCTTAAAGAAAATTTGACCCTTTTTTGTTAGAAAGTCCAGTGCCTTAGGCTGCGATTGTGGCTGAAGCCGCTGACATTAGTAGCCATTATGAGCAATAAGCACATGCAATAGTCCGAACAGCCAAGGCCAAAGCACAATTAAACAGCATCATGTCCAAGTAATGAAATTCTCTTACACGGTCTTGTCTTTGATTCAAAGATTTATGAAGTATAGAGTGACAAGGTCGGGGGCCGAAGAGCTTCTTATGGCTCAGCCACACGATGGCGCTTTCCTGATTCGTGACAGCGAATCGACCCCCGGTGATTTTACGCTATCTGTCAAGTAAGTATTATAGTCAAATATAGTATCGTTCAAAGTAATTAAAACTAGTTTAGATAAACTAAGAAGATTGGTTTGTGAGCTTTAATGGCCATAGCCCTGTGAAGGTACTACTTTATATGCACAGCGTATTAATACCTTGACCTCAGTACGTCACTAGGTCAGTCCAGGTACTCCAGTATTAACAGTAATCTTGTAAGATTTAGTCACGTCATGTTGTCAGTAATTAAACATTACATTCGACTCCATAATACAAGTCTACCGATATAGTATTATTACAAGCCCCTACTGAATGGCTCTGTCTTTGCAAAGTGAAATATCGATCATTCAAAATTCGAAATGATTCAAAATAAAAGACAGATCGTAGACAGATTGACGGCTTTGTTTTCAAGTAAAAGGGCCTGTGTCGTCATAATCAAAGTAGGCATGTGGCTGTACATGGAACTATGAACTCTTAACTAGTATATAGTTACTGCACACACTCCATAGTTATGATAGGGAGGGATCGGGAGCACACGTGGGTCAAGTAACTGGGGAGAGTTTATAATTCCAAGAACTGCCACAGGCCTGCTTTGATCATGACGACACAGTCCCCTTTGATGAACGTTTTAACAAGGTTCAGTAACAATAAACGAAAGTTCAAGTGGCTGATCCGTAACCTATGCGTTTACTGTAATTGTCATCTCCTGGGAAAACTCGAGCTCTCCGTATTTTAAAGTTCCCAAGTAGGCCTACACGTAACTTTGCTTTCCACTTTCTCACTTTCTCTGAGCGCCCTCTTGTGGATTAACCTTTGATTGCGAGTAAGGGCGTGTGATTCACTCGGTCCTAACTCTCACGTGTTCATGATATGCACATTGGACCATTCCTCTGGCCTTAACAATTCACGGTCACCATCACCTGTTTACAAAAGGGTTCGACTATCAGTAATAATGTAGCTCTATTGTGTAAATCCATTGCAAACAATTGTTGTCTCTCTTTGACCTTGTACCAAAAATAGCACTCGATTGCAATATTATTCTTCTAGCAACTTTGGTTTTAAAAGAACACCGGTGTGGCCAAGCGAAGGCGTGTGATTGCACAGAAAAAGGCATGGCTGATGCTAGCCTTTCGTCAAGGCTGCCAACTTAGACAAAGCTGTGTAGCCGCAAAGCGTCTGTTAGGGGAGATCACAAAAAAGTCATGCGAGTGACAAAGCCACCCGAGCATCCCGCGCGTATGATCTCCGGTTCCAGTCACTTCGCGGCTTCACAGCTTTGTCTTAGCCATGAAGGCAAACACTGATCAGTGCGATCTAAGACTTGAAATAAGTCTAAGAAAGACAATACACATTTCCTACTGTTGATTTTCATAATTGAAGTTTGAGTCTGTTGTTGTTCAGTTTGTTTAAATATAATAACAACTTTTTTTAAAATGATGGCAATCGTTTTTTGAACAGATTTAACAACGCAGTACAGCACTTCAAGGTGTTGAGAGATGGTGCCGGCAAGTATTTTCTGTGGGTGGTGAAATTTAATTCACTGAACCAGCTCGTCGATTACCACAGAACTTCATCAGTCAGCCGGACGCAAACAATCTACCTGAAGGACATGGTAAGGATTAGGGTTGCTTTAATTGTATTGTTTTTGCCTCCAATCTCTCAGAAATGGTCAAATTTGCGTAATTGAGTATTTTCCATGTACTTTTTATTTTTTGATTTATTAAAATACATTATGGCAAAAGTGATCGCTTCGCACAGTATCAAATAATGTCACGTGTTTGCAAGTTGGGTCACTATTATTTAGACTTGTTAATAAAGAAAGGATTTTGCCAGTCATTGCCACTCCAACCTATGTATCGAATGTCATCCCTCTATGGTCTGAATCTTGTTTTGTGATCTTGAGGCAGAGTCTGTTGTAACTTTGTCCATTAAAATACAGATTATGACAGACTCTGCCGTGTAGTCTTGATTCAAGCCCTATCTTGGTTCAATACTGTGCTGTATATTTATGATAGAATGTCTCGTCGCTGCAAAAATATACAGACACAGTCTTGAACTAAGATTAACTTTGGCCATGCTTAGGCCATGTGCACGTACAGTACTTTCTTTTGCTCAATCATTCCTGTGGTTGGTCCATTGGGTTATTTGACCAATGATCATTTTCCCTAGCGAGATGTTTCCATGTCCCAGTGTTGATACTATGAGAGCTAACTGGAAAGTAACACTTAGAATCTTAACTTTCAGATTGAGGTACAGGCTACTCTGGATACTGTGGAAGCCATGTTCGACTTTGACCCACAAGAAGATGGCGAGTTGGCACTCGTGAAAGGTGACGTAGTCACAGTCACGGACAGAGTGGACACTAACTGGTGGCAGGGCTCCCTCAACGGCAAGAAGGGGATTTTCCCTGCCTCTTACGTTAAACCGGTCAATTAGGTCAATAAGGTTTCAACATGACGAGCAAACTTTGTTTGATTGCTGTCATGCGAACAACCATGCAGTTTTATAGGAAATTGTCCGCCCTGGACCTTGCTGCTTCCATCTTGTGTCCGGGGATAAACAAGGATTTTGGTGAATCATGGAGGATCCTTCCTCTATGTGGAAATTGAATGAATTAACAATGTGGTCTAATTTATTTATAATCGTTGAATTTGCTGTTATCTACCCGGAGAGTTCATTATTTACCCCTGTATAGGATGTTAGTTCACTGGGCTGGAACTCTTGTTGCTTCATTCAAAAATTGTATTTTTTATATATATATTTTTGTACATTATAACTTTGCCCATTGAGGCATGTAGATCGGAATACATTTATTTCAAATCACTGTGTGTGATGTACAGTTTCATATAAGTAAGCCTATGCATGGGTTCTGCTATTCTTCTCAGCATCCGTGACAATGCTTCATCCGCCAATTATTGATCATTGATGAATCAATCATCACTGTAAAAAACAAAAACAAACAAACAACAGCAACAAACATGGAAGGTATGATTTTATTTTATATAGTAGCCTAAAATGGTGTATTAATTTAGTTTTGTTAATCCTAACAGTAGTTTCAAACCGAAAGCTCGCTGGTTATTAGGTTCATACAAGTAAAATTCTCCTTAGAAACCTATCCAGGGCCCAATTTCCTAGAGCTGCTTAAGCACAAACAATTGCTAAGCACAACAAAATTATGCTTACCAGCCAAAACACCATGTCACATGCCCCATTTATAGCTGGTATCCTGCTTATTTTTGCCAAGCACAAAATTTGTAAGCAAACTTTATGCAGCTCTATGAAATCAACCTCGTCCCCATGGTTTACTTTATTTCCAATTAGAGAGCGGTCAACCTCGTACTGCTCGACACGCCCTGGGGACGAGGTTGCTATGAAATGGACCTTTGCCATTAAATATGCTAATTACATTCAAGCATGCGTACAGACACTTTTGGTTGGCAAACGTAGAATTGTGCACTAGGCAGACGCACAAAAGCATGTGCGTCACGCCACCGTCAGTCCCATACAAAAAGGTGCAATGTTCACTCATTTTGCCAATCAGTAGGGATCAAAGTGCGCCCGCGCGAGTTTCAATTTACATATTTCATGGGACGGGTCTATTCGTGAGAGTGACCTTTTTATTCTGTGACCACGCCCACTTCACACAAACTAGCTCCAACGATTGTCAGAAGCCCGAATAAATTGCATTGATGCATTTTTGTATGAGGATTTATGTAAGAAAAGTTTAATAATTGGACTTGGAGTTTGTATTCATTTGTCAAAGGTCTTATCAGAACTATAAGTTTCTGTCATAGGAATGTCTTTGAACGATTAAATGGGTGATCTTTGGTAAAATTACACACAAAAGTATGCCAGCTTTGGAGCAGGAAGTAGCGAAAACCGTTTGGCGCGCAGCAAATGCCTACGCGTGTGACGCTATGACTCAACAAGGTGGCCCAGTTTCATATGAGATGCTTAAAGGAACATTACAGAATTGTTTTTTGCAAACAAAAAAGTTGCTGGCAGTGTAAGCACTTTATGTAATCCACCATATTCATAAACTGACAAACCTGTAGAAGTTTGAGATCGACCGGCCATCTGGGTCACGAGAAAATAGTGAAAAACCGATTACACTAATTGCATGAAATCATATAGATTCAACAAATGAATAAAACGCTCACTGAGCAATAAACTCCAATCAGAAAAGCAGTTTATTCATTTCTCATCAAATGGCATTTCGGACAGAAATATTTCAATGGATGTTTTCTACTATCATCATCATTAGACCTGTAAGTTTTATGTAAATCTGTGATCAAAAAGTATATTTTCAAGTTTTTTTCTTACCAACTCTGTAATGTTCCTTTTAACATTACAGAATTGGTTTTTGCTAACAAAACAGTTGCTGGCAGTGTAAGCACTTTATGTAGTCCACCATATACATACTGACAAACCTGTAGAAGTTTGAGATCGATCGGCCATATCTGGGTCACGAGAAAATAGTGAAAACCCGATTACACATTTGCATGAAATCATATAGATTCAACAAATGAATAAAACGCTCAATGAGCGATAAACTCCAATCGGAAAATTGGTTTATTCATTTCTCATCAAATATGGCATTTCAGACAGAAATATTTCAAGTGATGTTTTCTACTGTCATCATCATTAGACCTGTAAGTTTTATGTAAATCTGTGATCAAAAAGTATATTTTACAAGTTTTTTTCTTACCAATTCTGTAAAATGTTCCTTTAACAAAACTTTGTCCTATGTAATATTTTTTTTATAGATGCCCCTTTAACTTCTACTTGTACTGATTAAATTGTTTCCGCTTTTAAGTTGTTTCATTCAGTGTATCCTTTTTTTAAAGGTGATATAGGTGATTGCATAAAACCAAATGTTATAAGATCAACATATTTGTTTCATTTCGCTAGGGGGCTGCAAGAGGAGGTGATCACTGTGTTCACTGACAGTTCAAACAAGGCGGAAGTTCCCAGCCAAAAATACGATGTGTGTAGGACTTTATTGATTTTTTCAGTACACCACAGTTGGGTGGTTATATTTTGTATCAATTTTATGTAAATAATTGTCTCATGAACTTGGCCTACTTGTTAGGAGCCATTATAGCAAACAATGTAAACAGTCACGTGACAAGTAACTACAGTTTGAGAGCGTACTAATTAGATAGAAGTGCGGTTCGGCATACGCCTCGACTCTGCATACCTCATCACTCAAACTTTTAATACTCAAACTCACTGGAAATAATTTATGTGTGGACTACGTACACATGTACATTATTTCGGACTAGGTTTTTTTCTGCAGCACACGGCGGCTATGGTATCAACAGTTAAGGGATAGGCTGTTCTTCCTATCCCTTAACTGTTGACTCCATAGCCGACGTGTGCTGCATAAAAAATTGCGGCCCGGCGAGTCTGCACACGCTGCAATCGCCCTGCACCTACGTACAGTACGTTCTGGTGACAGCCTTCACCGTGCAGGCAGTGGAGGACCGATGGTTCCAGGGGAATTGTAATTGTTTTAAAACGTCAAAATTTATCATCATAACTGCGTTGACAGAAAAAAACACCTCTGCATATGCTACCTCCATGGTTATAGTAGCACTTCGAATTAAACAACTTTGGGAATAAGAAGAAAGAGATAACCTGTGAGCTCCGTTGTAACGTGCTTCAGGGTCAGTGCCTGGTTGAAGAAATGGTGGGAGCAGCCATGGTTTTGAGTTTGAGTGAAGGGGAGCCCGTGTCGCCTAACACTACAGGTAAAACATCTTCGTTTTCTCCCTGCCCACGTTCGAAAACATTGGCGGGTGCTCTCTCTCTGAGCACCCTGCAGTCGTGAGTACTCCCTGGCCATTTGGCATTTATTTGAGTGAAATTACATTTGTTGTCCACAACAACTTGAACGTAACTTTTCCTGTTCACGAATTGTTCTTCATGTTCATTTGGTCTGTGATGTGGATGTGTGTCCCGTCAATAAATATACAAACTATGCCAGGGAAGCCTGCAATATTGTAGAAACTCCTCTGAATATCCGAAATATCTGCAGCTGCAGGCCACTTTACAAAATCTCCCAACATCCTTGAATTTGAAAGGCTCGAGGACACAAGATTAACTATTCTAGACACTGAAAACTGAGAAATTCTGATTTTATTCCCGTATCCCCTTTGAATAATTATTTCTATATATAAATAACTATCATGTTTTTTCAAAACTATTCTGATTTTTCTATTTTTACTACTTTTTGTAACTTTAAACATTTTTGTAAGAACACATCCAATAGTCCTACCATCCATTGAAATGTCCCGCAGGCTTAAAATTGCAGAGCTATCAATACCTTTATTTCGTGAGGAATGGCGCAGCTTCGCTCGGTCGGCGATTCAATTTCCTCCCTTATGAGGTGGGTTGTAAACAAAACACCGTTTCTATCGAACCTATAATGTGAGTAAAGTTCCTCGTCAGTGAACTCTGCCAAGGGGTTACACCTTTCACAAAATACTCGCTGTCTCCGAAGAATTCTTGCATTAGTTTATCTGCGGTGCGCGACACGTAAAAAAGCCACCATGACACCCTAGTGCCCCACTTTAGTCAGGTCGGACCTGACTAAAGATGGGAACTTAGTGCAAAATATTTGCCTTTGTGAAAACTACTTAGTCAGTTAGATTTGCTAAGTTTGGTATTTAAGTAGGGTGCTTATTATTTCTGTGACTTACGTAGTTTCATGAATACCGGCTCAGACAACAACTGATCAATCAAGATCAGAGAGTGTGGCACCACCTTTGCCGTTCCATCGCACATGCAGGTTAATTTCCCTAAATGTCCGCTCTGCCGGGCGAACCAGCGAATCCCCTACAATCCAAACATCGCCTGCCCAATAAATGAGAGATAATGGATTGCCACAAAAAGACTAACAAGACTATAGAAACTCTACTCTTAATCAAGTATTCGAGGAAAAGAACTGCCTGCCCGGTTTGAACAACTGTGAAAAAGTATAAAAATTATATGCCCTTGGACGAATATAAGAGAAAACTGCATCATAACGCCAACGACCCATGTCCTTAATATCTTCCCAGGAAACCCCCAGATCATAAGCCGAAGTGGCTGCCCAAATACGAATGAGCTCGAATGTTAACACTGCTAAAACCTGAAAAAAAGAACCAACGCTTCCTTTAAAAACGGCATCGAACTGAAAACGAGTCAATGGAAGCCGGTCAAAATGACCGAAAAATTGACCCAGTAATTGGGGTTGGATTCGAATAAAAAGGCAAAAATTGCTGCAACTCGGCAAAGGAGCACAACCTGAGACCGTACCAAACTAATGACCTGGGGAGGACATTTTTTTGTTAGTCTTTGTGATGCGGAACTGTATAAGGACAGAGACCAAAGGCAAACCAATATCTTGTCAACTTGAACTTGAACATCAGTGAAGTACAATAAGGACTCCTGTAAATGATGGCGGGAATCTGCAGTAAATTCCCCTACTCGCATAAACCCCCCAAAAGGCACCAAGCATGGCCGCCCTAAAAAAGCACAACCTCAAACTGTGTGATGCAAACATAACTATGGTATTTAGCTTTCAACATAATCCCCGGCAACATGGGAATAGATGGATTGCACATGACGTCATTGACCACCATGGATGAAAAACAATGGAAACGTGCACGCGTGTGTACGCGCTGCGCATTACTCTCAGCCAATGATAGCCTTTCAAGCGTGCACATTTCATCAAAGATGGCAGCCAATGCAAGGGGTCTATAGAAATTGGCAAGCGGCTATCACTAGTAGGATATATGGTCCCTACGACTCTTCCAACAACATATGAACTAAAACTTTTTTGCGTAGGATCTAGCAAGCCATTGACTTTATGCTGAAAACCCGACCTGGAAATGTAGCTGGAGCATAACGTTGCAAAGATAGCCTAGCCACAAATTCCCAAATGTCATGGACTGATGCAGGAAAAAATTGGGTGACAGGGAAACCCTTGAAACGGCAGTAAATCCTCCACCCTGAACGGTACGTTTGATATGAATTTGGTGTTAAAATGCCAATGATTTTAATCAGTTCACACACAGTTTGTTTTGATAAGTTTGGGGCTATTGCCTTGTGTGCCATTGAGGTTGTAACTTGTAAACAGTACTCGTGTTCATTTGGGGCCGGCTAGTGAGGTTGTAAACAGTACTCATGTTCATTTGGGGCCGGTCAGTGAGGTTGTAAACAGTACTCGTGTTCATTTGGGGCTGGCCAGTGAGGTTGTAAACAGTACTCGTGTTCATTTGGGGCCGGTCAGTGAGGTTGTTAACAGTACTCATGTTCAATTGGGGCCGGTCAGTGAGGTTGTAAACATTACTCGTGTTCATTTGGGGCCGGTCAGTGAGGTTGTAAACAGTACTCGTGTTCATTTGGGGCCGGTCAGTGAGGTTGTAAACAGTACTCGTGTTCATTTGGGGCCGGTCAGTGAAGTTGTAAACAGTACTCGTGTTCATTTGGGGCCGGTCAGTGAGGTTGTAAACAGTACTCGTGTTCATTTGGGGCCGGTCAGTGAGGTTGTAAACAGTTCTCGTGTTCATTTGGGGCCGGCCAGTGAGGTTGTAAACAGTACTCATCATGGTCATTTGGGGCCGGCCAGTGAGGTTGTAAACAGTACTTATCATGGTCATTTTGGGCCGGCCAGTGAGGTTGTAAACAGTACTCATATTCAACCTTTCCTATCATTTAAAATCAGCCGCAACCAATTCCTAGGGTGAGTGAGTTTACTCCTCTGGGTCTACATGTTCCATTTGTCACTCGAGGAAAACATTTGGAATGGGGCATTTTTTTTATATGTCTTTGCTGCTGCAAGTAAGTGCATCTACATGTACACTACTTTCTAGGACAGAGTTTCTCCTGAATTTTCACTAGCACTAGAGGGTACAAGAATGGTCACAAGTGCGTCCTGCAGCTGGACAGCATAAGAAAGTTGATTCATTGATAAATGGTCATCTGCCTTTCACACTTACATGGCCATTTATTCGGTGAAGCACCCCGCACGGTTTCCAGAATTGCTTAAGTACGCTAAATAAAAGTGTATCTGGCAGCAGCTCAGTTCCCAGGACTGGGCTGGCGTCATTATGATGAACAATTCCGTTTGATGCAAGAGGCAAATTCTTCACGTAGTTGAGGGCCATTGATACAGAACTGTGGATCACGCTGGCAGCTACACCTGTGTTGTCACATGCCCCATCCGTTAGCAGTTCAGCCAATCAGGTTTTTAAAAGCCTGTAGCCAAAAGGTGGGCTTCTGTTTTGTTTTCAATGGGCCTCGAGGTTGTCATTTTCAAGGCATGTAGGTTCATGCATAAATGCAGCAAGTGTTTTGCTTTTGGTCATGGTGCTATGTTGTGTAGAAATGGGAATAAGGCAGGGGGCAACCATGGCTCATAAACCTATGCAGAGAGTTGGCAAAAATGACTGTTCCAGGGCCTTTGGTTAACCCCTCTCAGCCTTGCATGCTGTGTCACAACAGCCGGAAGTTTCGCTTCAAATGCTCAGCACAATTTCCGTGCTTCCAACGCCCGTTAACACTAAATTGCTAAGTAAACGGCTCAGCAATTATCCCAACCAAAAAGATGCTTGGTTATGAAGGTCCTCGTGTTAGCCAAGATGCAGGTTGCCTAGCTTCAGTAGTGCAGATGCCTATATGTTGTTTTAAAGGATTAATTAGCTAAGGAAAAACAATTAGGGCGGATTGCAGGCCCTTTTGTAGAACGTCCTTTTCCTAAATTGCATTGTTCACCCATTGGTTTAGTGCCCAAGCAGGTGCCTGGTTCTTACAGGTTAATTCATCACTTGTCTTTCCCGAAAGCATTTCGGCTGCTACCAGTAGCACCCACTGACTATGAATAGTTGGGCTTAGTTTTGAAGGCAATTTCTATTTTGACAAGTGATTGTTTACCTATGGGCTGCTCAATGTCATGTGCTTTTTTTGAGAAGTTTAGTAAGTTCTTGGAATTTAGGGTTACATGTGTAAGTTCATGGCTAAGTCTTCATTAGTGACACATTATTTGGATGGTTTCTTATTTCTTGGTCCTACAAAGTCTTCATGTTCAGCTTCACTTGATACCTTTACAGCTCTGTGTGAAGAACTTGGGGTGCCATTAGCACACTAGAAAACGGGAGGGCCAACACAAGTTATCACTTTTCTAGGCTTAGATATTGACACTCTGCGTAGAGAAGTAAAAGTATACCAGTGGTTAAAGTTCAGAGAATCGGTCTCAAAATTCACCAGGCATTGTGTAAAACTAAAATGTCACTAGTTGAAGTTCAGTCCCTGGTGGGCTCATTAAATTTCTTATGTAAAGCAATTGCCCCTGGCAGAGCCTTTCTAGGCCGTCTTATTGCCCTTACCCGTGGGCTTACACGGTCCCGTTTTCAGATGAATCTTTTTTTCACAGTAGCCCCCCTGGCAGAGACAACCATGACGCCTTTACCTGTACGCGAAAGGCATATATACATGTACTTCGGGCATAAATGCATTTTGCAAGTTTAAGGGTTGGCGGTTAGGAACGGTTTTGCCAGTTTTATCACACTCGCGAAAAAGGCGCGAGGCTGTTAGTTCCCTGTGGTGATTTGTTGAGATAATTGCATGATTGATTCAGGAAATATAATGGAAATGCGGTATTAGTACAGAGAGAGACACACACACAGACGCATTGGCAGGAAATAATGATGATCATTATAAAATTATGATGTTTATTTGCTATGAGAAATTAGTGTAAGTCATGATAAAGGCAAGCATTTAACTAAGTATGGCCATAGCATGCAAAATGGCTATTAAGATTTGACAAATATTCAAGTTGTACACTGTATTTGTTAATGTGGGACTTGACTAGGTGGTGTAATTACTTGGTGACATTTGTAAGCCTATCAATGTTGTTTTTAATCTAAAACTACAGGGGAAGTGTAAACTGTTGAAATGTAGTACAAATCTTTGGTTGATCATCATTGTAAAGTTGTACTATAAAGCTGATGCTTACATTTGGGAAACTTTGAAAGTGCATGTTTAAGCAGGGCTAAAATTTGGGGGAAAAACCCACAAGACCGCAAGGCTTGTAGCTCAAAATATTTACTGGACCGGAATTTTGAGTACAAGACCAGAATTGAAATGAGGAGAAAAAGTGCCTACACAGGTTATAATTGAACTGTTTGAATTTGAAAAAGCACTTAGAGAAGATTTATCTCATTTGTATATTGTGGGTAAGTAGTCTTCGATCATCAACAAAATTGTATTTATCAGACAAAGTCAACATTTGAACACAAGCACAAGACCGCCAGACTTTTATTGGCCCGATGCTAAATTTGAGCCCTGATAAGGAAAGAAATGTGCAACATCAGCGTATTACCCAACGTAATCTTAAGGGTTACGGTAGCAATGGAACATAAAACTATTGGGCTGTATTGTAGACGTGAGCTAGAAAAAAGATATGGAAGAATTAAATTACATTTTGAAACTCAACAGTGGTTGTAGGAATCTGAAATTGTGGCCAATACTGAGCTATCAGCTATGTGAAATAAGTTTGAGAAGCACAAGTTCAATGTGCAGCTAATTTGTGATCTGTATTCTATGAGAACTTTGAAGTGGACATTTTTGGTTCTTGGGTAGACATTAGAGTTTTCAAACCATAACAGTCTGGTTGTCATTACCAAACAATGAAAATGAGAGAGGTCTTATCACAGAATGAAAACCCTGTTATAATAATAGTGGCTTCTTTTAAGTATTATACCTATGCACCATGTAATGGTTTATAAGGTGCTGTGGCGCAATATGCAGCCAATCAAACCAGGAACACCGGGGCGAACCCCTTCTCTTTTCGATAAGTGCACTTGGTTCTTTTACGTGCATTACACAGCACACATGACCAACGGCTTTACGTCCCATCCGAAGGACGCAGCAATAATGGTTAAGTGTCTTGCTTAAGGACACAAGTGTCACGACCGGGACTCGAACCCACACTCTGCTGAACAGAAACACCAGAGCTTGAGTCCGGTGCTGTTATCCGCTCGGCCACGACACACCACAATGTTACGTAATCCTAGAGAGAAATTATGCTGTAAATGACGACTGCTTGTGAGGAAATTACATAGATACAAAAAACAAATTTACTTTAACATTTAATTTATTTTTTGAAGGATAGTTGTATATAGAATGAACCTTTTGGATTAGTATACATTAAAAGAGAAAACGTTTGATTCAGCTGCAACAACAAGTACTTTCTGTTTGTACTTTTTTGTCTGTATTCAATTAGAGGTCCTTATTAATTTGGTTTATTTTGAACACAAAAAGTAGTTGGTCTCGAATTGGTTTTTCATTAGAGAGAAAAGTATATTCTTGCAAAAAAAGGTGTTGCGAAGGGGCCTTTCAAAGTTTGCACCATTGTCACGGTCATACATCGAGGATGATGGGGGGGGGGGTCTGAGACTGTGTACGACTTTAAAAAGTGTGTAAAATGTTTATACTTAAAGGCACATTACAGAATTGGTAATTGTAAAATATACTTTTGATCACAGATTTACATAAAACTTACACGGTCTAATGATGATGATAGTAGAAAACATCCCTAGAAATATTTCTGGCTGAAATGCCATATTTGATGACAAATAAATCAAACTAATTTCCGATTGGAGTTTATCGCTCATGAGCGTTTTTTTCATGCATTGTATAACACATGCAAATTTGTAAACGGTTTTTCACTATTTTCTTGTGACCCAGATGGCCGATCAATCTCAAACTTCTACAGGTTTGTCAGTTTACGTATATGGTGGATTATATAAAGTGCTTACACTGCCAGCATCTGTTTTTTTTTAGCAAAAACCAATTCTGTAATGTTCCTTTAAATAATGACATCAATTTCGCAATGAAAATGTTGATAAGTCCCAGTTTTGGGGGAGAGAGGGGGATCCTTAATAGTACCACTCTCTGTATGACCTGAAAAAAGGTTGAAACTTTGGATGGTACCTATGGTTAAAAATGAAACAGTTTCGACCAAGAGTATCTAGTCATTTAACCCTCTTGCTGTCTGACCATTCAATACCATTCAAGTGGTTTTGAATGATAGATAAACTATGCCAGCCTGAAATATGATACCATGAGGGAATGCATGTACACAGTACACAGTTAGTTCTGTGCACAGTTGTGCCACCGTACACAACCTTGGCAGTCGAATGGTTTCAAATGGTTGGTCAACTCACTGGAAAATGTTGCCAAGAGTCACTGACAGTAGGAGGGTTTTAATTAATGGGATGTCGTTTGATGACATTTGCTGACTGTTGTCGAGGAGTTCAAATGATTTGTTGAAAAGTTCATCATCAGTATCATCTTCCATGAAGTTGTTGTTTTTGAGCAAGATCTTTTGTTTTGGTCGTAGTGGATTGATGCAACTTAGTTGTGTGTAGATTGCAGCGTTGACTTGGTTGGTGTACATGAGTAGTAAAGGAGGTTCATTTTGGGCCCTGTTCCGAGGAGTAATGAGTTAAAATGAGGGAGGGGGAGTAATGAGTAAAATGAGGGGGTTAAAATTGGGGGAGTAATGAGTAAATGAGTAAAAGAGTTAAATAAATTGGGGGAGTAAAGAGGCAAAGTTAGGATGGTTGGACTGTTTCGGCAGGTAAATCACCATGACCCACAAGTCTTTGATTATTGAATTAAGTATTCCTTGAATTAATATGTTGTTCCTTGATCTGTTGAATGATGGTTCCTTCCATCACTTCATTGTGACTTTTAAAAATACATGACTTGTCACCTACCGTTCCTTCGAAAACTTTGCCTCATTTCCTTAAACAATTAATAAATTATACATAAATAACACTCTTGTGCGCTGTATCCCATCGGTCTCATCACTACCCCTTTTGTTCGTCGTGGCTATTCATCCTATGCTGGTACGTGCAGACTTGCCTGTGGGTTATCACTCAAGCGAAACACACACGCATTACCATTGACTCGCCATCAAGGTACTCCAGCCATCTTAACTCTGCCTCTTTACTCCCCAATTTCTTTAACTCTTTTACCCATTACTCCCCCATATTACTCCCTCATTTTGACTCATTACTCCTCGGAATGGGGCCTGAAATAAACCTCCTTTACTACTTACATGGCAGTGTTGCATGTTTAAGATGATAATTTGCCTGTTAAATTGTTGCACGTTCATGGCATTGTGCATTTAGTTTCTGTTTTGCTGATGTTTCTGTTTAATTGTTTTGGCACCGTTTTTGGAATGTCTGCTGTAGTGCTGCTGCTATTTCTCTGATGTCTTTAGAGTTGTTCTCTTTTTTAGTTGCTTCGGCAAAGTATAGTCTTGCAGACAAACCTGCTATATAGCTTGATCTCATTTAGGGTAGAGTTGGTCATGATGAATCTGTTGAACAGAAAAAAAGAACAAATCGTACATAGGACACAAGGAATGGTGTTAGGCACAGCAGGTTGTTAACACAAGGAATGGTGTTAGGCAGAGCAGGTTGTTTACACAAGGAATGATGTTAGGCACAGCAGGTTGTTTACACAAGGAATGATGTTAGGCACAGCAGGTTGTTTAGACAAGGAGTGATGTTAGGCACAGCAGGTTGTTTACACAAGGAATGATGTTAGGCACAACAGGTTGTTTACACAAGGAATGATGTTAGGCACAACAGGTTGTTTACACAAGGAATGATGTTAGGCATAGCAGGTTGTTTACACAAGAATGATGTTAGGCACAGCAGGTTGTTTACACAAGGAATGATGTTAGGCACAGCAGGTTGTTTACACAAGGAATGATGTTAGGCACAGCAGGTTGTTTACACAAGGAATGATGTTAGGCACAACAGGTTGTTTACACAAGGAATGATGTTAGGCACAGCAGGTTGTTTACACAAGGAATGATGTTGGGCACAGCAGGTTGTTTACACAAGGAATGATGTTAGGCACAACAGGTTGTTTACACAAGGAATGATGTTAGGCACACAGGTTGTTTACACAAGGAATGATGTTAGGCACAGCAGGTTGTTTACACAAGGAATGATGTTGGCACAGCAGGTTGTTTACACAAGGAATGATGTTAGGCACAACAGGTTGTTTACACAAGGAATGATGTTAGGCACAGCAGGTTGTTTACACAAGGAATGATGTTAGGCACACAGGTTGTTTACAAAGGAATGATGTTAGGCACAGCAGGTTGTTTACACAAGGAATGATGTTAGGCACAGCAGGTTGTTTACACAAGGAATGATGTTAGGCACAGCAGGTTGTTTACACAAGGAATGATGTTAGGCACAGCAGGTTGTTTACACAAGGAATGATGTTAGGCACAGCAGGTTGTTTACACAAGGAATGATGTTAGGCACAGCAGGTTGTTTACACAAGGAATGATGTTAGGCACAGCAGGTTGTTTACACAAGGAATGATGTTAGGCACAGCAGGTTGTTTACAAAAGGAATGATGTTATAGGCACAGCATTATTTTACTGTAATGACTCTTTGATATTGATTTTCAACTACATACAAAGAAAAGTGGGATAATGGGACTGACAAAGTAATTTTGCTATAATGAGAGTTTGTGTGAATTTTGAAGTAGGAGATTATTGAATCACTGATATAGCATTTATAGTAAAGAGGTGAATTGTTTGGTGATAAATGTAAATGATATTTTGATTGGATTACCTGTTAGACGCAGCGTACAGAATTTTGGTGTGAACTAAATTAGTCATATATCCACAGGCCTTGCGCTTCAGCTTTTTGTAAAGTAGCCCACCGGGCCAGTAAGCTGTGCATTTTACTTGCCCCCAGGAAGTCTTAGTAGCCCAGATTTTAAACAGGAATTGCCATAATTGTAATGTTCGGAATGTTAACAATCACAACCAGTTTAATGATCAAATGAAGTTATATTCGCACACTCAATAACAATTAACACATTTTAGACACTATTTATTCACATCTGAAAGGAAGAAATTAGCATTCTAGACAAGTAGGTTGCACAGTTTTTAGTAGCCCACAGGGCAAGTTGAGAAGTGGTGTTTACTAGCCCATAGCTTTTTTACTAGACAATGTACGCCGGGCTAGTGTTAAGGGCGAGCCCTGAATCCAGAAGTCTCTGCTGTTGTTGGCTCGAAAATAGAAATGGTCTTTAGACTTCCAACTCTACTTAGTGCAACATAAAGTTGACCATGTGTAAAAAAGTCGTGCTTGAGGTAGAGTCCAATCTGAGAAAGTGTCTGTCCTTGTGATTTGTTGGCTGTTATACCAAAACACAATCGTACTGGAAATTGTTTTCTTTCAATTTCAACAGGAATAGTTTGATCTTATGGATGAAAGAGAATTCTAGAAATTAGTATGTCTTTGCCTTTTGTGCGGTCCAGTAGCCAGCTCAGCATGGAGTATTTTTTTCACGACATATCGGACGCCATTAACGTGTCCATTGGTAGGGTCAAGGTCCCTGGGTAATGTTTTAGGAGCACCTGGGCTGCGTTCCACTTGCGCGTACGGATCGCAACTGTCGCGCAAACGTTTGTGATTGTTTGCGACGGAAGTGGAACGATTGGTTGTGCACTTCAATAATGGTGGCGCACTGTAATGGACACAGGAGTGTATTTTTTGGTAGCATTGGCTTTAGTGTTGGCATATTGTAGTCTTCTTTTATACATCAAGACATCAACTAATATGGTACTAATTCAACTCCTCTGAAAATTTTTTAAAATTGTTTTTGTGACAAGAAAAAAACATTGTCTGCTACCTTTCGGTTATCTTCATGCTGTCCGCCATTTTTTAAGCCACCCACAACACCTCAGAAATATGTTCGCCCATGTTTGTTAACGTTCGCCAATGTTGGCAGCGCACAACTCATTCCTTGGCAACGTTTGTGCAAGTGGAATTCGGCACCCCTGGTTTTAATAATAATAATAATAATAATGGACATTTGTAGTGCGCCATATCTGTCAGAAAGACACTCCTGGCGCATAGAAAAGTTGACTCTGCTAGTGACGGTACTTAGAGCTTAGACTAAACAAGTGAGTTTTCAAGTTAGTTTTGAAGCTGGAGAGAGTGTCTACTAGTCTGAGGTTCAGTGGAAGAGCATTCCAAAGAGATGGTCCAGCATGTGAGAAGGAACGGTCTCCCCCAGGTATGTTTAGAACGAGGAATGTTAAGGAGCATGGTGTTTGTAGAGCAAAGCTGTCTTGTAGAAACGCTTAGCTGTATTGAATCCTGGATGTATCTAGGAGATGTGCCATGTATTGAATGATAGATGAGGAGTAGAACCTTGAAATGGATGCGTTCATGAACCGGGAGCCAATGAAGAGCTTGTAAGATTGGAGAGATGTGTGACATGCGTCTAGTAAGTGTAACCAGTCTGGCAGCTGAGTTTTGCAGTCATTGAAGGCGATTTATTTGGTTGTCAGGAAGGTTGATAAGGAGAGCGTTACAGAAATCCAAACGTGAAGAGATGAGTGCGTGAACCAGTATTTCAGTAGCTTTCAGGGTCAAAATGTGTGGAGGCATAGAAGGCAGGCAGTCTGATAGTCTTTAGCCACTCGGTTGGATATCTGTGAGCTTCTTCTTCATATATTATTGGTTCTCCAGACAAAACAGTAATGAGGATACTGTTAATTTATTGTGAATCTTCATTAGTGGGGCAAATGATTGCCCTTGATGTTAACCAATGACACTGGTCAGGCCTTGCGCTTAAGCTTTTTGTCAAGTAGCCCGCCGGGCCAGTAAACTGTGCATTTTATTTGCCCCCAGGAAGTTTTAGTAGCCCAGATTTTAAACAGGAATTGCCATAAATGTAGTAATGTTCTGATGTGTTAATGAACGATCACAACCAGTTTAATGATCAAAATGAATTTATATTCACACACTCAATAACGATTAACACATTAATTATTCACAATTGAAAAGGAAGAAATGAGCACTTTAAACAAGTAGGTTGCATAGTTTTTAGTAGCCCACAGGGCAAGTTGAGAAGTGGTGTTTACTAGCCCATAGCATTTTTTACTAGACAATGTACGCCGGGCTAGTGTTAAGGGCGAGCCCTACTGGTAGTCTATTTTGCATGCCTTCTTTGACCTTTTTCTTTAAATCTTGGGAATATTTCCTTGTAAAAGTCTTCCGACTTGTGTGACGGTGAGACAAGATTTTGTGGAATTTGGATTTGGTCGTGTCCAATGGATGGGTTGTTGACATTCGCTGCCTTCTCCAATCCTCAGGAGATAGTTGGAGAATTCTAAATCTTGCGCTCCTGTTTGTATGATTCTCGTGTTATTTGTAAGCTTAACCCTCCTACTGTCAGTGACTCTTGGAAACATTTTCCAGTGAGTTGACCAACCATTTGAAACCATTCGACTGCCAAGGTTGTGTACGGTGGCACAACTGTGCACAGAACTAACTGTGTACTGTGTACATGCATTCCCTCATGGTATCATATTGCAGGCTGGCATAGTTTAGATATCATTCAAAACCACAGTGAATGGTATTGAATGGTCAGACAGTAAGAGGGTTAAACACTTGGACTTCCTTCCATAGATCAGACTTTTTCAACGTGTGATGTAGGATTTCTGCCTTGCCACCACGTGGAACTAGCGGGAGGCATTGTCTCCATCGCCACAGAAGAGCGCTATGACACCACCAATTAGTTGATCTTGCTGTCTGATTTCTCTGGAGGTTCCATCAATTGTTTCAAAAACCTTTCTATCACCCATTGTGACCTCATCGATAATGACCATAGATACCCTTTTTACTAATTCAGCTGATCCATTGTCATCCTTGATTGAGCAAAGAGATGTCTTATAATGTTCATCGGTTTGTTGTATACTATTTTCTTGTAATTTTTTACTTTTTTAGTCTATTTTTTTTTCTTGCTTTGAAGCTGTAAAGCTTCATTTATTCAACAACAACAAAAACACAAAAGAGTATACATCAATTACCATGTATAAGGTCCACAAATATATCTATTATATAGAAATCTATGAGAAACACAACAATTAAAAATAAAACAGATAAGAGCATAGTTATACACAAATTAACGTGACATAATCACGTGATGATACAAAAAGAATTTAACAAATGAAATTCATTGCAGAAGTTGAAAACAAGTTCTACGACTCCAATAATTATATAAAGGACTATAAGTATAAACTGCACTTCTGCTAATACACAAGGGGACAAAGCTTGAAACCAAATGCAGGAAACTCTTTAAAACCCAAAATTTAACTCACCATTATCATTAAAGAAACACAGCGCTTTGTTTGCTGTATAACACACCTTAAAGGTTTCAAGACACATTTTTTTGTTTTCAAACAATAGAAAAGCCCTCAAGTTCCGTTTATAACATTGAATAATGTCAACATCATTAGGACATGTGTGACTGTTAAATATTAGTTTACATCTGATATTCCATATTTGTCGTAGCATTTTGACAACTACCACACTTTGCACTATAGACTAGTGGGATTTCTGAAAAGGGCCTTGTATAAGGTTCAAGGAGCATTTTTGAGTAAAAGTGGGGAACCAGGTGTTTTAACATAATTTGGGTATGCTGATTCCGAAAAAAAACCGGTTCCCAAGCGAAATTTTGAATTTTTGACCATCTAATTTGCATAAAGCAAAATGGCCGTAAAATTGAAAATTTTGAGCCTTTTTTAACCATTTCCTGCAATATCTCTGTAACCCAGCAAGCAAAAATGACAAATGATATGTCTGTACCTATGTATTAAAGGTCAGAGAATAGGATTAAGACATTTTTGAAGTAATTAGTGGTAAATAATACCCATAAATATGCAAATTAGTAGCCGCCATTACAGAAAAATCGTTTTTCTCCACTATCTATGTAACAAGGCAAGCAAACATGACAATTGAAGTGTCTTTACCTATATTTTGAGGGTCAGAGATTATAATAAATATAATTCTGAAGTAATTAGTGGTACACAATACTCATAAGTATGTTAATTAGTGATTGCAATTACAGAAAAAAAAAAATTTCTCCAATATTTCTGTAAATATGCAAGCAAACATGACAAATGAAGTGTGTTTACCTATGTTTTGAAGGTCAAAGGAATTAAAGGATTGAGGCAATTTTGTAGTATTTTAGTGGTAAACATACGCATAATATGCAAATTAGTGGCCGCCATTAAAAAAAATGTTCTCCTATATCTCTGTAACTTGGGAAACAAACATTACAAATGAAGTGTCTTTACCTATGTTTTGAGGGTCAAGCAATGTGATCAGTGATAATACAGATGCTTTTTTTCAAATGAGCTTCTTATAGCTACCAATACTTAATTCATACAAGTAGTTTGATCATCAAGCTGTTACTGACATGTACACATTGCTGTACATTGTAACCTAGATTTGCAGCATTTGCAAAGTCGCATCCGGCGTTGCTTCTGGCATGCAAACGCAATCATTTTCAGGTAACTTCCAGGAAGTGGACCCAATGACATCAGTATGGGCTATTATAGTCCTGAATCACCATGTGTTCCCATCCCATGTCAATGGGCTCAGGTATGGCACAGTGAGCATTTCTCCAAACCATTGCTTTATAGCGCACCTGCATCAAATTGACGCAGAGAGAACACTTGTTGGGGACATTGATTATAGTTTCCCAGTCTTAGAGAACAACAGTTTACGTACATCATATATTCTGCACACAATGTCTCTGAAGATTGAACTGTCTCCTCTGTGAGTTCGCGGATTCCTAAGCTTTTGAGCAGTAGAATGTGAGAGGTCGTCTTCAGCCAACGCCATCTCGGGAGCCTTCTGACGGTTGCTTTTGGCTCACCCTGGCCTGCATCATCATCGTCCTCAGCTCAGCAGTTTCTTGTTGCCATGCGCCCTTCTTCTGCTAGTGATTCTCCTCCTGCCCCTTCTCCTAGCTCAATCGACGGGTTCCCACAGCACTAATGGGCATGCAGAGACTACATGTATCTCCAAATGACACAAACAGTGGTCAGCCGACCTGATCCTTCGTTCCCTGACCTTTGCAGATACTCTGAGCAGGGTGCCATAGAGCTGGACACGCGGTCGTTGAGTGCCAACCTCAGCATTCGGGTGTAGACGCCGTCTATAGTTCTCTCTCGGGCGTGGCTGTCATAGTTCACCTCTTGGCTCCATGAAGAAGTACAGACTTAACTGTAGCCACAAACAGACACCTCTTGGTGTCGTTGGTCAGACCAGATCTCCACACACACTCGCTCATGCCATGAAAGGCCTTCCGTGGCAGAGCTTTCCTCACTCTCATCTAGCTCTAAGTCGATCCTATGTGGGCACAAATGTATTTGAACTCCTCAACAACCTCTTGGGAAGCGATAAAACTGTCTTCCGAGTTGAACGCCATCATCTTGGTCTCCTTTGAGTTTAACTGAAGCCCTAATCTGCTAAATTGGAGCTCAACAGTTGCAAGCACTTCTTGTGCTTGTTCCATCGTGTTGGAGAGGAGACAATTGTCATCAACCAAGTCCAGGTCAGTGATTACCACTGCTGGCACTCTCCAACTTCAGCAATTGATGGTGCTCTTTGAAGACTGCGATGCGGACCTTTTGGTGGCATGCTTGATTGTCTCTTCTCAAGATGGCATTGTCTCTTCTCAAGATGACGAGTCATTATGTTAAATAGCTTCAGGATAGACTATGACTTTAGTTATCTGCCAGATTGGACTTGGTTCAGCAAGTGATATAGGAACTGGCAGAACAGCTGGCAAGTGTTAACTGGACAACCGGCTTCATAGGCAGTAACAAGGCATCGGAGAACGTTTCTACCTGCCTTCAGGATAGTTGTTTTGTCTTTGTCAACTTTTTTGTTGGGCAGATACAGAGAAAAGACATTCAATGCACCCGTTGCTACCAGAACACGACACATACAAGCCTCTTGACCAATCAGGCGGCATGTTGATGGTCGTAATGTGTCTCTTCCAAAAAACAGAAACAATTTACGTGGTTTCCTGTCCTGATAATAAAACTGATCTCTGTCTGAGAAACTGTGTTTTTAGGCACCTGATGATCAGAACATTCTTGTTGCCGAGGAGTTCAGAGAAGAACCTAAAGTTAGATTGTCAAAGTCAACCACCAATTTGACTAAACTGAGAGCCAAACATTAAATGAGAAGCTGACACTAGGTTGGTGTTATCCATGCTGTGCACAGCCAGTTTAATACAGTTGTTTTGTCTTCAATGGATACTGGTTCTTGTGCTTTTGGTTTCCAACTTCTCGCGTGTACAATGTGAATGCCTTTGGATGTTGTCTGGTCACGCCATGAAATGCCAATATATGCGGCTTTCAATAACCTACCAACCTATACCACGTCGAGTATTAAACAGGAACAAATCTTTTACCATTTCATGCATTAAATGGGTGTGTAACCACGTCCTACTTAGCAAATTAGGCACGCACTGTTCTCTAAAAGTGGAAAACAGAAACAATGTCCCCAATGAGTGAAGCTCTCCACTTCAATTTGATACATGTACGCTATCAAGCAATGATTTGGAGAAATACCCATCACTGTTCTATACCTGAGCCAGTTGATTTGGGATGGTAACACATGGTGATTCAGGACTATAGCCCCTTATGATGTCATTGGGTCCAATTCCTAAAAGTTACCTGGAAATGATTTCGTTTGCATGCCAGAAGCATGATCAAACTCCTTGTATGATGAATACGATTATAGTTAAAGAAACAGTTTATTTTATACCCGACTGAACATAAGGGATTTGTAATTGAGACCAGTTGCCTCATCATGCCTGTATTATTGTCAAGTAGTATTTGGGGGTAAAGTTAGGAACCTAACATTTTAGCATTGATACATAAATAGTTATGCAATTCATTGGTAGCTATACTAGCTCATTTGCATAATTAAGCATTGATAGCTATACTAGCTCATTTGCATATTTAGGCATCTGGCTCATCACTGATCACATTGCTTGTCCCTCAAAACAAAGGAAAATACACTTCAATCGTAATGTTTGTTTGACTAGTTACAGAGATATATGAGACAAATTATTTTTGGGTAATGTCGGCCACTAATTTGCATATTTATGAGTATTGTTCCACTAATTACTTCATAAATGTCTTAATTCTTTTCTTTGACCTTTAAAACATAGGCAAACACGTTTCAATTGTAATTTTTGCTTGCCTAGTTACAGAGATATATGAGAAAATGTTTTTTCTGTAATGGCGGCCACTAATTTGCATATTTATGAGTATTGTGTACCACTAATTACTTCAGAATTATATTAATTATAATCTCTGACCCTCAAAATATAGGTAAAGACACTTCAATTGTCATGTTTGCTTGCCTTGTTACATAGATAGTGGAGAAAAAACGATTTTTCTGTAATGGCGGCTACTAATTTGCATATTTATGGGTATTATTTACCACTAATTACTTCAAAAATGTCTTAATCCTATTCTCTGACCTTCAATACATAAGTACAGACATATCATTTGTCTTTTTTGCTCGCTGGGTTACAGAGAAACTGCAGGAAATGGTTAAAAAAGGCTCAAAATTTTCAATTTTACGGCCATTTTGTTTATGCAAATTAGATGGTCAAAAATTCAAAATTTCGCTTGGGAACCGGTTTTTTCGGAATCAGCATAACAAGATTATGTAAAAAAGTCTGGTTCCCCACTTTTACTACAAAATCCCCTTAACAGTCACAATTTTCAGAAATCCCACTAGTCTACTAATTTAAGTTGATACCCCATAATTCTGTTAAGGTCGGTCAGGTAAAAGTACTTATTTCCCACAAATTTTCTTAGAAGACATTCAACGAAAATCCAGGCATTAATTGTACACGAGCAGTAAATAAAAAGATGTTGATGGGACTCGTTTTCAGTTTTACATAGAGGACATAAAGTGTCAGGAACATTTTGCATCTTGAGAAGAACATCTCTGGTAGGAAGAACTCTATGTTTCACTTTGTACCAAAACTGTTTATCTTCAGAATCTAGCAAATAATTTTTAAAAGCTCTCTCCCAAATCATGGTCCAATTAATATGAGACGCATAGTGAAACACTTCATGTCATTTCTTTTGTGCTTTAGGGGCAATGAATTTATCTAGAACGAGATTAGCATATGTACTTTTAGCAGTGGTTTTAGAAATGTGTACATTTTCCCCCTTATTACTTACAACAAACATCCAATTGCAGATGTGGTTTGCAGGACCCTCTCTCGTGTCGCAAACCAATTCATGGTCGATTTGGTTGTTTATCCTGCCCAGAATTCTTCCTGCATTAATGTTTAAAATTCCACATTTATCAGCGACTTCTTGGAAGGTGATTAACTTGTTTTTACGAACCACATCTTTAATTTTTTTAATCCCAACAGATTTAAGCAATGGGCTCTTCATGACTGAATTGTCTTTCGTGGCCTTAATATTTTTCCACAAGGGCACTTCATGAGACTCCAGACTGCTAGTATAAGTACAATTAAGTATTCCTCCCGCCGTTTTGAAAGCAAGGATTAACTCAGAATAAAAGGGCGTAGTTCTAAGTGGTAACTTAACATTACAAAAGACATACCATCCTAAGTGATTATCACCACTTGCTTTGTTAATCCAATATTCAAATAGGTTCCTCCACTTTCCCGTACTGGAGACATATCGAACAATCCACTGCATTTTTAGACTCATAAGTTTGCTGGATATATCTATTAGCCCAGTTCCCCCTAGGTGTTTTGGTCCCTGAATCGTTTTCCTCTTAATAGTTTCAATTTTCCCATCCCAGAAAAAGTTCCAAATAATATTGTTCATTCTTTTTATCCATTCTGCAGGACAGGCAATAATGCTTCCTAAGTAATTAATCCCCGCCCCAACAAAGGTATTAACAATAACGGCCTTCCCTACATAAGATAAATGGCGTTTGGACCACATGTTAAGAACACATTTAATTTTACTTATTCTGGGGCCCCAGTTGTCTTCAGGAGTTACATCGTTGCCGAAAACGATACCTAAAATTTTCATGTTGTCATTTTTCCATTCAAAATTACATGGCTTGTCGATTCTATTTTTCCATTTTCCTAGCCAAAGACCTTTCGTTTTGGTTACATTGAGCTTAGATCCAGTACCTTTACAATAAATGTTCAGGATGTCTTGTATGGTGGAAAATTCACCATTGTTGTTGATGATGAGACTAGTGTCATCAGCATGCTGAATTAACTTAATACAGTTACCTTTGTTATTATTACTACAATTAGGAACATTGAAACCTTTGATATTATCGTTATTTCTAATCATACTGGCTAAACCTTCAGCGCAGATAGCAAACAAAAGTGGCGATAAAGGACATCCTTGTCTGATTCCCCTCTCCATGATAACGGGGGAGCCTATGAAATTATTTAAAATGATCTGCCCTGTCGGTTGGCTATAAAGAACTTTAATCCATTTGATCAAATTCACTGGGATGCCGATTTTTTCCATAATAGCAAACATATAGCCCCAATTAATTCTATCAAAAGCCTTTTCTTGATCTATGTTAACAATAGCAGCTTCAATCTTTTCCCAATTAGCATAATCAACGATATCCCGAATAATCATAAGATTGTCTTGAATTTTCCTGTTTAAAACACCGCAAGTTCGTTCTTCGCCAATAACAAAAGGCATAGCATGCTTTAATTTGTTCGTAATAGCTTTAGACAATATTTTGTAATCTACAGACAGGAGACTGATAGGCCTCCAATTTTTAAGCTCGTATCTGTTTCCAGAATTTTTGTATATAAGTCTAATAAGAGCTGTTTTCATAAATTTACTTAGACTACCCTTGTTAAGACCATAATTGAAAACTTCTAGAATATCAGTCTCGAGAATATCCCAGTATGTTTGGTAAAACTCGACGGTTAATCCATCAATACCTGGAGATTTATTCTTGTTCATTTGAAAAAGAGCATTCTTGAGATCAACAGCTGTAATGTTCTCTTCGAGATTACTCATTATATCATCAGGTACTGTTTTCTTTTCAATATTAGATATAATATCCTTCATGCAAGAAGGGGATATATCCTCGGATTTGTACAAGTCGCTGTACAACGAATTAGCATAACTCATCATAGTATCAGGTTGGTCATAGTAGTTCCCTTCGGGAGTGATAAGCTTATCGATTTTATTATTTTGAATTTGTTGCTTTTCAAGGTGCAAAAAGAATTTGGAGGCCTTTTCCCCTTCATTCTTGAAGGTATTACGGACTCTAACTTTAGCTTTCTCCCACTCCTCAACTTCATATTCTTTAAGTTGGGCCTCAATGTGCTTTAGGGTCTGGGTATCAATGGGATTTTTGTTAATTGTATTATTATATTGTTGTTCAAGATCCAGATATTTCCGTTTCTTAGTAAAAGACTGTTCTCTACTAAAATCCCAAATAATTTCTTTAATTCTAAATTTACCCGTTTCCCACCAGTTGAGAAGACAATCATAGTCGGGTTTTTTACTTTTCCAGAAGGTCCAGAAGGTTCTAATTCTAAATTCACAATCACTGTTCATCAGGTGATCATTGTTACATATCCATCTCCCTTGACCATAAGGAGAGTTGATATTGTTTAATCTCATACAAATAACATGATGATCACATAAACCATACGAATTGTTTGAAACATCCCCCACACTATTAAGCATATTGGAAGATACAAAAATGTAATCAATTCTACTAGGTTGTTTGGTAACTTTGTGAACATGAGAAAACCCTTCTTGTTCTTGGTGGACTGTACGCCAAATATCGATGAGGTCTTTTTCTTGTAAGACATTTTTAAGAATAATTTTACTAGATTCCCTCAGATGAGTGTTGTCAATATTACAATTGAAGTCGCCCCCAATGATCCAGTTACTATAACCAATAATGCGATCTGAAAGACCATCGATAAAATACATTCTTTCTTTGGGTTGATTGGGAGCATACACTGAAGCAACATTGTATATATTGTTATTCCATTTTAAATCCCCTTTTATCCATCTGCCTTCATTATCAGTCTCAATATTATTAATATCAACACCAGATTTTTCTGAGGTAAGTATGGCTACTCCCCTCGACTGGCGATTTCCGTGATTGAAATGAATTTTCCCTTTCCATTCATTGCACCAGTATAATTCATCATTATACTCGCTGTGGGTTTCTTGGAGTAAAACCAAACTAAATTTACGCCTGTAAAAATCGAATAAAACTTGTCTTTTCATTTCATTTCTCAAGCCATTGACATTAATTGTAGCTACTGATAAAGACGACATTATAAAAAGTATGATAACTATCTCTTTCATTGCATAAATCTAGAGAGAAAAACCTTCAAATGCAAAACGGCATTACGTATTTCTACCTCGACCACGTCCTCTGCTGCTATTTGGTGGACTTCTGGGAGTTGATTCTTGATTTGTCTCGGACTGTCTCTGTTGTTCTGCTGGCCTTGTTCCTGATCCTCTCTTTTTTCTCATTCGCTGGACACCATGTCTTGTGTAGGGTATAAATTCACCTTCTGTGTCTTGAGTGTCAGTCTTGGAATGTATTTCATCTTGTTGGTCTTGTGTATCAATCATGTCTTGTGAAGTTTCCTCTTGACTGTGTCCATTTGCAGACTGGTTTGATGGCCGTTTGTCTCCATTATTTGTGTGTGTAATTTCCACGTCCATGTTATCCCTTTCTCCTCTTGCTTGTTTTGGCTCGTTTTCCTTGTCATCTTCGACGGATTTCCTCTTTCTAGCGTAGACCTTCCTCTTTTGGAGGTCCGTTGCCTCGTCCCAAAAACCAGTTTTCTAGGTTTTGTGTGGTCTTTCGGTTATCTTTTTGTTCACCTTTTGTGATGCCCTGGACTGCTTCTTTAAAGGATTTCTTCAGCTTGACCTGTCCCGATTTAGATTGGTTGTCTTCTTCACTTCTTGGTGCTGCTCTTTTTGGGTTGTCTTCTTCTTTCCTCTGTTCAGACCCTCTCATGCTCTCATTCTATCTATCTCTTGTTTTTTCTTGTTGTTGGTTCTTGCAATATTGATTGGGATGCTTCATCCTCTGCTGCGCTATCTGTTGCCTCCTCATCTGTTGTGTATCTCTCTGCTTCATGTGTGTCGTCTATATCCTCCTCATCATTGTTGCTTGTGACCTCAATCTGGGTTTCCTCCTCCTCGTGGGTTTGATAGTCATGCCACGCAGCACGGTGTTCGTAGCTACCGCAGACAAAGCATCTCCCCCTTGCAGGACAGTCTCTGGCCAGATGATCGGTTTGTTGGCATATCTTACAAGTTCTTGGTTGACCTCGATAACGTACAGGCATTGTAAAGCCTGCAACTCTTACGAAGCTTGGTATCGGCTTCTTCAAGTTCTTGACAAGGCAACTTCTAACTCCCGTTTCAATGTTTTCATTGAAGTCATGATGCTGATGTCTGATGTTGGCAACCGTTCCATATTCGGAGAGGACATTGCTTAGCACTTGATCTGACATCTCATAAGGTACCTTGACATAAACCACTGCGGAGTTTTGTACGTTTGCTCTTTCACATTGGATGAGGTTCTGCTGTAGTATCATACCTCTGGCCGCAATCTGAACACATTGGTCTTCCTTGTCGAGGGTTACATTATACCACTTGTTGTCTAGTTCGGCGATGCATTTGATTGTTTCTACTGTATCCAGTTCATATTCAATAGCTCTGTACACTTCTTCTGGCGTGACTACATTCTTAAGATGGCGAGTGTTGAATCGAATTGTATTGGGTCTATTCAAACCCCTGGTTCCTGCTGGTCGAGCATACATAATGGGGTGGGTTTAAGATGGCGTACCCCTGACCAAGGGAGCCAATCTTGGTAGATAGAAAACCACCCAAAATGCGAATTTTGTTGGCCAAAGTATTCTCAAAAAGATCTCAGAAGATGACTAAAACTTGATCTTACTGGATCTTACCGAAGAAGAAGAAGAAACTTTACCTGATACGCTGAAAATACGCTGAAATCTCAAAATAAACGGGAGCGATGTCAAAGCACGTCTTGCGCCCTCAACGCTTATTTATTTATTTATTTAATTATTTATTTATGATTTATTTATTTGTTTGTTTATTTATTTATTTATTTATTTTATTTATTTATTTATTTTTTACTTTTAAATAACATTTAAAATTTATTTTAAATTTTTTATTTTTTTCATGTTATGTATGTTTTTCGTGGTTTTATTTGTTGAATATGTTTATAATTTATATTTTATAGTCAAATTTGTACATGTTTATATGTTTCCTTTCCCCTTTTCCATGGTGTTTTTATTTGTAATTGTTAATTATTTATATTTATTTACATGTACATATATATAGGCTTTATGAATATTTCTGTATATTACCCTTTCCTGTAATTGGCGGCTCGTCCGCTGTTGGTTTGGTCAATAAATAAATAAATAAATAAAAAAATAAATAAATAAATAAAATGTGTCGATGAGATTGATGGGGACTTTTAGCTTACTGTGTAAGGTTCTTCTTAGGGGAGCAAAGTTGCAAATGTTGACTTTTAGTCTGATAAATACAATTCTGTTGATTAACGAAGACTACTTACCCATAATAAACAAATGAGATAAATCTTCTCTTAGTGCTTGTTTCAAATTCAAACAGTTCAATTATTAACCTGTGTAGACATTTTTTCTTCTCACTTCAATTCTGGTCCTGAACTCAAAATTCCGGTCCAGTAAATATTTTGAGCTACAAGCCCTGCGGTCTTGTGGGTTTTCCCCGAAATTCTAGCCCTGCAAGAGGATTATGTGAAACCAAATTAATTGGTTGAGAAGGCTTCGGGAGTTTGAAATCTTTGACCGCGTCTTTGCCAGCTTCATCAAACATTGCTTGAAGTAGCAGTAGAACTTTGTTGACCATGGCAACTCTTGGCTCTGGAAGTTTCTCACTTTGCATAAAGTCCCGACACAATTAAATATTGAAGGTTTGAAAAAGTCGTCCGGGGTTGGCTGGCAGCGCATAAATAAGTGGTGTAAAAAAGCATCGTCTTAGTTGTGGTCCAAATTTGATGGTTGCTGCCTCGATCTTCCATAGCCTTGTAAATTTCTTGGTCATCTTTAAATAAACCCAAGGTAATGCAAGCCTGTTGGTTTGTCTCACAGAGCTCTCCATTTACAGTCCTGAAGTCTTCAAAGCTGGTAGGGCCCTTTACATGGTGAAGTAACTTTCTGAGGAAGTGCGTGCTTTTGTTATGGCAATTTAATGATATGACTGGAATTCGGCCAATCGTATCACTTTTTGCTTCATTATCTGAGATGTTGGTTGATGTCCTCTTCCTTGGTGTAGATTGGTTGGACTTATTGTCCCAAATGTAAACCCAAGTAGGGTGTCAACGTAAGTGTTGTTGAGCATTTGGGTCAACTCTAATGAGGGTGAAGAACTCTGTCAGTTGTGTCTTTTCAGAGTTATGTATCTTCTGTTATGTTTAGCAGGTAGTTTTTTGTCTTTTGATAAGCTGTTATGGCAGTTGTGATACAGCTGTGAAGGTTTGAACATATGGATTGTTTTCATGTAACATCATTTAATAATAATAATAGTGGCTTCTTATATAGCGCTCATATCCGTCACTCAGTGACGCTCAAGGCGCTTCAACAGTCAGTATTTTCCTGCAAGGTATATGTGGAGCTACTTTTGAAGTTTTAGACCTATTCCTTTACATAGCACAATGTAATGGTTTACAAGTTGCTGTGGCACAATATGCTGCCAATCAAACCAGGAACACCGGGGCGAACCCCTTCTCTTTTCGATAAGTGCACTGGGTTCTTTTACGCGCATTACACAACACACGGGACCAACGGCTTTACGTCCCATCCGAAGGACGAAGCAATAATGGTTAAGTGTCTTGCTTAAGGACACAAGTGTCACGACTGGGACTCGAACCCACACTATGCTGAGCAGAAACACCAGAGCTTGATTCCGGTGCTGTTATCCGCTCGGCCACGACATGCCACCTCATTTGTAGGGTAAACATAGTCTCTTCACACAAGTGATTACCACTTGGTTGTTGTATCTGAATCCTGTTCTCAGCTTCCTCTTGGTAATTTCCACCATGGATGTCAATTTGAGCAAATCTTTTCTTCTGACCATGCAGTGGAATTAGAGTACCTATGGAGTGCCAGATTCTGCCTTGAATCTTGACATTTGGGGAAAAACCAGGCATGATAATCTCCTTGTCATAATCCTATGCTTGATAGGTACACAGCATTATTGTAGTTTCTTATGTTTGTTTTGAAGTGTTTGTCTTGCACCATAAGGTCTTGTAGAACAAGTGGTGGATCTTGAACAGGAGGGATAAGAGTTTTGCCATGATTACAACATGTACCTGGTTGGTCGGTAGTAAACTGGTAGCGCTTTACAAGAGTTGCATACATTCTGCCATATATGTCTGAAATTAACAATGTTGGCTGGTAATTTGTTTTCTTTTAATTCATCTGCTGAAATGTTGCAAGCTTGCCTATGTGTAGCCTTTTGTCAAGGCCATCGTGGCTTGGACAGCTTTGTAAACAGTGGAGCGACTGGAACGAGAGACCACGCGCGAGAGCCGAGTGTCGAAGCCACGAGGGCCTTTTCCAACTTGTTTGCGGTTTTTGTAATGAATTATTCATGAAGTATGAAACGTGCGTTATGCACTTCTGAATGGTTTGGACTTCTGCTACCGTTTCGGGTAGCAAAAGTCAAGATTATAAAAAAACACATAAGAAACTGCAAACAAGTTGGAAAAGGACCTTGTGGCTGCGCCACTCGCGTGCGTGGTCTATCATTTCAGTCGCTTGGCATCGCAGCTCCAAGACACGAAGGCCTTGACAAAAGGCTAGCCTATGTGTGGAACATTGTAACCTTGTGGGTCTTGATTGAGAAGACCTTGATGTACTTTGAGCCTGGGCCCAATTTCATAAAGCTGTTTAGCAGAAAATACTGCTTAGAAAACATAGTGGCTTAGCAAAAAATGTGTGTGACACCAGTCGCAACAATGCAATCTGTTTCTGCTAGGCAATGTTTTTCTGTGCTTGGCAAGTTTTTTGTGCTTACAGGCTTTTATAAAATTGGGGCTCTGATGCCTTAGTTAATCAGATGAAAGTTTCAGTGTGGTGCCTTAGTCGATTAGACCTTCGATTTGTTTCTGTAGCTTCCTGACTTTCTGAGGCTCTTGCATATTTTGTTGTGAAAAGTCTTTTTGTTTGGAGCCTTGCTTGCCTGTTTTCATGAGTTTCTACACCTCTTATCGTCTTCGTTGACTTAGCTCATTGGTTGTAGCCATTTCCTCTTTTCCGCTTTGGCATGTTTAATAAGTGGTGTGTGCGACAGAAGTACCAATTAAATATATCCGCGCATAATGAATGGTCCTTGTGCAAGCTTGGCCCAAATGGGAGGGGGGCTGTGTTTGGGGAGGGTTGGCTGCCAGGTGTTCGTGCCGCATGTGAAAGTTGTTTGTCCTCTTTCAATGAAATTATGTGAAATAAATCAATCTTTGAAATAGGAAGAACATACAAAAATCATACCCCCTTAGATTGGTCACCGTTCTGAAAGAATGTCGTGCGAAAAATTTCAGCTAGATTTATGCAGGGACTTCAGAGTTTTTCTGACACGATCAGACACCTTACTCAAATTAGTATATAGATGCTATCAGCGAGTTTATCGCTTGGTTATCACTATGGCAATTATTCTCAACGACTAATTGCTACATAAGTGGCTGGGATTAGTTACTTTCACAAAATCAATAGTTCGCCTGATCGTACTGGAGATATTTTGGTGTCCAAGCTACTTGAAGGTTGTATAAGAGGGACCATCCGACAACTGATGGTAAAATGCCAGTAACCCTGACAATTTTGGCTGAAATGTTGAATGCCTTACCCAGTGTTTCATCCCAGTACGAATGTTCAATGTTCAGGGCAGTGTTGCTATGTGCATTTTTTGGCTTCATGAGGATTGGGGAATTTACGGCACATACTACAAAAGAGTTCCAAGCGTCCCTCTTGCATGTTTCTGACATTGATATTAAATTTTTGTAATCTCAATACATTACAGGTATCGGTTATGATTTTCTTTTTTCGTCAGTCCAAAACTAATCAGTCAGGCCCGGCTCAGAGAATTCGTTTAGCTAGCTCACAGAATGAGGCATTGTGCCCAGTCAAAGCTTTACAGAATTTTATTCACATTCTACATGTTAACATCAAATCTTGTAGTAGAGGCGACAAGTCTTTTTCCATAGCCGGCCCTAGGGAATGGAACAAACTTCCTGTTCACATCAGAGACTCTCCTTCCATCCAGACATTCAAAAAACGTCTCAAAACCTCCCTCTTTTCTATTTTAGTTTAACTCTGTTAATGTTGTTTAGGTTCGCTGTGAAGCGCTTTGATCTTGTTAAAGGCGCTATATAAATACTCATTATTATTTATTTATTATTCGCCCACTGGGGCAGGGCCCTTTGTTTTGCCACTTAGACGGGAAGCCACTGTCACGATATCAGTTTAATGCACTACTAAAAGGGGCTATACTCTCACTTTGTGGGCTTCAAGGGTTAGATTATCGGGCCCATTCTTTCCGCATTGGTGCGGCCACTGCAGCATTTGATTTAGGGGTGTCAAAGATTAACATACAGCACATAGGTCGCTGGCGTTTAGGTTCAGTTCCTTTCATATCCACTGTACAGGCTTCATTCTAGCCAGGTGTTTAGAGTCGCAAAAGTTTAGAGGTCCCATCTGGATCATGAGTGATTCTCTTGTGAAGTGGGCTAAGCAGTCACTTGACCTTGCAATTCCAATCGTTTGAAAAGGTCGGGGTGGGGCAACAATCCATGATCTTCCTGAACTGGTTGCTGGAATAAATGGCGTGCCTCGATCCCTCAATTATCTTTGTACATATTGGAACCAATGATTTGGTTCCAATGGATTCCTTAAATTTGCGACAGCGTATTGTTTTATTTCTGACAGAATGCAAAATGCAGTTCCCTTGGGCAACAATAGTTTGGTCTGCCATTTTACCTAGGGTGTTTTACTTTGGGGCAGGGTTACAGGCATTTTTGGAAAAAAGCGACGCTCAATTAAAAAATGGGCCTGAGCAAAATGTCATAAGTGGGGGGGGGGGGTGGTCATGTTCTGTACCACCCACAGTTTCATTGGATGGCAACCTCCCTTTACAGGTTTGACGGGGTACACTTGTCTCCTGATGGGAATTATCTGTTTAGGTCCAATTTGGTGTCTTGCATACGGTCTTTGATTGGTTAGTGTTTTGGCTTTTGTGGCTGGTCTTTCCCTTGGGCCGCGCTTTGCGCATTTGTCATTTTTGGGGCGGGAAATTTGTCAGACACAGGATCATAACGGTCATTTTGTTGAGGTAAATTAACCTAATTTTACTTTGAGGTATTAAATACATGTACTTGTCAGGTAACTAAGTTTACATTTAATAGGCTTTGGCGCCCTGTGATGTTTACCATGGGTCATTCCGACCGTATGTATAAGCGATGGGCCTTTCTGGTTTATTGTGTAAAAAATTGTATTATTGTGCTTGATCATTACAGGCTTTTTGAATTGATATTGTAAAAATCTCTTCATTTGATATTTTGTTGGCATGGTCTGCCCAAAGTCTTTATACACACGTTTACGTGTGTAGTTAACTCTTGTGTAACTGTAGGCCTACATATGGCCTCAAATGGCTGGGTTTGGTTTGCTCAGCAATTTCATGTAGTTTGACATTTAGTCACGTTTCTACTTAGTCTGAATGGGTCAGGTGTACCTAACGTTCAAATGGGTCTGCCCAGCTAACACTATACAATTGTTGCCTGCGGTGACATGGTCCATGGTATTTTGTACACCCGAGGGGGCAAATGGCACCCGAGGCGAAAGCCGTGGGTGCCATTTGCCCCCCGAGGGTGTACAAAACCCATGGACCATGTCACAGCAGGCAACAATTGTTTTGTTATACATCTGTCTTGAATTCTTTGTAATATTTTCCTCATCTGAAGGACTCCAATTTCATTGAAACGATGATAATCTCGGTCCTTTGCTGCACAGAAACTTGTACGACGCGCGCGCGCGAGAGGAGAGTGGTACATGGATATTTGTTGCCCGCTCATGTGATCGTTCTGCGCCAATGAAAATACAGCATTCAAGACAGAGGTATAACAAAATACGTTGTTAGAACGTTGCCAATAGACTGTGCAAGTCTCGCGCGCACTGGAACAAGAAAACACGACAAACGAAAAACTTTATTTTGAATGAAGTCAAATCTTTGCTTTAAATTATTTGTAATGACAAATCTGAACAACAAAAATACTCATTACAATTTGTTCAAATTAGTTTTAGCTTTTAAAAACAAATACACGTATTGTTAGTTATATATTATGTAAACAAAAGTAAAACTGTGGGACAAGGATGTTTATTTGATCCTAAATTTTTTGAAACCCTTTTTTGTAAATCTACGCCTGAATGTGAAACTACTAAAAGCTGGTTTATACGCGGACGCGCGATGGTCGAGGGGGCGTAAAATTAACGCGTGACGCGGTTTAAAGAGGAAGCTGATGACGCCTCAACGACCAACAAAAAGGATTTTCACCCCGTGCGACCAAAACAAGCGTTTATAAGTTTCGTGATCGGAGGGTGGGCACAAATTCTTAATTTTTTGCGAGTAACCGGAAGCTGAGGTCAAGCTTATTTCTCGGTTTTTCTTCATTACATTGTTGAATTGATTTTACTTTCATATGTTTTGTTAATAAGTATTACATTTCCAACAACATATCTAATTTTCATGGTCATAAACTATGTTAAACTAAAATAATGGACGTAAACAAAATCTCCCCAACGTAAAACTCCATAAGGTTGGGACCATAATGGTCCCGGAAGTTCAAATACGCGCAGGACTTGCACAGTCTATGTTGTGATTATGTTGCAATTTGGTCGATGGGATGACAACATTTTGACTACGTTGCAAGAACGTCAAGAATGTCTTAACGCGATTTTCAGCCAAAGTTGTACATTTGTTGCATGTTGGTAATTTATGCAACATTATCTAAAGGTTTTATTCTTAACATGTTCACAACATTGTATTTTGGTATTATTACAACGTAGTATTTTAGTTAAGGCAACACTGTTGTCGATAAGTTATATTTTGGTATCAATAAAACGTAGTAAACTATGTTGTGGCAGCATGTTGTCTGCACGCTGTATTTTGGTTTTATCAGAAGGTCATATTTAAATTGCAGGGGTCACGTTGTCTTGATGTTGTATTTTGGGATTATTAAAATGTAGCATTTGTGTTGTGGCAGTTACGTTGTCTACACGTTGTATTTTGGTAACATTAAAATGTGATATTTAAGTTTTGGTTGTATGTTGTCTTGTCGTCGTATTTTGGTTTGTCAAAACGTAATGTTTAAGTTTTGGTGGTCACGTTGCCATATCAATTTGTAATAGACATGCAGCATTCTGCACACTGGTCAATGCGGCAAGTTGAGCTTAGATGAGCGGCAACAAGGTCTTAAATTTGTTCTTCAAAACACATTTAGTGGTACCAGAAAGTACTTCAAGCTTTGAAGGTGTCTGAAATTTTGGAGGAAGTTTTTAGCGGGGGCCAAAACGACCCAGGTGAGGGAAAACTTTTCTCTGGAAGATTCTATCTACAGCTTGGAATGCCGCTGTACAGGTGGTGGTGGTGGTGGTGGGGGTGGGGGGGGGGAGGGGGTTGGGAGTAGAAAAGAATGGTGGTGGTGGGGAGGGGGAGGGGGTGGGGAGTAGAAAAGAATGGTGGTGGTGGGGGGAGGGGGTGGGGAGTAGAAAAGAATGGTGGTGGTGGTGGGGGGGGGGGAGGGGGGTGGGAAGTAGAAAAGAATGGTGGGGGTGGGGGGAGGGGGTGGGGAGTAGAAAAGAATGGTGGTGGTGGGGGAGGGGGAGGGGGTGGGGAGTAGAAAAGAATGGTGGTGGTGGGGAGGAGGGGGTGGGGAGTAGAAAAGAATAGTGGTGGTGGGGGGGAGGGGGTGGGGAGTAGAAAAGAATAGTGGTGGTGGGGGGAGGGGGTGGGGAGTAGAAAAGAATGGTGGTGGTGGGGGGAGGGGTGGTGGGAGTAGAAAAGAATGGTGGTGGTGGGGGGAGGGGGTGGGGAGTTGAAAAGAATGGTGGTGGTGGGGGGGGGGTGGGGAGTAGAAAAGAATGGTGGTGGTGGGGGAGGGGGTGGGGAGTAGAAAAGAATGGTGGTGGTGGGGGGGGAGGGGTGGGGGGAGTAGAAAAGAATGGTGGTGGTGGGTGGGTGGGGAGTAGAAAAGAATGGTGGTGGTGGGGGGGATCGGGGTGGGGAGTAGAAAAGAATGGTGGTGGTGGGGGGGGGGTGGGGAGTAGAAAAGAATGGTGGTGGTGGGGGGGGGAGGGGGTGGGGAGAAGAAAAGAATGGTGGTGGTGGGGGGGAGGGGGTGGGGAGTAGAAAAGAATGGTGGTGGTGGGGGGTGGGGAGTAGAAAAGAATGGTGGTGGTGGGGGGGAGGGGGTGGGGAGTAGAAAAGAATGGTGGTGGTGGGGGGGGGAGGGGGTGGGGAGTAGAAAAGAATGGTGGTGGTGGGGGGGAGGGGTTGGGGAGTAGAAAAGAATGGTGGTGGTGGTGGGGGGAGGGGGTGGGGAGTAGAAAAGAATGGTGGTGGTGGGGGGAGGGGGTGGGGAGTAGAAAAGAGTGGTGGTGGGGGGAGGGGGTGGGGAGTAGAAAAGAATGGTGGTGGTGGGAGGGAGGGGGGAGTAGAAAAGAATGGTGGTGGTGGGGGAGGGGGTGGGGAGTAGAAAAGAAGGGTGGTGGTGGGGGGGAGGGGGTGGGGAGTAGAAAAGAATCTCTCCCCAAACCGGTACACTGCTGCTTGACACAATAAGCTCAATTTAATGCAATTAATGGGTAGTACTGTTCAGATTGATAATTAAATGCTTATGTGATAGGAACGCCGCTCCTCAAGTGCCTGTCTTAATTATGACAACTGATGAAAAAGCTAAATTGAGAACAAACATTGTTTCTGATGTCAAACATTAGGTGGTGGGAGGGGGGGGGAGGGGGTGTACAGTTGTAGTTGTTAGCTAATAAATGTCATCCAGAACCAGCCCAATGAGCTGCTTGAAGTATTCAACACAGTTTTTTACCGGAGGACAAAACGGCCTAAGTGAGGATAGAAAATCCTATCAAGGGTAAATGTTTCTATAGAAGATTCTATCTAAAGCTTGGAATGCCGCTGTACAGGTGGTGGTGGTGGGGGTGGGGCGGGGGGGGGGGGGGGTGGTAGAATCGAATCTCTCCCCACACCCGTGCACTGCTGCTTGACACAATAAGCTCAATTAAACCAATGAAGCAGACTACTTGCTCGTCACAACTTAATTGCTACGTTTTAATGCTACCAAAATACAACGTGTAGATAACGTGACTGCCACAACTTAAATGATATGTTTTAATAATACCAAAATACAACGTCAAGACAATGTGACCCCCCTGCAATTTACATATGACGTTTTGATAAAACCAAAATACATGTGCAGACAACGTGCTCATCACAACATAATTACTACGTTTTATTGAGACCAAAACATAACTTAGCGACAACGTGGTTGCCTTAATTTAAATACTACGTTGTAATAATACCAAAATACAATGTTGTATAAAACCTTCCAGTAGCGTAGATGTGACGTTCTTTCAATGTAGTCAAAACGTTGTCATTCCATTGACCAAATTGCAACCTCATCACAATGTTGTGCAACGTTGTAACAACGTATGGTGTTAGCTTGTTAAAAGGTGACATCTTTTGCCAACTACGTTTGTGCATAAAGCTTTACCCAGTGTTTTGTCTTTGCCTTGAAATACTCAAGTTCAGCAGTATCCCAATTTCTCTTGGTCACTTTAATTATTTCAGAGAAATCTCCCCACAGCTGTCTTATTTTTTTGTTTTTTGTTATGCCAAGGAATGAGTTCCCTAAGGTTTATGCTGTTTTGAATTTTTAAATGTTCTGGCCGGACAAAGTCCCGGTACTCCATTAAACCGGTTACTTTGTTTGTCATAAAGTGGCACTCCATTTCCAAGTTATGGATGAAAGTTTCAAACTTAGTAATGGATTTGCATTTTGTTTTGTCACCATTACTTGATTTTTTTGCGATGTTGTCGTTATTCCTTATGTCTTGAACAAGTTTTCTAATCATTTGATAAGAAATTCTTAAAAACATGTGTAGGTGGTCCATGATTACACCATCATTCACAGGGAACATGGGTGGGTACATGCAAAATGTTTTGTTCTCTTTCCGGGAAGTTTAGCCAGTTTACTTATTTCCTCCATAGAGCAAATATTAATATCTTTGTCAATATCCCAGAATTTGTCCGACGGACACTTATAATAATAATACAATAAAGTCTCTACCCAGCAAACACGTAACGTCATCATAACGTTACTGTGAAGTTGTGTTTAGGTAATGTTAATTCCCAACTAAAACACAACTATTCTGCAACGTTGCAAAAAGGTTGCGGTTTGGTCTTGTTACTTAATAACCTAAATAAAACGTTATAACAAGGTTTATTTTAACCGTCGTATAAAAACGTCTTGTGAATATTATTTTGCAACGTTTTCTGAATGTTATTGTTCTGTCACGTTACTCGGTAACGCAGATACGACGTTTTCCAACGTTGGTTTTTGACGTCATATACAAACGTTAGGTGAATGTTCTTTCATAACGTTACCTGAAGGTTGTGGTTTTGTCACGTTATTTGAAAACATAAATACAACGTTATGGCAATGTTTCTTAAAAACCTCTAAATAAAGTCGCGTTAACGTTTTTTTGCAACGTTGCTTGAATGTTGTAGTTTTGTCAGGTTACTTGAGAACTTTATGACAACGTAATATCACATATGCAAATTAGTAGATTGGGCTAAGAAGTTGTAACATATTTACAACAAATTTCGAGAAATTTGCCAAATTTTTGAATTAGGTGTACTCATTTATTCATGTATTTGTCTTAACTATCAGAGGACTTAGTAGCAAACTTAATGTAGTAACTAAACATGTAATTTTACTTTCAAAAAATATTATTAAAGTGGAAAAACTGTAGTAAAAATACACACCCATGATTGCCAAAGCAAGAAGTTGGTATGCACTTATATAGTACATGCTGTACAATATATAGTATACAGGTACAGTGAAGTCAGGCAACCGCAACGAATGGCCTACTGGTAAGTTTACATTGTTGAAAATAATTAATTGATTATATTGTTGTATCAAATACTAATATTCATGAAACTATATATATATAATATAAACAATTTATACTTGATCGAAAAAATTCAGAAAAAAATCATATAATTGCGTCAAGAAATTACCTTTTCAGTGCAGTTTTTACGTTGTCACAACGTTATTATAAAACGTCATAACGCAACGTCATCTAGACGTTGACAAAACTTTACACTTATCCGTCCGTATGACGTTAAATAAAAACGTTCTCCCAACATTCGAATAACGTCCTAGCGACGTCGAAGGGACGTTATTTTGTTTGCTGGGTATGCACTTGTGTAATTAAAAAAATGGGTTTTAAGTTTAGATTTAAATTGTTCTAGCGTGGTACAGTCTTTGACATTGTTGGGAAGAGAGTTCCACAGTTTTAGTGAAGCATATTGGAAGGAACGTTGACTGTAGAACTTTGTGTGGACTGGATACGCTGTGAGAAGATCTTTCAAACTGGAACGAAGTTTTCATGGAGGGTGATAGTCTTGTATTAATTCCTGGAGATAGTCTGGTGCTGATCCATGTTTGCATTTGTGGGTGAGCGTTAGGACTTTGAAAACTCTCCGTGATTTAACAGGTAGCCAGTGGAGATTGCGTAGGGTTGGAGTGATGGGTTCAAGTGATCAGGTTCTAGTGATGAGTCTGGCTGCTGAATTTTGTAAGGCAAAATTAACTTGAGCAAGCCCCAAGACCCATCATCACATTCATAAACTTTAAATCTGCACAGAAACAAAACCGTAAATGTATCGTTTTTCCCTAACTCTGAACAGACTTCAAATTTTCGATTGTATCAATGACGTTAGCCAATATTGGTTTGAGTAGCACATATTTTTCTGGTTGACGGGCTAGTGCAATGACATGATCACTTGACTGAAAATGTTCATGTACTATCATGACTCCGATGACTGTATTTTTCTGGTTGACAGGCTAGTGCAATGACATGATCACTTGACTGAAAATGTTCATGCTATCATGAATCCGTTGACTGTCACCTCTAACCGGGAGCTTATTTTAAACTTTAATCGTATCACCATCAGTGAAAGTAAGGTTCTCGTGAAGAGCTGACATTTGGTTTAGAGCACATATCAGTTTTGGTTCAAGGTTCTGAGAGACTGATTGTAGATTTGCATTGTTGTGTATGGTAAACAAGCCATTGAGTACTTTTGCTGTTGTTGTATGCTATGCAATAAAGGCAGTGCTCCACATGCTGCAAAAGCAACTTCTTGATATGGTATGTCAGGTATGCAATATTGGTCTTTAACATGTTGACTGCCGGTCATATATTCGTAGGGCGTTCCCATTTGCCAAGTGTGGTGCGCATGCGCGCGTACCAAATAGGTACTATACCAACAAAATTTGAACATACACATTCTAAGGATGTATGTCCTCACCCTGGCCAGTAGCATTTGTGTTGCATGCTCAGTGATGCCAATCACTGTATACTCGTAGTGGCAGAATCCGTTACACCTGTTAGTACGAATATACTCGTAGGCGGCATTCAACGTGTTTAGGAGCATTGTATCGAGTGGTACTGTTGTCAATTTTTCTTCATGCCGGTGATCATGTATTGCTGAGGTAATTACCATACTGATCAGCCACATGGAGGGTTTTTGGTATTAAACCCTCTTGACCTATCAAATCCCACAGACATTAAGTGTCCGAGTTTAGACTTTTCTTCTGGTGTGTTTTCCACTGTTGTGAGTAGTTTTGTTTGCCACCTCTTTTCTTTGTCTGAGAGTTTCGTCTTTTTCAAAAGTCTGTTGACTAGGGTCTTGGTTTTCTCTATTTTTTTTCTGCAACTGTTTAGTTTCCTTACTTACTTTTTGTATCTTTCCTCCGGCAACCTTTCTGCGCTTTCTCTCACTTTCTAGGTCAAGTTCCATTTTGCGCTTTACTCAGCAAAGTTTCAGTGTGGTTTTGGTTTTGTCAAGGAAGTTTAAACCTTGGCTCCCCCTCTCCTAAAGGGACACAGCGGCTCACTGTTTAACTAATAAAGTGATGTGGAATCACAGACAATAACCTTTAGATGGTTTTTGTAAAAAAAATCATCAAAATATCATGTAACTAACGAAAAATGTGAAAAAAAACAAAACGCGGTCAAAGGTCAGTGCATACGCTTTTCCAGCCGTTGCAACTGTCAAGTTTACGTGACATTGTTGTAAGTTGACTAGTGCTCTGTTTATGTATTAATTATAACAACGGCGAGGCATGAGGATCCACTCTTCTTATTCATCAAGCACAAATTCACGAGTAATTAGAAAACCGACATAAACACAGTCCGATCCACGCCAACTTGTATTCTGTGGACATCGTGCAGCTATTCATCGTCGTCCCGCCGCGTGTGTAGCGCAGGCATCACGTTACGTGACAAATAGCTAGGGGGACAGACTAAAACCATCCTACAACACAACGTAATTAATGGTCTGACTCCCTACCCTCCCAAGCTCACGGCTAGACCGGCAAGCTGTGTAGCTCATGCCCCCGGGGTTTGTCTCTCTGGCCCCACGAGACAGGGCACCGGCTGTATAGACCACCCAAGGTTTACGTTCCGCTAGCTCCCATGCTGCTGCGCAGTAAAACACTCATCCGCTGCACGGACTTTCTGAAAGTGAATCTTACGTTCGATTTTTCATCATTATTTACAGCTTGTATCCCTAATCTGAATACGTAGTATTTTTTGTCAAATACTCATGAATAATAGTATTAAAAAAACACTTAAATTTGGTTTAGTAATTTACTTTTATACGGCTGGAAGTAAAACTAACTTTGAAGATCACGTGACTTTTCGGAACCACATTTTGGTTTCGAAAAAAAGTATCGTGACCTTCGGTTTTTTAATAATGCTTGAAAAAGTCAAAATTTGATGGTTTCTTTTATGAACGATTCTTCTCCATTACAGGGAGACCTTTGGAATCATGTTTTAGTCTATTTTGTAGCCCAAATAGCCCAACGAAGCCGGTGTGTCCCTTGAATACAAAATTTTCATATATTTGATGACAATGTTATGACATATTTGTACCAAAAGGGTGGTACACGTATTTTACTCAAAAAATGTCAAATTTTTGTGGTTTCTGCCCTGACCACATGGCAGGTCGGATCGGGCTGGAAATTGGTGTGCATTCATTGCTCATTAGGACCTACAAACAGCAATTTTTATCAAAATCGGAAGACATAAGGTAAAAAAGTGCATCGGTCTGACATGGAATGACCCAACTGCGTGTACAAGCGGTGCAATCACATAGAGCCTTGATGCCTAATCGACATAAGAAGTAACCCCCTCTTGTCTGTGGTTTGTGGGCAAGTGTGTTTGCCCACATTTGTTTATGGCAGGTTGTCAAGCACTGTTATGGCAGGTTGCCAAGTATATTTATGGCAGGTTGCCAAGTAATTCGGGCCCAGTATTTATGTATGTCTGTTGGGGGTTACTGTCAAATAATTTTTTTTAATTAAATAGTTACTGGTCATTTTTTGCCCAATTGGTGATTAACCAATGTGGTGTGACATGGTTGAGTAAACACATCACTTGTAGCAGATACCAATAAGCCTTGCTCAATGTGTTCTGTTGTGGTTGTTTGTGTCCGCAGAGATTTGTCTTTTGTTTTCTTGCCGGATCTGTTTGATCAATGCAAGCTACAAAATTGCATTTATACCGGTATCTTTATTGGAATAGATTCCTTCGCATATGTACACATGTATTTTATCTAGCAAACTCCTTCGTTTTAAGGAAATGATCATCAAACATTACGTAAACGGCTTTATCACGATCGAATTAAAACATTGTTTGAGGCTTTATACGTGTAAGTCCATTGTGCATGCGTGTTTTACTTGTAAACCCCCTAGAATGAGTACTCTGTGTACTACACCGTACATGTACAATGTGCTCAACACAGCCTATCCAGTCATTATTAATGGGGTGCACCCTATAATCCAGAATGGTGTAAGCCATATTTTTTTTAACCTGATGGCCAGCTACGAGGGTTTTAAATGTTTTATTGTTTACAATAATTTGTAAAATGACAATTAGTGTGATGACTTTTTAAAACAGAAAAGTTTTTCATCGGGAAAACAGTTCATTAGTAGGAAAGAAGGTACATATGAAATGTTACAAAATGGTGGTTTATACCGTAGTCGATCAGCATGTGTTGTTTGTGGCAGTTTTGGGGAGTATTTTTGTGTGTGACAATTAATCACCTTAATTAAAGGAACATTACAGAATTGGTAAAAAAAAAACTTGTAAAATATACTTTTTGATCACAGATTTACATCAAACTTACACATTCTAATGATGATGATAGTAGAAAACATCCCTTGAAATATTTCTGTCTGAAATGCCGTATTTGATGAGAAATGAATAAACTAATTTTCCGATTTGAGTTTATCGCTCAGTGAGCGTTTTATTCATTTGTTGAAACTATATGATTTCACGCAAATGTGTAATCGGTTTTTCACTATTTCCTCGTGACCCAGATGGACGATCGATCTCAAACTTCTACAGGTTTGTCAGTTTATGTATATGGTGGATTACATAAAGTGCTTACACTGCCAGCAACTGTTTTGTTAGCAAAACCAATTCTGTAATGTTCCTTTAATGTACAGAATGTAGTCTCAGTCAAACTTAAAAAACTAAACTTACATGCACTCAAAAAAATTGAGAGGTGTATAGGGCCATTCTTCAGGATTGATGCTCGAATGTATGGAAATGTACGCAATTGTAGGGGTATTTTTATTTGGAAGGAGAATGACTCGACGGGCCTTGGGACACCCCATGTCAAATTGAGAGAGGATAACAACTTAGGAGTCAAGGGATAACCAAGCTAACACAATACGTTGTTACAACGTTGCACAACGTTGCACAACGTTGCACAACATTGCACAACGATGCACAACGTTGCACGGCGTTGCACAACGTTGTGATAAGGTTGCAATTTGGTCGATGGGATGACAACGTTTTGACTACGTTGCAAGAACGTCAGATCTTAACATGATCTTCAACCAATGTTGTACATTGGTTGCATGTTGGTAATTTATGCAACGTTACCGAAAGGTTTTATACCTAACATGTTCACGACATTGTATTTTGGTATTATCACAACGTGGTATTTAAGTTAAGGCAACAACGTTGTAGATAAGTCATATTTTGGTCTCAACAAAACGTAGTAATTTTGTTACGACAAGCACGTTGTCTGCACGTTGCATTTTGGTTTTATAAAAACGTCATAATTAAATCGCGGTGGTCACAATGTCTTGACGTTATATTTTGGTATTATTATAACGTAGCATTCAAGCTGTGGCAGTCACGTTGTTAGATATAAGTTGTCATAAGGTCACTGGAAACGTGTCTTAAACGTACCAACAGCGTGGTTGTTACGTTGCGTCAATACGTTCGGAAGACGTATAGGGGAGTCAACAAAGTTCCGTTATATTAATAACGTTACTTACACTAAAGTCTGACTTCATTACAACGTTGTGAGAACGTCAAATTGTTAGCTGGGTGACCTCATTAACGCAGGCGCTGCGGACTGACTGAATATGCCATCCTGATCTGGGGCAGGGGGTATCCTCATCCATTGTTCCCATATACTTTTGATCTATTTCTACCTCCATGCTTTAACACACTATTTTTCTCTTTCCTCTCATCATGTATCACTACATCGTGAACAAATAATGAGCTCATCAGTATACAAGCTCATCAAGCCATCCCAGCGGTGTTTGGGGTGCACCCCACTAATTAAGGAAAAAACAGCGTTGGCCACATGAATATTTTGTAGGTCTTCAAAATATTCTAAATTGAACAGATTTGAGGGCCAAAAATAAAAGGAGTATAAAGTGTCAAAATTTGCACGATTGTGACCTAGGGGTTGTTGACTTCCAACTCAAAGTTTGTGTAGGACACGTTGGGCTGCCAAGCGTCAATGCGCGCGTTCTTTCTGGGTGGTTTGAAAAGTAAAGTGCGCAGGTTGACACCATTCTGTACGCGATGCAAACAAATGAAGTTTTTTGTGCTGGAGCAAATTATTTTCATTAGGACCCAATTTCATTGCTCTGCTTACAGCCAAAATTCTGGGCTTGCAACCACCATTCTTTGCTTTTAAACAGGGCAAGCGTTGAATTTCTGCGCTAGCTGTGTAAGTGAATGATGCTAGTAACGTTGACTACGCACGCGCACTAGCAGAAATTCCCTGCTGACCTGTGAAATATGCTTGATGTAAGCTCAGAATTCCCTGTATGCGACGATTCTTTGCTTACGCTAAGCAGAGCCATAAAATTTGGCCCAGATTTGTTTACATCAAAACAATTCTAAAGAAAGTTGACAGAAAATGAATTCAAATAATTACTTAGAGCCCAATCAGGCAATGGTCTGAAGTATTGTACAGTTGTCGGGACTCAAGACGCGCCTGTAGATGTTCTGAAAAGTGCCATGGGTTCCTTCCACCAAGCAAGTGTTTTAGTCTGTACTGATTATGTGCTCAGTAACATAATACTTTGAATATGTTTAGCATTAGTCGTTTGTTTTCTTGCCCGATCTGTTTGATTGCTGCAAGCTATATTGCATACCGGTATCTTCATTGGAATAGATTCCTCTGCATGTGTATTTTTATCCAGCAAACTCCTTTGTTTTAAGGAAGTGACATTATGTAAACTTTATCATGAATGAAACTCCGTGTGAACAAGTCCCTTGTGCATGCGTGTTTCACTTGTAAACCCCTTAGAGTACACTGCGTACGTGTAAAGTGCGCTCAATAAGGCATATCCAATCAATATGGGGTGCACCCTATAATTCCGAATGAGGTCAGCCATATTTTTGTTCAACTTGATGGGGTTTAAATGTTTTATTGTTTACAAAAGTAATCTGACTATCAGTGTGGTATAGACTAATAAGACTTTTTTAAATCAGTAATAGTTTTATTTCAAAATTTCACTGTTCATTATGACGGTATATTAGATGTTACAAAATGGTGGTTTACACCCCAGTCAACATCATGTGTTGTTCTTGGCAGTTTTTGGAAGCATTTTTGTGTTTGCCAATTAATTAAGTACTGCTCAAATTATTTTTAGGTGTTCGTGCAATACAAGTACGAACACCTCTTGTTTTTGTTCTGTTTTTTTTTTTCTGTTTTTTTTTCTTCTTCATCTTCTTCTTCCGTGGAACTCTTCTCGGCAACATAACTCAAGATTGAAACTGAATTGAACCTTGAAACTCATCAGACAATTGAACCACAATATGAAGACGGCACAGTTTTCATTACGTCACGATGACGTCATCAGGTGTCAAATTACAAGGTTTTTAAAGTTGAAAAGTGACCATTTGCTATGTGCTGTATTTCAATGAATTTAAAAGCTATGATGTTCATAATTGGGCATCTGATAGTTCAAGACTGGGGCAACATTTCAAAAGTTAACGTCAAAATCTTATGACCTTTAGTTCCGGTCGTACCGGAAGGTCAAAGTCTGCCTTTGTTTTTGTTTTCATTTTTCGGGCATAACTCAAGATTGAAACTGAATTAAACCTTAAAACTCATCAGGCAATTGTACCTCGATATGAAGACAACACATTTGTCATGACGTCACGATGACGTCATCGGGTGTTGAATTACAAGATTTTTAAAATTGAAAATTGACCATTTGCTTATTGCTGTAGTTTCGGCAATCTTTATAATACGATGTTCATAACTGGGCATCTTTTAGTTGAAGAATGGGGCAACATTTCAAAAGTTAACCACAAAATCGTATGACCTTTACTTCCGGGTCGTTACCCTGGGTCGAAGTTTACCTTTGGGTTTTTTTCCTTCAAAAATCTGTTTTTTGCCTTTTTTACAGCATAACTCAAGATTGAAAGTGAATTGAACATTGAAACTTGTCAGACAATTGAACCTCGGTATCAAGACGACACGGACTTGATGATGTCATGATTACGTCATCAGGTATCAAATTACACTAATTCAAAGTTTAATATTTGTAAAAAATCATAACTCCTGAACCACATTAGGATTTTTACAATCTATAAAACATCGGACAGGTCGTTGAAAGTTCAGAAAACGCTACATACAATTTGACCCCATTTGACCTTGACCTCTGGTTCAAAACGGAAGTTGAAAATTTCAAAAATTCATATCTCAAAAACTACTGATCATTTTACAGATTTTTTTGTATTAGGTTGTAGAACGTTAAGCCTGCTCAAACTGTTGCACAGAGATAACAACATTTTGATTTCTACATCTGGTCGAAAAAGGCGCATGTTTAAGTTAATCCGCATTGAAGACGCGCGATGGTGAAAGAACACATGTAAACATAGGCTGTACCTGTACAGCCACACATATCTCACGTAACAGTTGACCGTCAATAAGACGGTCAATTAGGGTCAATCTCCTCTACACGTGCAGTTTCATTGACGTTCTATGTTAAATGCATGTGTGATTATTTTGCACGTAAATGTATTGTGCTGTGGGAACCATGCTGGAATACATTCCGCATCCGTCGGTGTTAGAGCTCATATTGCACCCCAGTGGATCATCCATCTAATTATTTGAAAAATTCTTAACTCCTGAACCACACGTTTGATTTTAACAATTCAAACATCATCTGAAAGGTCTTGTTAGACTTATCACGTGCTACACAATATGCGACCCTGTTTGACCTTGACTTCCGGTTAAAGTCTAAAATTGATATTTAATGTTTCATTAATTACAAATCCTGAACCACATGTTTTATTTTTATCATCTATAAGTCATAAGAAAGGACTCAGAACACTCCATCAACGCTACCAAGTGTGACCTCATTTGACATTGCCTTCCGGTTCAAAACGGAAGTTGAAACTTTATATTTGAAAAAATCAAAAGTTCTGAACCACATATTAGATGTTTACAATCCATCCATCATCTAAAAGGTCTTCATAAACTAATCACGCGCTACACAAAATGTGACCCTTTTTAATCTTGACTTCCGGTCTAAACCGGAAATTGATGTTTAAATTTTGAAAAATTCATAACTCCTGAAACAGGCATTGGATTTTTTCAATCCATATATCATCTGAAAGTTCATAAATAAATTGACACGCACTATTCAAAATGTGACCGGTTTGACCTTGACTTCCGGTAAAAACCGCAAGTTGAAATGTCATGTTATAAAAATTCATAACTTCTGAACCACGTATTGGATTTTTACAATCTAAACATCGTTGGGATGATATGTAACAACTTAAGAAACGAAACAAAGAGTATGATCTCATATGACATTGACTTCTGGTTCAAACCGGCAGTTGAAGTTTTATATTGAATGAATATAACTCCTGAACCAGAAATTGGATTGATAAGGTAAAATTTTGTCACCAATTCAATCAATCACAACTTTAATGAAATTACTCACGAACACCTGGTTTTTGTATTTGACAAAAACTGAATTTCTAGTTCTTCTTCCGTTTGCTACTTTTATGCCCTGACATGTACATCTTGTGTGTGATGCGTGAGCGTGTCTACCCGTTAAAACCGAGGACTTTAACACAAGGGATCCATGTGTTTTGACACAGCGAGGAATTCCTCGCTTCGCTTTCGTGTACAAAACCAAAGGGGTTGTGGCTGTGCTGAAAAAAGCTAAGTCCGAACAATGGGAGAACAAAGAGAAGTCCTCGATTCATGGGATTCACAAACATGTGTGCGTGCGTGTTTGTGTGTTGTATGGTTGTGTGTGTGTGTAAACGTGTCTTTGCAATCAAACTGAGGACTTCAACATAAGGGATCTGGGAAAATGACACGGGGACAGTCCTTGGAATTTGTTTTGTGTACAAAACCAATGGGGATGTCGATAAGAAAACTAACTCCAAACCTTGGGATGCCTCGGTTTACAGCATACAAATGTGTGTGTGTGCGGGTAGGTATCCACATTCAAACCTGGATCTATAACAAAAGGGACAATAGCGGTTGCTATCACAGAGGAAAACATTGTGGTCCATGGTCGCTATCACATAGAGTTGAACACAGGAGTGTCCACTCCTGCTGGTGTTTACACGTGTGTGTGTGTGAGTTTGTAGTGACATTCAAACCAAGGACTTCAACAAAAGGGACAATAGGTCCACGGTTGCTATCACAAAGGAAAACATTGTGGTCCATGGTTGCTATCACATAGAGTTGAACACAGGAGTGTCCACTCCTGCTGGTGTTTACACGTGTGTGTGTGTGAGTTTGTAGTGACATTCAAACCGAGGGCTTGCAACAAAAGGGACAATAGGTCCACGGTTGCTTTCACAAAGAAAAACAATGGGGTCCATGTTTGTCAGGACAAAGAGTTGAACAAAGGAGGGTCCACGATTAGAGGTCATTTCACACTTGTGTGTGTGTGTGGTGGGTGTGGGTAGGTATACACATTAAAACCAGGGATCTATAACAAAAGAGGACAATAGGGTCCCCTGTCAGGTAAAAGTCCCCAGCTGGGAAGTGTGTACAAAACCAATGGTAGCTGTTGCAAAAATTTAGGGTAAAAACAAAGAGGGACAATATATGAGGTCCCCGATTACAGGTGTTTGTACACTTCAAAAGGGACAATAGGTCCACGATAGTTCTCACAAAGGGAAACATTTGGGTCCATGTTTGTCAGGACGAAGAGTTGAACGAAGGGGGTCCATGTTTGGAGGTCATATGGGTGTGTGTGTGTGTGCATGTGTGTGCATGTGTGTGCATGAGCGTTTCTAACCGTTAAAACTGAGGACAAACAAAAGGGATCCTGCTGTTTTGACAGAGCGAGGACATCCGCCGCATTTGTGTACAAAACCAATGGAGACGTCGCTAAAAAAGTCCAAACAATGGGAAAACAAAGAGATCTCCTTGATTTGGGAATCACAAACATACGTGAGTGTGTGCAAAAGATAACTCAGAACTTGGCATATCAACTGAAAACTTGGGTGTGTGTGGGTGCCTGCGTGCAAATGATAACTCAAGAAGGACTTGGCATATCAATTCAAAAGTTGGTGTGTGGATTGATCCTGGGATCCCCCAGAAGCACATGTAGGTGTTGGACCCCCTTGGTCAAATGTCAAGGTCAAATGTCAAGGTCACTATGGCAAAAACAAAATAATTGTTGTCCGAGTGTTTACTCGAGATGGACTTTGCATGTTAGGTTTGTGGTATGGTCTTCGGATCCCTCAGAAGTCAATTGCTTTTGGACCCTAGGCCAAAAGTCAAGATTATGGTTAAAACAAAAGAAATGTTTCCGAGCAATAACTCATAAAGGACTTGTCGTATCAACTCCAAACTTAAAGTGTGTGGATTGGTTTTGGGATTCCCCAGAAGCCTATTATCTTGCTATTGGACCACCTCGGTCAAATGCCAAGAAACGGACTGGCTTGCGGGGTGCTTGTGTTTACCAAACACAATTTTTGTTGTTTGCAAGTTTTGCAACATTTTCACAGGCGCTTTTATCATAAAAAGGACAACATTTTTAAAATGAAATTTTAAGAGTACATCATTATAACTGGGATGTCAAACTTCAGGAAATAGACATGATAGATGCACTTCAGTAGGTCTAGTACTAACTGCATTCTTAAAATGGAACCAGCTGCTGAATGACAGTCTAACTGCATGGAAGTTTTTTAATCATGGCGGGAAGTGTTTCCATATTTTAATATTGGGCCAGTCATATTTGTTCCCTTTCTTAAGTTAAATTATGTTATTAAAAGCATCAAATGAAATCAATTCACTTTAGTTCTATCGACACTGTGCCCTTCGTCTTCCGTTTGTATGGTTTTCCTTTTAATTGACACTGTCACAGAGTAATGTTTCTGTTTCTTATCCATTTCAGCAAGGGCCTTAGCAGCTGGTCAGCTAAAAGATACAGGACACCTAGCAGATTCTCACTTTTTTACCATCAAGTTACCAATGGAAATGCTTCGCACTGTGTCTCGCAAAGATGGGTGAGTGTTTCTTTTTGATTTCTGATTGAAAATGCATGATCCATAGATTCTTTTTTCTTTTAGAGCTGGTGTACCATGCTTAATTTTTTTTCCGATGACTTCTTTACCAAAGATTAAATCAAGATGTAATGTGTTAAATAATAACATGTCAAAAGAACCTTGACGGGGTACATCCCAAACTGAGGTAATAACTTGAAACCAGTTTGGATTGAGTGGCTGTGCTAACAAGAGAAGTACATGATCTTACTTTTACTCTAAATCTAGCTCTATAACCAATCCATAGCTGTATAGGCCGAACCCTTTATCTGTACTTTTAGCCCAAACCCGGGCCTCCTGAGGTAATATATAACTTGAAACCAGTATGGATTGAGTGGCTGTGCTAACAATTAGAAAAATACATGACCTTACCCTTACCCTAAATCTAGCCCTAACACCAATCCAGAGCTGAGGCCAAACCCTTTAACCATACTTTTAGTAACCCTTCTTTTAGCCCTGTACCCTAACCCTGGCCCTTATTCTACATGAAGCTATATGGCCCTAACCTGTAGGTCACAGAAATAGGGTTAAATAGCCAAAACATGTTGGGGGGGGGGGGCTCATAACTTTATTCAAAGGAAAAACTGCTCCCATATCCGCTGAAAGTCTCCAACTCATTGTTCGAGAGAGTACACAATAATGTAGGATGTGATCTTTCAACTCAGGAGTTTGTTTTAGCCCTAGTTTAATAGGGTTGGGGACTGGGTGGGGAACCAGATTGTATGGTGTGTGTAGGGGGAGGGTGGGGTGAATAGCTGTGTCAAAGTTGTTCCTTTAAGTAGATTTTGTGTTCAATTAGACCCTCAATGAACCTTGAAATATTATGCAACTTTCTCCAAGTCATCTACTTGTCATACAATCCTTTGAAGCCCCGCCTCTCCCCAAACACATGGTACCAACCCCAGGGGTAAGAGTACAGGGCAGCAAACATACCTTGTTCATAAAAGAAGAACATTTAAGAACCATCAGGGTCTTCTATAGACCATCATTTTGACCATTGCATTGAACAAACCCCTCAACAGTATTTGTTTGTTTTCTATTTGCCCCCCCTTGCTATTCATAAAGAGGGTAAATTGAAAAGTAAAGAACACTCCCAGAGTTTGTCATCAGAACAAGTGTAGGATATCTGACAAAGATTGACATTCACACCAAAATTCTGTGGATTGTTCAACTGGAGAAAAACATTACATGAGAGGACTTGCTTGTGTGTGTATCGGACATGCTCATTCATTTGAAAATGTACACAAAACACCCTTGGAGCGGTTGGTCTGTTTAAGCCCGGCCATTCCCAATGGTTGAAATGAAAATTTCAGAAAAATATATGATGTTGGCAATATTCCTCATGTCCAGAATGTAGTCTCAAGTCAGACTTAAAAACTTAACTTACTCAGTATAAGGTGCACCCCACTATGGGGAGAAAATGAAGAGGTGTAGGGCCATTTTTCAATATTGATGCTCGAACGTTTGGAAATTGCACACAAGTGTAGGTGTATTTTTATTTAGAGGGAGAATAAATCGACGGGCCTTGGGACACCCCCATGTCAAATTGAGCAGAGGATAAAAGTTTAGCAGTCAAGGGATAATTTCTGTTACTTTAAAGACACTGGACACTATTGGTAATTTGTCAAAGACCAGTCTTCTCACTTGGTGTATCTCAACATATGGATAAAATAACAAACCTGTGAAAATTTGAACTCAATTGGTCGTCGAAGTTGCGAGATAACTATGAAAGTAAGAACACCCTTGTCACACGAAGTTGTGTGCTTTCAGATGGTTGATTTCGAGACCTCAAATTCTAACTCTGAGGTCTTGAAATCAAATTCGTGGAAAATTACTTCTTTCTCGAAAACTATGTCACTTCAGAGGGAGCCGTTTCTCACAATGTTTTATACTGTCAACCCTCTCCCCATTACTCGTTACCAAGTAAGGTTTTATGCTAATAATTATTTTGAGTAATTACCAATAGTGTCCACTGCCTTTAAAAAGCTGTAAGTGTGAGACTTCCAAGTACTTTGAAAGTTTTTTTCAAAACTTAACATTTTGCACAGTGTATGCTATCGGAGTTTATTCAGTGGGGTTCCCCTGGGATTAGACCTCAGGGCCGAGCGAAGTAGTTAGTCAGCCACATTTTGACCTTTGACCGTCACATTGTAATTTAGTGGGAATGTGCTGTTCTATAAATTGTTGTATCGTGTACTGCCACCCATATTCTGAGAAATATTGGGACTTCATATTGTGCAGCTTGTAGAAAAATAATCAGTTATCGCCGATACTTTTTCGTTCGAGGACCGTTCTTCCTTCCTCATACATGTATGATGGGGCTCGTATCCGCTCACTATTGATTCTCCTTTGGCTTTTGCACAGATAAAACTGATAGCGCAATCCAAATCCAAATGATTAAACAAATGTTGAGATGACTTTAATACATGTATATAGGTTAGCAAACATACACATCATTTCGAGAAGAACGGTTGACTAGTTAGTCTAAACGTGTATTCTTTAGGGAGAAACCGCGAGCACGTTTTTTGAACCTCTCTGTATAGCCATAATGTGTTTTTTCAAGCCTTCTTTGGCTCTCATCATTTGCCTCTCATGTCTTGTGAGAGACGACATAACATATTTTGTGCTTCTTTCGCTTTGGTTCAGGTAGATGCCATAAATCCGAATGCGGATTTTTTATTCCGGAGTTTGGTTTTCAGTATAAATGACCTGTTCTTCCAATAAGGATGTTAAGTGTTTTGATCGGGTTTTTCAAAAATCCCGAATCTTCAGGGAGTGGAGCGAGCCGTTGAGAGGTTGAGTCGGTTGGACTTGGGTCTAATTTGCTCTGATTAACTTTTCCGTTATGTTTTGATCTGTTCTGTATGCAATGAAAGGAGAATCTGAAAAGATCTCAAAAAGTGTTTCATTGTTGCGTATTATAGAAAGAGACCAGTGTTGTTTGATTGATTTGTTTGGTTAATTTGCGGGTTGTACAAAATGTGGTTCTGAAATCAGATTTGATTATTATCTGTGTGATACCTTTTCGGTGAATCTGTTTATTTCTGGAATGTTATAGCCGGGGTTTGTTTATTGATGTGGTTGTATAGATGCAAATTGATATGTAGGCTATGGACAATAGTGCGGTCTGTTGTGTGCTATCTTGGTCGGAGCCTGGCATTGAAGATGTCGGTGACCTACTTCTAGGTATTGTCAGTACTGTTCATTATGCAAATATCTCTTCCTTTATCGTAAGGTTTAATTACGACGTCCGGATCGTTCTCCTGTTTGGTTAATGGCTGACATTTCTTGTTCGTTCAAAGTTTGTGTTTCTTCATTTAAACACTACAAAATCACTTCCCCACACTAGTATATCATTATTGGCGACTCTGATGATCTATTTTTTGTGAAGTTAGGGGGACGTTTTACGGGGCAGAACTTAGAAAATCATGGCCAAACTGAGTGCAAGTCACGCAAAATTGTCCTCACTATCACGTTCATGCTTGGTAAAAGTTGCTCAGGCCGAAGAGATACTGATTTTGCAGTACAATCTTGAGACGGGCTTGCTGTGTCATGCTGGTGTGTTTAGGTGCGTTCTCATTTGCCTCGTAAAAGATTGCGGTGCCTATCAGGTAACTTTGGCCGAAATAATATTCTTCGATGTGTTCACTGGCCAAGCGCGGCGCAATTTAAATGGTTGTAGCTATCCATGCAACGATTGCATCAAGGTTATACGATTAGACTGAAAACTAGTATTTGTTTAAAGACAAGGTTTTGGTTTGCAACAGTGTTATTTTTTTTATCTAAAAGCTGGTAGATGATAAAACGCACATCGGTACCACTCCTATAGAGAATTATATCCCTCTGAATTACAATCAAGAATTTGGGAGATGGCGATCCCTAAAATACCTTTGCAACACATTGAAATAAACTTGATAATACTGTGACACATGATCCCCGACAAACAATAACCGTGTTTTTTTTTCATCTTCTAAATTTGATAAAAATATTTGCACTGAGGTTTGTTTTGTAGTTTCTTTTTAAACACAAAATAATTATTATGTACAAAATATTTTACTCCAACGTACTTTCTCTTTAAGCATAAATTCAGTTTTCTGCCTCTTAATATTGGCGCTGCATTCATAAAGGAATGGAGCTGTTTTTCTGGTAAATTAATTATTATGATCGTTGGTACTGTATTGGCAGTAGGCCTACTGTATGCTCTGCCATAACATTTCCCAAATTGAAACCTCAAAAAAGAAGGTGTACATCTAAAGTTAAGTAGTAGTACTGCAGCAAATCGTTATTGTTCCAAACACATACAAATTTACATTAAGAAGTTATGTTGAAAATATTTTCAAATTAGCAGTGCGAAAGCTTACATTTTTGTCCTCAAATAGAAGGTATATATCATAACGTGATATCACAAATTTGCACAACAACTGCAATTCTGTATTCTCTTTGTGTTCCAAACACATACAAATTTACATTGTTTTCAAATTTACGAGCACTTACAGTGAATATCTTTTATTGGAAAATGAGGTTATAGTGGAACGTAAAGCCTAAAATTCTTGAATAATTTTGCACATAAGTGTAACATCCTTAACGTTGTTATTTTTATCCAGATTTACATTGTCCTGATTAAAAATCATTACCTTTTAAACGCATGCGCATTGCAATAATTTGTTACAAATCTTAAAGTTAGCTCCAGCGGCGTAGCCAGGACTTTTTGGGTGGGGAGAGGGGGGGGGGGCATTGCTGTCAAGTGTGGGGGGGGGGTGGGCAGGGGGAATGGGTTTGTCAGTGTAGGGGGTCATGCTTTTATTCGGAGGGGGACCCTGCAGGGGGGCCACCATCCTTTTATATTCTTGGCATGTTGTGGCCGCGGTAGTGATCCCAATCGCGACCATTCACTACATTAGATTAGACAAACACGCATTTTCCTCTTTTTTCCCTTTTTTTCTTTTATTTTTATGAGCCCTCTCGCAATGTTTTTCTTTGGGGGCACCATAGAGAAGGGGGGGGGGGTACTGGAAGTTTGTGGGAGGCACGTGCCCCCAGACGCCCCCAACCCCATGGCTTCGCCGCTCGTTTTAGCTCAAAACTATAAAGTGTAAAATCCAAGTCCCTATTGATCTGAGCATAATCCATAGCCTGCGTAGAACACGTCGTTTTACATGAACACTTAATTTGCCCTATTTTTGTGTGGAGTGTATGTTTTAGTTTTCTGGGGAAATGCGCTGAAGTTTGAAAAATTTTACATTCTAATGAAAGTTTTATGATCAAGACGCATCCTATGCCTTTGAAACAAAACATCAATGAACTTTGTAATTTCTCCAGACGGAGTGATTTAAGTTTACTGAAAATTTCATAAAGTTAAGGAAGGTTTGAAAATATCTCTCATTATAGATACATAAAATATGTAACGACACCAGCAATACGATTCAACTTTATGTTGAGTGATTTAAGTTTCCTGAAAATGTTATAAAGTTAAGGAAGGTTTGAAAATATGTCTCATATAGATACATAAATATGTAACGACACCAGCAATACAATTCAACTTTATGTTGAGTGATTAAGTTTCCTGAAAATGTTATAAAGTTAAGGAAGGTTTGAAAATATGTCTCATTATAGATACATAACAGTAACGACTCCAGCAATACGATTCAGCTTTATTTTATTTACCAATAAAATCCCCTGAAACAACAAATGAATAATAACAAGGAAAATTACTGTGCACGATTTTGGTACATCAACTAGGATTTTGTTTAATTTCGTGTGAACAACAGCTAAACACTCTTTTATGACTTAACATATTTTACGCTAGCTGTTAAGTTATAACTGAAAGATATGTACAAATTGTATACACTTTAAAAACTTTTGGGTCAGTGTTAACCCAGATTCCGGGTCTCGTAGGTCCTGATCCGTTTCTGGGAAAGTAAGACCCATAATTTGTGGCAAAAATTATCGATTAATGGGTCAAATTGACACAGAATCCTACTTAAAGTCCAATTTTAACCACTTTCAGGGTCAGTTTGACCCAGAAATGGTCAGGGTCCCTGGCACCCGAAAACCGGTTCAATTCTTACCTGGGAGTGTTTAGAGTCACGTGTAATTAAACGTGTTCAGAGAAACAAGAGTTTCCAGATCAAAGGTATATTTATATCATTATACATTCTTTAAAAAAAAATTAGACTAAAACAAAATTGAGCAATTTCACAGTTCGCTTCGCCATTGTTATTTTGTTGCTCAATTTCTGAGTTGCAACCGCAATTTTAAGTCAAATTATTTAAATCATAAATTTCAATAATTTGTATTTACATTCAATTTTTCCCCAAAATTCATTAATTGTATTTACACGATAAAACGGATACATATCTTGCATTAAAAAATACACACTTGAGGGAATCTAAAAAGTATCTGAGCAGACATAATGCAATAGAGGGCGTCCTACAGTCATAAAGTTGTAAGTGAATTTTTGTACCATAGATACTTAATAAATAGTTCGTCGTCAAAAACAACACTGTTTCTCACTTCTAATTGTGTTGTTGATATTTTATGTGTGTATAAATGAAATGGCAACTTCTGAACCCCAAAACTAATTCAAGACGTTCAACTTGCCTTTGCCTAAAATAATGATTCACAGACGAATTGTTCTTCATTAGTATACCCTGATCTATAGTACCTAAATCTATCACATTAATAGAAACGGCAGCTAGGAATAAAAATATTGGAAAATTGTAGAGCAAGCTACGTGAAACTAAAACAACCAACAAAATGTTCATCTCACCACAAAATGCACAACGTGATAATGGACCCATGTTAACAGTAACCTAGGACTACCTACAGAGCATAATACACTATCCGTTTCACATTGAGCTATAATGATGTCTTGTACATATATGTCTAAACTAAAATAACACTGCACAAATTTAAAGACGTGAAATTCAATGACGTGATTCAGATTTGTTTGATTCACATACTATTTTAGTGTTTACTGAGCAGTTTGTAATGCTTTAAAATTAATTGGCTATTATTCTGAACAGTAATATTATCATATCTTATACTTCAGATACATCGTTACGTAAGTAGAGAATAAAGCGCTGTTTTGCCTCTATTCACAATTATATATTGTGTTAAATACCCATGAGTCGGGATGATATTTCGCACCGGATATTCCAACATATACCTCTGAATTTACACGCTCATAATACGCACCGGCATCCCACTGAGAGAAAGCCTCCTGCTGCCCTCCTTTGCCGACGGTCACGACGCCCTCTATGTACTCGATCCAGAAGGACGATACTCATCTACATTGACGATACCCATCTCATCATACTCACCGAACACAGTTGGGCATTTATCTGCATGACAGGCTCTGATAGCCGACTTGTCGCCACTCCATCCGCCAATGGCTGGAAAAGAATACAGAGATACAACGTAAAGTTATATTTATTTTGTTAACAATAACATCTGGATTTACTTCAGGAAAATAAATTATACTCGCTGGTCCTAACTATTATGTCTTCTTGGGTGTGAGCTTCTACATTACGTTAATGGCTCATGAAACGCTTTTACTTTCATCGACTAAGAAGCTTTTTTTGAAGAAAATCACACTTTGTGCATGTTTTAATGGTTAATGAGTTGAATCTATTGATTTATAAGTCTTCACATGGGCCACTGCATACATAACAACATATTCAACGTGTAGGCCTACTGCATAGGCCTACATGATTTAATTAACAAATCAATTGAAACGAAGACAACAGCAAAACACTTTAAATTCTATGTCGACCAGATTTGTAAACGATTAAATATTAACTAGTCCGTAGATCAACATGATTTGAAATAAATTCGATTGAAATTGTTCTAGCTGAGGGTTTTATGAAGTTCAAAAATAAATGAAATAAAAGTAATAATTTTTCTTAATTGTTTACTGAAACCGCGCGGCAAAATTTGTGGAATCGTCAGTGTTAGGCTAACCTCTTAAAGGGAACTGCCTAGTTTTGACAATCTCTGTAAATTTTGAAAAACGTGTAAGTAAAGCAGTCATATTTTTTACACAAAGAAAAAAAGAACTCCCTCAGAAGGTTAACCAAATTCTCAGTATTTTTGACCACGTGGGGTCGTGTGTGAACAAAATTCACTTGACAAGACTCGCTGTGAGGTTTTGACATTATTAAGAGTCCTTTGAAAGGCTTCGCCGTCTGTAGCAAATGCCCGCATGGATCCTCAACAGCGCTTGCCTTTTGGAAAGAGTAATTCAGTTTTTCCAAACATATTGGCTAGATGAGGTTGAAGGGACACTTTTTCCAGAATGACTTTTACGACTGTTATTGTGAGATATGTATTTACCTACTCATGCATTACTACAGTAGTTTACAGATGACATAACCAAGATTAACAAGGGTTTGCATATAATTTGATGATCACAGTCGTGAATCCTTTTCAGCATTTATACACAGCTTGGTAAAACAATAATTTCTTTACGAGTTAAACATGTTGTGGTCCGTCTTAATGTTCATCAATCAGATAGTTTACCCTGAAGACTGTATTATCCTCAATACTAACATCAATGTCATAGAATGAACCTTTGTGCATAGAGCCAATAATCAGGATTTTAATTGCGTTTGCATTTATTGTGATTTTATGAAAGACTGACCAATTATAAACTGCTGTGCTGTGATTAATGTATGATTTTATTTCATTAGCATCTTTTGATGGACTCTATTCTCAAATGGAGTAATCAGTGCATAAATAAGTTACAGCTTCGCGAACCAAAGTGGTAGATGAACTGGGATAATATTCAGGATGGATAAGAATTTAGAAATGACTTGAGAGTTTTACTTACTTATTTCCGCAAACATTGAATCGGTATTGTTTTTCTCGGCGAGAGCTATCATAATGGCCGACTGAGTTTTCACTTTGAAGTCCAGCTTGAAGGGCATGCTCAAGGGACCCATGATGTATCTGAAGGTATGATGGATTGATGGCTCAGTGAAGTATTCACAGACATGCACTGCAAAAGAAAACATGTTTATGCTGGATTGGTATATAAGAATAGACAGTAAGAAATGTAATAAAAAGGAAAGAGAACATTGTTAAAGAAAATTGTTTAAGGCATCGTAGAAGTTGCTGTAGCGATTGGATAATGCCACACCTCCCAAACAAGCTGTTGGTGTTCCATTTTTGTCTTTTTTCTTTGTTTAATCCCATAACGAGACCATTGCTTATGATGGTATTTTTCACATGTTGTTTGATTGCTCTGTTTCATGACAAACTTGTAGCAGGAAATAACCAATCTAATTCTCAGATGAACAATTTTGTTATTTGTTCCTTTCACACGTTAAAGTAATGTTTTCGGCTAACACAACAATCCCAAAAATGTTGGAATACAGGCAAAACTTTGAAACATTGGCGCAACGCACGCAATATTACCACGACCTTTCCGGGTAAAACTCAAAATTTAACAAATATAGATGAATGAAAAAATGTATCTTTGCGAAGCTGGTTAATGGTAGGTTTGCAGTTTAAAACAACTGTTTAACACAAAACGTTACAATTGTATGTTTTCTTCTGTTCATATCTTTCAAGAACCTTTTATTGGGGGTTGATGACTTTAACAATTAAACAGTACTTACTATGTAGGAGTGACTCTCTGTGGCAGGTTGATCTGAAACTAGAGAATGCCCTTTTCTGTAAAGCTGAAAAGTGTTCTCCATCAACTGCAGAGATCATTGTAGAACACATTTCACCCTTCAGGGCAGGACGTAGAAAACCATGGCCAACCCAAGTGCCAGAATAAGGGAAACAATATCATGCAAAATTTTCTTCACTATCGCATCCATGCTTGGTAGAAGTTGCTAATTTAGACCAAAGAGATATTGATTCTGCAATACGAGCATGAGACGGAATCGCTGTTTCTGGTTCTGGTATGTTTAGGTAGCTGCGCTCTGAGTTGCCTCCAAAAAGAGTGCGGTGCCTATGGCAACTGTTGTTGCAATTATTCCATTGTGTGAAACTTGGCCAAAATAAACGCCTCGATGTTTTCACTGGCGAAGCACGGCCCAATTAAATGAGGTTGTTCTGGCATATCCATACAACAGTTACGTCTTTCGCATCAAGGTTATAAAATTATACTGAAAATTATTATTAGTTTAAAGACAAGGTTCTGGGTTTGCAGTTATCAACAAGTGTTTGTTTTTATCTGAAAGCTGGTCGATTATAACATTCATACCAAAACCAATATCCTACAGAGACCCTCTGCATAACAATCAAGATAAAAGCATTTGACGACCCCCAAATGTCCGTTATTTACTTCGACTACCACAGGATTAAAACAAACTTGACAATACTGACACAATGATCCCGGACAAACAAAAACCGGTTTTTATTTCCATCTTCTAGAGGTTAAAAAAAATGTTGGCGCTGAGGTTTGTTTTGGAAACCAAAATGTAGAAATTATGTTACTTCTCCCGTAATAATAACAACGTACTTGCTCTTTAATCATCCATTCAGCTTTCTGCCCCTTTATTAATATTGGCGCTGCATTCAGTATGGAATAGAGCTGTTTTCTGGTAATTTAATTTATTACGATCGTTGTACTGTATTGTACTACTCTACTGTTACATTTTCCCAAATTCGAAACCTCAAAAGGTGTACTACAAAAATTAAGTGGTAGCACTGCAGCATATTTTGTTGTTTCAAACACATACAAAATTACGATGAGAAGTTATGTTGAAAATATTTTCAAATTAGCAGTGGAAAAACCTTCCATTTTCGAACCTCAAAAAGAAGGCGTAACACCTGATATCCAAAATTTGCACAGCTGCAATTCTGTATTTTCTATGTGTTCCAAACACATACAAATTTCCATTAGGGTTTTCAAATTTACGAAACTACAGTGAATATCATGAATTGGAAAATGAGGGAAATAATGGAACCTAAAGCCTAAAATTATTGGATAATTTTACCCATAACAGTTACATTCATAACGTTGTTATTGTTTAGACAGATTTACCTTGTCCTAATTAAAAATCGTTCACTTTTTAAGGCCAAACTATGATATGAAGTATAATTATAAATTATATAAATTTTTCTGAAGTTTGTCTGTGAAAATGAATTATAAAAAAAAATAATTGACGTTGGTTCAAACTTTTCGCCTTCAAAGTTTGAACGTAATGGTCCTGTCACACCTTGATGATACAGCCAGTGCATGCCATCGTATGAAAAATTTTGCGAATACGCTGGCGTACGTCGAACTAGTTATGGGTAAGTTTTGTATGTAAAGAGCAAGCTGAAGCATGCTGGTATATGTTGTAGTACGACGAGGTCGTCAAAAATTTGTGTGCATGCACACAATTTTCGACGTATGCCAGCGTATGGCTCATCTCATAGGTCACGCATACGCGGGCCATAAGTTGTAGGTAAGTTATGCGATCGTTGACACACGTTCACACACGTTATGTGCAAGTTACTCATAAGTCGACGTACGTCAAGATAATGTCTAGCATGCCCAAAACTTATTTCTAACCTTTGAGTAACTAGACCCAGTTACTGGGGCGCTGTACTACTTTTTTCGAAAATTTTGATGTTATCGGTCGTACTAGCGGCCCAGGAACTTATTGTACGTAACTACATCAATGTGATCACACTCTCAGCAGGATCGCGGGTGCCCTGCCTCAACCGTGGAGACCACGCGGTTAAGGCAGGAAGCCTGTCAAATTTTAAACGGGTGCCCTGCCTCAATTGTGACGACAACACAGTTGAGGGAGGTAGGGCAGCCGTCTAATTGATGGGTACCCTACCTCCCTCAACCGCGTTGTTGTCACAGTTGAGGCAGGGCACCCGTCTAAAATTTGACAGGTGCCTGCCCTGCCTCAACTGCGTGGTTTCATGGTTGAGGCAGGGCACCCGGTAAAATGAAGATTGATGTAGTTGCGTACGATAAGTTCCTGGGCCGCTAGTACGACCGATAACGTCAACATTTTCAAAAAAGGAGTACAGTGCCCCAGTAACTGGGTCTAATGAGTAACGTGCTTTGAACTATGTCACACGCATATTGACATATGTAGACGTATTTGATGTGTTCCGGGTGACCACAGAACTTTTTACTGAACGTGTTTCTAACTTACAGCTACCATATAAAACATGTATAATTCGTTGGTATAAGTTTTAGGTTATCAAAACATTCTAATACATGTAAGTTACTGTTACGTTATGTATTTAAGTCCAACTCATTATGAATACGCTATGTAGGCCCCTATAAGCCCAAAATGGTAAAAACCACATTGATAGTTCAGCGTACGCCAGTGTTTTATTAGAGAAATTTTAATACGTCATCGGCATTAGGGCGAATAGCATTTATTGAAAATGCTAAGAGTTTGTAAGTAAAATGTAATGTAATTTCATGTCGTCTTGTTTTTTTTAGGAGATGAAATTACCGAAATAGTTTTTTTTAGGCAATGACCCTTGACCGGTTCTGTTTTCAAATTGTAATGCAAGTAATTGCTGCGCTTGTGTAATTCTCGTGACGTATGAACCTGGCTTAAAGGCACTGGACACCTTTGGTAATTGTCAAAAACCAGTATTCTCACTTGGTGTATCCCATATGCATAAAATAACAAATCTGTGAAGATTTGGACTCAATTGGTCATCGCAGGTGCAAGAAAATAATGAAAGAAAAAATATCCTCGTTGCACAAATTTTTGTGCTTTTAGGTGCATAACAATTAAGACTTCTGGCTAGAAGTCTTTAAATATTTTCTGAGAAATTACCTCTTTCTCAAAAACTACGTTACTTGTGAGGGAGTCGTTTCCCACAATGTTAAAAAAAATTATACCACAATGTTTTATACTATCCACAGCTCTCCGTTGCTCGTTACCAAGTAAGTTTTTAGCTAATATTTGTTTTGAGTAATTACCAAACCTTTCCAGTGCCTTTAAAGGGACACTCCGGCTTACTCTTTACCTTATTTAGTGATGTGGAATCACAGACAATAATTTTTAGATGTAAAATTGTACAAAAAAAAATCATCAAAATGTCACGTAATTAACGAAAAATGTATAAAAAAAAAAAAATGCGGTCAAAGGTCAGTGTATACGCTTTTTCAGCCGTTGGAACTGTCAAGTTTACGTTACATTGTTGTGGTAGACCGGTGCTCTGTTTATGTATTATTTATAACAATGGCGTGGAATGAGGATCCAGTCTTCATATTCATCAAGCACGAATTCATGTGTAATTAAAAAACCATCATAAACACAGTCCACATCAACTTGTATTATGTGGACATCTTGTAGCTATTCGTCATCGTCCCGCCGCATAGCGCAGGCATCACGTAACGTGTCAATAGTTGGGGGATAATAGCAAGGGCTACAGACTGAAACCCTCGTTAAACAAAATGTAATTGATGGTCTGGATCCCTACCCCTCCACAGGCTCCAAGTTCATGCCCCGTGGTTTGTCCCTCTGGCCCCACGAGACGCGGCACCGGCTGTACGGGACATGCCCCCAAGGTTTACCCACTAGCTCCCCACGCTGATGCGCCGATGCTTCTGTAGCATGAACTCTCTGAATGCGAATCTTACGTTCGTCATTATTTACAACAATTTGTATCCATAAACTGAATACAGTCTTTTTCGTCAAATACTCATGAACAATTGTTAAAAAAATACTTTAATTTGGTTTAGTAATATACTTTCATACGGCTGGAAGTAAAACTAACTCTGAAGATCACGTGACTTTTCGGATTTTGGTTCCGAAAAGTCACGAGACCTTCGTTTTTTTAAATGCTCGAAAACTGCCAAATTTGATGGTTTCTTTTTTGAACTATTCTTCTCCATTCCAGGAAGACCTTTGGAATAATGTTTTAGTCTATTTTGTAGCCCAAATAGCCCAACGAAGCCGGTGTGTCCCTTTATGAGAGATCCCAACGAGGCGTCAAGTCTTCTTCTCTTGCTCAGCAATCAGTTTACTAAATACTATGCTCCTGTGACCAGTTTTCACAGGTCCATGGCGTTTTCTTTGCAATGTATCAAATGTTTTAATGACCTTCCTTGGTTGATTGCGCGGTTACCCAATTCTTCTCCCAGCCAGTGCTCACAGCCGTAGTCGGTTGTGGGCACCGACAGCCTCACCGGTCGGGCAAGGGAGTACCAGGTCTGGTCTCTCCCTCCCCCCCGGCCATCGTCGGTGGGACAGCCAAACGCAAGGGTAGCTCCGTCAAGAGTCGCAAGGCAAACTCCACTGCCCGGACCAAGCCCAAAAGAGTGGGCACGGTAATAAAAGTCCAGGGTCCAATGTCACCGACCTGCACGCTTTACCCAACCCGCCCCCGAGCTCGGGGCCGTCTGGTGTGCATGTGACAAGCCCACGCAGCTCGGCGGCCATAATGCCCTGCGTCCCCAAGCTCACTGGCAGTGTACGCCGCAAAGTCATGGGGTTGGCAGGCGTACGGGCCCTGGGGCTCTACACCCCGCTCTGAAGGGCCAACCACCGCATCGGATTTTACCCAGTGTTTGGGGATCCTGGTCCCCCAGGAGTCATCTGATTTTTTATCGGAGTTCTCCCGTTGCCGCTGGAGACAAAAGAAGGGGAAGTCTGGCCGTCGTTCTCGCTGTTCATTCTCGTCGTCCTGCTTGAGCAGCTCTTCGGGTCGCCGGGGAAAGTGTCACCATGGTGACAGTGTTTCCATGACCGAGTTTTTACAGGCTTTTTAGACCATCTCGGCCTCACTATCGGCCCTCCCCCCCCCCTGGCAGATGGCTGCTGTGGAAGGCCCAATGGCACCGCTTGGATATGCTGCTCAACCTTCCGCTAGGTCAGGGTTGGGTGGTTCAAGTACAAAGGGACGCACTGCACACAGTCAGCCGTGCACTGCCGTCCACATCAGCCCTCAGCCTGCATCCTCCGATGTCCTTTGTGCCTGAGGATACGGCCCAGCCACTGGGCCGTGACATGGTGCTGTCTGCCCCGCTTCATGGGCCGGCCAGCTCACGATCACCGGGTTCAGCTCTTCCCATCCCTTTGGGGGACTTGGCCTCGGAGGATGAGGACCAGGTGTGCATTGAGCATATGGAAAAAATCACGAAGGCAGACAAGTGGGCACCCTGCCAAACCAAGGATTATTATCAGTTCCCGCTGGAGGATTATGAAAGGGGTATCGGTCTTCATGTACCTCGATGACTGGCTCATAGTGGGCAAGTTGCGTCACTCAGCGGCGGGGGCACTTCAACACACTTGGCGCCTGGTGGCCGACCTCGGACTTTTGATCAATCCTGAGAAGTCGCACCCGCTGCCGACTCATGCAGTCCCCAACCTTTCTAGGCGCGACCCTCGATCTCTGATCTAGGCTTGCACGCTTTATGCCGGCCGAGACAGCCCCGGCCTGTGTCTGGCTAAGGCTGTTGGGCCTGATGGCCAGTCTGGTGGATGAGGTAAACTTTTACAGGCTGCGAATGCGACCAATCCAAATGCACCTGCTCACGTTCTACCGTCCCAGCTGGCACGACATCAGTCATCCCGTTCCAGTCTTGGCCTGGCTGGTTCCTCACCTGCGGTGATGGCTGGTTCGCAGGCCCCGCCCATCCCTGATGATCACAATGGACGCATCCCTTTCTGGTTGGGGGGGGGGGGGCAACCCTCTACCCCCACCAGGCGGCGGGCTGTTGGGGCCACAAGCATCGCTCGTCCCATATCAACGTCCTCGAGTTGTTGGCTGTGGCCAACGCCTTTGAACAGTTTTGAACAATGTAAATCCTACGTTCGATTTTTCATCATCATTTACGACTAATGTTTCCATAATCTGAATACATAATCTTTTTTGTCAAATACACGTGAATGAATAATTTTTGAAAAGAAAAATTTAAATTTAAATTTTATTCGGCTGGAAGTAAAACTAACTCCCAAGATCACGTGATTTATCCGAACCACATTTCGGTTCGGATGAACTATGTGACCTTCGTTTTTTGAAAATTGATCGAAAACTGCCAAAATTTATGTTTTGTTTTTTAAAACCGTTTTTTTTCCATTTCGGGAAAACCTGGGATGAGTGGAGTCATGTTTTAGTCTATTTTGTAGCCCAAATCTCATAAATAATTTTTGAAAAGAAAATTTTAGATTTAAATTTTAAATGGCTGGAAGTAAAACTAACTCTGAAGATCGAGATCACAAGATCTATCCAAACCACATTTCGGCTCGGATAAACCACGTGACTTTCTCTTTTTGAAAATTGCTTGAAACTGCCAAATTTGATGGTTACTTTTAGAAACCATTCTTTTCCATTTCGGGAAAACCTTGAGTGACCTTGAATAACCTTTAGCCTATTTTGTAGCCCAACGAAGCCGATGTGTCCCTTTAATTCTAAATAGGTTTGTTTTTTGTGTGTAGAAATATTGTATAGCCTTATCTCAACCTAAACCGTCTATAACATGCCCGATATGGGGCAGAGGGTATCCCCCAATGTTTTCATACTTGAACACACTATTTTCCTCTTGTACAGAACCCCCTCCCCTCTTTCCTCTCATCATGTATCACTACATCGTGAACAAATAATGAGCTCATCAGTATACAAGCTCATCAAGCCATCCCAGCGGTGTTTGGGGTGCACCCCACTAATTAAGGAAAAAACAGCGTTGGCCACATGAATATTTTGTAGGCCCTCAAAATATTCTAAACTGAACAGATTTGAGGGCCAAAAATAAAAGGAGTATAAAGTGTAAAAATTTGCACGATTGTGACCTAGGGGTTGTTGACTTCCAACTCAAAGTTTGTGTAGGACACGTTGGGCTGCCAAGCGTCAATGCGCGCGTTCTTTCTGGGTGGTTTGAAAAGTAAAGCGCGCAGGTTGACACCATTCTGTACGTGATGCAAATAAATGAAGTTTTTTGTGCTGGAGCAAATTATTTTCATTAGGACCCAATTTCATTACTCTGCTTACAGCCAAAATTCTGGGCTTGCAACCACCATTCTAATTTGCTTTTAAACAGGGCAAGCGTTGAATTTCTGCTCTAGCTGTGTAAGCGAATGATGCTAGTAACGTTGACTATGCACGCGCACAAGCAGAAATTCCCTGCTGACCTGTGAAATATGCTTGATGTAAGCTCAGAATTCCCTGCTTCCCTGTGTATGCGCCGATTCTTTGCTTAAGCTAAGCAGAGCCATAAAATTTGGCCCAGATTTGTTTACATCAAAACAATTCTAAAGAAAATTGATAGAAAATGAATTTCAAATAATTACTTAGAGCCCATCAAGCAATGGTCCGAAGTGTTGTACAGTTGTCGGGACTCAAGACGCGCCTGTAGATGTTCTGAAAAGTGCCATGGGTTCCTTCCACCAAGCAAGTGTTTTAGTCTGTACTGATTATGTGCTCAGTAACATAATACTTTGAATATGTTTAGCATTAGTCGTTTGTTTTCTTGTCCGATCTGTTTGATTGCTGCAAGCTATATTGCATGCCGGTATCTTCATTGGAATAGATTCCTCTGCATGTGTATTTTTATCCAGCAAACTCCTTTGTTTTTAGGAAGTGACATTATGTAAACTTTATCATGAATGAAACTTCGTGTGAACAAGTCCCTTGTGCATGCGTGTTTCACTTGTAAACCGCCTGGAGTACACTGCGTACGTGTAAAGTGCGCTCAATAAGGCATATCCAATCATTATGGCAGTTTTTGGAAGCAATTTTGTGTTTGCCAATTAATTAAGTACTGCTGAAATTAATTTTCTTCTTCCGTTCGCTTCTTTGATACCCTGACATGTACATCTGTGTGTGGATGCGTGAGCGTGTCTACCCGTTAAAACCGAGGACTTTAACACAAGGGATCCATGTGTTTTGACCACAGCAAGGAATTCCTCGCTTCGCTTTTGTGTACAAAACCAACGGGGTTGTGGTTGTGCTGAAAAAACAAGTCCAAACAATGGGAGAACAAAGAGAAGTCCTCGATTCATGGGATTCACAAACATGTGTGCGTGCGTGTTTGTGTGTTGTATGGGTGTGTGTGTGTGTAAACATGTCTTTGCAATCAAACTGAGGACTTTAACAAAAGGGATCCGGGAAAATGACACGGGGACAGTCCTTGGTTTGTTTTGTGTACAAAACCAATGGGGATGTCGCTAAGAAAACTAATTCCCCAAATCTTGGGATGCCTCGGTTTACAACATACAAATGTGTGTGTGTGCGGGTAGGTATCCACATTCAAACCTGGATCTATAACAAAAGGGATAATAGGTCCACGGTTGCTATCACAAAGGAAAACATTGTGGTCCATGGTTGCTATCACATAGAGTTGAACACAGGAGTGTCCACTACTGCTGGTGTTTACACGTGTGTGTGTGTGAGTTTGTAGTGACATTCAAACCAAGGACTTCAACAAAAGGGACAATAGGTCCACGGTTGCTATCACAAAGGAAAACATTGTGGTCCATGGTTGCTATCACATAGAGTTGAACACAGGAGTGTCCACTCCTGCTGGTGTTTACACGTGTGTGTGTGTGTGTGAGTTTGTAGTGACATTCAAACCAAGGACTTCAACAAAAGGGACAATAGGTCCACGATTGCTATCACAACGGAAAACATTGGGGTCCATGTTTGTCAGGACAAAGAGTCTAACAAAGGAGGGTCCACGATTGGAGGTCATTACACACTTGAGTGTGTGTGTGGTGGGTGTGGGTAGGTATACACATTAAAACCAGGGACCTGTAACAAAAGAGGACATTAGGGTTCCCTGTCAGGTAAAAGTCCCCAGCTGGGAAGTGTGTACAAAACCATGTTTTGGTAGCTGTTGTAAAAAATTAGGGTAAAAACAAAAGAGGGACAATAGGAGGTCCCTGATTGCAGGTGTTTATTCACTTCAAAAGGGACAATAGGTCCACGATAGTTCTCACAAAGGGAAACATTTGGGTCCATGTTTGTCAGGACAAAGAGTTGAACGAAGGGGGTCCATGTTTGGAGGTCATATGGGTGGGTGTGTGTTTGCATGAGCGTGTCTACCCGTTAAAACTGTTTTGACAGAGCGAGGACATCTAAAGAGATCTCCTTGATTTGGGAATCACAAACATACGTGAGTGTGCCCAAAAGATAACTTGGCATATCAACTTAAAACTTGGGTGTGTGTGGGTGCCTGCGTGCAAATAATAACTCAAGAAGGACTTGGCATATCAACTCAAAAATTGGTGTGTGGATTAATCCCGGGATCTCCCAGAAGCACATGTAGGTGTTGGACCCCCTTGGTCAAATGTCAAGGTCAAATGTCACGGTCACTATGGCAAAAACAAAATAATTGTTGTCCGAGTGATAACTCGAGATGGACTTTGCATATTAACTCCAAGTTAGGTTTGTGGTATGGTCTTCGGATCCCTCAGAAATCAATTGCTTTTGGACCCTAGGCCAAAAGTCAAGATTATGGTTAAAACAAAAGAAATGTTTCCGAGCAATAACTTGTAAAGGACTTGTCGTATCAACTCCAAACTTAAAAGTGTGTGGATTGGTTTTGGGATTCCCCAGAAGCCTATTATCTTGTTATTGGACCACCTCGGTCAAATGCCAAGAAACCGACTGGCTTGCGGGGTGCTTGTGTTTACCAAACACAATTTTTCTTGTTAAAACGCTGTTTGCAATTTTTGCAACATTTTCACAGGTGCTTTTATCATCAAAATGACATTTTTAAAATGAAATTTTAAGAGTACATCATTATAACTGGGATGTCAAACTTCAAGAAATAGACATGATAGATGCACTTCAGTAGGTCTAGTACTAACTGCATTCTAAAAATGGAACCAGCTGCTGAATGACAGTCTAACTGCATGGAAGTTTTTTAATCATGGTGGGAAGTGTTTCCATATTTTATTATTGGGCCAGTCATATTTGTTCCCTTTCTTAAGTTAAATTATGTTATTAAAAGCATCAAATGAAATCAATTAACTTTAGTTCTATCGACACTGTGCCCTTCGTCTTCCGTTTGTATGGTTTTCCTTTTAATTAACACTGTCACAGAGTAATGTTTCTGTTTCTTATCCATTTCAGCAAGGGCCTTAGCAGTTGGTCAGCTAAAAGATACAGGACACCTAGCAGATTCTCACTTTTTTTACTATCAAGTTACCAATGGAAATGCTTCGCACTGTGTCTCGCAAAGATGGGTGAGTGTTTCTTTTTGATTTCTGATTGAAAATGCATGATTCATAGATTCTTTTTTTCTTTTAGTGCTGGTGTACCATGCTTAATTTTTTTCTGATGACTTCTTTACCAAAGATTAAATCAAGATGTAATGTGTTAAATAATAACATGTCAAAAGAACCTTGACGGGGTACATCCCAAACTGAGGTAATAACTTGAAACCAGTTTGGATTGAGTGGCTGTGCTAACAAGAGAAGTACATGATCATACTTTTACCCTAAATCTAGCACTAACACCAATCCATAGCTGTATAGGCCGAACCCTTTAACTGTACTTTTAGCTCAAACCCGGGCCTCCTGAGGTAATATAACTTGAAACCAGTATGGATTGAGTGGCTGTGCTGACATTTAGAAAAATACATGACCTTACTTTTACCCTAAATCTAGCCCTAACACCAATCCAGAGCTGAGGCCAAACCCTTTAACCATACTTTTAGTAACCCTTCTTTTAGTCCTGTACCTTAACCCTGGCCCTTATTCTACATGAAGCTATATGGCCCTAACCTGTAGGTCACAGAAATAGGGTTAAATAGCCAAAACATGTTGGGGGGGGGGGCTCATAACTTTATTCAAAGGAAAAACTGCTCCCATATCCGCTGAAAGTCTCCAACTCATTGTTCGAGAGAGTACACAATAATGTACGATGTGATTTTTTAACTCAGGAGTTTGTTTGAGCCCTAGTTTAATAGGGTTGGGGACTGGGTGGGGGAATCAGATTGTATGGTGTGTGTAGGGGGGGGGGTGGGGGTGAGTAGCCACGTCAAAGTGGTTCCTTTTAGTAGATTCTGTGTTCAACTAGACTCTCAATGAACCTTGAAATATTATGCAACTTTCTCCCAGTCATCTACTTGTCATACAATCCCTTGAAGCCCCGCCTCTCCCCAAACACATGGTACCAACCCCAGGGGTAAGAGTACAGGGCAGCAAACATACCTTGTTCGTAAAAGAAGAACATTTAAGTACCATCAGGGTCTTCTACAGACCATCATTTTGACCATTGCATTGAACAAACCCCTCAACAGTATTTTTTGTTTTCTCTTTGCCCCCCTTGCTATTCATAAAGAGGGTAAATTGAAAAGTAAAGAACACTCCCAGAATTTGTCATCAGAACAAGTGTAGGATATCTGACAAAGATTGACATACACACCAACATTCTGTGGATTGTTCAACTGGAAGAAACACATTACATGAGAGGACTTGCTTGTGTGTGTATCGGACATGCTCATTCATTTGAAAATGTACACAAAACACCCTTGGAGCGGTCAGTTTGTTTAAGCCTGCCATCCCAATGGATTGAAATGAAAATTGAGAAAAATATATGATGTTGGCAATATTCCTCATGTCCAGAATGTAGTCTCAAGTCAGACTTAAAAACTTAACTTACTCAGTATAAGGTGCACCCCACTATGGGGAGAAAATGAAGAGGTGTAGGGCCATTTTTCAATATTGATGCTCGAACGTTTGGAAATTGCACACAATTGTAGGTGTATTTTTATTCAGGGGGAGAATAACTCGACGGGCCTTGGGACACCCCCATGTCAAATTGAGCAGAGGATAAAAGTTTAGCAGTCAAGGGATAATTTCTGTTACTTTAAAGACACTGGACACTATTGGTAATTTGTCAAAGACCAGTCTTCTCAACATATGGATAAAATAACAAACCTGTGAAAATTTGAACTCAATTGGTCGTCGAAGTTGCGAGATAACTGTGAAAGTAAGAACACCCTTGTCACACGAAGTTGTGTGCTTTCAGATGGTTGATTTCGAGACCTCAAATTCTAACTCTGAGGTCTCGAAATCAAATTCGTGGAAAATTACTTCTTTCTCGAAAACTATGTCACTTCAGAGGGAGCCGTTTCTCACAATGTTTTATACTGTCAACCCTCTCCCCATTACTCGTTACCAAGTAAGGTTTTATGCTAATAATTATTTTGAGTAATTACCAATAGTGTCCACTGCCTTTAAAAAGCTGTAAGTGTGAGACTTCCAAGTACTTTGAAAGTATTTTTTCAAAACTTAACATTTTGCACAGTGTATGCTATCGGAGTTTATTCAGTGGGGTTCCCCCTGTGATGAGACCTCAGGGCCGAGCGAAGTAGTTAGTCAGCCACATTTTGACCTTTGACCGTCACATTGTAATTTAGTGGGAATGTGCTGTTCTATAAATTGTTGTATCGTGTACTGCCACCCATATTCTGAGAAATATTGGGACGTCATATTGTGCAGCTTGTAGAAAAATAATCAGTTATCGCCGATACTTTTTCGTTCGAGGACCGTTCCTCCTTCCTCATACATGTATGATGGGGCTCGTATCCGCTCACTATTGATCCTCCTTTGGCTTTTGCACAGATAAAACTGATAGCGCAATCCAAATCCAAATGATTAAACAAATGTTGAGATGACTTTAATACATGTATATAGGTTAGCAAACATACACATCATTTCGAGAAGAACCGGTTGATTAGTTAGTCTAAACGTGTATTTTTTAGGGAGAAACCGCGAGCACGTTTTTTGAACCTCTCTCTATAGCCATAATGTGTTTTTCAAGCCTTCTTTGGCTCTCATCATTTGCCTCTCATGTCTTGTGAGAGACGACATAACATATTTTGTGCTTTTTTCGCTTTGGTTCAGGTAGAATGCCATAAATCCGAATGCGGATTTTTTTCCGGAGTTTGGTTTTCAGTATTAAATGACCTGTTCTTCCAATAAGGATGTTTAGTGTTTTGATCGGGTTTTCAAAAATCCCGAATCTTCAGGGAATGGAGCGAGCTGTTGAGAGGTTGAGTCGGTTGGACTTGGGTTTAATTTGCTCTGATTAACTTTTCCGTTATGTTTTGATCTGTTCTGTATGCATTGAAAGGAGAATCTGAAAAGATCTCAAAAAGTGTTTCATTATTGCGTATTATATAGAGACCAGTGTTGTTTGATTGATTTGTTTGGTTAATTTACGGGTTGTACAAAATGTGGTTCTGAAATCAGATTTGATTATTATCTGTGTGATACCTTTTCGGTGAATCTGTTTATTTCTGGAATGTTATAGCCGGGGTTTGTTTATTGATGTGGTTGTATAGATACAAATTGATATGTAGGCTATGGACAATAGTGTGGTCTGTTGTGTGCTATCTTGGTCGGAGCCTGGCATTCAAGATGTCGGTGACCTACTTCTAGGTATTGTCAGTACTGTTCATTATGCAAATATCTCTTCCTTTATCGTAAGGTTTAATTACGACGTCCGGATCGTTCTCCTGTTTGGTTAATGGCTGACATTTCTTGTTCGTTCAAAGTTTGTGTTTCTTCATTTAAACACTACAAAATCACTTCCCCACACTAGTGTAATATTATTGGCGACTCTGATGATCTATTTTTTTTTGGGGGGGGGGGGAAGTTAGGGGGACGTTTTACGGGGCAGAACTTAGAAACCATGGCCAAACTGAGTGCAAGTCACGCAAAATTGTCCTCACTATCACGTCCATGCTTGGTAAAAGTTGCTCAGGCTGAAGAGATACTGATTTTGCAGTACAATCTTGAGACGGTCCTGCTGGTTCATGCTGGTGTGTTTAGGTAGCTGCGTTCTCATTTGCCTCGTAAAAGATTGCGGTGCCCATCAGGTAACTTGGCCGAAATAATATTCTTCGATGTGTTCACTGGCCAAGCGCGGCGCAATTTAAGTGGTTGTAGCTATCCATGCGACGATTGCATCAAGGTTAATACGATTAGACTGAAAACTAGTATTCGTTTAAAGACAAGGTTTTTGGTTTGCAACAAGTTTATTTTTTTTTATCTAAAAGCTGGTAGATTATAAAACGCATATCAGTACCACTCCTATAGAGAATTATATCCCTCTGAATTACAATCAAGAATTTGGGAGATGGCGATCCCTAAAATACCTTTGCAACACCATTGAAATAACCTTGATAATACTGTGACACATGATCCCCGACAAACAATAACCGTGTTTTTTTTTTCATCTTCTAAATTTGATAAAAATATTTGCACTGAGGTTTCTTTTGTAGTTTCTTTTTAAACTAATATGTACAAAATATTTTACTCCAACGTACTTTCTCTTTAAGCATAAATTCAGTTTTCTGCCTCTTAATATTGGCGCTGCATTCATAATGGAATGGAGCTGTTTTTCTAATAAATTAATTGATCGTTGGTACTGTATTGGCAGTAGGCCTACTGTATGCTCTGCCATAACATTTCCCCAAATTGAAACCTCAAAAAGAAGGTGTACATCTAAAGTTAAGTAGTAGTACTGCAGCAAATCGTTATTGTTCCAAACACATACAAATTTACATTAAGAAGTTATGTTGAAAATATTTTCAAATTAGCAGTGCGAAAGCTTACATTTTTTGTCCTCAAAAAGAAGGTATATATCATAACGTGATATCACAAATTTGCACAACAACTGCAATTCTGTATACTCTTTGTGTTCCAAACACATACAAATTTACATTGTTTTCAAATTTACGAGCACTTACAGTGAATATCTTTTATTGGAAAATGAGGTTATAGTGGAACGTAAAGCCTAAAATTCTTGAATAATTTTGCACATAAGTGTAACATCCTTAACGTTGTTATTTTTATCCAGATTTACATTGTCCTGATTAAAAATCATTACCTTTTAAACGCATGCGCATTGCAATAATTTGTTACAAATCTTAAAGTTAGCTCCAGCGGCGTAGCCAGGACTTTTTGGGTGGGGAGAGGGGGGGATTGCTGTCAAGTGTGGGGGGGGGGTGGGCAGGGGGAATGGGTTTGTCAGTGTAGGGGTCATGCTTTTATTCGGAGGGGGACCCTGCAGGGGGACCACCATCCTTTTATATTCTTGGCATGTTGTGGCCGCGGTAGTGATCCCAATCGCGACCATTCACTACATTAGATTAGACAAACACGCATTTTCCTCTTTTTCCCCTCTTTTTCTTTTATTTTTATGAGCCCTCTCGCAATGTTTTTCTTTGGGGGCACCATAGAGAAAGGGGGGGGGGGTACTGGAAGTTTGTGGGAGGCACGTGCCCCCGGGCGCCCCCAACCCCTCTGGCTTCGCCGCTCGTTTTAGCTCAAAACTATAAAGTGTAAAATCCAAGTCCCTATTGATCTGAGCATAATCCATAGCCTGGGTAGAACACGTCGTTTTACATGAACACTTAATTTGCCCTATTTTTTGTGTGGAGTGTATGTTTTTAGTTTTCTGGGGAAATGCGCTGAAGTTTGAAAAATTTTACATTCTAATGAAAGTTTTATGATCAAGACGCATCCTATGCCTTTGAAACAAAACATCAATGAACTTTGTAATTTCTCCAGACGGAGTGATTTAAGTTTACTGAAAATTTCATAAAGTTAAGGAAGGTTTGAAAATATCTCTCATTATAGATACATAAAATATGTAACGACACCAGCAATACGATTCAACTTTATGTTGAGTGATTTAAGTTTCCTGAAAATGTTATAAAGTTAAGGAAGGTTTGAAAATATGTCTCATATAGATACATACATATGTAACGACACCAGCAATACAATTCAACTTTATGTTGAGTGATTTAAGTTTCCTGAAAATGTTATAAAGTTAAGGAAGGTTTGAAAATATGTCTCATTATAGATACATAAATATGTAACGACTCCAGCAATACGATTCAGCTTTATTTTATTTAAAATCCCCTGAAACAATAAATGAATAATAAAAAGGAAAATTACTGTGCACGATTTTGGTACATCAACTAGGATTTTGTTTAACTTCGTGTGAACAACAGGTAAACACTCTTTTATGACTTAACATATTTTACGCTAGCTGTTAAGTTATAACTGAAAGATATGTACAAATTGTATACACTTTAAAAACTTTTGGGTCAGTGTTAACCCAGATTCCGGGTCTCGTAGGTCCTGATCCGTTTCTGGGAAAGTAAGACCCATAATTTGTGGCAAAAATGATCGATTAATGGGTCAAATTGACACAGAATCCTACTTAAAATCCAATTTTAACCACTTTCAGGGTCAGTTTGACCCAGAAATGGTCAGGTCCCCTGGCACCCGAAAACCGGTTCAATTCTTACCTGGGAGTGTTTAGAGTCACGTGTAATTAAACGTGTTAGAGAAACAAGAGTTTCCAGATCAGAGGTATATTTATATCATTATACAGTCTTTAAAAAAAAAATTAGACTAAAACAAAATTGAGCAATTTCACAGTTCGCTTCGCCATCATTATTTTGTTGCTCAATTTCTGAGTTGCAACCACAATTTTAAGTCAAATTATTTAAATCATAAATTTCAATAATTTGTATTTACATTCAATTTTTCCCCAAAAATTATTCAATTTTTCCCCAAAAATTCATTAATTGTATTTACACGATAAAACGGATACATATCTTGCATTAAAAAATACACACTTGAGGGAATCTAAAAAGTATCTGAGCAGACATAATGCAATAGAGGGCGTCCTACAGTCATAAAGTTGTCAAGTTGAACATATTTTGTTGTTATCAAGTCCGGATCCAGATACTTAATAAATAGTTTGTCGTCAAAAACAACACTGTTTTTCACTTCTAATTGTGTTGTTGATACTTTCATGTGTGTATAAATGAAATGGCAACTGCAAATAAATGAACCCCCAAACTAATTCAAGACGTTCAACTTTGCCTTTGCCTAAAATAATGATTCACAGACGAATTGTTCTTCATTAGTATACCCTGATCTATAGTACCTAAATCTATCACATTAATAGAAACGGCAGCTACGAATAAAAATATTGGACAATTGTAGAGCAAGCTACGTGAAACTAAAACAACCAACAAAATGTTCATCTCATCACAAAATGCACAACGTGATAATGTACTCATGTTAACAGTAACCTAGGACTACCTACAGAGCATAATACACTATCTGTTTCACATTGAGCTATAATGATGTCTTGTACATATATGTCTAAATTAAAATAACACTGCCCAAAATTAAAGACGTGAAATTCAATGACGTGAATCAGATTTGTTTGATTCACATAATATTTTAGTGTTTACTGAACAGTTTGTAATGCTTTAAAATTAGTTGGCATTATTCTGAACAGTAATATTATCATATCTTACACTATCAGATACATCGTTACGTAAGTAGAGAATAAAGCGCTGTTTTGCCTCTATTCACAATTATATATTGTGTTAAATACCCATGAGTCGGGATGATATTTCGCACCGGATATTCCAACATATACCTCTGAATTGACACGCTCATAATACGCACCGGCATCCCACTGAGAGAAAGCCTCCTGCTGCCCTCCTTTGCCGACGGTCACAACGCCCTCTATGTACTCGATCCAGAACGGACGATACTCATCTACATTGACGATACCCATCTCATCATACTCACCGAACACAGTTGGGCATTTATCTGCATGACAGGCTCTGATAGCCGACTTGTCGCCACTCCATCCGCCAATGGCTGGAAAAGAATACAGAGATACAACGTAAAGTTATATTTATTTTGTTAACAATAACATCTGGATTTACTTCAGGAAAATAAATTATACTCGCTGGTCCTAACTATTATGTCTTCTTGCTGTGAGCTTCTACATTACGTTAATGGCTCATGAAACGCTTTTACTTTCATCGACTAAGAAGCTTTTTTTGAAGAAAATCACACTTTGTGCATGTTTTAATGGTTAATGAGTTGAATCTATTAATTTATAAGTCTTCACATGGGCCATGCATACATAACAACATATTCAACGTGTAGGCCTACTGCATAGGCCTACATGATTTAATTTACAAATCAATTGAAACGAAGACAACAGCAAAACACTTTAAATTCTATGTCGACCAGATTTGTAAACGATTAAATGTTAACTAGTCCGTAGATCAACATGAATTTGAAATAAATTCGATTGAATATTGTTCTAGCTGAGCGTTTTATGAAGTTCAAAAATAAATGAAATAAAAGTAATAATTTTTCTTAATTGTTTACTGAAACCGCGCGGCAAAATTTGTGGAATCGTCAGTGTTAGGCTAACCTTTTAAAGGGAACTGCCTAGTTTTGAAAATCTCTGTAAATTTTGAAAAACGTGTAAGTAAAGCAGTCATATTTTTTACACAAAGAAAAAAAGAACTCCCTCAGAAGGTTAACCAAATTCTCAGTATTTTTGACCACGTGGGGTCGTGTGTGAACAAAATTCACTTGACAAGACTCGCTGTGAGGTTTTGACATTATTAAGAGTCCTTTGAAAGGCTTGCCGTCTGTAGCAAATGCCCGCATGGATCCTCAATAGCGCTTGCCTTTTGGAAAGAGTAATTCAGTTTTTCAAACATATCGGCTAGATGAGTTTGAAGGGACACTTTTTCCAGAATGACTTTTACGGCTGTTATTGTGAGATATGTATTGACCTACTCATGCATTACTACAGTAGTTTACAGATGACAAGATTAACAAGGGTTTGCATATAATTTGATGATCACAGTCATGGATCCTTTTCAGCATTTATACACAGCTTGGTAAAACAATAATTTCTTTACGAGTTAAACATGTTGTTGTCCGTCTTAATGTTCATCAATCAGATAGTTTACCCTGAAGACTGTATTATCCTCAATACTAACATCAATGTCATAGAATGAACCTTTGTGCATAGAGCCAATAATCAGGATTTTAATTGCGTTTGCATTTATTGTGATTTTATGAAAGACTGACCAATTATAAACTGCTGTGCTGTGATTAATGTATGATTTTATTTCATTAGCATCTTTTGATGGACTCTATTCTCAAATGGAGCAATCAGTACATGAATAAGTTACAGCTTCGCGAACCAAAGCGGTAGATGAACTGGGATAATATTCAGGATGGATAAGAATTTAGAAATGACTTGAGAGTTTGTACTTACTTATTTCAGCAAACATTGAATCGGTATCGTTTTTCTCGGCGAGAGCTATCATAATGGCCGACTGAGTTTTCACTTTGAAGTCCAGCTTGAAGGGCATGCTCAAGGGACCCATGATGTACCTGTACGTATGAGGGATTGATGGCTCAGTGTAGTATTCACATACATGCACTGCAAAAGAAAACATGTTTATGCTGGATTGGTATATAAGAATAGACAGTAAGAAATGTAATAAAAGGGAAAGAGAACATTGTTAAAGAAAAATTGTTTAAGGCATCGTAGAAGTATGCTGGAGCGATTGGATAATGCCACACCTCCCAAACAAGCTGTTGGTGTTCCATTTTTTTTCTTTCTTTTTTTAATCCCATAACGAGACCATTGGTTATGATGGCATTTTCACATGTTGTTTGATTGATCTGTTTCATGACAAACTTGTAGCAGGAAATAACCAATCTAATTCTCAGATGAACAATTTTGTTATTTGTTCCTTTCACACGTTAAAGTAATGTTTTCGGCTAACACAACAATCCCAAAAATGTTGGAATACAGGCAAACGCATCGCACGCAATATCACCACGACCTTTCCGGGTAAAACTCAAAAATTGCACAAGTATATAGACGAATAAAAAATATATATCTTTGCGAGTCTGGTTAATGGTAGGTTTGCAGTTTAAAACAACTGTTTAACACAAAACGTTAATTTAATCATTTACACGATTACAATTGTGTGTTTTCTTCTGTTCATATCTTTGAAGAACCTTTTATTGGGGTAGATGACATTAACAAATAAAGTACTTACTATGTAGGAGTGACTCTCTGTGGCAGGTTGATCTGAAACTAGAGAATGCCCTTTTCTGTAAAGCTGAAAAGTGTTCTCCATCAACTGCAGAGATCATTGTAGAACACATTTCACCCTTCAGGGGCTGGACGTAGAAAACCATGGCCAACCCAAGTGCCAGAATAAGGGAAACAATATCATGCAAAATTGTCTTCACTATCGCATCCATGCTTGGTAGAAGTTGCTAATTTAGACCAAAGAGATATTGATTCTGCAAAACGAGCATGAGACGCAATCGCTGTTTCTGGTTCTGGTATGTTTAGGTAGCTGCGCTCTGAGTTGCCTCCAAAAAGAGTGCGGTGCCTATGGCAACTGTTGTTGCAATTATTCCCATTGTGTGAAACTTGGCCAAAATAAACGCCTCGATGTTTTCACTGGCGAAGCACAGCCCAAATTAATTAGGTTCTTCTGGCATATCCATACAACAGTTACGTCTTTCGCATCAAGGTTATAAAATTATACTGAAAATTATTATTAGTTTAAAGACAAGGTTCTGGGTTTGCAGTTATCAACAAGTGTTTGTTTTTATCTGAAAGCTTGTCGATTATAACATTCATACCAAAACCAATATCCTACAGAGACCCTCTGCATAACAATCAAGATAAAAGCATTTGACGACCCCCAAATGTCCGTTATTTACTTCGACTACCACAGGATTAAAACAAACTTGACAATACTGACACAATGATCCCGGACAAACAAAAACCGGTTTTTATTTCCATCTTCTAGAGGTAAAAAAAATGTTGGCGCTGAGGTTTGTTTTGGAAACCAAAATGTAGAAATTATGTTACTTCTCCCGTAATAATAACAACGTACTTGCTCTTTAATCATCCATTCAGCTTTCTGCCCCTTTATTAATATTGGCGCTGCATTCAGTATGGAATAGAGCTGTTTTCTGGTAATTTAATTTATTACGATCGTTGTACTGTATTGTACTACTCTACTGTTACATTTTCCCAAATTCGAAACCTCAAAAAGGTGTACTACAAAAATTAAGTGGTAGCACTGCAGCATATTTTGTTGTTTCAAACACATACAAAATTACGATGAGAAGTTATGTTGAAAATATTTTCAAATTAGCAGTGGAAAAACCTTCCATTTTCGAACCTCAAAAAGAAGGCGTAACACCTGATATCCAAAATTTGCACAGCTGCAATTCTGTATTTTCTATGTGTTCCAAACACATACAAATTTCCATTAGGGTTTTCAAATTTACGAAACTACAGTGAATATCATGAATTGGAAAATGAGGGAAATAATGGAACCTAAAGCCTAAAATTATTGGATAATTTTACCCATAACAGTTACATTCATAACGTTGTTATTGTTTAGACAGATTTACCTTGTCCTAATTAAAAATCGTTCACTTTTTAAGGCCAAACTATGATATGAAGTATAATTATAAATTATATAAATTTTTCTGAAGTTTGTCTGTGAAAATGAATTGATCAGTTGAGGCAGGGCACCCGTCTAAAATTTGACAGGTGCCTGCCCTGCCTCAACTGCGTGGTTTCATGGTTGAGGCAGGGCACCCGGTAAAATGAAGATTGATGTAGTTGCGTACGATAAGTTCCTGGGCCCCTAGTACGACCGATAACGTCAACATTTTCAAAAAAGGAGTACAGTGCCCCAGTAACTGGGTCTAATGAGTAACGTGCTTTGAACCTATGTCACACGCATATTGACATATGTAGACGTATTTGATGTGTTCCGGGTGACCACAGAACTTTTTACTGAACGTGTTTCTAACTTACAGCTACCATATAAAACATGTATAATTCGTTGGTATAAGTTTTAGGTTATCAAAACATTCTAATACATGTAAGTTACTGTTACGTTATGTATTTAAGTCCAACTCATTATGAATACGCTATGTAGGCCCCTATAAGCCCAAAATGGTAAAAAGCACATTGATAGTTCAGCGTACGCCAGTGTTTTAGAGAAATTTTAATACGTCATCGGCATTAGGGCGATTAGCATTTATTGAAAATGCTAAGAGTTTGTAAGTAAAATGTAATGTAATTTCATGTCGTCTTGTTTTTTTTAGGAGATGAAATTACCGAAATAGTTTTTTTTAGGCAATGACCCTTGACCGGTTCTGTTTTCAAATTGTAATGCAAGTAATTGCTGCGCTTGGGTAATTCTCGTGACGTATGAACCTGGCTTAAAGGCACTGGACAAAATTGTTTTATGCATAAAATAACAAATCTGTGAAAATTGGTCATCGCAGGTGCAAGAAAATAATGAAAGAAAAAACAGCCTCGTTGCACAAATTTTTGTCCTTTTAGGTGCATAACGATTAAGACTTCTGGCTAGAAGTCTTTTAATATTCTAGTGAGAAATTACCTCTTTCTCAAAAACTACGTTACTTCAGAGGGAGTCGTTTCCCACAATGTTTTATACTATTAAACAGCTCTCCGTTGCTCGTTACCAAGTAAGTTTTTAAGCTAATATTTGTTTTGGGTAATTACCAAACTTTTCCAGTGCCTTTAAAGGGACACTCTGGCTTACTGTTTACCTAATTTAGTGATGTGGAATCACAGACAATAATTTTTAGATGGTTGTTGTAAAAAAAAATCATCAATATGTCACGTAATTAACGAAAAATGTAATTAAAAAAAAACGCGGTCAAAGGTCGGCGTTTATGCTTTTCCAGCCGTTGCAACTGTCAAGTTTACGTTACATTGTTGTAAGTAGACTGCTGCTCTGTTTAATTATTAATTATAACAATGGCGTGGAATGAGGATCCAGTCTTCATATCCATCATGCACAAATTCACGTGTAATTAAAAAACCAACATAAACACAGTCCGATCCACATCAACTTGTATTATGTGGACATCATGTAGCTATTCGTCGTCATCCCGCCGCCGCGTGTGTAGCGTACCCAGCTAACAATTTGACGTTTTCACAACGTTGTAATGAAGTCAGACTTTGGTGTAAGTAACGTTATTAATATAACGTTGTAGCTATGGAACTTTGTCGACTCACCTATACGTCTTCCGTACGTAATGACGCAACGTAACAACCACGTTGTTGGTACGTTTAAGACACGTTTCCAGTGACCTTATATTTAACGTTGCAACGTTGTAATGAAGTCAGACTTTGGTGTAAGTAACGTTATTAATATAACGTTGTAGCTACGGAACTTTGTCGACTCCGGCCCTATACGTCTTCCGTATGTAATGACGCAACGTAACAACCACGTTGTTGGTACGTTTAAGACACGTTTCCAGTGACCTTATTACAACTTATATTTAATGTTGCAACAACGTTCCCAGAGCGTGTTTGTTTGGTTGTTATATAGTTATCTAAGTAACGTTGTAGCAACGAATCTTTGTCGACTCCCCTGTACGTCTTTAGAACGTAATGATGCAACGAAACAACGACGTTGTTGGCACGTATACACAACGTTGCAATGTTGTAAATAATCAATTAAAAAGAATGTTACAACAGCGTATCTTTTTTCAGTACCCTGAACGTTGTCACAACGTCAGCCCTATATTATATAGATTAATTATACAATAGTTTCATGAATAATATTGTTAAGTGATATGTCAACATGATCAATGAATTACTTTTACAAACTTACCAAGGTAGGTCCCTATACTACGCGTTGTCGTAACCAGACTTCACTGCACCTGTATACTATACATCGTACAGCATGTACTATATATACAGACCAATTTCCTGACTTTTGCAATCATGGGGGTAAATATTTTTTAAATTGTTTCCATTTAATTAATATTTCTGAACTCAAATTACATGTTTAGTTACTGAATTATATTTATCCATATTTTCCTGTGTTAGTTTAGACAATAACAAGAAGAAACCAGTACACCTAGTTCATAAATTTGGCAAATTTCGTGAAATATTTTGTATGTGTTGTACAACTTCTAAGCCCAATCTACAAATTTCCATATGTGGTATTTACGTTGTCATGACGTTGTCATATTAATTTGTAATAGACATGCAGCATTCCGCACCCTGGTCAATGCGGCAGGTTGAGCGGAAATGTATGTCTTCCTTTTTTCTTCAAAACTGAAACAAAACATATTTAGTGGTACACTAAAGTTCTTCAAAATTTGAAAGTGTCTTTGAAATTTAGGAACAAATTTGGTTTTAGAGGAAGTTTTTAGCTGGGAACAAAACGGCCTAAGTGAGGATAGAAAATCCTATCAAGGGTAAATGTTTCTCTAGAAGATTCTATGTACAGAATGCCGCTGTACAGGTGGTCGGGGGGGGGGGTGCGAAGAATCGAATCTCTCCCCAGACCGGTGCACTGCTGCTTGACACAATAAGCTCAATTAAATGCAATAATGGTTAGTATTAACTGTTCAGATTGATCATTAAATGCCAATGTGATAGCAACGCCGCTCCTCAAGTGCCTATTTTATTTATGACAACCGATATTCAAAACTAAATTTAGAACAAACATTGTTTGCGATGTCAAACATTAGGCCTACCAATAGTTGTTAGCTTATAAATGTCCTCCAAAACCATCCCAACGAGCTGCTTGAACTATTCAACACAATAGTTTTAGAAAAAGTTTTTAGGAAGTGACAAAACGGCCTAAGTAAAGTAAAGTTTTTAGCGGGTGAAAAAACGGCCTAAGTAATATAGAAAATCCTATCAAGGGTAAATGTTTCTCTATAGAAGATTCTATCTACAGCTTGGAATGCCGCTGTACAGGTAGTGGGGGTAGGGGGGGTGGTAGAATCAAATCTCTCCCTAGACCATCGCACTGCTGCTTGACATAATAAAGTCAATTAAATGCAATTAATGGTTTGTTCAGATTGATAATTAAATGCCTATTTGATAGGGAGGCCGCTCCTCAAGTGCCTATTCTATTGATGACAACCGATATAAAAAAGTAAATTGAGAACAAACATTGTTCGTGATGACAAACATTAGGCCTACCAATGTTGTTAGCTAATAAATGTCCTCCGAAACCATCCCAACGATCTGCTTGAACTATTTAACACAATCGTTTTAGAGGAAGTTTTTAGTGGGGGACAAAACGGCCTAAGTGAGGATAGAAAATCCTATCAAGGGTAAATGTTTCTCTAGAAGATTCTATCTAAAGCTTGGAATGCCGCTGTACAGGTGGTGGTGGTGGGGAGGGGGGGGGGGATAGAATCGAATCTCACCCCTCACCAGCGCACTGCTGCTTTACACAATAAGCTCAATTAAATGCATTAATGATTAGTACTGTTCGGATTGATCATTAAATGCAAATCTGATAGAAATGCCGCTCCTTAAGTGTCTAATTTATGACAACCGATATTAATAAAAAACTAACTTGAGAACAAAAACTTGTTTGCGATGTCAAACATTAGGCCTACCATGTCCTCCAAAACCATTCAAACGAGCTGCTTGAACTATTCAACAAAATGGTCCAAACATCGCCAATACAAACTAAAATACAATGCCAAACGATGTCATAGTCAAAACATAAATACTATTATTTGTACATTGTAATTAAACTAAAATACAATATGTCACAGCGTGATGGTAAAAACAAAGATACTACGTTGTGATAAATCTACAAGGCCACAAGATGATAGTTACAATATGCGTTTGAAGATTAAGACAACGGGCTGTCACAACTTTAACAGTAGGCTACTTTTTTGTGCAATACCAAAATACAACGACAAGACAACATACAGCCGAAACTTAAATATTACGTTTTAATGTTACCAAAATACATTGTGTAGACAACGTGACTGTCACAACTTAAATGCTACGTTTTATAACACCAAAATATATCGTCAAGACAACGTGACCGCCGCGATTTAAATATGACGTTTTGATAAAACCAAAATACAATGTGCAGACAACGTGCTCTTCACAACATAATTGCTACGTTTTAATGTTACCAAAAACAACGTGTAAACAACGTTACTGCCACAACTTAAATGCTACGTTATAATAATACCAAAATACAACGTCAAGACAACGTGACCGCCGCGATTTAATTATGACGTTTTGATAAAACCAAAATGCAACGTGCAGACAACGTGCTTGTCACAACATAATTGCTACATTTTAATGTTACCAAATTACAACGTGTAGACAACGTGACTGCCACAACTTAAATGCTAAGTTATAATAATACCAAAATACAACATCAAGACAATGTGACCGCCGCAATTTAATTGTCAAGTAATAAACCACAAGGGAAACTGACTGGGTAAATTTCAAATAGTATGTGGTTGAACAAAGAAAAATTGAATAGAGCAGGATTTGAACCAACGACTTCCGGATTAACGTACCGGCGCTCTACCAACTGAGCTATCTAGCCCTTTGTTGGCAGTCTCCCTATTTTGTCAACGTGCTTGTCGCAACAGAATTACTACGCTTTGTTGAGACCAAAATATGACTTATCGACAATGTTGTTGCCTTAACTTAAATACCACATTGTAATAATACCAAAATACAATGTTGTGAACACGTTAGGTATAAAACCTTTCGGTAACGTTGCATAAATTACCAACATGCAACCAATGTACAACATTGGTTGAAGATCATGTTAAGATCTGACGTTCTTGCAACATAGTCAAAACGTTGCCATCCCATTGACCAAATTGCAACCTTATCACAACGTTGTGCAACGTTGTAACAACGTATTGTGTTAGCTGGGTAGGCATCACGTAACGTTTCAATAGTTAGGGAATAATGAGAAAGGGCTACAGACTGAAACCCTCATTTAACAAAATGTAATTGATGGTCTGGATCCCTACCCCTCCACAACAGGTTCCAAGTTCATGCCCCCACGGTTTGTCCCTCTGGCCCCACGAGACGCGGCACCGGCTGTACGGGACATGCCCCCAAGGTTTACCCGCTAGCTCCCCACGCTGATGCGCCGATGCTTCTGTAGCACGAACTCTCCGAATGCGAATCTTACGTTCGATTTTTCATCATTATTTACTACTTGTATCCATAAACTGAATATATAGTCTTTTTTGTCAAATACTCATGGACAATTGTTAACAAAAATTACTTAAATTTGGTTTAGTAATTTACTTTTATACGGCTGAAAAGTAAAACTAACTCTGAAGATCACATGACTTTTTGGAACCACATTTTGGTTCCGAAAAGTCATGAGACCTTCGTTTTTTGAAAAATGCTCGAAAACGGCCAAATCTGATGGTTTCTTTTATGAACCATTCTTCTCCATTCCAGGAAGACCTTTGGAGTAATGTTTTAGTCTATTTTGTAGCCCAAATAGCCCAATGAAGCCGGTGTGTCCCTTTAAGAGAGATCCCAACAAGGCGTCAAGTCTTCTTCTCTTGCTCAGCAATCAGTTTACTAAATACTATGCTCCTGTGACCAGTTTTCACGGGTCCATGGCGTTTTCTTTGCAATGTATCAAATGTTCTAATGACCTTCCTTGGTTTATTGCGCGGTTACCCAATTCTTCTCCGAGCCAGTGCTCACAGCCGCAGTCGGTTGTGGGCACTGTCAGCCTCACCGGTCGGGCAGGGGAGTACCAGGTCTGGTCTCTCCCCCCCCCCCCCCCGGTCATCGTCAGTGGGACAGCCAAACGCAAGGGTAGTTCCGTCAAGAGTCGCAAGGCAAACTCCACTGCCCGGACCAAGCCCAAAAGAGGGGGCACGGTAATAAAAGTCCAGGGTCCAATGTCACCGACCTGCACGCTTTACCCAACCCGCCCCCGAGCTCGGGGCCGTCTGGTGTGACAAGCCCACGCAGCTCAGCGGCCATAATGCCCTGCGCCCCCAAGCTCACTGGCAGTGTACGCCGCAAAGTCATGGGGTTGGCAGGCGTACGGGCCCTGGGGCTCTACACCCCACTCTGAAGGGCCAACCACCGCATCGGATTTTACCCAGTGTTTGGGGATCCTGGTCCCCCAGGAGTCATCTGATTTTTTATCGGAGTTCTCCCGTGGCCGCTCGAGACAAAAGAAGGGGAAGTCTGGCCGTCGTTCTCGCTGTTCATTCTCGTCGTCCTGCTTGAGCAGCTCTTCGGGTCGCCGGGGAAAGTGTCACCATGGTGACAGTGTTTCCATGACCGAGTTTTTACAGGCTTTTTAGACCATCTCGGCCTCACTATCGGCCCTCTCCCCCCCCCCCCTGGCAGATGGCTGCTGTGGAAGGCCCAGTGGCACCGCTTGGATATGCTGCTCAACCTTCCGCTTGGTCAGGGTTGGGTGGTTCAAGTACAAAGGGACGCACTGCACACAGTCAGCCGTGCACTGCCGTCCACATCAGCCCTCAGCCTGCATCCTTCGATGTCCTTTGTGCCTGAGGATATGGCCCAGCCACTGGGCCGTGACATGGTGCTGTCTGCCCCGCTTCATATGGGCCGGCCAGCTCACGATAACCGGGTTCAGCTCTTCCCACCCCTTTGGGGGACTTGGCCTCGGAGGATGAGGACCAGGTGTGCATTGAGCATATAGAAAAAAACATCAAGGCAGACAAGTGGGCACCCTGCCAAACCAAGGAATATTATCAGTTCCCGCCTGCGGATTATGAAAGGGGTCTCGGTCTTCATGTATCTCAACGACTGGCTCATAGTGGGCAAGTTGCGGCACTGAGCGGCGGGGGCGCTTCAACACACTTGGCACCTTCCTAGGCGCGGCCCTCGATCTCTGATCTAGGCTTGCACGCTTTCTACCGGCCGAGACAGCCCCGGCCTATGCCTGGCTCAGGCTGTTGGGCCTGATGGGACCAATCCAGTTGCACCTGCTCACGTTCTACCATCCCAGCTGGCACGACATCAGTCATCCCGTTCCAGTCATGGCCTGGCTGGTTCCTCACCTGAGGTGATGGCTGGTCCAGGCCAACCTGATAGGGGGGGGGGGAGTCGGGGGCAAGGCCTTTCGCAGGCCCCGCCCATCCCTGATGATCACCATGGACGCATCCCTTTCTGGTTGGGGGCAACCCACTACCCCCGCCAGGCGGCGGGCTGTTGGGGCCACGAGCATCGCTCGTTCCATATCGATGTCCTCGAGTTGTTGGCTGTGGCCAACGTCTTTGAACAGTTTTGAACAACGTTAATCCTACGTTTGGTTTTTTTATCATCATTTACAACTAATGTTTCCATAATCTGAATACATAATCTTTTTTGTCAAATACACGTGAATGAAAAATTTTTGAAAAGAAAAATTTAAATTTAAATTTTATTTGGCTTGAAGTAAAACTTACTCCCAAGATCACGTGATTTATCCAAACCACATATCGGTTGAGATAAACCATGTGACCTTCGTTTTTTGAAAATTGCTTGAAAACTGCCAAAATTGATGGTTTCTATTAAAAACCGTTCTTTTTTCCATTTCGGGAAGAATGAGTGGAGTCATGTTTTAGTCTATTTTGTAGCCCAAATACTCATAAATAACTTTTGAAAAGAAAATTTTAGATTTAAATTTTATATTGCTGGAAGTAAAACTAACCCTGAAGATCGAGATCACAAGATTTATCCACACCACATTACGGCTCGGATAAACCACATATGACTTTCTCTTTTTGAAAATTGCTTGAAAACTGCCAAATTTGATGGTTTCTTTTAGAAACCATTCTTTTCCATTTCGGGAAGACCTTGAGTGACCTTGAGTAACCTTTAGCCTATTTTGTAGCCCAACGAAGCCAAAGTATCCCTTTAATTCTAAATTTGTGTGTAGAAATATTGTGTAGCCTTATCTCAACCTATAACATGCCCGATATGGGACAGAGGGTATCCCCCAATGTTATCATACTTGAACACACTATTTTCCTCTTGTACAGAACCCCGTCCCCTCTTTCCTCTCATCATGTATCACTACATCGTGAACAAATAATGAGCTCATCAGTATACAAGCTCATCAAGCCATCCCAGCGGTGTTTGGGGTGCACCCCACTAATTAAGGGAAAAAAAACAGCATTGGCCACATGAATATTTTGTAGGCCCTCAAAATAATCTAAACTGAACAGATTTGAGGGCCAAAAATAAAAGGAGTATAAAGTGTAAAAATTTGCACGATTGGGACCTAGCTAAGGGGTTGTTGACTTCCAACTCAAAGTTTGTGTAATAATAATAATAATAACTGTATTTATAAAGCGCCTTTTGCCAAAGGATACAAGGTGCTGATATTTTCTATCTGCCATGTATGTGGAGCTACGTTTTTGAAGTATGAGACCTATGCATTTATAGCACCATGTATTGGTATACAAGGTGCTGTGGCGCAATACGCTGCCGATCAAACCAGGAACACCGGGGCGAACCCCTTCTCTTTACGATAAGTGTACTGGGTTATTTTACGTGCATTACACAACACACGGGACCTACGGCTTTACGTCCCATCCGAAGGACGCAGCAATAATGGTTAAGTGTCTTGCTGAAGGACACAAGTGTCACGACTGGGACTCGAACCCACACTCTGCTGATCAGAAACACCAGAGCTTGAGTCCGGTGTTCTTATCCGCTCGGCCACGACAGGTGTAGGACACGTTGGGCTGCCAAGCGTCAATGCGCGCGTTCTTTTTGGCTTCGCTTTCGTGTACAAAACCAACGGGGTTGTGGCTGTGCTGAAAAAAGCTAAGTCCAAACAATGGGAGAACAACCTCGATTTATGGGATTCACAGACATGTGTGCGTGCATGCGTGTTTTGGTGTTGTATGGGTGTGTGTGTGTGTGTAAACATGTCTTAATGCATTCAAACCGAGGACTTCAACAAAAGGGATCCGGGAAAATGACACGGGGACAGTCCCTGGAATTTGTTTTGTGTACAAAACCAATTGGGATGTCGCTAAGAAAACTAACTCCAAACCTTGGGATGCCTCGGTTTACACCATACAAATGTGTGTGTGTGCGGGTAGGTATCCACATTCAAACCTGGATCTATAACAAAAAGGATAATAGGTCCACGGTTGCTATCACAAAGGAAAACATTGTGGTCCATGGTTGCTATCACATAGAGTTGAACACAGGAGTGTCCACTCCTGCTGGTGTTTACACGCGTGTGTGTGAGTTTGTAGTCACATTCAAACCAAGGACTTGCAACAAAAGGGACAATAGGTCCACGGTTGCTATCACAAAGGAAAACACTGTGGTCCATGGTTGCTATCACATAGAGTTGAACACAGGAGTGTCCACTCCTGCTGGTGTTTACACGCGTGTGTGTGTGAGTTTGTAGTGACATTCAAACCGAGGACTTGCAACAAAAGGGACAAAAGGTCCACGGTTGCTATCACAAAGGAAAACAATGGGGTCCACGTTTGTCAGGAAAAAAAAGTTGAACAAATGAGGGTCCACACGATTGGAGGTTATTACACACTTGTGTGTGTGTGTGGTGGGTGTGGGTAGGTATACACATTAAAACCAGGGACCTATAACAAAAGAGGACATTAGGGTTCCCTGTCAGGTAAAATTCCCCAGCTGGGAAGTGTGTACAAAACCAATGGTAGCTGTTGCAAAAATTTAGGGTAAAAACAAAGAGGGACAATAGGAGGTCCCCGATTGCAGGTGTTTATACAATTCAAAAGGGACAATAGGTCCACGATAGTTCTCACAAAGGGAAACATTTGGGTCCATGTTTGTCAGGACAAAGAGTTGAACGAAGGGGGTCCATGTTTATGGGTGGGTGTGTGTGTGCATGAGCGCAGGAATATAAGTACCACAGGAACTGTAAAGGTAATATCTCTAGACTCGTGTGGTAATGTCAGAGGCTGGCTGTGGTAAGTTGATATTTCCTATGGTACCTGATGTTACCACACAAAATACCACATGAATATTCAGTACCACAGGAATTCTCTTGAGTATAATACCCGTTAAAACCGAGAACAAACAAAAGGGATCCCGCTGTTTTGACAGAGCGAGGACATCCTTGCGTCGCATTTGTGTACAAAACCAATGGAGACGTCGCTAAAATAAAGTAAGTCCAAACAATGGGAAAACAAAGAGATCTCCTTGATTTGGGAATCACAAGCATATGTGAGTGTGTGCAAAAGATAACTCAGAACTTGGCATATCAACTCAAAACTTGGGTGTGTGTGGGTGCCTGCGTGCAAATGATAACTCAAGAAGGACTTGGCATATCAACTCAAAAATTGGTGTGTGGTTGATCCTGGGATCCCCCAGAAGCACATGTAGGTGTTGGACCCCCTTGGTCAAATGTCAAGGTCAAATGTCAAGGTCACTATGGCAAAAACAAAATAATTGTTGTCCGAGTGTTTACTCGAGATGGACTTTGCATATTAACTCCAAGTTAGGTTTGTGGTATGGTCTTTTGATCCCTCAGAAGTCAACTGCTTTTGGACCCTAGGCCAAAAGTCAAGATTATGGTTAAAACAAAAGAAATGTTTCCGAGCAATAACTCATGAAGGACTTGTCGTATCAACTCCAAACTTAAAGTGTGTGGATTGGTTTGGGGATTCCCCAGAAGCCTATTATCTTGTTATTGGACCACCTCGGTCAAATGCCAAGAAACGGACTGGCTTGCGGGGTGCTTGTGTTTACCAAACACAATTTTTATTGTTTGCAAGTTTTGCAACATTTTCACAGGCGCTTTTATCATAAAAAGGACAACATTTTTAAAATGAAATTTTTAAAGTGCATCATATAACTGGGATGTCAAACTTCAAGAAATAGACATGATAGATGCACTTCAGTAGGTCTAGTACTAACTGCATTCTAAAAATGGAACCAGCTGCTGAATGACAGTCTAACTGCATGGAAGTTTTTTAATCATGGCGGGAAGTGTTTCCATATTTTAATATTGGGCCAGTCATATTTGTTCCCTTTCTTAAGTTAAATTATGTTATTAAAAGCATCAAATAAAATCAATTCACTTTAGTTCTATCGACACTGTGCCCTTCGTCTTCCGTTTGTATGGTTTTCCTTTTAATTAACACTGTCACAGAGTAATGTTTCTGTTTCTTATCCATTTCAGCAAGGGCCTTAGCAGCTGGTCAGCTAAAAGATACAGGACACCTAGCAGATTCTCACTTTTTTACCATCAAGTTACCAATGGAAATGCTTCGCACTGTGTCTCGCAAAGATGGGTGAGTGTTTCTTTTTGATTTCTGATTGAAAATGCATGATCCATAGATTCTTTTTTCTTTTAGAGCTGGTGTACCATGCTTAATTTTTTTTCCGATGACTTCTTTACCAAAGATTAAATCAAGATGTAATGTGTTAAATAATAACATGTCAAAAGAACCTTGACGGGATACATCCCAAACTGAGGTAATAACTTGAAACCAGTTTGGATTGAGTGGCTGTGCTAACAAGAGAAGTACATGATCTTACTTTTACTCTAAATCTAGCTCTATAACCAATCCATAGCTGTATAGGCCGAACCCTTTATCTGTACTTTTAGCCCAAACCCGGGCCTCCTGAGGTAATATATAACTTGAAACCAGTATGGATTGAGTGGCTGTGCTAACAATTAGAAAAATACATGACCTTACCCTTACCCTAAATCTAGCCCTAACACCAATCCAGAGCTGAGGCCAAACCCTTTAACCATACTTTTAGTAACCCTTCTTTTAGCCCTGTACCCTAACCCTGGCCCTTATTCTACATGAAGCTATATGGCCCTAACCTGTAGGTCACAGAAATAGGGTTAAATAGCCAAAACATGTTGGGGGGGGGGCTCATAACTTTATTCAAGGGAAAAACTGCTCCCATCTCCGCTGAAAGTCTCCAACTCATTGTTCGAGAGAGTACACAATAATGTAGGATGTGATCTTTCAACTCAGGAGTTTGTTTGAGCCCTAGTTTAATAGGGTTGGGGACTGGGTGGGGAATCAGATTGTATGGTGTGTGTAGGGGGGAGGTGGGGGTGAATAGCTGTGTCAAAGTTGTTCCTTTAAGTAGATTTTGTGTTCAATTAGACCCTCAATGAACCTTGAAATATTATGCAACTTTCTCCCAGTCATCTACTTGTCATACAATCCTTTGAAGCCCCGCCTCTCCCCAAACACATGGTACCAACCCCAGGGGTAAGAGTACAGGGCAGCAAACATACCTTGTTCATAAAAGAAGAACATTTAAGAACCATCAGGGTCTTCTATAGACCATCATTTTGACCATTGCATTGAACAAACCCCTCAACAGTATTTGTTTGTTTTCTATTTGCCCCCCCTTGCTATTCATAAAGAGGGTAAATTGAAAAGTAAAGAACACTCCCAGAGTTTGTCATCAGAACAAGTGTAGGATATCTGACAAAGATTGACATTCACACCAAAATTCTGTGGATTGTTCAACTGGAAGAAAAACATTACATGAGAGGACTTGCTTGTGTGTGTGTCGGACATGCTCATTCATTTGAAAATGTACACAAAACACCCTTGGAGCGGTCAGTTTGTTTAAGCCTGCCATCCCAATGGATTGAAATGAAAATTTGAGAAAAATATATGATGTTGGCAATATTCCTCATGTCCAGAATGTAGTCTCAAGTCAGACTTAAAAACTTAACTTACTCAGTATAAGGTGCACCCCACTATGCGGAGAAAATTAAGAGGTGTAGGGCCATTTTTCAATATTGATGCTGGAACGTTTGGAAATTGCACACAATTGTAGGTGTATTTTTATTTAGAGGGAGAATAAATCGACGGGCCTTGGGACACCCCCATGTCAAATTGAGCAGAGGATAAAAGTTTAGCAGTCAAGGGATAATTTCTGTTACTTTAAAGACACTGGACACTATTGGTAGTTTGTCAAAGACCAGTCTTCTCACTTGGTGTATCTCAACATATGGATAAAATAACAAACCTGTAAAAAACTTGAGCTCAATTGGTTGTCGAAGTTGCGAGATAACTATGAAAGAAAAAACACCCTTGTCACACGAAGTTGTGTGCTTTCAGATGGTTGATTTCGAGACCTCAAATTCTAATTCTGAGGTCTCGAAATCAATTTCGTGGAAAATTACTTCTTTCTCGAAAAACTATGTCACTTCAGAGGGAGCCGTTTCTCACAATGTTTTATACTGTCAACCCTCTCCCCATTACTCGTTACCAAGTAAGGTTTTATGCTAATAATTATTTTGAGTAATTACCAACAGTGTCCACTGCCTTTAAAAAGCTGTAAGTGTGATACTTCTAAGTACTTTGAAAGTATTTTTTCAAAACTGAACATTTTGCACAGTGTATGCTATCGGAGTTTATTCAGTGGGGTTCCCCCTGGGATGAGACCTCAGGGCCGGGCGAAAGTCAGCCACATTTTGACCTTTGACCGTCACATTGTAATTTAGTGGGAATGTGCTGTTCTATAAATTGTTGTATCGTGTACTGCCACCCATATTCTGAGAAATATTGGGACGTCATATTGTGCAGCTTGTAGAAAAATAATCAGTTATCGCCGATACTTTTTCGTTCGAGGACCGTTCTTCCTTCCTCATACATGTATGATGGGGCTCGTATACGCTCACTATTGATTCTCCTTTGGCTTTTGCACAGATAAAACTGATAGCGCAATCCAAATCCAAATGATTAAACAAATGTTGAGATGACTTTAATACATGTATATAGGTTAGCAAACATACACATCATTTAGAGAAGAACCGGTTGACTAGTTAGTATAAACGTGTATTTTTTAGGGAGAAACCGCGAGCACGTTTTTTGAACCTCTCTGTATAGCCATAATGTGTTTTTCAAGCCTTCTTTGGCTCTCATAATTTGCCTCACATGTCTTGTGAGAGACGACATAACATATTTTGTGCTTTTTTCGCTTTGGTTCAGGTAGAATGCCATAAATCTGAATGCGGATTTTTATTCCGGAGTTTGGTTTTCAGTATAAATGATCTGTTCTTCCAATAGGAGATAAAATAATTGATGTTTAGTGTTTCGATCGGGTTTTCTAAAATCCAGAATCTCCAGGGAGTGGAGTCGGTTGGACTCGGGTTAGCTTTGCTCTGATCAACCTTTCCCTTATGTTTTGATCTGTTCTGTACGCAGTGAATGGAGAATCTTGAAAGATCTCAAAAAGTGTTTCATTGTTGCGTATTAGAGAGCAGTGTTGTTTGATTGATTTGTTTGGGACACTTTGGTTGATTTAAGGGTTGAATAAAATTGTGGTTCTGAAACCAATCGAGTTTTGCTTTCCGTTTTTTCGGCCGTTTATGAATTAGATTTGATAATTCTCTTTGTGATATCTTTTCGGTGAATCTGTTTATTTCTGGAATGTTATAGCCAGGGTTTGTTTATTGACAAGGGCGTCGATTGCTACTGAAAAGTAGGGGGGACGGGCGAGTAAGTCATGAACAATTTTTCGTTTTTCTTTTGTTTTAACTGATATTTTGTTTGTGTGTAGGGGAAAAGTGAATCATACATGTAGCCTTGTGTAAACAGACCATGAGACTAGTTTGCCCACAAAAAAACATTTTGATGGTTTTGTATATAAGCATCATATAGAGTGTTTTTAGAGGACTGGCACAAAAATCAGTAGTACCGGAGCTCACTTAAAGTGTTCAAAAAGCTATAATTTATAAAATTCTTACCTTGTTAATGGAGAATCATGTATGGAGACAAAAGCTTTAAAGGAACATTACACGAATTGGTTTTTCTAACAAAACAGTTGCTGGCAGTGTAAGCACTTTATGTAATCCACCATATACATAAACTGACAAACCTGTTTGAGATCGATCGGCCATCTGGGTCACGAGAAAATAGTGAAAAACCGATTACACATGAAATCATATAGATTCAACAAATGAATAAAACGCTCACTGAGAAATAAACTCCAATCGGAAAATTAGTTTATTCATTTCTTATCAATTTATGGCATTTCAGACAGAAATATTTCAAGGGATGTTTTCTACTATCATCATCATTAGACTTTGTAAGTTTTATGTAAATCTGTGATCAAAAAGTATATTTTACAAGTTTTTTCTTACCAACTCTGTAATGTTCCTAGGCGATATGTGTAGTTCTTAAGAGGGAAGGGGGGGGGGTTGTGGTTAAGTTAAAGGGCAAAACCAGAAGGGGAACAGGTGTTGGTAGGGGTGGTGTCTGGAAAGGATGGTTTGTGTGAAGAGGAGACTGCTAAAATAAACTTGAGTGAAATGCACCGTTGAGTGGGAAATTCGGAACCAGATTCGGTGCTAGCAAAGATAGATTGGCAGCCAGAGGGAGTGAAGGGAAGACACATGTCGGTGTCACTGAAAAGAATTATCTATTTTAATGTGCTTCCGGAGTCCGGTGTTTATCGTGTGTCTTCGAAAAAAACACTGCTTCTTCGACAAATCTTGTCATGGCCCAAAATGCACTACATTTTGTGCATTGTGTAACGGTATGTAAGCGGAATTTTGGCGTTTATGTCTTGGACGAAACTTGTCGGTTATTGTCTGTATTATAGAAATGGAAATAGGCCCAAAATACCATTCTGCGCGTGGTTCATCAGAGCCAAATAAAAAAATGAAGAAAACATTTTTCCGTTTAAAGTTCGATATTCTTCTATTTTAACAAAAATTGAAATGAAATATTGAATCAAGGAAAAATTGAATGAAATATTGAATCAAGGAAAAGGTGTATATTTTTATATTTTGTTGCATATTTCTGATGAACAGTCAATCAAAAAGTGGGGGGCACATCTGATATGCTGTCCCCCCCAGTCTAAAAAGTGGGGGGGGGGGGGGGGCGGGGGGGACATGGTCCCCCCCGTCCCCCACCCATCGACGCCCTTGTTTATTGATATGGTTGTATAGATGCAAATTGATATGTAGGTTATGGACAATAGTGTGATCTGTTGTGTGCTATCTTGGTCGGAGCCTGGCATTCAAGATGTCGGTGACCTACTTCTAGGTATTGTCAGTACTGTTCATTATGCAAATACCTCTTCCTTTATCGTAAGGTTTAATTACGACGTCCGGATCGTTCTCCTGTTTGGTTATGGCTGACATTTCTTGTCCGTTCAAAGTTTGTGTTTCTTCATTTAAACTACAATATCACTTCCCCACACTAGTATAATATTATAGGCGACTCTGATGATCCATTTTTTGTGAAGTTAGGGGCACGTTTTACGGGGCAGAACTTAGAAAATCATGGCCAAACTGCAAGTCACGCAAAATTGTCCTCACTATCACGTCCATGCTTGGTAAAAAGTCGCTCATCTCCAGGCCGAAGAGGTACTGATTTTGCAGTACAATCTTGAGACGGGCTTGCTGGGTCATGCTGGTGTGTTTAGGTAGCTGCGTTCTCATTTGCCTCGTAAAAGATTGCGGTGCCCATCAGGTAACTTGGCCGAAATAATATTCTTCGATGTGTTCACTGGCCAAGCGCGGCGCAATTTAAGTGGTTGTAGCTATCCATGCAACGATTGCATCAAGGTTTATACGATTAGACTGAAAACTAGTATTTGTTTAAAGACACGGTTTTTGGTTTGCAACAAGTGTTATTTTTTATCTGGTAGATTATAAAACGCATATCGGTACCACTCCTATAGAGAATTATATCCCTCTGAATTACAATCAAGAATTTGGGAGATGGCGATCCCTAAAATACCTTTGCAACACCATTGAAATAAACTTGATAATACTGTGACACATGATCCCCGACAAACAATAACCGTGTTTTTTTTTCATCTTCTAAATTTGATAAAAATATTTGCACTGAGGTTTGTTTTGTAGTTTCTTTTTAAACTAATATGTACAAAATATTTTACTCTAACGTACTTTCTCTTTAAGCATAAATTCAGTTTTCTGCCTCTTAATATTGGCGCTGCATTCATAATGGAATGGAGCTGTTTTTCTGGTAAATTAATTGATCGTTGGTACTGTATTGGCAGTAGGCCTACTGTATGCTCTGCCATAACAATTTCCCAAATTTTGAAACCTCAAAAAGAAGGTGTACATCAAAAGTTAAGTAGTAGTACTGCAGCAAATCGTTATTGTTCCAAACACATACAAATTTACATTAAGAAGTTATGTTGAAAATATTTTCAAATTAGCAGTGCGAAAGCTTACATTTTTGTCCTCAAATAGAAGGTATATATCATAACGTGATATCACAAATTTGCACAACAACTGCAATTCTGTATTCTCTTTGTGTTCTTAACACATACAAATTTACATTGTTTTCAAATTTACGAGCACTTACAGTGAATATCTTTTATTGGAAAATGAGGTTATAGTGGAACGTAAAGCCTAAAATTCTTGAATAATTTTGCACATAAGTGTAACATCCTTAACGTTGTTATTTTTATCCAGATTTACATTGTCCTGATTAAAAATCATTACCTTTTAAACGCATGCGCATTGCAATAATTTGTTACAAATCTTAAAGTTAGCTCCAGCGGCGTAGCCAGGACTTTTTGGGTGGGAGAGGGGGGATTGCTGTCAAGTGTGGGGGGGGGGTGGGCAGGGGGAATGGGTTTGTCAGTGTAGGGGGTCATGCTTTTATTCGGAGGGGGACCTGCAGGGGGGCCACCATCCTTTTATATTCTTGGCATGTTGTGGCCGCGGTAGTGATCCCAATCGCGACCATTCACTACATTAGATTAGACAAACACCGCATTTTCCTCTTTTTTCCCTTTTTTTCTTTTATTTTTATGAGCCCTCTCGCAATGGTTTTTCTTTGGGGGCACCATAGAGAAGGGTGGGGGGGGGGTACTGGAAGTTTGTGGGAGGCACGTGCCCCCAGACGCCCCCAACCCCCCTGGCTTCGCCGCTCGTTTTAGCTCAAAACTATAAAGTGTAAAATCCAAGTCCCTATTGATCTGAGCATAATCCATAGCCTGCGTAGAACACGTCGTTTTACATTAACACTTAATTTGCCCTATTTTCTGTGTGGAGTGTATGTTTTTAGTTTTCTGGGGAAATGCGCTGAAGTTTGAAACATTTTACATTCTAATGAAAGTTTTATGATCAAGACGCATCCTATGCCTTTGAAACAAAACATCTATGGTTGAACTTTGTAATTCCTCCAGACGGAGTGATTTAAGTTTCCTGAAAATTTTATAAAGTTAAGGAAGGTTTGAAAATATGTCTCATTATAGATACATAAATATGTAACGACACCAGCAATACGATTCAACTTGATGTTGAGTGATTTAAGTTTCCTGAAAATGTTATAAAGTTAAGGAAGGTTTGAAAATATGTCTCATTATAGATACATAAATATGTAACGACACCAGCAATTCGATTTAACTTTATGTTGAGTGATTTAAGTTTCCTGAAAATGTTATAAAGTTTAGGAAGGTTTTAAAATATTTCTCATTATAGATACATAAATATGTAACGACACCAGCAATACGATTCAACTTTATGTTGAGTGATTTAAGTTTCCTGAAAATGTTATAAAGTTAAGGAAGGTTTGAAAATATGTCTCATTATAGATACATAAATATGTAACGACACCAGCAATACGATTCAGCTTTATTTTATTTACCAATAAAATCCTCTGAAACAACAAATGAATAATAAAAAGGAAAATTACTGTGCACGATTTTGGTACATCAACTAGGATTTTGTTTAATTTCGTGTGAACAACAGCTAAACACTCTTTTATGACTTGACATATTTTACGCTAGGCCCTAGCTGTTAAGTTATAACTGAAAGATATGTACAAATTGTATACACTTTGAAAACTTTTGGGTCAGTGTTAACCCAGATTCCGGGTCTCGTAGGTCCTGATCCGTTTCTGGGAAAGTAAGACCCAGAATTTGTGGCAAAAATGATCGATTAATGGGTCAAATTGACACAGAATCCTACTTAAAGTCCAATTTTAACCACTTTCAGGGTCAGTTTGACCGAAAACCGGTTCAATTCTTACCTGGGAGTGTTTATAGTCACGTGTAATTAAACGTGTTAGAGAAACAAGAGTTTCCAGATCAGGGGTATATTTATTATTATTATACATTCTTAAACAAAAAATTAGACTAAAACAAAACTGAGCAATTTCACAGTTCGCTTCGCCATTATTATTTTTTTGCTCAATTTCTGAGTTGCAACCACAATTTTAAGTCAAATTATTTAAATCAAAAATTTCAATAATTTGTATTTGCATTCAATTATTCCTCCAAAATTCATTAATTGTATTTACACGATAAAATGGATACATATCTTGCATTAAAAAATGCACACGTGAGGGAATCTAAAAAGTATCTGAGCAGACATAATGCAATAGAGGGCGTCCTACAGTCATAAAGTTGTCAAGTTGAACATATTTTGTTGTTATCAAGTCCGGATCCAGATACTTAATAAATAGTTTGTCGTCAAAAACAACACTGTTTTTCACTTCTAATTGTGTTGTTGATATTTTCATGTGTGTATAAATGAAATGGCAACTGCAAATAAATGAACCCCCAAACTAATTCAAGACGTTCAACTTTGCCTTTGCCTAAAATAATGATTCACAGACGAATTGTTCTTCATTATTATACCCTGATCTATAGTACCTAAATCTATCACATTAATAGAAACGGCAGCTACGAATAAAAATATTAGACACTTGTAGAGCAAGCTACGTGAAACTAAAACAACCAACAAAATGTTCATCTCACCACAAAATGCACAACGTGATAATAGACTCATGTTAATAATAACCTAGGACTACCTACAGAGCATAATACACTATCCGTTTCACATTGAGCTATAATGATGTCTTGTACATATATGTCTAAACTAAAATAACACTGCACAAATTTAAAGACGTGAAATTCAATGATGTGAATCAGATTTGTTTGATTCACATACTATTTTAGTGTTTACTGAACAGTTTGTAATGATTTAAAATTAATTGGCATTATTCTGAACAGTAATATTATCATATCTTACACTCTCAGATACATCGTTACGTAAGTAGAGAATAAAGCGCTGTTTTGCCTCTATTCACAATTATATATTGTGTTAAATACCCATGAGTCGGGATGATATTTCGCACCGGATATTCCAACATATACCTGGGAAGTGACACGCTCATAATATGCACCGGCATCCCACTGAGAGAAAGCCTCCTGCTGCCCTCCTTTGCCGACGGTCACAACGCCCTCTATGTACTCGATCCAGAAGGGACGATACTCATTTACATTGACGATACCCATCTCATCATACTCACCGAACACAGTTGGGCATTTATCTGCATGACAGGCTCTGATAACCGACTTGTCGCCACTCCATCCGCCAATGGCTGGAAAAGAATACAGAGATACAACGTAAAGTTATATTTATTTTGTTAACAATAACATCTGGATTTACTTCAGGAAAATAAATTATACTCGCTGGTCCTAACTATTATGTCTTCTTGCGCTGTGAGCTTCTACATTACGTTAATGGCTCATGAAACGCTTTTACTTTCATCGACTAAGAAGCTTTTTTTTGCAGAAAATCACACTTTGTGCATGTTTTAATGGTTAATGAGTTGAATCTATTAATTTATAAGTCTTCACATGGGCCACGCATACATAACAACATATTCAACGTGTAGGCCTACTGCATAGGCCTACATGACTTAATTTACAAATCAATTGAAACGAAGACAACAGCAAAACACTTTAAATTCTATGTCGACCAGATTTGTAAACGATTAAATATTAACTAGTCCGTAGATCAACATGAGTTTGAAATAAATTCGATTGAACATTGTTCTAGCTGAGGGTTTTATGAAGTTCAAAAATAAATGAAATAAAAGTAATAATTTTTCTTAATTGTTTACTAAAACCGCGCGGCAAAATTTGTGGAATCGTCAGTGTTAGGCTAACCTCTTAAAGGGAACTGCCTAGTTTTGACAATCTCTGTAAATTTTGAAAAACGTGTAAGTAAAGCAGTCATATTTTTTACACAAAGAAAAAAAAAAACTCCCTCAGAAGGTTAACCAAATTCTCAGTATTTTTGACCACGTGGGGTCGTGTGTGAACAAAATTCACTTGACAAGACTCGCTGTGAGGTTTTGACATTATTAAGAGTCCTTTGAAAGGCTCGCCGTCTGTAGCAAATGCCCGCATGGATCCTCAACAGCGCTTGCCTTTTGGAAAGAGTAATTCAGTTTTTCAAAACATATTGGCCTAGATGAGTTTGAAGGGACACTTTTTCCAGAATGACTTTTACGACTGTTATTGTGAGATATGTATTGACCTACTCATGCATTACTACAGTAGTTTACAGATGACATAACCAAGATTAACAAGGGTTTGCATATAATTTGATGATCACAGTCGTGAATCCTTTTCAGCATTTATACACAGCTTGGTAAAACAATAATTTCTTTACGAGTTAAACATGTTGTGGTCCGTCTTAATGTTCATCAATCAGATAGTTTACCCTGAAGACTGTATTATCCTCAATACTAACATTAATGTCATAGAATGAACCTTTGTGCATAGAGCCAATAATCAGGATTTTAATTGCGTTTGCATTTATTGTGATTTTATGAAAGACTGACCAATTATAAACTGCTGTGCTGTGATTAATGTATGATTTTATTTCATTAGCATCTTTTGATGGACTCTATTCTCAAATGGAGCAATCAGTACATGAATAAGTTACAGCTTCGCGAACCAAAGCGGTAGATGAACTGGGATAATATTCAGGATGGATAAGAATTTAGAAATGACTTGAGAGTTTGTACTTACTTATTTCAGCAAACATTGAATCGGTATCGTTTTTCTCGGCGAGAGCTATCATAATGGCCGACTGAGTTTTCACTTTGAAGTCCAGCTTGAAGGGCATGCTCAAGGGACCCATGATGTACCTGTACGTATGAGGGATTGATGGCTCAGTGTAGTATTCACATACATGCACTGCAAAAGAAAACATGTTTATGCTGGATTGGTATATAAGAATAGACAGTAAGAAATGTAATAAAAGGGAAAGAGAACATTGTTAAAGAAAAATTGTTTAAGGCTTCGTAGAAGTATGCTGGAGCGATTGGATAATGCCACACCTCCCAAACAAGCTGTTGGTGTTCCATTTTTTTTCTTTCTTTTTTTAATCCCATAACGAGACCATTGCTTATGATGGCATTTTCACATGTTGTTTGATTGCTCTGTTTCATGACAAACTTGTAGCAGGAAATAACCAATCTAATTCTCAGATGAACAATTTTGTTATTTGTTCCTTTCACACGTTAAAGTAATGTTTTCGGCTAACACAACAATCCCAAAAATGTTGGAATACAGGCAAACGCAACGCACGCAATATCACCACGACCTTTCCGGGTAAAACTCAAAAATTGCACAAGTATATAGACGAATAAAAAATATATATCTTTGCGAGGCTGGTTAATGGTAGGTTTGCAGTTTAAAACAACTGTGTAACACAAAACGTTAATTTAATCATTTACACGATTACAATTGTGTGTTTTCTTCTGTTCATATCTTTGAAGAACCTTTTATTGGGGTAGATGACATTAACAAATAAAGTACTTACTATGTATGAGTGACTCTCTGTGGCAGGTTGATCTGAAACTAGAGAATGCCCTTTTCTGTAAAGCTGAAAAGTGTTCTCCATCAACTGCAGAGATCATTGTAGAACACATTTCACCCTTCAGGGGCTGGACGTAGAAAACCATGGCCAACCCAAGTGCCAGAATAAGGGAAACAATATCATGCAAAATTGTCTTCACTATCGCATCCATGCTTGGTAGAAGTTGCTAATTTAGACCAAAGAGATATTGATTCTGCAATACGAGCATGAGACGGAATCGCTGTTTCTGGTTCTGGTATGTTTAGGTAGCTGCGCTCTGAGTTGCCTCCAAAAAGAGTGCGGTGCCTATGGCAACTGTTGTTACAATTATTCCCATTGTGTGAAACTTGGCCAAAATAAACGCTTCGATAATTTCACTGGCGAAGCACGGCCCAATTTAATTAAGTGGTTTTGGCATATCCATACAACAATTACGCCCTTCGCAACAAGGTTATACAATTATGCTGAAAATTGTTATTAGTTTAAAGACAAGGTTCTGGGTTTGCAGTTATCAACAAGTGTTTGTTTTCATCTGAAAGCTGATAGATTATAACATTCATACCCAAACCAATATCCTACAGAGACCCTCTGCATAACAATCAAGATAAAAGCATTTGACGACCCCAATATTTTCTTTACTAACTTCGACTGCCACGTGATTAAAACAAACTTGATAATACTGACACATGATCCCCGACAAACAAAACCGGTTTTTATTTTCATTTCTAGAGGTGAAAAAAATGCTGGCACTGAGGTTTGTTTTGTAGTTTCTTTGGAAACCAAAATGTAGAATTTGTTTTTGTTTTACTTTTCCCATATAAATGATAACGTACTTGCTCTTTAATAATCCATTCATCTTTCTGCCCATTATTAATATTGGCGCTGCATTCAGTGTGGAATAGAGCTATTTTTTTCCTGGTAATTTAATTTATTTTTTTTCTGGTAATTTAATTTATTACGACGATTGTTGTACTGTATTGACAGTACTGCTCTACTGTAACTGTTACATTTTCCCAAATTTTGAAACCTCAAAAAGAAGGTGTCCTTCAAAAATTAAATGGTAGCAGTGCAGCATTTCTTTTCTGCTCCAGACACATGCTATATTACGATGGGAAGTAAGGTTAAAAATATTTTCAAGTTAGCAGTGAAAAACCTTCCATTTTCGAACCTCAAAAAGAAGGTGTAACACCTGATATCCCAAATTTGCACAGCTGCAATTCTGTCTTTTCTATGTGTTCCAAACACACTTACTTACATTAGGGTTTTCAAATTTACGAATTAACAGTGAATATCATGTATTGGAAATTGAGGAAATAATGGAACCTTAAGCCTAAAATTCTTGGATAATTTGACACATAAGAGTTACATTCATAACGTTGTTATTGTTTAGACAGATTTACCTTGTCCTAATTAAAAATCTTTCACTTTTTAACGCATGCGCTTTGTAATAACTTATTTCCAATCTTTAAACTAAAACATGTAATATACAATTCCTTAATGTTATAAGCATAATCCATAGCCTGCGTAGAACACGTCGTTTTACATGAACACTAAATTTGCCGTATTTTATGTGTTGATTGTATGTTTTTAGTCTTTTGTGGAAATGCGCTGAAGTTTTAAACATTTTACATTTTAATGAAAGTTTTATGATCAAGACGCATCATATGCCTTTGAAACAAAAAAAATGTATTCACTTTCTCATTCCGACGAACACCTTTCTTTACAAAATTAAAAAGAAGGACTCTGACATTTGTTTCTTTTGTAATGAAGAGCGTGACAATTTGTTACACCTCTTCTGGGACTGTAGAAAAGTCAAACTTTTGGGAACGATATCATAACTTTGCTTAATTCTACTTCTCTATAATCCTGTGACTTTAACTTGTAGAGATATTTGCTTTAGTTTATTACCAGAAAAAATATATAGTCTCCCTTATTATTTTTTTAGCGAAAAAAAAATAATAATAATATTTTTAATAATAAGTGTCAAGAAATTCCTCTTTAGTCGATAACTGCCTTTAAAGAATTTTGTATGTCCATTTCAAATCAGAAAAGGGAATTGCTACAAGAAATGGGTCACTCGATGACCTCCGAAAGAAATGGGCGAACCTTTTTAAACAAGCCCCCCCCCCACCCTTATATTGTTTATGTAATGTTTAGGTATTTTGGTTGGTGTTGTCTAGTTGCTTGTCTTTTTGTTGTCCCTTTCTGTTCGTCTCTTGTCTTGGGTTGTCTCGTTTACTGCCCTTTTGCTTCTACTGGTTCAGTGCCATTCGTATGCTTATTTCTATTTTTCTGTTAATCTTTGTATGTTCTTTGTTGCATAGGCCTATTGAATAATAATAAATAATAAAAAAACAAAAAAAAACAAACAATAACAATGGTTAAACTTTGTAATTCCTCCAGACGGAGTGATTTAGGTTTTCTGTAAATTTCATAAAGTAAAGCAAGATTTGAATTTGTGTCTCTTAATAGATACATAAAATCGTAACGACACCAGCAATACGATTCAACTTTATTTTATTTACCAATACAATCACTTGAAACACCAAAGGAAGAGGAGAAAGGAAAATTGCTGTGCACGATTTTGGGACATCAATTAGGATTTTGTTTAATTTCGTGTGAAGTTTAAAATATCAGTGCAATACACATCAAATTTTTTTAAAAAGTTCAAATATGACCGTAGTAGTAATATGTGTACTTTAATCATCACTGTAAAAATACACCATCCTTTGAGTTCTGGTGGAAGCATTTTCGTTCTATCCTTTCTCAATTTCTGTCATTAATTTCTCACGGGCGGTACATTCACACAAAACTAAGAAGTAATGCAGTGTAAACTGATACTACGTTAAGCTTCTATTGATCTTAACTGCCCCCATAAACTGGAAAATGTACTTCGGTTTGATGTTTTTCTTTATAGTGACCTGGTTTTCAAAGATGGCAACAATCCGAGCACAGCTATACTTACACATTTTAGCAACTATTTACATAACACATAAGGTTTCCATCCATAATGTTGTTATTGTTTATCGAAATTTTCATTGTCCTGATTAGAAATAATTTACGTCAATGCATTGAATAAATAACGTTACGAACCTTCAACTGCTAGTTTAAAACTACGTGTAAAATCCAAGTTTTTCTTGATCTAAGCATATTTCATACATGCCTGTGTAGCACACGTCGTTTTACCTGAACTTAAAATTTGCCGTCTTTTCCGTGTGGTCTGAATTTTTATTTTTTCAAATAATTTATCTATTTGTTTGTTCTTATTATTTTGGTATAGGGAAAAGGTTTGTTTAGAGCAATTCATTCATTCATTCATTTTTATTAAACCAACGGCAGCACAAAGCTGAATTATGTGGCATTACAAGGAAAAATGTTGTTAAAAGTTACACATATAAAAGACATAAAAAGCACCACCGCAGTACGGGGGCACACAAATACATTTAAACAAAGATGACAATAAATAGAAATAAAAATTGGATAAATCAATGAAAGGCATAAAAATGCACAGGGTGTTGTAGGAACTCTCTTAATTGTACGTTGAAACCCCACTATTAAATAAACCATCCAAAAAACAGGGTTCCCTTGCACTTAAAAACTGGACAGCCCTAAACAATTGTTTTATAAAAGGTGACCACAAATATAGGAATACAAATTTGATAAAACATTGAGAAGACATAAAAATCCACATGATATCGTGGGAGCCCTCCTTTACATTGAAGCCCCACTATGAGAAAAACCACGTTAGAAACAGGGGTCCTTGCATTGAAGTTAAAAACTGAACAGCCCTATCACACATAGGTTACATAAACAAATAGAAAGTCTAGAAAGAAAAGGGATTGAGCTGTCACCATAACGATAGTCCTAAATGTTTTGGCACCATGATTTAGTTGCGTGTCGAAGTCCCATACTGTGAGCTCTGTTATTATGAGGGAACCAACGAGCAGAGTGGTTTAAGTTTCCTGAAAATGTGTGACAACTGTTCATAAAGTAAAGGAAGGATCTAATTTGTGTCTCGTACAGAAACATAATTATTATAGCGACACCATCATGAAATGTTCCACATGATCAGTGTCTCAAATAGCCTCTCCTAGTTCAAACTCCTACTGCCCAGCTTCACGTTCCGATCCGTGTTTAGAGCTGTAGCAGTGGGTACAATGGCGAGTCTCTGGCGCCTTACACACCAGATTGTCCCGTGCGGGTAGAGCTCCTTAACCACGGGAGGTATTCCACATAGGAGACAGAAACTCTGATTTCAAACTCGGGTAGGTGGGGCTCGTAGCCTTGGATGGCAGCCCACTCAGGAGAAGGAAAACTCTGATTTGAAATCCAATCCCCCAGAACTGTGGTGGTTATCGTTGTTAACCGATCACCGCCATCAGCAGTGGGCCGCAGCAATGCGCTCGTACCAGTCCCAGCACTTGCACTCCTACAGGATGGAAGAGACGTGTACACCACCCATCCTTTACCGTGAATCCACAAATAACATGCAAAGACAGGACTACAAGAAAGTACACCGAGGGAGGTCGCCTGGTTAAACAAGCTTCCCGCACTTCCCCAAGACCCCACGGGGATAGTATGACGAATGTGAAACAACGAGAAGGGGTTCAACTCGAGACAAAGTAGGCCAACAATCCATAAATTTATCAGCCCAATCTCAGTTCTTGCAAGTGTGAGGCTGGCAAGCAATACATCTACCACCTGAAAGAACCTGAGAGATGAACCAATGTCAAACAAGGACAGCCACCATATAGGCTGAGCAACGCCAAACACCAAATCCACACAGGGACCTGTAACGTGAGAACTGCCAAAGGAAAAGTAGATTTGTTGATAAATCAAATTGAAAAACTTAAATGGGACGTAGTTGGGGTAGCAGAAACACGCTAGCAAGGACAATGTGTGGTAGACCTGGAGAAAGGACGAAAGATGTTATTTTCTGGTGCAACCAAGCAAGGCCAAGTAAGTGTAGGGGTTCCTCTGAGCGATTCATATAAGCTATGACACTGTCAATGAACGCGTCATTTCCATTAGGTGCAGAGGCCAAGGGCCGACGTTGTCTCTATTTCAAGACTGTGCCCCCACTTCGACTTTTTCAAAAGAAGAAATTGAAAACTTTTGTAACGTCATCCGAGCGAAAAAAGAAACTGTGCCAAAAGAAGACGTCTTTGATTAAAGCTGGAGACTGGAACGCCAAAGTTGGTCAGGACTTTGGAAACCTGGAGTCCTGGCAATAATGGCTACGACAGCACGAATTATCGAGGGGGAACGTCTTCTATTCTTCTGCAAAATAGTTATCTGTGACAAATACACCAGTTGTTGAGAGAACCATGGGACCATCAGCTTTATTAATCATGGTGTAGCCAAATTCTCCTAGAAGTAATGAAGCCATAAGCCGGAGCTATACTGTCAGAAAAACAGGCTGGTATTCGAGTTGGCCGCATCACAGTGGAATAGGTATTTGCCCTTAGACTTCTCATCCATTATCGACTGAAATGAGGTGGAAAGGTGTTTGCTGTGTTTATTGACCATAAAAAGCAATCGACTGTGTATGGCACTTTGGTTTTGTTCGCAGTCTAACAGCAATATAGCGTCCCTAGAAAACTGATCAACATAATTAAGGATCTGTACAGCAAGGCAAGAGCTGCATCCGAATGAGCAACGAACACTCCCGACTGATTTCTAAGTACCATTGTTGTGCAGCAGGCTTGCCTTCTATCCCCTGATGCCTTCAATTTTTTTTCCTGAAAAAAATCCTGTCAGAGGCTTTTGTTCATTGCGACCAGCTTGGGATCAATGTATGGGTACAGACTGCGGGACCTGCGCTTTGCAGATGGCATTGGCCTGTTATCTGAGACAGAAGCTGACATCCAAATGTTACTTGAAATGGTTCACAACACCAGCAACATGTACCATAGCCTAAAATCATCGTAAAGACTTGCTGGATGAGCTGTACATGTAATAATAGCAATTGCAAATAATTGAACACCAAAACTGTTGAACATTAAACTGCCTTTCCCAAAATGATTCACAGGCGAATTTAGTTCTTCTTTATTGATAGATCATGAGCTATCGTACCTAACTCGAAGAATAAAGTTACGTGAAACTAAAGCAACAAAAAAATGTTCATTTCACAACAAAATGCACAACATGATTTAGACTCATAGATGAATTTATTACCAAGAACTTCAAACAGTGAGTAATACAATTACCAATACAAACATTTAAAAGCGTGAAATTTGATGATGTGAATCAAATGTGTTTGATTCACTTATTATTTTAGTGTTTACTGAACAGTTTGTAATGGTTTTAATTAATTGGCATTACTCTGAAGCTGGCATTCTCATATCTTACACTTTCAGATACATCATTACGTAATTAAAGAGTAACGCGCTGTTTTGCATCTATTCACAAGTAAATTTTGTGTTAAATACCCATGAATCGGGATGATTTCTCCCACCCGATATCCCAACATATACCTCTGAAGTGACACGCCCATGGTACGCTCCGGCATCCCACTGAGAGAAAGCCTCCTGCTGCCCTCCTTTGCCGACGGTCACGACGCCCTCTATGTACTCGATCCAGAAGGGATGATACTCAATCTCACTGAGGATATCGTCCTCATTATGTTCACCAAACAGTTCCTTGCAATCTGAATGACAGGCTCTGATAACCGACTGGCTATTACCCCTTCCACCAAGGGCTGGAAAGAATACAGAGATGAAGTGTATAGTTATGTTTATTATGTTTACAATGAGCCATTGATTCACTGAATTAAAATAAATTATACTCGCAAGTCCTAATTATTATGTCTTCTTGCGCTGTCAGCTTCTACATTACGTTTAGGGCTCATGAAACGCTTTCACTTTCATCGACTGTTTTTTTTAATTTTTTTTAATGAAAAACACAGTTTGTGCAGCCACTTATCTCATTTAGCATACCTAGCTTTCAAAAAAAAAAAAATAATATATATATATAATATATTCTCGAGTTGAACGTTGTGGTCGAGTTTATCGTTTACCCTTACGTTATCATCAGTATTCTCAAATGGAGCAATCAGTACATAAATACAATACTGTTTTGCAAACCAAAGTTGTAGATACACTGGGATAAAAATCAGGATCGATTAGAATGACAAAATGAATTGAGAGTTTCTACTTACTTATTTCAGCAAATATTGAATCAGTTGCTCTCTCGGCGAGAGCAATCCTAGCGTCCGCCACAGTTTTCACTTTGAAGTCTAGCTTGAAGGGCATGCTCAAGGGACCCATGATGTACTGAAGGTATGAGGGATTGATGGTTCAGTGAAGTACTCACAAACATGCACTGCAAAAGAAAGAAAAATTATTCGTTTATTTTTCTGAAACAAAAGTACTGGATCGGTAATGAAAGCCAATAAAAATATACAACAAAATATGAAATAAGACGGGAAGAGAAAATTGTGTCTGGTGGTGGAGTCATTGGTGATGCCTCACCCAAAAATCAATTGTCAGTGTTTGTTTTGGTTTTGTTTTGTTATTTTAAAATCGTTAATGAGCCCTGCAATGCATTCCCCCACTGAAGTTTATTTGTATTTTTGTTTGCAATTTTTTAAATTAATCACCCGATGAATGTTGAACAAATTAATCTTTAGGGTCGTCCACCATCGTACCTTTAACAGTGTGTGTGTATGTGTGTGTTGGGGGGGGGGAGCCCACCTCGAAAACCTCATCCTAAATTCAGGTGTTTTCAGAGACTTTCTACACACTCCATTGGATTTGTACACAGTACATTGATCTTTACATATTTCAATCGCAGCTGGAGGTTTGTGCCCTGGTTTGGTAACAAGTATGTATCATTCTTATCTAGGGTAGCTTGTAGACCTCAAAAATAGCCTGGGCAATACAGGGCTCATGAGATCGTTGTGCCAGGGTCTGTGTATTTTAGGCCATAGGTTTGGGAGTTGCAAGATTGAGGGGCGGGGCTTCCCGGCAATCCTGCCGGTCAGCATCAACCATTCTTCACAACCGCATATGGGGCGGGGGGGGGGGAGAGCTGCGTGATCATAAAAGATTACGTAACCATTTGTGGCTGGTTTAAAACGACACCACTGCTTATAATGACATTTTCACTGGTTGTTTGAATGCTGTGTTTCATGAAAAATACTGATGGCTGGATAAAACAATTTATTAGTAAACAAAAACAATAATAAAAGTGAAGAAGTAATTTGTTTCTTTCACACGTTAAAGGGATGTATGTGGAGAAACCCAACAATCCCAAAATACCGGAACACCGGCAAAAACGTTTAAACATTATAGGCGCCTCAATTATGGACGCATTATTACCAAAATATGGATGTTTTTCCGGTTGAAACTCATCCCCAAAATAAATAATTAAAACAAAATTTAAAAATCTTGTTACGCCAATAATTTAGTAATCACACATTTATGATATTGTGTTTCTTTAGTAAATGTATTTCAAGAACCTTTTATTTGGGGTAGAAGATATTAAAAAATAACAGTACTTACTACGTAGGGGTGACTCTCTGCGGCAGGTTGATCTGAAACTAGAGAATGCCCTTTTCTGTAAAGCTGTAAAGTGTTCTCCATCAACTGCAGAGATCATTGTAGAACACATTTCACCCTTCAGGGGCAGGACGTAGAAAACCATGGCCAACCCAAGTGCCAGAATAAGGGAAACAATATCATGCGAAATTGTCTTCACTATCGCATCCATGCTTGATAGAAGTCGCTAATTAGACTGAAGAGATATTGATTCTACAATACAAGCATGAGACGGGCTCGTTGTTTCTTGTTCTGTCATGTTAAGTAGCTGCGTTCTCATTGTTGCCTTGAAAAAGATTGCGGTGCCTATGGCAACCGTCGTTACAATTATTCCCATTGTGTGAAACTTTGCCAAAACGCTTTGTTTTCACTGGCGAACTCTGGCGCAAATTAATGCGAGGGTCTGGCATATTCATGCAACGTTTGCGGCTTTCGCATCAGGGTTATGAAATTACAATGAACACCATTATTAGTTTAAAGTCAGGGTAATGGATTTGCAGTTATCAACAAGTACCTTTTTTATACCAGCACCAATTCTACAGAGAAATAAATCCCTCTGAATTACAATCAAGACAATAGCATTTGACTCTTTGATTGCCACATGTGAAATTTGCCTATGTTCAAGGCCGCCTTACAATGAAACAGTATATAGAAAAACAAATCTTGAAAAGTTATAGACATATTGGGTCTTTAGAGGCTGCATTGAATGTACAAAAATAAATACTAGGTATGTGGGTAGGCTATACCACTAGTTTCAAATAGGGGTGTGAAACTATAAGGTTATGAAAATATACCATATGACAGCTCATAACTCATATGGGTATAGTGCTTCGATTTGAACATCGACCGCATAATTATTGTTGAGATGTAACATTGGTCTTCTGGACAGTTAACAAATTTGCTTGGGTAAAATTCTTTCTTCTTTGCAGTTTGCCAGGCTTTTTTTCAATATTTGTTTCGAAAATTGGTGCTGTTTAGTGCCCCCAGTATTATTCGAGTGATTTTCATAAAACTTGCCACAAATGTTCATTTCACCAAGTTGTACTTGGTAACATAAAAAACACCTTTTGCCACTAAAGGACAATTTGGGGTTTCCCCCCCCCCCCCAATTTTGGTCAAAAACAATACATGTCCTGTTATCTTGGTGGTCAAAAACAATACATGTCCTGTTTATCTTTGTGGTCAAAAACAATACATGTCCTGTTATCTTTGAAGGGCTTGATTTTCTTCATTAAATAAACCTTTTTCATAGCATCTAAGCTACAGTGAGCAAATTGTTCTGACTTTCTTTTTCGTGACTGAGCAGTGCTCAATATTTTATTAGGCAAAGAGCTAGCCGCATTGTGTTCATAATTGCTGGTAATCAAACCATGCATACTGGCAAGCGTTTGATGAGCATCATAATACTACGTACAGATTTAATGATTGATACCCATTTTATTATACTGTACAAGAGAAGACTCTTATGGTTGTTGTAGGAATTAGAAATACTAGGCATGAGTACAAAGCTGAGTGTTGAGCTTGTAACGGGTTGGATAGAAATGTATAACTCTACAAGATCCTTCCTCAGTGCTATTATAACACTTGTCATACCTACATAAGGACTTAATTGGTTTTCAACTCCATCTACTCTTATAAGGAAGTTGGTGAGAGTAACGCTGGTGTTATGCTACATTATTTCCAATAGACACGACATGTTAAAAAGAAGTGTATCTAACCGATTGGATTGGTTTGATGTGATTTTATTTTAGAAGCATCATGACCATGTCAGGGATGCAAAAGTAATCCTGAATATTATCATGAAAATATTGTTCTTTTGAATGACTAGAATTGCAAACGTCAAAAGAGGTTGAACTACTTGATTTTCCCCTAAATATACACTGAGGAATATTTCCTGAGAACTCACCCATTCAAGTTTTATATTATTTATTAATTAGCATCTTGTTCAAAATAAGCAATTTGGTGCTTTGAATTGGATAATTTCTCAGGAACGTAGTTGAGATTCAATGTTGACAAAGAGTCTTAAGCTGGGATTAAAGATTTTGGAAGCTTGTTGAAGTGATAACTATTCTACAATGTGGTTACCACTGGAGTTATATATTTCAGCGAGATTCTCGACAGTATCAACAACGCTAGAAAAGTAAACAACGAAGCTTCAAGAAATAATAGCTCGGGGGTTATTTTACACCAAGACAAAAAACTAAAAGAACTAAAAGTAGGATGCAAAATTTTTGAAAGTTGGGTTAAAATTATGACATTTTCACTGTTTGATAACCCCTGGATTTGTAATGTTCATATTATTTCATGGGGTTTTTGAGTATCTACATGTACATCGCTGTAGAGTAGCGACCACAAGCTGGGTTTTCCCCCACCACTTTGACAAAAAGAGAGTATGAATTCAGAGAATAATATTGAATTTCCAATCCGTCTGCAATACACATGATTTTCTTTTATCTGGGCTTAATTTTCCTTATTAAGGAATCCACATTCATAGCGTCTAAGCTCCAATAAGCATATTGTTTTGGCTTTCTTTTTATGACTGAGCAGTGCTCAATATTTTATCACGGCAAAGTGCTGGCTGTATTGTGTTCATAATGGCTGATTACCTAATCAATGCGTATTGGCAAGTGTTTGATGAGAATTATAATACTACGTATGTATTTAATTATTCATATCCATTTCATTATACTATACACTTCCAGACGTTTACGGTTGTTGTAGGCATTAGTAATACTTTATTTTATTTACCAATCACTTGAGACACTAAAGGAATAATAAAAAGGAAAATTACTGCGCATGATCTGGGTACACCAATTAGGGGTTTGTTTAATTCCGCACAAACTTTAAAATATCAGGGCAATACAAAGTCAAAAGATTCAGAAAGTTTGTATTTGACCGCACTAAAAATCACTGAAAAAGTACACTACCCTTCGAATTTTGAAAGAAAAAGTTATTTTGTTTCCTTTCTCAATTTCTGTCTTTGATTTCTCACGGGCGGTATACACATTCACACAGTGGTAAACATTTACTCACAGTGCAGTGTAAGCGGATGCAATGTTAAGCTTTCATTTAAATTAATTAATTGCGGCCTGAAAATGAACGTCGGATCGTGTGTTTTTTCTTTACAGTGACCTAATTATCAATGATAGCAACAAACCGAACACAGCATCGTACCAATTTTAATAATTATCGAGTAAACGACAGCTAAACAGTTTTTTCATAATTTTACATACTAATCGCTACCCATTTAAATATAACTTAGAAATTAGCACTAACAGTAAGAATTTCGAATATTCAAGATCAAATGAACATTTTTAACTTAAAACATTCCTATAAGAAGTAAAGACGATTTAAGAAAAAATTGAATTCAAAGTTCGTATCTGTGCAGTTATTATTTTGAGCTCAATTTCTCTCATGTAATTAAAGTTATTTAAAAATCATTGTGCGATCGGTGCAACCGCAATTTAATACATTTATGACGAGTGTCTAATCATTAATTTCAATATTTGTTAATGCCTTCTATTTGCGTAAAGTTTATTCCCCATTGTTTTATTGTAATTGAACGATAAAATGGATACCTTACTACATAAAAAAAATAAAAAAAACTTTAGGAGTGGATTCTAAAACGGTATATTAAATGATACTGTGTCGTCATGATGCAATAGAGGGCGTCCTACAGTCATAAAGTCCAGAGCTGTGTATAGATGGATTGAACATGACGTCATTTACCACAATTTTTGATGAAAACTAACGGAAACGTGCACGCGCCCCGCACGACTCTCAGCCTATGATAGCTGTTCACGCGTGCACGTTTCATCAAAGATGGCGGCCAATGCAAGGGTATATTACGACAACTTGTCATTAGAAGCCATTTTCTGTCCAAAAAGCGCATGTGTGCGCACAGGGTGTCAGACAAGACCGCACTTTGGGCTGTGCTACTGTACATTTGGACCGAAAATGGCGTCCAGCGACCACGTGACCATAGAAAACTGGTCCCTCCATCAATACACAGCTCAGATAAAGTTGTTCAACTCAAGATACATATTTAGTAGTTTGTCGGCAAAATCCACACCGTTTTTCACTTTATATTGTGTCATCAATATTTTCATGCGTGTATATGGAATCAAATTTAAGAAATTTGCGCACTATAAATTCATGAGCACTTTTGTTGTGCCTCAAAGTGAGAGTACAGAGCAAGAAAAAGGTTGGCGTCCATAGAAAAAAAGAAACCTAATAAAAGAAGACAGTAGCCAACTGAATTAATATATCTATACTCTTTCACAATGCTGCCCTCATCGTTAAAACTTGCTGCTTGAGCTATAATAGCAACTGCAAATAAATGAACCCCCAAACTATTTCAAGACATTAAACTTTGCCTTTCTCTAAATGATTCACATGCGAATTGAGTTCTTCATTACTCATTTATCATGTACCTAACTCTACTACATACATACAAACGGCAACTATACGAATGGAATTATGCACTTGCCTAATAAAAGCAGGTACGCAGAATATTTGACGATTTTATAAGCAAGCTCCGTGAAACTAAAACAACCAACAAAATGTTCATCTCACCACAAAATGCACAACGTGTAGACTCTTAGTCTTAGGTTAATAAAAATTACAAAGAACGTCCAACAGTGCTCATTTATAATAGACGATCCGTTTCACATTGAAATATGAAGATGTTTTGTATGTCTAATATAAACACACTTGCAAAAAATTAAAAGCGATGATTTTGTGCATCATATTTGCTTGATTCACATATTATTTTAGAATTTACAGAACTGTTTGTAATGCTTCGCATTATTTGGCAGATTAAGTAGAGAATAATGCGCTGTTTTGCATCTATTCGCAAATAAATTTTGTGTTAAAAACCCATGAATCTGGATGATTTGGCGCACCCGATATTCCAACATACACCTCTGAAGTGACACGCCCATGGTGCGCTCCGGCATCCCACTGAGAGAAAGCCTCCTGCTGCCCTCCTTTGCCGACGGTCACGACGCCCTCTATGTACTCGATCCAGAAGGGTCGATACTCATCTACATTGACCATACCCGGCTCATCATATTCACCGAACAGAGTTTTGCATGTATTTGAATGACAGGCTCTGATAACCGACTTGTCGCCACTCCATCCGCCAATGGCTGCAAATGATACAAAGATACAATGCATCGTTATGTTTTTTATGCTAACAATGAGACATGGATTTACTGAATGAAAAAAAATTATACTCGCAAATCCTAACCATGTCTTCTTGCATTGTGAGCTTCTACATCCATTAAAAGTGCTCATGAAAAGCTTTTACACTCAGAGACTGTTCTACTTTTTTGATGAAAAACACACTATGTGCATATTTTAATGGTTAAATGTACTGTGATTTGAATCAATTAATTCATTTAGTTTGCACATGGGCCTTGCATACATAGCAACATATTCAACGTGTGCTGCATACATAATTTAATTTTCATACAGAGTAAATTAATTGAAACGAAGACAAAAGCAACACACTTTAAATTCAATGGCGAGCAAATTTACTAACGATTGAGTATTAACCAGTCCGTAAATCAGCATACATTTTGAATAATTTCGTTCAAACATTGTAATAGCTGAGCGTTTTATGAAGTTAAACAATAAACGAAATAAACAGTTTTTTTTTTTCTCAATTGTATACTGCAACCGCACGGAAAAATGTGTGGAATTGTAGTTGTTAACCTTATGACATATTACGTGACTGCCTAGCCAATCTTTGTAAATGTTGAAAAAACGTGTAACTAAAGCAGTCATTATGTTTAAACATAGAAAACAAGAACCCCTCAAAAGGTTTACAAAATTGTCAGTATTTTTACCACGTGGGGGCGTGTGTGAACTAAATTCAGTCCTTTAAAAAGCTCACCGTCTGTAGCAAATGCCCGCATGGATCTTCAATAGCGCTTGCCTTTTGGAAACAGTCAAACGTTTTTTCAAACATATCGGCTAGAGGAGTCTGAAGGGACACTTTTTCCAGAATGATTTCTGCAGTTTTTTTCCTGACATTTCTTTACGACAATTTTTTGGATATTAACCGACAAACCCATGCGTTACTACAGTAGTTTACAAAATTAACAAGGGTTTGCATACAATTTGATGATCACAATCATAAATCCTTTTCAGCATACCCAGCTTTCAAAATCAAGTGTTTCTTTGCGAGTTGAATTGTTGTGGTTCAGAAAAAACAATCACAAACTCTAGCTAGTGCTGTGATTATTACGTTATTACCACCATTGGGGGAACTTTATGCTCATTATGAAGTCGACATCATAATTATTAGCAAATATACAGTTTCGCAAACCAAAGTGGTAGAGCACTTGGATGAAAATCAGGATAGATTAGAATAGAAATAAATTGAGTATTTCTACCTACTTATTTCAGCAAACATTGAATCAGTTGCGTTTTTCTCGGCGAGAGCTATCATTACGCCCGCATAAGTTTTCACTTTGAAGTCCAGCTTGAAGGGCATGCTCAAGGGACCCATGATGTATCTGAAGGTATGAGGCTTTGATGGCTCAGTGTAGTATTCACAGACATGCACTGCAAAAGAAAACACGTAGAAAACAGTTATTCCTTTATTTTCCTATCATTCAAAGCACTTGATCGGTAATGAATGCACATACAAAATAAACAGCAAAATATTAATCTAATGGGATGGAGCAATTGTTTCAGAAGTAGTGTTAAGGCTTGGTGGAAGTCTGCTGGAGTGGTTGGATAACGCCGCACCCCCAATCCAGCTGTCGGTGTTTGTTCTTGTTTTAGTTTTGGCTTTTTATATCCCAAATCGAGACTAATATTGAATGCTATGTTTTATGAAAAACTAGTGGCTCGGACAACCACTTACTGGTATACAAAAACAAACAAACAAACAAACAAACAAACAAACAAACAAACAAACAATCCCCCCATCAAACAAAAATGGTGCAACTTGCTTCGGTTTTCTCTTATACAAGGTCTTCGATCCCCCCCCCCCAAAAAAATACAAAACAAAACACGACAGGAATCGAGTAAAAAAAAACTTCTTTGCTTCGATAGCAAACAAGATATCTCCGACAGTGGCAAAGGCAATTTTTAACAGTTTTCAAAATAAAAACAAACAAATGCAAACAAAAATATTAGCTTTTTATAGGTTTGTGATTATACGCAAAGAGTTGATCGTTCGATTGTTTTAAGTAATAAATCACACCAATCATTCCAATAAATACAGTCAATAAATCAAGTTTTTCATCAACGCGTGCAGCTGGAAACTATTAAAAAAACAAATTAAATCCCTACTATACGCGTGCAATTTATCAAAAAATAACTCACTTTTTACGTGGGGTGGTCGACATTTCGATCTGAAGGCCGAGACTGTCTTTTTCTTGAGAATAGTCCAGTTTTCCCCATCAATGGCGGAAACAATTGCTGAACACATTTTCCCCTCAGAGGGCATGGCATAGAAAATAATGGCCAAAGAAAAGAAATTGGCAAGATAAAGGCTGAAACGAAAAGCACAATTCTGTTTCCTAAAACCTGCATCCTGGTCAGAGGCATTCCTTGATGAATTGACAGTAGACGCAACCAAAACACAAGTCGGTCTCTCAGCAATCGATTTTGTTTTTTTTGTTAATTTCATCACACTCGTTTGTTGACAGTGGTATCTATGACAACTAAACCTCAACCCGCAATCGCACAGACTATTATTGAGAACCTTTTGTTATCTCGTCGCGTGTCCTACAACATCTACGGGTATGAGTCTGGGTACCAGGTGTCTGGCTTCTCAAAAGCTTTATAGCTCGGGTTTCTCTTATTCAACGTATTGTATCCAAATTTTAAATCGGAAATTTGGTTTTAAGAACTCGTCCTTGAGAACGAAAAAGCATAACAGTTGCAACACAAAGTGTATTTAAAGGGACGAGTTGCCTTCTGATTTTGTTGCATTGGGCTAAACAAGCGTTTTTTACGAATGAATATGGTTGGAAACAATGTTTTAGAAGATAATGTTGTATTGATTCACACAAATATCCCTTGAAATGGTGTGGTTTTCCTTATACTACGTGAACTAACACGGTGTGCTATTTGATGGAGTCAAAATTTGTTTTTTATTTAATTAATTGTGCATGTTTTAATTTTAAAAATGAACACGAGAAACACAAAAGACAGTCAGATGAAACGGAAACCTATAGGTATTGCCAAAAGCGAACCAGATCACTGTTTAATAGAACATTCCCCTGACAAAAAGGTTTTATAACTAACTATTCGGAAAAACTACTTACTCTATATGATGTGGGTGCTTTAAAATTTCCTCAATATTCGTAATACACACTTTTAATAATCCACCACCCACACAAAACGTAGATACGAAGACAAACGAACGTAGATCCAAGTATAACTGACGCAAACCTGTTTCCAAAGCGACCAAAATAAGCCGATGAGGGTCATTTCATTGTAAACGTATTTAATATTCGTGTATCAAATTTAAATTCACCCGTTGCCTAAATACCCAGGTCTGTGTTTTGGTTTACATGGCTATTTTTTTTTTAATTTCAAGAACTTGGCACCAACACACAGTGATCTCAATTTTTTATTTCAATTAGATTTTGTTCTCCAAATTTATGCAGTATTGTTGAGAGCATTGTGACTGTTCCAAGAGTGGCTCCTCATAAGAAATAATTCAACACTGTTTATAATGATTAATACTTGATTTGAGATTGATATTGGTTGTTATAATTATTGTATAACCAGTATTACGTCATTGTATTGCTTCATAGTTTATAGTATTGCTTCATACTTGACGAGTATTACTTCATAGAATTGCCTCCATACTTGACGAGTATTACTTCATAGTATTGCTCCATACTTCAAAAGTATTACTTCATTGCTTCATACTTCACGAGTATTACTTTATAGTATTACTTCATACTTCACGAATATTACTCCATAGTATTGCTTCATACTTCACGAGTATTACTTCACAGTATTGCTTCATACTTCAAAAGTATTACTTCATATTATTGCTTCATACTTCACCAGTATTACTTTATAGTATTACTTCATACTTCACGAATATTACTCCATAGTATTGCTTCATACTTCAAAAGTATTACTTCATATTATTGCTTCATACTTCACGAATATTACTCCATAGTATTGCTTCATACTTCACGAATATTACTCCATAGTATTGCTTCATACTTCAAAAGTATTACTTCATATTATTGCTTCATACTTCACGAGTATTACTTCATAGTATTGCTTCATACTTCACGAATATTACTCCATAGTATTGCTTCATACTTCAAAAGTATTACTTCCTATTATTGCTTCATACTTCACGAGTATTACTTCATAGTATTGCTTCATACTTCACGAATATTACTCCATAGTATTGCTTCATACTTCAAAAGTATTACTTCATATTATTGCTTCATACTTCAAAAGTATTACTTCATATTATTGCTTTATACTTCACGAGTATTACTTTATAGTATTACTTCATACTTCGCGAGTATTACTTTACAGTGAAGACTTTCAGCTTAGCAAAAATCTAAGCGCTCTCTGTTGATTGTTTTCCTTTCAATCCTACAACAGCTGTATACATGATTTGAGGGTTAGGTTTTTGATTTCCGATGTTAACTTTTTAATAGTGAAAATGTTTACTCTGCAGGTATTCTTTAACATTGACTAAAAAGGTTAGCACAGAGGAACATCATGCAATTAAATTGTTGAATTAAATTAATTATTCATTATATTTATTACTTCACAAATCACGACTATAAATACCTTTACAATATAACAGAGCAATATTATCTAAAACAGCAATTATCAAAATCAATTTTTTATCTTTTTTCTACTGAAAGCTGAATTTGTAGAATAGGACCTGCCCAGTCTCGCGTCATTTCTTATAGAAAATAGCGTTTAGTCGTCTACAATGCATAATATTTTATTTTATCATCAACTCATTATTAAACGAAAAGCTGATCAACACATGTAACCACCATTACACAATCTTCTAAATAATGTACGAACAATCGTTGACACATTTACGCTTTTTGAGGTGTTCCGCCACGTGGACATAAATATTAGTAAACCAAAGTTTACCTGAATATCCCAAAAGACACTTGTAAATCAAAGTTGTTTTCCTGTCAGAACTTCGCATTACCAAACTTTACATGTGACACACACAGCATACGTAGTTACATCAATAAACTAACCAAGGAACGAGTTGATTCTTTGAAGCATTTACGGAAATAATACTTCTCCTTTCCCTTTTTATATATATATATTTAGAATTCTTGTTTTAAATTTTTTTTTTAAATTAATTAAAAACTAAATAAAGAAGTGATCCAATGTATAATATCAGTAACACAAAACTTAATAATCAATAGAAATAGCCTACTAATAGTATAAACTTTTTCTTTCACCAAAGCAAATACTGTGCAAAACGACTAATGCGTCTTTATACAAGTGTTACCACTTTATTTTCATGATTTCGTTTGATGATTGTAATGTTATAATTAAAAGACCTTGTGTTTTGATTTAATTTGTAATTTGTTTTCTTCTTGAGTAAGCACACGCTCTCGGGTAATGTACTGTACAGTTATGACCCTGGCTTATTGTTTAGGTATAACATTGGCAACATTTAAAACACCCGTGTATTATATAAATTATTACACCTTATACGCTGCTAGTGCTATAGCTACAAAACATTTACTGTAAAACGAGTTGATTGGCTTATTAATACTATAAAGGAAAGCAGTTCAACCTACTTGAATGATTTACTTTATTCAAATATTGTGGGGTAATTCTGCTGTTTAATAATTGTTTTGATTGCATCACAAGGGTAATTGATGACCTGATTTCTTCAATAATGAATTAATATACTGCCACCAACGGCATTTTTGAACTGATGTTTTATACTCCAAGAGCAGACCTCTTGACATGACGTCGTACAATAATAGTAATAATAATAATAATAATAGTAGCTTCTTATATAGCGCTCATGTCCGTCACTCAGTGACGCTCAAGGCGCTTCAACATTCAGTATTTTCCTGCAAAGTATTGTGGAGCTACGTTTTGAAGTACTAGACCTTATTCCTTTACATAGCACCATGTAATGGTTTACAAGGTGATGTGGCGCAATATGCTGCCAATGATTCGGAACTGGGGGCTAACTATGTCCAAACGATGATTAATTTCTAGCTCAGTCCGTGTGCGCATTAAGTGACTTCGGCTGCGGCTACGGCCGTAAGCTTCAACGATAGCGTTGAAGAATGGGACTTTGAGGCGCTCCGGTCCTAGCCACTGCCGAAGCCAGACGTTAGGACCCAGCTGTAAAGAAAAATGTCTGAAATTCATGAGACAGGACTCCCAAGGAGTTGTAAAGTGTATGGATATCAAAATCGCAAGCACAATATAACGGTTGCCATCACAAACCCGCCACAACGCGGTATTATGCTCACAAAATGCTTGAGTGAAGCTGCATAATCAGATGAACGAATGTTTATGTACACTATAGTGGTACCTCGTGCATAGACCAGGATATGTAATGAATGTAGTTCAACCTTGTCAACAGATTTTGGCCTTTGTCTCTGTCTGCATTTTGGCTTTTCAAAATGTTCAAAACATGATTTGTCGTAACCCGTCGGAAAATTGTTGGTTGATTAGTTTACTTTCTGGATTTTTTAATTTTTTATTTTATTTTGTTTGAATGCTAAGCTGGAAAACATGATTAAGACAATATCAAGAGATATAGAATAACTTGAAGTTCGTAAATATACCACCACTAGACAATACGAGACATCAGACATTGAACTCACTTTCAGCTATCTATCCTCAAACTTATCATCTTTTTAAGGGTTGTGGTTTTTCCCATTTGTAATTTTATCTCGATGAAAATTTTGACATTTGAATATTAGTCAACAATGACGAATACTTTACAAACAACTACTAGGCCCCTGATATAAATGCATATAGACCTTTCTTTCGGTTGCTATACTAGGCGTTAATACATGGCTTGTAGATCTGCCATGCAGCAGGTGTGTCATAAGAGTCAAATGCTATGTAATTTATGTTCGTGATATCGAACTCAGCTTCCATAAACGGTGCCTCGTCTTCATATCTCCCTACCTTTATCTTATTGTTGGAAAAAGTCACCCAGAAGCGAGTTGTAGTGATTAAATCGATGTCATGGGTGCCAGTTACCCTCTTAATGTTGTAGTTGTAAATGCCAGAGGTTCTGCCCAATTCTGAAAAAAGTTTAAATAAAAAACTCATGAGTCGAATCAATAGCTTCAGTTAGCAGATTCCAACAAACAGCAAATTTGTACGAACACTTTGTTTCTTTTGTTTTTTATGTTGTGGTTTTAAACGCGAGAATAAGGTATGTCCCAAAGACATGTTGACTTACCGATGGCAAAATAATTGTTTGCGCTGTCCTTCAAGTCGATCGTATTACTTCATATTATTGCTTTATACTTCACGAGTATTACTTTATAGTATTACTTCATACTTCGCGAGTATTACTTTACAGTGAAGACTTTCAGCTTAGCAAAAATCTAAGCGCTCTCTGTTGATTGTTTTCCTTTCAATCCTACAACAGCTGTATACATGATTTGAGGGTTAGGTTTTTGATTTCCGATGTTAACTTTTTAATAGTGAAAATGTTTACTCTGCAGGTATTCTTTAACATTGACTAAAAAGGTTAGCACAGAGGAACATCATGCAATTAAATTGTTGAATTAAATTAATTATTCATTATATTTATTACTTCACAAATCACGACTATAAATACCTTTACAATATAACAGAGCAATATTATCTAAAACAGCAATTATCAAAATCAATTTTTTATCTTTTTTCTACTGAAAGCTGAATTTGTAGAATAGGACCTGCCCAGTCTCGCGTCATTTCTTATAGAAAATAGCGTTTAGTCGTCTACAATGCATAATATTTTATTTTATCATCAACTCATTATTAAACGAAAAGCTGATCAACACATGTAACCACCATTACACAATCTTCTAAATAATGTACGAACAATCGTTGACACATTTACGCTTTTTGAGGTGTTCCGCCACGTGGACATAAATATTAGTAAACCAAAGTTTACCTGAATATCCCAAAAGACACTTGTAAATCAAAGTTGTTTTCCTGTCAGAACTTCGCATTACCAAACTTTACATGTGACACACACAGCATACGTAGTTACATCAATAAACTAACCAAGGAACGAGTTGATTCTTTGAAGCATTTACGGAAATAATACTTCTCCTTTCCCTTTTTATATATATATATTTAGAATTCTTGTTTTAAATTTTTTTTTTAAATTAATTAAAAACTAAATAAAGAAGTGATCCAATGTATAATATCAGTAACACAAAACTTAATAATCAATAGAAATAGCCTACTAATAGTATAAACTTTTTCTTTCACCAAAGCAAATACTGTGCAAAACGACTAATGCGTCTTTATACAAGTGTTACCACTTTATTTTCATGATTTCGTTTGATGATTGTAATGTTATAATTAAAAGACCTTGTGTTTTGATTTAATTTGTAATTTGTTTTCTTCTTGAGTAAGCACCCCGCTCTCGGGTAATGTACTGTACAGTTATGACCCTGGCTTATTGTTTAGGTATAACATTGGCAACATTTAAAACACCCGTGTATTATATAAATTATTACACCTTATACGCTGCTAGTGCTATAGCTACAAAACATTTACTGTAAAACGAGTTGATTGGCTTATTAATACTATAAAGGAAAGCAGTTCAACCTACTTGAATGATTTACTTTATTCAAATATTGTGGGGTAATTCTGCTGTTTAATAATTGTTTTGATTGCATCACAAGGGTAATTGATGACCTGATTTCTTCAATAATGAATTAATATACTGCCACCAACGGCATTTTTGAACTGATGTTTTATACTCCAAGAGCAGACCTCTTGACATGACGTCGTACAATAATAGTAATAATAATAATAATAATAGTAGCTTCTTATATAGCGCTCATGTCCGTCACTCAGTGACGCTCAAGGCGCTTCAACATTCAGTATTTTCCTGCAAAGTATTGTGGAGCTACGTTTTGAAGTACTAGACCTTATTCCTTTACATAGCACCATGTAATGGTTTACAAGGTGATGTGGCGCAATATGCTGCCAATGATTCGGAACTGGGGGCTAACTATGTCCAAACGATGATTAATTTCTAGCTCAGTCCGTGTGCGCATTAAGTGACTTCGGCTGCGGCTACGGCCGTAAGCTTCAACGATAGCGTTGAAGAATGGGACTTTGAGGCGCTCCGGTCCTAGCCACTGCCGAAGCCAGACGTTAGGACCCAGCTGTAAAGAAAAATGTCTGAAATTCATGAGACAGGACTCCCAAGGAGTTGTAAAGTGTATGGATATCAAAATCGCAAGCACAATATAACGGTTGCCATCACAAACCCGCCACAACGCGGTATTATGCTCACAAAATGCTTGAGTGAAGCTGCATAATCAGATGAACGAATGTTTATGTACACTATAGTGGTACCTCGTGCATAGACCAGGATATGTAATGAATGTAGTTCAACCTTGTCAACAGATTTTGGCCTTTGTCTCTGTCTGCATTTTGGCTTTTCAAAATGTTCAAAACATGATTTGTCGTAACCCGTCGGAAAATTGTTGGTTGATTAGTTTACTTTCTGGATTTTTTAATTTTTTATTTTATTTTGTTTGAATGCTAAGCTGGAAAACATGATTAAGACAATATCAAGAGATATAGAATAACTTGAAGTTCGTAAATATACCACCACTAGACAATACGAGACATCAGACATTGAACTCACTTTCAGCTATCTATCCTCAAACTTATCATCTTTTTAAGGGTTGTGGTTTTTCCCATTTGTAATTTTATCTCGATGAAAATTTTGACATTTGAATATTAGTCAACAATGACGAATACTTTACAAACAACTACTAGGCCCCTGATATAAATGCATATAGACCTTTCTTTCGGTTGCTATACTAGGCGTTAATACATGGCTTGTAGATCTGCCATGCAGCAGGTGTGTCATAAGAGTCAAATGCTATGTAATTTATGTTCGTGATATCGAACTCAGCTTCCATAAACGGTGCCTCGTCTTCATATCTCCCTACCTTTATCTTATTGTTGGAAAAAGTCACCCAGAAGCGAGTTGTAGTGATTAAATCGATGTCATGGGTGCCAGTTACCCTCTTAATGTTGTAGTTGTAAATGCCAGAGGTTCTGCCCAATTCTGAAAAAAGTTTAAATAAAAAACTCATGAGTCGAATCAATAGCTTCAGTTAGCAGATTCCAACAAACAGCAAATTTGTACGAACACTTTGTTTCTTTTGTTTTTTATGTTGTGGTTTTAAACGCGAGAATAAGGTATGTCCCAAAGACATGTTGACTTACCGATGGCAAAATAATTGTTTGCGCTGTCCTTCAAGTCCAGAAAGACGACATTTGTAGACTCAACACTGAACTCGAGTCGCTCTATGGGTGTGTTGAAGAACCCGGCCTGAGGATATCGCTCATTTGAAGATTTGAAGGGACCATAGCACGGCAACGCGTTATCGCGGGTAGATCCTGATTCAGGAAAACACATATTATTACATCATTATTATTATTCTGTTATTTTCATTTCATGTAAATCTGCATCACCTAATGTATTCTTTTTTCACATTATCTGAGTTAACACTGAACAAATTTCGTCATAAGACATTGAAATCTCACGCAGGGGCGGGCAGGCGAAGGCTAAGCTGTATTACGGTACTATAACACGAGAACTCAAAGTTTTCTTTTCATTTCACGATGGTTTCACGATTATTACTGACAGATTAGCGAATAAAATTATACATATTTCTTCGCCACTAATCCACAAATTGATGGTAATCTGAGTTATATATTTCATGATTTGAATAGCATGGATTGAATATTACTGTAATAACTTTATTTGCTATTTGCATGTGACGCTTTGCTGGACGATTCTTGATGCGCACTTGAAAATGGTAAACCCCTACGCTAGAGTGCTAGAGTAGAAATTTAAATATGCAGTTCTTTACTTGTCCTTGCGTTTAAAATAATATCTATCGTAACCACTCACGTGACTTCCGGCATGTCGATTTGAAAATCTCGAATGCCTTTTCCTGTAGAGCTGTCGAGTCTTCTCCGCCATTAACAGATACCATTGTAGAACACATTTCTCCATTCAAAGGTACGACGTAGAAAATCATTGTGAAAATAAGAATCACAGGGTATTGGTACCGCGAATTTGCTTTCCCTCCGTCATACATTTTGAAAGTATCCATTTATCAATCCCAAGGAAAACAAGTTGTTTTAGAGTTAGTTACAGCGAGCCATGTGCATAGTAAACCTTCGAGTTCGTGTCAGTCACTCCATCACCTCGTTTATACTACCTCAATTCGCGAAAGCGAAGTGACTTTCACTGCGTCACAAAGAGAAACCAATCACCATCCGGGAGCTTTATTGTTGGAACCATTAGTCACTGAGAGCAAATGAATAGCTGGTGAGCTTCTTCTGTATAACGTTTCAAGCACCCAGACGGGAACCACTGATCTTACGATCGACTCAGACGAAGTTTTAAGGAATGATCACTGTTTTATTGAACAGTGGCTCATGCAATCAGTTTGCCTCGGTTGTTTTCATTGATAAGAGTTTCACTTTTTCACGGTATCTTTGGACTTTCGGGATGTAATGTCAGTTACATAGATTGTAAACTCCTCCATAAAAAAATTACATATACATGCAATTTTGATAATAATTATATAGTTAAAAAATAAAGTAGGCCTAGATGTCAAACTAACAAACGTTATACAATTAACTGACGTAAACCAGTAACTTTAGCACACAAAAAAAATCATCTTGTGGGTCGGTTAATTGTAAACATATGTTCATGTTTCAAATTTTAAGATGCATTCATAACCCCGAAACTCAAGTCCATAATATATTGGTTCATACGGCTACCTTACGGTGAAATCTCAAATGGCAGAATTAATTTGTGCTGAGAGACTGGACTATTTATGTTGAGGCTTCTAAATTCTTTTATAAGTTGGCCGTTCTTAAACGGTTACTTAAGTGTCGGTAATTGGTTCATGATAACTTATTTTATTTAATGTTTTTTGTCCATAACGATAATATTGGTTCTGAATTTCGATCTGTTTATTTTCTATTACTATAGGCATATAACACAATTCCCCAGAACACGTTGTAGTTCAGTAGTGCACCCAAACATTGTTGTGTGTGTATATGTATATAGAGCAAGATAATGTGTTCTTCTTCGTGTGCATACTACACGTACCCGTAACCAATCCTCGCTAACGGAGCTAGCTCAGAATCATGAATTAGAACCATGTAAGCAGAAAATAGTGGCCGTAATAAGCTGAGAATTTCGCGGTCACCATATAATGTAGCTATTAAGATATTGGGCCTGATGCTGAAAACGATCTTTCGTAATTGTTGCCTTTTTTAATTTGAGCTGCACACCTCGGATCAATAAAATCGATGACCTTCCGTTTTCAATTGAAATTTTAAACACGAAACGGTCCTTTCGCCATGGTTTCAAATTGAGAAAGGAATGACACGGACCTTCAAATTAATAACCTACTCAATTTTTACCCAGTTGGTGTTAGACCTTCGGCGATGCCATCGAACTAGTGTCAACAGGCTGTTTCTTAAAAAAGAATGTTTACTCCACCAACAAAATGGGTTGAAAAATCTCAAAAATTGTTGTCTATTTTAATTCATCAGTTTTCAATGTTAAAGGAACATTACAGAATTGGTAAGAAAAAAAATTGTAAAATATACTTTTTGATCACAGATTTACATAAAACTTACACGGTCTAATGATGATGGTAGTGGAAAACATCCCTTGAAATATTTCTGTATGAAATGCCATATTTGTTATCGCTCAGTGAGCGTTTTATTCATTTGTTGAATCTATATGATTTCATGCAAATGTGTAATCGGTTTTTCACTATTTTCTCGTGACCTTAAATCTTAAACTTCTACAGGTTTGTCAGTTTATGTATATGGTGGATTACATAAAGTGCTTACACTGCCAGCAACCGTTTTGTTAGCAAAAACCAATTCTGTAATGTTCCTTTATTACGATAATACACACAGCATCGTTTGACCTACGATGTGTTGGTAAGATCACGACTGTGCCGTCACGTGGTCATTGGGTAGATCATCATCAGGTCGTCGACAGTGCATAATGAAGAGACCGGGGATGAATGTTATCAGGAACATAAGCTTTTACAAGTTCAAATGTTTAGGTGTACTAACTGCCCTATTTAAAAATTATCTCAGCTATTGGACCCACGCGTTTTTGTGTTTGTGTTGATAAACGTACACACACAAATGAATATTCATGATTTGTTTACCTTCCAAACTGTCCCACGTCACCTCCAAGTAGATATACACCCATTTGCATTGGTTGAATAACATAATAGGTTTAGACTAGGATTGGAAAGTTTGTAAATCCTTTATTTCACCAGGGAAGGCTTGCTACGCACTAATACCATATGCATGGAGATTGTGCCTTTGTGTGATGTACTGGGTGTCATGGGATAAATGACTATAGTGTGACCATAATCATGTAGCTTCACCCTTTGATTTGCTCTACCCTTGGTATATTTATATGGGAATAATATGGGAACGTTTGGCGCTAATTATCTTAAGTATATATGTGTAGAGGTTGTTCCACACACATGTGCCTTAGCGTAAAATGTATGTAATGCTTTATTTGATTTTCATCAAAACATCGTAAACTAATAAAACTTGTTACATAATAAGTCTTCTCATGGTTTACTCCATGATTTCTTTCAATAGTAGTTAGCATAGGTAGCGCCCTCTGTTGGTGGCTCTCCTTTGAACCCTCGAACGGCAGTATACAAGATTCGGGGTGTTTTTGGTTTGTTTTCTACCCTTTCCAGTGTGTACTTTTCTATCGTTGACAATTTTGACTATGCAAGTATTCTTCAACAATCACGATTGTTCACAACAGTGATTACTGTCTGACGTGGTTGCACAGAGAGAAATCATGCTGTAGACCTTTCCCGTAAAATATGTAAATTGCACATCGCGCGTGCGCACTAACGTTACTGGTTGGCAAATTGAGGGAACATTGCTACTTTTTATATGAGGCATATGCGTTTGTGCGTCTGAAACTCTAGGACTTTTGGCAACCATTAGTTCAAGTACGCATGCGTGAATGTAGTTGGCATATGTCTGAAGACATGTTGAATTGAATCAACTATTAATTATTTTGTTATTAAGGAAAGACCGAATTGATTATATAAGACATTTTATCGAGAAATAGTTTTCACATTTTTTTCTGATTGCAACTTAAGACCATTCTTGTTTTTGTCTCCCGATCCAAAAAGTCGAAAAAGGTTGTCCGCCGAACCTGTCGACGCACCACCCTTCCTTAAGTTAAGAGATTTTTTCGTGTTTGACTTTCACCAATGCAAATTGATTGTGCAAAATTACCAATGCCACTTATTAATGTCCTTTATAGCAAGTGCCTGGGTGCTGCTGTGCAAATTCTATATTCTATGTATTTTTAGTCCAAACCTTTGCAGTGCGTCTTTAAGTATTCTCGTTGCGTTACATAGGTAGCGCCCTCTACTGTGAGTAAGCACATGTTCTTAGTTTATGTACCGTACATATTTAACTGTGGCTTACTGTTTAGGTGTAGCATTGACAACATTCAAAACAATGATTTTGGTATCACGCGGAATTCAATGGTATAACATTATGGTAACACGGAACTTCTGTTTGTGCAAAATGTCATTATATAATTGTTTTATTGTTTCTTTGATAACTCACCCGCTGTCGCGACAGCAGGTGTCCCACTCACCGGTACTTTTCTATTGTTCTCAGCGACGAGAACATCAGGGGAAAAAACGAGTGGGACACCCGCTGTCGTCTCAAACGTCTTCCTTTGTTCACAAAAAATGGTTTACTTAATTTATATCCAGAAGAACCGAGTTATTTTAATATGAACGGAGTTCAACTGTTACTAATGATATTTTTGTCGGTGCAACCTTTGTATGAGCGCTGTGTAAACTTTGTGTCTCTCGAACTGTGGCAAAATTTAACTGAACAGTTTTTAGGCCATTAATGGTTAATTAATTTTTACTTAATTTATATCCAGAAGAACCGGGTAATTTAGTATGAACGGAGTTCAACTGTTACTAATGATATTATTTTCGATGCAACCAGTATATAAACGCTGTCGAACTGTGGCAAATTTTAACCAAACGGTTTTCAACCATTAATTGTTAATTAAGTAGTCTTTACTGTACAAGGGGATAAAAAGGAATTTCATGACCTAAAATGCGCACAGTGATTATGTCACGTAAAGCAAATCCAACACCCGCCTAGAAATTGACAAAGATAACTGTCGACTAAAGTATGATGTAAAAAGAAATCGTTTTGTTGGTTAACCGATCAACGTTCAGCGAAAGACTCTATGGACGATATTATGTCAGTGAATGCTAAGAAATATACCGATGACAGTTGGTGCTAAAAATAACTTGAAAACATTAACAACTGAATCTGCTTGTTCCGTCACCAACTGACGCGTTTGTAGCATGATTGTTACTGTGTGACGTGGTTGCACGGAAGAAAATGATACAATTAAGCTAAGACATCTCGAAATAAATAAATTATGAATTTTATTTCTGTACATTTCACAACTATAATACAATGTTTAAGCATAAGAGAGAAGTAATAGTTTTAACAGCAATTATCAAAATCTTAATTATCGACTTTTAAACCGAAAGTTGACTTTGTAAATAAGGAATGGTGGGAGATCATTCAATTCGAGAAAAAAAATGGATGAAGGCCTCTTCGTTTATTTCAGACTGCTTTCAAGTTTCAATCAAAGAGTAGCAATATTACTCAACGCTTTCAGGTTATTTCAGAAAATCTGACTTTTTAGATATCCCATTACATTGTAATTTGTAGCCCTTATGCATTATTTTTTTAACATTTTTGTCTTGCATAGTTGCTTTAAATGGGTACATAAAATACTTTATATCTATTTTGTTTGGTTGCTTTCAGGACATTATAGTGGACAGCCATGAGTCTGGGGAAGCATCTTCCATGATTACTCAACCTTGAAAGGTAAGACCCTGCAAAGCGCATGTAAATTGTTGTTATATGAGATTATCAGTACATGTTAAGCGACTATTTACAAAGAAATAACACTACAACATCGTGGGCAGCGTTACAGGAGGGCTGAGCTCCCCCCCCCCCAATAATAATAAAAAAAAATCCCCGGAGCTGAGTTGAAATTAAAACACCTCCAACTACTTCAAAAATTTAAAACCGGAAATGCCGCCTTGGAGGGGAGCACGAACTATACTTAAGCACTGAAAATGTAGCAAGTAATGAATTTGTCATCTCGGGACAATGAAAAAGTAAAACACATTGTGCTGCCGTTAAAGTTGCAATCTCCTTAAAATATAAATAAACAATTTTCAAAGTTTGTCTTGAGCTCATCAGCTTTTTGTTTTATTTAAATACACTTTAATCAAATAGTCCGCGAAAAATAGTTACATCAGATCAATTTAAGTTGTTAACCCACACCTGTGACGTCATGCTTTTGTTCCAGCGCTCCATTATTTCGCACGAATGGCGCAATGGGTACATTTCACCCATTGTGCAAACGGGTCGAAATGTCCTCAACGCGCCAGTCGTGCAAAATAATGGATAGAAGGAATAAAGTGCATGACATCATAGAACAACTTTGTTATTGTTTTCGAGCTACGCATTTTTTACAAAATGGTCGTAAGTCTCTATATAGAGATTCACATTTGAACAACAGCCACATTATTAAATTTATATTTAGTTGAGACATGTTCAAAAATATTAGTTAACAACAACATTCCTTATGTGGGCCATAAAGTCAGATATTTTTTTGTTTTACCAAATAATTTTTAAGATGCAAAATGCTCAATATTATTGATCAAACACAAAATGATACGTGATTATTTAATTATTTAAGAATTATGTTTGCAAAGACAATACTTTCATATCAATATAAATTAACAGGAATTGAACTGAAATTGATCATAAAGTTAACTAATTTATTTATCAAAGTTATATCGAAAGCGTTCAATCACGTAACACAGGAGGCACATTTGGGTCCTAAAGGTTGAAATTCAGTGTCAGTGTTATATTTCTCTGTTGGTCTGTGACCACTTTTGTAGCAGATGCAGTTGGGGTGCATATAGTACTAGTAGTTGAGGTGGCAGTCTTTTTTCGATCTGTTTCTTCTTGACTAAACTTACTTTGAGTAAGGAAAAATTCACTTTCGCTGTCACTCTTGCTTTGATCCATGGTGCAACTGTCAAAGAAACTGAATGTTGGTCTTCTTCCATCGACCATGTTCAAGCACCACTGGTGTTCACTGGAGAGGACATGGTTACGTAATACATAAAAACACTTTACTTATATTAAACAATATCGCGCCATTCGTGCGAAATAATGGAGCGCTGGAACAATAGCATGACGTCACAGGTGTGGGTTAAAGCTGTTTAACCTTTTAGCTACTTGAACGCCCAGCGCCGTAACATGTGTTAGGAGGAAACGATGTGTTAGGATAGAAAAATGGTTAGTCATTAGTACGCGTTGGTGTCAAGACAAAGGCAATCGTGTATATCACAGTTAAATTGTAAAGAACCATTTTTCCCCTGGATTTTTTGTGTGTAACTGAAGTTTTTGTTCGAGGTTAGAATTCCCTTGATCACAGATTGACAAAAAAGCAAGCCCTCTATTATAACTCTTGCCTAGTAGGAAGAACTTTTAATTTGGCTCAGTTTTTCCGTTGTGCCAAAGAACACTATTTTGTGCCTTTCACACAAGTATTTGTGACATATCATGACGAGTATCAAGAAAATACAGCACCTGAGATAGACTCATCTTCGGTCCAAGATAAGTAGATTTAAAAAAACAAACATATGTGCAATAACCTATCGAGTCAACAAATTTGTCTTTAATCTGCAAATACATATTAGAATTGGAAGACATAAAATGTGTTTTTGCCGATTAGAGTACAATTACTTTTCATGGAGCCACAAAATGACACCGTATTCATTGGAATTTGAGCAAAATTGAGCAAACTCTGGAAAACTTATAAAGCTTTAAAAAATATTAGCTAAATTTTTGTAATTTCTTCGACGAAATAAAGAGAAATAATTTGTCTAACTTTATGTGTCAATAGCCAACGGTCTGGAATCCCTCAATTTGTTATGCAAAGTCAACAGACTCACATTAAAAGGAAAGGGAATGAATTTATATTGCGAGGGAACGATATATAAATATTTCGTTCTAAAGAAATAATATTTTGAGGGAACGAAATCATTCAGATGGCCCAACACTTTCTCGTGAAGTTAATTTTGATTTCTTTTTGAACTATGTGTCTAGCTAATTGCCACTCGATTCTTTTGACTAATACAGGTATAAGTCAAATTAGCTATCCACTGAACATGTGTAGGAATGGAAACATAAACAACGGATAATTAGAAAACATGGGTTGCAGAAAAACAGTTAAACTAAGGAATGTTTACATATAATTGTATGCAGGATTACAATTCTGACTTTTTAACTGTGCGGTAATGTTTTGTCTCATTTTGAAATAAGTCAATGCAAATGGAGAATTCGATTTTGATTAAACCAAATTGTTGACCTCTGTTAACCTTTGAACCTTTCTTAAGCAAAGATGGCACCACTTAAATGTTTCCTATGTAGCTGATTTTAAATCAGCACAGTGTTAGGTACACATTGACACTTGTTTCATCCTTGCACTCAACACTTCGATTAAACGTGTATTTAGTGCTAATTAAGGGCTCTCTGCCCTAGACTTGGCACCAATATTGACTTTCTTAAATTATGGAAATCTCATTCAGTGAACCTTAGCCTTACCGTCCATGAAGAAATTTTGCTTGCACTCAAAAGTTTGATTGCATGGATTTTCTGTGTGAGTTAAGGGGGCTACCCTCTTATTTTTTATTTATTTATTTATTTATGTCATCTTTAATGAGGGTAGACTCCAATCAGTGCTCAGCACTGCTTTCCATGGGGGCCCTCAGTACATATTTTATTAAACAAAGATTATAAAAATAAACATATTAAGTAAAACGAAATTATAACACCAAATATATAACAAAAACAAATTAAATCCAATTAAATATACATAGAAATTAACACCAAATGTACCATAAAAGACCTTATTTTATATTACAGATCATTTGAATTTAAAATGTGTTCCTTGACATGCTTTTTGAAACTCAGGATAGTTGGCAAGCTTTTAATGGCAAGTGGAAGCTCATTCCATGACCTGGCTCCAGAGAATTTGAAAGAACGTCTGCCAGTTTCAGTTCGTACTGCAGAATGAGAGATGTTGTTACCGGTATTGGATCTGGTATTATAGGAGTGAGTGTTCATTTGAGATTGTATACCATTCGACAAATACTCCGGAGCCAGGCCATGAACGCACTTGTACATAAGGATGTTTTTAAAGTACTCGGCCCGCTGACGAACCTGCATCCAATTTAATTCAGTGTATAAATCATTCACATGTACATCTCTAACCCTGTAGCCTAATGTTAATCTTGCTGCCCGGTTTTGTAGGATCTGAATTCTTTTAACATATTTATCAGCACCTTGAGTCCAGGCTGTGCAACAATAATCAATGTGGGGCAAGATTAGAGCATTATACAATGTATTACGTGTATATTTGTCAACATACCAACTCAACCGTTTCAACACTCCAAGTCTTTGAGAAATTTTGGCAGCAGTTTTGTCAATGTGCGTGTCCCATCTGAGATGTTGGTCAAACCATACACCAAGATATTTAAACTCGGTCACAGTCTCCAGTGTATCATCATTGACTTTAACAACCAGATTGTTAAGATTTTTTATTTTCTGAGATGTGCCAAAAGTCATGACTTTGGTTTTTGAAGCATTGAGAGTTAATTTGTTTTTATTCATCCATTCAGAGACAATTTTCAATTCCTCATTCAAAACACGATTGATGTCCAATTTGTTTTTAGAGCTGTACATTATAGCAGTATCATCCGCATACAAAACTATCTTACTCTTGCTAATATTGTCTGGCAGGTCATTGATAAAAAGAATAAAAAGAAGTGGGCCTAAAATTGAGCCCTGGGGTACACCGACTGTTACTTGTCTGGGATCTGAACAAGTGCCATTAAAAATTGTTATTTGCTCTCTATTGGTGAGATAGTTTGAGAACCATGCCAGCTCTTTGCCATGAATGCCATAGTAGGATAGTTTGCGCAGAAGTTCCTTGTAATTTACCGTATCAAAGGCTTTTTTCAGATCTAAAAAGACGGCACCAGTTATTTCGCCTTTGTCCATATTATTATAAAGATAATCTGTGACATCAGTTATTGTAGTAAGAGTTGAGTGTCGAGGCCTAAAACCAGATTGTGCAGTAGATAAAAGCCCATTTCTTTGCAAATGCTCATAGACCTGGGTGTGGATGGCTCTTTCAAGGATTTTAGAGATCTCTGGTAAGACGGATATAGGTCTATAATTGCCGCAGTTTGTTTTCATACCATCTTTAAAAATAGGTGAGACAACAGCCTTCTTCCATTCAAGTGGGATAACAGTAGTGCGGAGAGTAAGATTAAGCACATGTGTAAGGGGTGTTACGATCTGATAGGCCCCAGCTCTCAATAATCTAGCACTAATGCCGTCAATACCTGTAGCCTTTCCCAATTGAAGGGTAGAAAGCTGTTTAATAACATATTCCTCATCAATTTCACTGAAATTTAGACTTTCATTTGTACAATTCAAAGTTGTGCACACACTCTCATTGTTATCATTGGTAAAAGTTTGAGCCAACTTATTTCCGATTTCTGTAAAAAAGTTGTTGAAAGCATTGGCAACTTCTTTGGGCTCTTTTATATCAATACCATTTACTACAACTGTCTTAACACACTCCCGGACCTTTGTTGGAAGAATAGATTTAATTGTTTTCCACAACTTTTTACCATCATTCTTATTATGCTCAATAGTATCAAAATAATATGACTTCTTAGCTTGTTTGATCGCATTAGTGGTATGGTTCCTTTTGATACGGTATATATCCCAATCTCTAGATTGACCACTCCTCTGAGCAACACGTTTATAAAAGTCACGATCATTAGATAACGACAACATTTCCTGGTTAAACCATGGAGGTGGATTACCCTTAATACGAATTTCTACCTGTGGTGCATGTTGATCTGCAATTTCAATAAACTTGTTTTTAAAAGCTCTCCATGCCATATCAGAGTCATTCATTTGACACACCATGTCCCAATTGACATTACTAAGATCTTGGTTAAACACATCAACGTCAAATTTACGGAAAGACCTTGTTGTAATAGTTTTTGGTTTAGCTCTAGTTTTACGGGCTTTGAAGGCCATGTACACAAGATTATGATCACTAAACCCGACTGAGATGTTGCCTGATGAGAATACTTTACTTTGATTAGATACCATAATCAAATCAATACATGTGGAGCTATTCTCCGTAATATGTGTAGGTGTGTCAATAACATTGTGCCATTGAAATCGTTGACATAATTGGGTAATGACTTTGGCTGACTTGGGTTTAAGCAAATCAAAGTTGAAGTCACCTGTGATGACCATATCATTGTTACCGGCCAGATTTACAACTTGAGATAAGTGGCTTTCCAAAGTAACCATAAAACTTACTTGAGATGAAGGTGGTCTATAAATAGACCCAACAACAATTGGTTTTGTATTTGGCAGATTAACTTCAGTCCATACACTTTCAACATCACTACTTTCATAATCACACTTGTGGGTACTTTCAAGATCTTTAGATACATATATGGCCACACCACCTCCTTTACGATTTCTATCATGTCTGTACACTGTATACCCATCTATGGCAATTTCATCAGAACTAATTTTATTTGAGAGTCTTGTTTCATTTAAACACAAAATTTCTATAGGTTTGTCAGCCAATGCCATTCTTAGCATCTCGATTTTGCAGTTCTCCTTAGCCAGAAGTGACACGATGTTAAGATGTGCAATCCTTAGGCCCTTCAGATTGGATATGGTTTCAAAGCAGTCAGTTGCCTCATCCAGATTCAATCGAGAGTCGGACTGGTTGTTGATTGGGTTTGGGAGGGTAGTTCGTACATTAGATAGCACAACAGACGGCAGACATGGCTGTAAATGGAGTTTCCGGATGTTGATCAGGGCTGACTGATCGATTTGACGGAGACTTAAAGTTTTAAATCGTTGGCGAGGTTGCACAACAGGAATTCTGTTGTGAGAGTTATTCACGGAATTTGTTGCATTTAACGATATATTGCGGCGGCCTGCTCTTTTGCCCCTAAATTGAAGAATTCCATTCAATTTAAGTATATTAAGTTTCTCATGTTGAATCACACTTCGAGCAGATCTGCGAATTGTAAAAAGTTGATGACGAGAATATTTGATTGACTCGCTCGTATGTAGGTTGTTCATTTCACCATTTCCATCCGGGTAGATAATGTTGCTAACTGGACCAGGGTTTAAAGAGACATCCATAGATACAGTTATGTCCAGAGGCGGGTCGTGTCCAGGGATTAAAAAACAGGTCTGCCCATGTTTCGACCATTTTGTCAATGCAAGTTTTGTTGAGTGGAATCCAGTAGGACACAAATTCACTGTTATTGAGCAAGTCTGAAACATGCCACATGGATTAACAAAATGTTTTGAGAGCACATCATTACATCCAATACCAGTCTGTAATGTGTAATTCCTTGCCTGTATCAAATGGTGACATGATGAGAACACCAGTAGACCAGTAAGAATTCGTAGAGCAGCCATTTTGAATTGTGGTGCAGTTCAATTTATATCAGCAGGATCGAGGTGGTTAATCCACAAACAGCAATCCAACAGTCAATCATACATGGTATCGAGATCAAAGTAAAGACACATACCCAAACAAATGCACAAATGCACGGTCAAAGAGAGAAAATCTCAAAACGGTACTGCTTATGATAGCACCTCAGTCAATATCCACGATGGAGGCTGCAGCAATGGAGTGTCATCATAAATCCATAAAATGATTGAAATCCACGGTAGCACATCAAAATCCAAAAAAATACACGCTCCAAAGGAATAACATCAAAACAGATACCAACTGGTAAAAAGATTAACATTGGATGGCTTAAAACAGAAGAGATAAAAATGGATTTTGAACAAAATTCACAGAGCCATTTTAAAAGGTGTGGCAGCTGGACAACAGCGCCCTCTATTTCCCTCTCGACTGCCTTTTCCTGTAGAGCTGTCAAGTCTTCTCCATCATCAACATATACCATTGTAGAACACATTTCTCCATTCAAAGGTACGACGTAGAAAATCATTGTGAAAATAAGAATCACAGGGTATTGGTACCGCGAATTTGCTTTCCCTCCGTCATACATATTGAAAGTATCCAGTTATCAATCCCAAAGAAAACAAGTTATTTCGAGTTAGTTGAGCGAGCCATAGGCATCGTAAACCTGCGAATTCATGCCAATCACCTCGTTTATACTACCTCAATTCGCAAAAGCGAAGTGAATTTCACTGCATCACAGAGGGAAATCAATCATGATCCGGGAGCTTTAATGTTGGTAACCATAAGTCACTGAGGGCAAATTAGTAGCTGGTGAACCTCTTCTGTAACGTTTCGTGCACCCAAACGGGAACCAGTGAGCCAGAGCCGTAATTGTTGCCTTATTGATTCGAGCTGCACACCTTGGATCAATGATGGCCTTATCCTGTGTGTCGTGTTGTCAGCTAGCCGTCTAGAAAGACTTTGCTAGCAGCGAAACGTTTAGGCCTCTAACAATTTTTGCAAATTCAAATTTTCAATACTAAATCATTGGTTCTTCCTCCACGGTTTCACATGGAGTCAGGAATGAGTTAGGCCTTCACTCTCTAGCAACCTAGGGGGAAATTTTTACTTCATAAATAAAATATCTTTAAATAGCAAAAATTTACTCAAAGTTGGTGTTAAAAAACGATAAATTATCTCACCACTGGATCACAAGTGAACCTGCAGCTTTTTTTACAAGCTGCTGAATTTAAAATGAGGGGGTTATCAGTTTGACGTAGTTGCACAGGGAATAACAAATCTCCATCTTTTGTCACAGACAAACTCAAGCAGTTGAATGAATGAATAAATGTACTTATTTCACCACAATGCAACAAAAATTGGGCTCCTTTGAACCCTCGAACGGCAGTATACAAGATTCGGGGTGTTTATGGTTTGTTTTCTACCCTTTCCAGTGTGTACTTTTCTATCGTTGACAATTTTGACTATGCAAGTATTCTTCAACAATCACGATTGTTCACAACAATGATTACTGTCTGACGTGGTTGCACAGAGAGAAATCATGCTGTAGACCTTTCCCGTAAAATATGTAAATTGCACATCGCGCGTGCGCACTAACATTACTGGTTGGCAAATTGAGGGACAGTTGCTACTTTTTATATGAGGCATATGCGTTTGTGCGTCTGAAACTCTAGAACTTTTGGCAACCATTAGTTCAAGTACGCATGCGTGAATGTAGTTGGCATATGTCTGAAGACATGTTGAATTGAATCAACTATTAATTATTTTGTTATTAAGGAAAGACCGAATTGATTCTATAAGACATTTCGCCGAGTAATAGTTTTCACATTTTTTTCTGATTGCAACTTAAGACCATTCTTGTTTTTGTCTCCCGATCAAAAAAGTCGAAAAAGGTTGACCGCCGAACCTGTCGACGCACCACCCTTCCTTAAAATATAAATAAACAATTTTCAAAGTTTGTCTTGAGCTCATCAGCTTTTTAAAAATTTAAATACACTTTAATCAATTAGTCCGCGAAAAATAGTTACATCAGATCAATTTAAGTTGTTAACCCACACCTGTGACGTCATGCTATTGTTCCAGCGCTCCATTATTTCGCACGAATGGCGCGATGGGTACATTTCACCCATTGTGCAAACGGGTCGAAATGTCCTCAACGCGCCAGTCGTGCTAAAAATGGAAAGAAGGAATAAAGTGCATGACATCATAGAACAATTTTGTTATCGTTTTCGACAACGGTTAGAGCTACGCATTTTTTACAAAATGGTCGTAAGTCTCTATATAATATAGAGACTTTCCACATTTGAACAACAGCCACATTATTCAATTTATATTTAGTTGAGATATGTTCAAAAATATTTAGTTAACAACAACATTCCTTATGTGGGCCATAAAGTCAGATATTTTTTTGTTTTAACAAATAATTTTTAAGATGCAAAATGCTCAATACTATTGATCAAACACAAAATGATACGTGATTGTTTAATTATTTAAGAATTATGTTTGCAAAGACAATACTTTCATATCAATATAAATTAACAGGAATTGAACTGAAATTGATCATAAAGTTAACTAATTTATTTATCAAAGTTATATCGAAAGCGTTCAATCACGTAACACAGGAGGCACATTTGGGTCCTAAAGGTTGAAATTCAGTGTCAGTGTTATATTTCTCTGTTGGTCTGTGACCACTTTTGTAGCAGATGCAGTTGGGGTGCATATAGTACTAGTAGTTGAGGTGGCAGTCTTTTTTCGATCTGTTTCTTCTTGACTAAACTTACTTTGAGTAAGGAAAAATTCACTTTCGCTGTCACTCTTGCTTTGATCCATGGTGCAACTGTCAAAGAAACTGAGAATTTTTTCCTGAATGTTGGTCTTCTTCCATCGACCATGTTCAAGCACCACTGGTGTTCACTGGAGAGGACATGGTTACGTAATACATAAAAACACTTTACTTATATTAAACAATATCGCGCCATTCGTGCGAAATAATGGAGCGCTGGAACAATAGCATGACGTCACAGGTGTGGGTTAAAGCTGTTTAACCTTTTAGCTACTTGAACGCCCAGCGCCGTAACATGTGTTAGGAGGAAACGATGTGTTAGGATAGAAAAATGGTTAGTCATTAGTACGCGTTGGTGTCAAGACAAAGGCAATCGTGTATATCACAGTTAAATTGTAAAGAACCATTTTCCCCCTGGATTTTTTGTGTGTAACTGAAGTTTTTGTTCGAGGTTAGAATTCCCTTGATCACAGACTGACAAAAAAGCAGGCCCTCTATTATAACTCTTGCCTAGTAGGAAGAACTTTTAATTTGGCTCAGTTTTTCCATTGTGCCAAAGAACACTATTTGTGCCTTTCACACAAGTATTTGTGACATATCATGACGAGTATCAAGAAAATACAACACCTGAGATAGACTCATCTTCGGTCCAAGATAAGTAGATTTAAAAAAACAAACATATGTGCAATAACCTATCGAGTCAACAAATTTGTCTTTAATCTGCAAATACATATTAGAATTTGAAGACATAAAATGTGTTTTTGCCTATTAGAGTACAATTACTTTTCATGGAGCCACAAAATGACACCGTATTCATTGGAATTTGAGCAAAATTGAGCAAACTCTGGAAAACTTATAAAGCTTTAAAAAATATAAGCTAAATTTTTGTAATTTTCTTCGACGAAATAAAGAGAAATAATTTGCCCAACTTTATGTGTCAATAGCCAACGGTCTGGAATCACTCAATTTGTTATGCAGAGTCAACAGACTCACATTAAAAGGAAAGGGAATGAATTTATATTGCGAGGGAACGATATATAAATATTTCGTTCTAAAGAAATAATATTTTGAGGGAACGAAATCATTCAGCTGGCCCAACACTTTCTCGTGAAGTTGATTTTGATTTCTTTTTGAACTATGTGTTTAGCTAATTGCCACTCGATTCTTTTGACTAATACAGGTATAAGTCAAATTAGCTATCCACTGAACATGTGTAGGAATGGAAACATAAACAACGGATAATTAGAAAACATGGGTTGCAGAAAAACAATTAAACTAAGGAATGTTTACATATAATTGTATGCAGGATTACAATTCTGACTTTTTAACTGTGCGGTAATGTTTTGTCTCATTTTGAAACAAGTCAATGCAAATGGAGAATTCGATTTTGATTAAACCAAATTGTTGACCTCTGTTAACCTTTGAACCTTTCTTAAGCAAAGATGGCACCACTTAAATGTTTCCTAAGTAGCTGATTTTAAATCAGCACAGTGTTAGGTACACATTGACACTTGTTTCATCCTTGCACTCAACACTTCGATTAAACGTGTAATTAGTGCTAATTAAGGGCTCTCTGCCCTATACTTGGCACCAATATTGACTTTCTTAAATTATGGAAATCTCATTCAGTGAACCTTAGCCTTACCGTCCATGAAGAAATTTTGCTTGCACTCAAAAGTTTGATTGCATGGATTTTCTGTGTGAGTTAAGGGGGCTACCCTCTCGACTGCCTTTTCCTGTAGAGCTGTCAAGTCTTCTCCATCATCAACATATACCATTGTAGAACACATTTCTCCATTCAAAGGTACGACGTAGAAAATCATTGTGAAAATAAGAATCACAGGGTATTGGTACCGCAAACTTGCTTTCCCTCCGTCATACATATTGAAAGTATCCAGTTATCAATCCCAAAGAAAACAAGTTATTTTGAGTTAGTTGAGCGAGCCATAGGCATCGTAAACCTGCGAATTCATGCCAATCACCTCGTTTATACTACCTCAATTCGCAAAAGCGAAGTGACTTTCACTGCATCACAGAGGGAAATCAATCATGATCCGGGAGCTTTAATGTTGGTAACCATAAGTCACTGAGGGCAAATTAGTAGCTGGTGAACCTCTTCTGTAACGTTTCGTGCACCCAAACGGAAACCAGTGAGCCAGAGCCGTAATTGTTGCCTTATTGATTCGAGCTGCACACCTTGGATCAATGATGGCTTTATCCTGTGTGTCGTGTTGTCAGCTAGCCGTCTAGAAAGACTTTGCTAGCAGCGAAACGTTTAGGCCTCTAACAATTTTTGCAAATTCAAATTTTCAATACTAAATCATTGGTTCTTCCTCCACGGTTTCACATGGAGTCAGGAACGAGTTAGGCCTTCACTCTCTAGCAACCTAGGGGGAAATTTTTACTTCATAAATAAAATATCTTTAAATAGCAAAAATTTACTCAAAGTTGGTGTTAAAAAACGATAAATTATCTCACCACTGGATCACAAGTGAACCTGCAGCTTTTTTTTTACAAGCTGCTGAATTTAAAATGAGGGGGTTATCAGTTTGACGTAGTTGCACAGGGAATAACAAATCTCCATCTTTTGTCACAGACAAACTCAAGCAGTTGAATGAATGAATAAATGTACTTATTTCACCACAATGCAACAAAAATTGGGCTCATACATTGACATCATTACGCCGCCATCTTAGAGGTAAAACGATGATGAATCAATGGAAAACGCACATCTATGGCCCTTTTCGAATCCACGGCTTCGGCTCCGGATTGGGCTTCAGGCCCAGTTTTCTTGTCTGAAGCCCTGACCGCAAAGCATGCGTACGTTAAAATAATTGAGGGAGCCTAGCTAGCCTGAGCCGATTTTGGAGCCGAAGCCGTGAATTCGAAAAGGGCCTATGTACGCACGGCGAGCAGAATGAGCCAGTGAGCAACCTTCATCTGACCTCTAACCGAGGGCGCCCTGCTCAAAATGAAGTCATTGTGCATGAGGTCCAAACAAAATCATTACAATTAGCCATGAACGATTTTCTATCACTATGGATAGGGTACCCGAGAGTACAAAAACACTCTCGAAGCAGGTCACAATCTAGAGATCAAGCGAAAGGTGTGATAACAACTTACTCACTTAATAAAACTGCGCCAGAAAATACATCAAATAAATGACTAAAGTGGAATTAAAGGAGAAACACGAAGGTGCCTAGATCAAAAGTACTTTTGACAAAAGTATAAATAGTGGCGTGAGGGGGTGCAGGGAAGAACTTGTCCTTCATCCCCCATCCATTTAAAATCTGGACTTTTGGGATAAAAACAAATCGAATTACTGATATTTTTTGAACTTTTATGTAATATTTTTAAAACTTTGTTAATTATATACACACAGACAATGTGTTTGTTTTTACTTCAACGGCAGATTATCTAAAAATAGTAAATGACATAAAAAGAGCACGGAAAAGAGGCTTGTTTATGAAAAACTACAGTTTTAATTAACCCCCTAAAAACTGGTGCACCCCCTTATGCCCCCCTAAATGCTTACCCTGGTTTCGGCGCTGAGTATAAACCATATGAAGATAGGTCCTGACTATTCGTGCGTGTACGTTGCTGTATAGTCAAAGAGGTGATTACTGTGGGCAGTAAGGTATGACGTATTATTCTCACCAGGTCTTTGAAGGTATGGGTTTAGCAGTGGCTTGGATATTGACGGGGAGTTCCTTCCAATACGAAACTTTCAGAGAGACCCGTGTCATATCATACAAGATGGTTGAATGAAATTGAAATGCCGTAGATTATAATTGTCAACCTTCAAACTAAACAAAGTAAACACTCCGGGCGGTTTAAAAAAAAAAATAAAATTCAACACAATCATGGACAAAATGAACACAGCACTTTATATTTACAAAGATACTCAACTCTGGGCATCATGGAGCTTATATTTAGATCTTTAGTATTATAGTCATGTGGTACTAAACAAACATCTAACTAGGTGGTTATGAAGTACCCGAAGCTCCCTTTACACGAGCAGTTACTAAAGACTTCAACAACATCTAGACATTATAGGTAGAATATCTATTACATGTTTAAATGCTTTAAAACAAACGGTGAACAACGAGTCTCCCATTTCAGCTTATTATCCATAACTTAACTAGACCTGAATGTGTAACCTCAGAAAGTCTGTTGATGTAATCAATAAGCATCACCTGTTTTAAGTGTGTTTAAAAAATCAGGCACCCATTTTTTTTTTTTTTTGGGGGGGGGAGCAAACACACACATGTTGGACTTTCCTAGGCTGAGCGTCAGTTTGTTAGCATTAAACCATTCGTGTAGACCGCATAACTGGGTTTGAGAAATAATTTTTAATTTTAAGGGGTCCTTACTGTGAACGAAGCATATCACCTGAACTCAAAATATATTTCAGTCATTGCTTCACATGTAAAGATATAGCATAGAAATAAAAGCAATTTTCAGAATAATATTGTTGTCCCATTTTTAAACGGAATGTTGGCCTCATAAAATGAGTACCTGTGTGTATTAATCGTCAAGTCTTTGTTATTGTTGAGAAAACAGTGCTCGAAAATTGTCTTGTTCATATGTATGAATGCTTATATTTGATTTAACATCAAAATATTCAACCAACAAAAAAACTTATAAAAACATGCCACTATTTAAACAGTTTCTTCTCGAATGTATGTAGATTATCAAATCATTCTTCAGCCAGTTTTCTCCAGATTGACTAAATAATGAGGACACCTTTCAAGGGTTCAAGGGGTGTTCCACCACTTGAACTCAAGTACTAATAAATCAAGTTTAACCTATTGACCCTCCCCCCTGCACTGACGTTACCCGCACCGAACAGTTTATTGACGGTCTGCCAACTCGCACAAACTGCGTCGCCTTATTAAGATGCACATTGTACAGTCACACCACGGTAATCCAGCCTCCCAAAATGGTGCAACCGAGGCGCGTGTACGCGTGCGTGATCGTAATTGACATATGGATGAAAAAGGCTTATTAAGACATGTCGAATTGAATTATTATTCACGTTTATTATTTCACATATCACAACTATATATACCTTTACAACATAACATAGACATAATAATCATAACAGCAATTAGCAGAATTATAATTGTCGATTTAATGAATGGAATTTTAGGTTTGTTTTAAGAGGTCTTTTTAATGCATAAATTGTGTAGTGCGTCTTGATTTATAGCATCACATCATCAAACGAAAAACTGATCAAAGCCTGCAAACATTACAAAATCTTCTCGAAAATGTATTCACATTTTCAGTTAAAAATGTTTGATTAGATAAACCTCTTTACAGGTCATTATATAATATTTCAAGAGGTGTTCCACCATTTTGACATAATGATTATAAGCAAACCAAAATTTACCCGAATAGACACAGGTATAATGTGAAATCAAAGTTGTTTTCCTTTCTGAGATTATCGTAAAATCTAAAGGACTATGATTCAAACAATAAGTTATGTGCATTCAGGCAGACTTAGGGTTTGAATACAAAATTATCAGCAGTAATAACCTGATCGAAGTGCATTTACCGTTTAATCAAGGAACCAAACATTTTGTGACATAAGGCCACAGGAAAATTGTGGCACAAACACTATGTTATGTGTAGGAAGTGTATATAAATTAAAAAAAATTGTAAAAAAGGTTTAGGCCCCGTCATGAATTTTTAGGATTTGTATTTCCATTTGAGAACAATCTTATTTACGACTCACAAAAGATAAAAGTTTACCACCAAACTAGCCAAACAACAGTAGGCCCATATCACTAAAGGATTTCTAGTTGTTCCGACCTGTTTTCGGAACAGGAATTCTTTCTGTCCAGATTATTAATGATATTCCTTGTTTAAAAATGGGATTTCAGCTAGGATTCTGCGTAAGTTCGACCCATTTTTCGATCATTTTGACATAGATTCCGGGTCATATTTACCAAAATTGGGTTAGGACCCACGGGACCAGGATCCGGGTAAGTTCTGACCTGAAGTGCAGTTCGATTCAAGACGGTGAAAAATACATACATTGGTTTGTTGTTGTTGTTGGGTTTTTCTGGTTTTTGTTTTGCTTTGACCTGGGTTTTCAAATATGACGACAAACCAAAAACCAGTAAGTTTGCAATTTCAATTACTATTTTAAATAACAGTTAAACAGTTAAACTTTTTTTGTAACAGCTAAACATTCTTGTACGGCTAACATTGTGATAGCAATTAAGAAATATAAACAATTAAGAATTATTATTTAAGATCATAACTAATTTACATCACATTTGAATTTACAATAATAATACCGCGCATTATATTGCGCCACCTATCCAGTAAAACTATTCCGAGGTGTAATAAATACTTGATAAAAAAATGTATTTCAGCTCAATTCCTATAAAATCAACTTGTACTCCCGTAAATGCAATTACTTTTTTTACATAAGTGATTTAAGATATTACCGACTTTAACTATGCAGCGGAAATTATATAACAGTTAAGGGAAAAAATATGTATAATATCTATTTTGAACTTACTGTGTTGTAATTTGAAATTTTCAATCAAAATGTATAATGCAACAAAGAGCACAATATAGGTTAATCTATAATAGAATACGGCACGAAGTGATAACGTACTATTTTTGTAACGTGGCAACTCCACTGGCAATTTCATTAGCCACTCGGTGTATATATTTTTAGCCACTCGGTGTACTTTATTATTATTTTTTTTTAAATGTTACATATCTGAGACTGAAGTTTGTCAATACTTTCATGCCTGTAAAATCAAAGTGACACACTTTACAGGGCATCGGTATACTACTGTGACAGCCTCGCGCATATTCGAACTTCCGGGACTAAGTTGGTCCCAACCACATTGAATTTTACGTGTGTGCGATGTTGTTTCTTCAAATACTTTAGCTTAACGTATAATATTCAGCGATGAAATATAAAATAAATTTACCAATTAACCGAAGAAAACCAGAGAAAAAGATCTCCGTTTCCGGTTACTTGTTATAAGAATAAGAATCTTGCCCAACTGACGTTTATGTTTTAATTAAACTTATGGAATGATTGCACAAATTAGGGTGGGATTCGCAAATGGGGTTTCTGAAGAAAAAGAACATCCTCGTCCCAAGTTTGAATTTTTATGACAGTCGAAATTGTATTGATAACAAGTTGCTATGGTTTTTTTCAAGAATTTTGTAAAACTATATTTTGTTTTTCTCAAGATTTGATTCATAAACAAAAATATATGGTCTTCGTTCGACTTGTGTTCTCGTTTCCGACACGTGCGAGACTTGCACAGTCTATAAAACAATGCCCATCGTACGCAAACTATCAAGTCTCGATCTAGGTCGAGGCTACAGGTTCATATAAACTCTAGCCTTTTTACGTCAAATCCGGCTTAAACGTCAAGTCATTATCAATCAATATGACCAACTTCCTTATTCAAAATCTTAAATTCCTTTCTATCCCAAAGGGGAGATTTAACTTTTTCTTATTTAATCCATTATTCCTTATTGCTTAAAGACTGTAATGATAAAACCTGTGTGTTGATATTTCTGTTTTGTATTATATTTTTTCCACCCGGGCGTAATTTTTTTTAAATTTCACAGACATTCCTCTTGCAAATTACGAGTTTGCCGTTAGTAATAAAAATGTTTTTTTTTCTTTCTATCTTTCGGTGCAAGTTTTTTTTCGCTGAAAAATATAAAGGATTATTTTGTACCGTTCATCTCATCGTAGTGGCGTAGCATTAGAATTGAATTGGGACATTCCTTTGTAACGACTCAGTGCCAAAATAATTTGCCTCGTGGTCTAAAATACATTCTATCTAGCGTCCCTTTGATCCACTCCTTAATTTCAGTCCAGAAAGACAAAGAAAACTCTCACAAAGTACAAAGTAAGTGGATCAAGGTTTCACTCTCAAACCGACAGAAAGAACATGAATCGTTCTTCCCTTGCCCAATTTCAAACAGAAAAAGAATTAACAACAACAATTCTATGAACCAGTCTATTGGAACCCGCGCTGTAATTTTGTATCCAACGTAAACAAAATTAATAATAAAAACACAAAACACAACCCAAAATGATAACGGCATACTTGCTAACAAACTTTTTTTCAGACATTGGGACTTACGACAATACGATTGGATCCCTTTTTATCTCGTAAATATGTGTGTCAAGATTAAATGTTACAAAAGGTTGGAAAGATGTTTGAAAAGTAGAATACATTGATCCACACAAATATGCCTCGAAATTGCGGGGTTTTCCCCTTTTACTTCGTGAACTAACACGGTCCGCCATTTTGTGGAGTCAAAATGTGGTTCTTTTTAGTTCACGAAGTAAAAGGAAAAGCATGCAATTTTGAGGTATATTTGTGTAGATCAATATGTTCTACTTTTAAAACATATTTCCAACCATATTAATTTCATAACAAACACTTTCAAACGCTTCTTATAGCCCAAATCGCCCAATCCAAGGCAACCATCCATGTTTTGAACGATGTCTTGAAAGTAGAATATAATTATTCACAAACATGGTTCTTCAAAAATGGCGGACCGTGTTAGCTCACGAAGTAAAATGAAAACCAAACAATTTCGAGGGCTATTTGTGTGGATCATTCTACTCTCTAAACATCTTCCCAACCATGTTTATCTCATAAAAAACGCTTTTTATAGCCCAAAGCGCCCAGTCCAAAGGCAACGTTTCCTTTAATTAAGTCACCTTATTCCACAAAGTGTGTCTTAGTACTAACACAATATATTAGTTTAACATAACTATATACATTTACTTTCAAGGACTGACTAAGTACACAATACATAGGATACTGTCGGTCTAAATTCTGCATGTATAATTTAGGTTTCCAATAAAAGCACAATAATTCATGATTTGAGTCAAATTTGTTGAGTCCATACCTTTAATGTTGAAGAAATTGTTACTCGAGAAAATAGAATTAGCTGTTGCAAACTGCTTACCAACCAAAAGGATGGTATAACTGCAAAAAATAGTTAATGGCCTGACGTTTCGACCCTAGCAGAGTCTTTCTCGAAGGCTAAATGACAAGACCACACACAAGTGAAACAGAAGCAGGCAAGTGGAAATACAAGAATACAGAGAGAGAGAGAAAAGAGAGAGAGAGAGGAGAGAGAGAGAGAGAGAGAGAGAGAGAGAGAGAGAGAGAGAGAGAGAGAGAGAGAGAGAGAGAGAGAGAGAGAGAGAGAGAGAGAGAGAGAGAGAGAGAGAGAGAGAGAGAGAGAGAGAGAGAGAGAGAGAGAGAGAGAGGGGGAGGGAGAGAAGAGAAAAGGAAGGAGAAAAGAGAAGGAGAAAGGCGGTGAACAGAAGGAAGAAAGGAGAGAGATGAGAGATGGAGAAAAGGAGAAAAGAGAACGGAAGAGGAGAAAAGAGGGAAGTATCGAGAGAGAAACATAGAGAGCGACTGCTAGAGACATCAGAGTGAGTACAGAGAAGAGAGAGGAGAGAGAGAGAGAGAGAGAGAGAGAGAGAGAGAGAGAGAGAGAGAGAGAGAGAGAGAGAGAGAGAGAGAGGGGGGGGGGGAAGCACACAGAAAAGGCAAGGGGTAAACAATGAGTAAGGAGACAACGGGCTGGTTTGATCACAAGAAGTTTGACACACAAAGGACAAAATTGAAGGTTGGAAAAAGGAAATGAAATTAATTCGTGAATGAGGCAGACTAAAAAGAGGGAAACTTTCACTCAACAGTTCACATAATTCTTTCAATTATTTGGCACTCTGAGCCGTCTATTCTGCTAGAGACACTTTCAGATACCGTGCATCGTACATACATACCTGTTTTACATTTATTGACAAATATATGTTGTGTTAAATACCCATGAACCGGGATTAGCTCTCCCACCCGATATTCCAACATATACCTCTGAAGTGACACGCTCATAATACGCACCGGCATCCCACTGAGAGAAAGCCTCCCGCTGCCCTCCTTTGCCGACAGTCACTACGCCCTCTATGTACTCGATCCAGAAGGGACGATACTCATGTTTACTGAGAATACCCTTCTCATCATGAACACCGAACTCCCTAGTGCAGCTTCCTAAACGACAGGCTTTGATAACCGACTTGCTATTACCCCATGCACCAATGACTGGAAAGAAAACAGAGATAGGGTTGTGTTCAGTAGTTTTACAATGAGATGTAGAAGACTCGGGCTCAAAGATGAGACAATCATCTTCAATCAGAAGCAGGAAGTGGAGCAATACACCATTTAAACAAAATATAATAAGCTCGGGTCATAATTGAAAGGGGTTTAAAATGGGATTCAACTCGGAGTCTGCGTCAGTTTGATTTTTGGTTGCGTCATTTTTTAAATCGATGACCCCTTTTTTGTTATGAGGATATAGGGTGGTATAGATCATTGGTATAAATAATTACAAAAACGAATTAAATGTAGAAATGAATCAATTTGGGATTACTACTGAATTTGATTGCATCTTTTTTTTGATAATTTTGCCTTTAAACCAGCCTCACGTTGACAAAAACAAAAGGATGACCCTACCTTTAAGTTATTTTTTTCCTTCATTACCAACACTTGGAGTGCGAACCAAAGTGGTGGATCACTTGTTTAAAAGTTGATTACAATATAAATGATTTGAGAGTTTATACTTACCTGTTTCAGCAAAGATGGAATCAGTTGCGTTTCTCTCGGCGAGAGCCATCCCAGCGTCCCCTCCATCTTTCACTTTGAAGTCCAGTTTAAAGGGCATGCTCAAGGGACCCATGATGTATCTGAAGGTAGGAGGGCCTGATGGCTCAGTGTAGTATTTACACACATGCACTGCAAAAGAAAACACGTCGAGAATGATTAGTCCTTTAATTTTCCTAATTAATAAGGAAGTACTGGATCGTTAATAAAAGCCCCTCCCCGCCCTCTTAAAACTCACTTTTACCTTCGTGTCCTTCATCTACTCTTCAAATGTTTGGCCAGAATTGGGTACAGCTCACAGCCTTCCCGTTTGCTGCCATCGGTTCTTCCAGGCAGCACTGCTCCCCAAGGGTTGGGCATCGTAGAAGGTGTGGCATAGTTATGGTTGATGTGTCACAATCGCAATCCGTGTCGTCATCGTCGGTATATTATGTATATTTCTTCATGTTGGTCTTGCATCGTCCCACCACTGAACGTAGTCTGTTGAGAGACTTCTGAGTTTGCCAACCAAGATGGCGGATTTGCTTTATCACGTGACTCGTGACGTGTCAAAAGAAAGGTCTATAAGGTGTGGCATAGTTATGGATGATGTGCCACAATCGCAATCCGTGTCGTCGTCGTCGGTATATCTCCATTTCTTCATGTTGGTCGTGCATCGTCCCACCTCTTTACGTAGCCATTGAGACTGTACACATTTGTTGGTTTTAGGCAGCCAGTGATGGATCTGCAACTGTCGTTGAGGGCAGGGTCAACTTTCTTTGCGTGAGAGGATCTTTCCAACACAGCAGAGTAACAAAGCGCGAAAGCAGTTGTCCGGATTGTTGATGCATTGGCATCCCATGAGAAGTTTGCCAGTTTCCGAAGGAGGTTGTTTCTGGTTCTCACTTTACCGTTCACTTTTTCAATATGCTGCTCGCACGAGAGCGTCCGGTCGTGGGTGACGCAGAGGTTAAAGGGGGAAGTTGCAGTGTTCCAGTTGGACGCCGTTCCACATCAATAATATGAGTATCGTCCCAACTGGTGTTGTCTTGATTCCTCTCAAAACCATCTTGGTTAATGCACGATTTCCCGGGTCAGAAGCCATCTTGATTTGTTCTGTTCGGATGTCATCAGGGCCAGAAGCCTTGTTGTTCTTGAGGCAGTCGGTTGCTGTCTTGAGTTCCTTGATGGTGAAGTTTCAGGTACGACTCTCTGCCACCCTGATGCAATGAGTTCCTTTTTGCTGCTTCATTTGTGTTAGGTTTTGCCATTCAGCAAGAACTGGTGTGCAACCTGGTTGGCTTTGACGTTAGAGTGTACTGTTGCATTCTTGGGGTCGATGTTGACTCTCTTAATGGTTGACCATGCTTTTAGCTGTTGAGTGACATGTCCACAATCTCGACGAGTTCTTGCCAAGATCTCATTCGCTCTTCTGAAATGGCTGCCATGAGCATATTCCCTATACATTCATGGTTTCATCTGAGAAGGGATCCTTATACAGCTTTGAGTATTGATCATACAAGGAGGCGCTGTCTGCTGAAATTCCGGGATTGTGGTAATCCCATGCTTCCGTCCACGTGGGATATGTTTCATTGAAATATCTTGCACTGTTTTGACGAATTGGTCATAGTTTGATGGGACACTGTCGAGATTAGCTAAGGCTTCATCCAGATCGCAGGAAAACTGCTCCCAACCTGCTTTTCAAAAGTTGAAACGGCGTCTGATAGGAATTCTCTGGGTGTACTACCGCAGCAGTAATGCCTAATCAGGATTGGTGTGTTCTATGATTGCAACTTAATGAAGGAATACTACTGACATAACTCTTAAAGATATCGTATAGTATAAATTTATTATTCCAAGAACAAAAATAGATAACCAAATTGTACATGAGTAATACAATGAGGTGATACCTTTAAAGGTATGGTCATACTTTGGTAATTACCCCGAATTTTGTTTGTGTAATTTGTATCGAAAGCCTACTGAGCATAACGGTATAGCAAGTATTCTCAATATCATTTCGTCTGAATCAATATAAAAGTGTGTTGGATATGTGAATCAGCAAAGATCGCCTGTACAGATGACTTTTTTAAATTGTTGCGCTGTCCGTTTGCGTACAGCCTCCCTACCACCAGAGATGAGGTTGGTACTCGCTAAACGTGGATAATTTCGAAGTTCTTTGTGAAAATACAATGATGACACTGTATTCCACTGAACCTTTCACAGTTGACTGTTAATGTATCTTTCTTGATAATTTTGCCAATAAATCAGCCTTACGGAAAAAAAACAAAAACACGATGACCCCGCCTTTAATTTTGACATATGCATAATAATCTCATACCGTGATTTGGTGCCCTCGGGGTATGCCTATTGACATCAGTTACAGTCTTCTGTACGTAGGGATTGACCCGTCGCTGCATGTTTAAACCACCAGCCAAGCGCAGATCAGTGCATCCGTCCGGGTCTTCGTTTATAACCAGCTGGAGCTGCCCGTCGCTGCCACGCTCTTGCCCTGCGGAGCACTCCCTGCCATTAACTTTAAACATAAATGGGAGAAAAACATATTTAATAATATTGAAAGTGGACATTAAAGGAACACGTTGCCTTCAAATCTCATGAAATTTTACTGTTTTTAGGTGTTCCTTATACTTATTAAGAGTTGTTCTTGCAATAAAACACCTTTAATTAGTGAATGGTAATAAAAAACAACAACATTGACCTCTGACCCCCGAGAAATGTCCCGCGAAATGTATACGTTTTTCAAGCCGTCAATACGATCGTCGGTGTAATGGGCAATAATTTTATCGGCCAACATCTTACGCTTCTGAGCAGATGATGTTTTACGAGGACGTCCTCTAGCTGCCCGTGTAGGAGATGACACGTCCATTTTTTGGTCAATTTGTAGTGTAAAGAATCTCGTTTTTTTGCCTGCAAAGGCCCAGTGTACACTAATCAAGATGCAATAACAGTAACGGGTACCAGACCTTCTTACACCACACTAAGCATCGGTGTTACTAGGTTGGCCCCGCTAAAATCATACATTGTACGAGAACCCCGTCTTCGCGTCGTCTATTACTGCAGCATGCAGTGAGAGGTCTATGGGTGGTATGGCCGCGGGGCTTTGCTGCTGCTGGTACGTCCCTGGACGCCCGGACGGACCGAGACGTGGGGACTTGCTACTTAATTATTTAACGTATGTTTTTTCTTACTTTTTTCATTCATTTATCAACTGGATATTTATTGGAATACAATAAACAGATGGTAATCGTAACATTTTTAATAAATTAATTGCTCAGTCGTAGTTCAACAGCTGCGACTGGAAATAAGACTAATCGAATTTGTCCGCCATTTATGGGAGTCAAAAGACTCCCATAAATAGCGGAGCGTTTAGTTTCGCGAAAGTTATCAAAAGCGAAGCATTTCTAAGCCACGTTTGTGTGGATCATTATATTCTACTTTTTAAACATCTTTCCGACCGTGCTCATTATACATCAAACGCTTGTTATAGCCCAAAAGCGCCCAACAGCGCCCAACCCGAAGGCAACGTGTTCCTTTAAAGCCCACGTAAGTGTTGACCCACATTCAAACCACATAAACAGAACTGTACATAAAACGCGCACGTTAACTGTATGTAGGCCTATACCCAAAAGCACGTCGGTTGGCTCATGCACTCCATTGACCAAGGTTTTAAGCCCATGAAGTATTGGATAGTCTCCGTCCAATTTGTCATTAATTTTTCTTAACATCGACATGCCCCTTCCTGTTTTGTTTTTTTAAATGTGTGGGGTTTATAGTATTCTCCTACTCATTTTTAGATATAAAGACTAAATAAAACCCCTAAGTACCAATGAGAACAAACATTTCAGGTCCGGTTTTTAAGAGTGTAAACGGTCCGGGTTCAAGCCTGAGGACAGCCAGTATAGTTATAAAAGGTTTTCAAGACATAGGTATAGAAAGTGTAATTAACGTAATGGTGGGTAAGGGTCAGAATTACAGTTACGAGTAAGGGTCAGGATGGTGGTCAGTGTTTGACCAGGATTAGGATAAGAGTCAGTGTAAGAATCGGAGCCACGTTCAAAATCAGCCTTATGGTTTTGGTGGCAGTTAGTGTCAATTTACGGTCCGTGTTAGAATTAGGGTCTTGTCTGCTGCCAGTTTCATGATGTAATCATAGTAAAATAAATTACGGAAAAGCTTTCTGGTTATTGTTGTTACCTAAACATTAATGTTGTGAGTATTAATGTTGTGAGCAATCACGTGCACATTGCAGTTTTCGAAACAACCAGCGTCAATCCAAATGTACCTTTAAATGGAGTTATGAAATATCTCATACAGTGTCTGTATTTTTCACAAGAATCCATCCAAGTTTAGCGAGGTTATAGCGGGTAACGACCTCATCTCTGGCCGCAGCATTTGCGAACGGTCACACCAACCCTCACAAATCTGATAAACGATTCATGCATGAATCGTTTCTCAGATTATAATGGTTTTGGGAGAACCAAATAGTTCTCATTATCAATAGCTGCTGCATTGTTTATCATCAAGTAAGTTTTTATATGGTCATTACACTTTGGAGTATTTACCAGTGACCCTAACTTTAAATGGATTTAAGAAAACTAGCACTTTTCAGACACGCGTTACCTAAAGTTCTCCATCTGCCGTTACAAAATAAATTGTATTGAAAATCTGTCGTGTGCGAGGAGAAAATTGCTCATCAAAGCTCGTGTAGCAAATCGAAAATAGCATGATAGAAAATTAAGATTGCAGAACCTCATAGGTTGGCTTGAGGATTTTACAGAGTGTTGAGTGGTATGACTAAATAAATTAACGACAGTATGAATATGATTTACTTTTTCCAATTATTTACATGGTAACATCTCAATCTTTATATTAATGCAATTTTGTATCGGTAGTTGAAGCTGCCAATGTTCAATGTGATACTTAATTTTTGTACATTAACAAATAGGCGTTTTGTTCCACAAAGGTACGTGTTTTGGATTCCTTGTCTTGTTGTTTACTGACGGGTTATATTCACACAAAATGGAAAGAACCACCTTTTATCTGTTTTGGTGCGGAACCTGTAATGGAGAAATGAATTAACTGCAATGTTCGTTATGTTAATCATTTGAAGAGAAAGTATAGAACATCAGTGTTTTGTTTTGTTTTGGTTTGGTTTGGATTTTATTTTAGACAAGGGTCATCTTAATCTCAACAAAACCGGCAATAAAATGTTTGAATTCTATGAAAATAAATGGTTGTTTTGCAGAACTGTACCGGGTTAGCTGCCACATGAATAAACAAAATTGTATCACGTACGTTGACAATAACTATTATGTACGTACACTGTAAACGATATTGTACTATCAATCATGTACGTACAAGATAAAAAATTATGTATGTACACGAAAACTATCATGTACGTAAGCACAAACTATCATTTTTATACACAATAACTAAGATTTGGCGATACCACGCTTCCGTACTATTTCAATAAAAACAGCGAAACCAGGTTTTCTGTTTTTCAATTAAGGAACGTTCATATACATCATAACGCTTATAATTATGGATGGTCAATCGAAGTGTGATTCAGGAAATTTCAGAGAGTATCTTTGTTATAATACCTGTCTTGTGGTAGGGCTGCTCAAGTTTGAAGCAATGCTTAGCTAAGCTTTTATCTTGGCTCTATGGTTTTACCGGGTAATTTAGATATTGTATCCGGCGTGTGCAATAAGCCGTATCCGTAGAGCCGTAGATTGTTATTATGACCGTATCGCATAGAGAAATTAATGAACAATACAAAAATTTACACAACAAAAACTTAAACGTTTTCTTTGACAGACAGCTTGCTATCAAGCTGAAAGGCCTTGACGAATACAATATTGGGTCAAATTTGCCCATGATTATAATTATATTTGATAATGAACGTTTTTTAATTTTTGATTTGTTTTCCTGCTGGTCGAAAACGTCGAGTTCATCAACTTCATTCATATATGGCTGTACATGGAACTATTAACTCCCACCAGTTCATGCATACGCTCGCCCTCCTTCTTTCTCATATTTTTTTTTTATATGGAGAGATCGTGCGTTCATGCTATAACTGGGGGAGTTCATAAATCAATGTACAGCCACAGAAGGCCTGCTTTGATCATGATGAAAAAACCCCATTTAATATATTTAACCTGCTTATGTTTACCTATTTGTGTGTTGTTGTTGTTGTTTTCTTGTGGGGGGGGGGGAGGTTACATATGTATTTGAAGTTATTTCTCATAGAAGTATGGAAATAATTGTAAATCTGAACTGAACCGAGCCTTCACACGAATGTTTGTCGACCCCCATAAATCGAGGACTATGCTCTTTATTCTCCAATTGTTTCGACTGTAATGTTTTTTTTAGCGACGTTCGAATTGGGAAGTGAGGACGTCCTCGCCCGGATCCTTGTTGTAATCCTCGGTTTCAAAGGGTAGTGACCCTCAAGTGGTGCACAGTTTATCGCGGTTGATGACTTCAGGTGAATGAGGTCAATTCTGAAGAAACTTGCTTGGAATTGGTGGTTAGATATCTTTCTTGAAAACTGCAGTGTTGAAATGAGTTTATTGCTCCTCCTAACACACCATAGATTTATCTTGTCTTTATAACCAATTTTTGGAGGAAATGTCCGTTCAACTGAATCAGAGTATTAGCATATTGCTGGGGGAAAGATACAAGATAGTCGTGTTTCGATTGGCAAGAAGTGGAGGAGAGAGAGAGAGAGAGAGAGAGAGAGAGAGAGAGGAGAGAGAGAGAGAGAGAGAGAGAGGAGAGAGAGAGAGAGAGAGAGAGAGAGAGAGAGAGAGAGAGAGAGAGAGAGAGAGAGGAGAGAGAGAGAGAGAGAGAGAGAGAGAGAGAGAGAGAGAGAGAGAGAGAGAGAGAGAGAGAGAGAGAGAGAGAGAGAGAGAGAGAGAGAGAGAGAGAGAGAGAGAGGAGAGAGGGAGAGAGAGGAGAGAGGAGAGAGGAGAGAGGAGAGAGAGGGAGAGAGGGAGAGAGGGAGAGAGGGAGAGAGGGAGAGAGGGAGAGAGGGAGAGAGGGAGAGAGGGAGAGAGGGAGAGAGGGAGAGAGAGGGAGAGAGGGAGAGAGGGAGAGAGGGAGAGAGGGAGAGAGGGAGAGAGGGAGAGAGGGAGAGAGGGAGAGAGGGAGAGAGGGAGAGAGGGAGAGAGAGGAGAGAGGGGAGAGAGGGAGAGAGGGAGAGGGAGGAGGGAGAGGGAGAGAGGGAGAGAGGGGAGAGAGAGAGGAAACAGACTAAAGATTATAGATATAACTTAACCACTTTAATCTTACTTCCCAACGAAAATGTACAGCAACAATTTCCATCCTCGGTACGTGCCCATCTGGATTTCAGCAGTAATTTAATTTCTTTAACGTTGCATCGTGCCCTGTTTATAATAATATTGAATGCTTTTGGTGGATTAGATCGGCCTATGGTTAAGTGCAATCTACACTGATTGCAACCACACGGTGACAAATGGTGCCAGAGACAGTACAGCCGCTGCCATGGCAACTGTGATAACAACAAAAGCTGGTATTTTGTCCTTCGTTTTGATTTTTTAATGACATCATGTATTTGATTATAATTGCTTACGAGAACATAAATACATGTAGGGTTTTTGGGCGGGGTTATAGGGGTGTTGGGCGTGTTTGTTTATACATAATAATTCGTTTTGTGGGAAATGTTCACCGGACGGCTTCTTGAAACTGTATGTCTAGCAGATTTGGAGCCGATTTCACAAAGACTTGAGATTGATCTTAACTGTGTATCAATCTTAAATTGCTAAGCACAATGTAATGTCCAATACAATTCACTACGTTAATTTTGACAACTCAACTTAGAATGAATCTTAGTGCTTTGTGAAATCCAGCCCTGGACCAAGGAGAAGTCGTTACAAAAATTAACAGAAGGGCAAATTGTACTGTCTTTAAAATATCTTTAAGTAGCATGCACCCTCAATACTATCGTAACAGGTAAAAACGTCATCTTGTACGGTTTATGAAATCCTTTATATTTCATGTCTCCATAAGAGACAGCAGGCTGTAAATACCATTTTACATAAATCAAATTTGTTTACAAATTTGATTATTTCGTCTGTAATATTTTCCAAGGCTAAAATTTAGATTTTGTTTATATTTCTTTTTACAATTTTCAACAATTCAACTGTATCTTGTTTATTTTATTTATTTGTTCGCCTCCCATTTTTTAAAGGCCAAAACGACTTACGGAGAAGAGATTAAGACAGTTTTTTTTCAGTGAATTTTAAAGGGTTTGAAAGCTCTAGCTGGCTTTTGTAAGGCCAAGTTTTTAAAAACCTACGCCGTTGATCGTTTCCATATTTTTAAAGAGGCTTACTTTTCCCCACCTAAATATTGGCACTGTCTGTGATTGGATTTCTACGTTGGTACGCGTTGGTCGAGACATCGTTAATCGTTTATTTATAAATAATTTTATAGTTTTCACCTTTCACAGTTGAATTTGTAAAAAAAAAAACTACGCTAATGATGATACATTCTGTAGCTCTAACCAAAACCACGCTAATTTTTTACTTCTTCTTTCATCATGATGATACTGTCGAAAACTAATGGTTAGCAGTTAATCAGTATGAGCACCTGACGCCAGGTAATAGCCTTCAAAACTAATTTTTTCACTTCAACTTTATGAAAAATAACCTCAATGAAATTTAGCGATAGCTGTTATCGTTAATTTCGCTTGGGACATATATCCTTCGAAATTGAAAAAATATGTTTATCAATGACAATATAACGAAAAGGACAAAAAATTTACGTAAATAACGAGCCTTGTGTATCTTTCAAAATATTTTAAACCACAATTCTAGTAATTTACATAGAGAGTCTTAAAAACTAAAAATTAATCAGTAAACTCGGGCAGTTCAGGTTAAAGGGTTAATCCGGATGTTGCGGTTCCAGTCCCGTTCTGAACAACTATTTTCCTTTATTGATCCCAATGTTGAAATTACACGTATTTACATTTGGAATGGAACTAAGGTAGAATAGTTAGTGCAGAGATAGCACTGGAAGTTAAAAGCTACTGGCGATCGTTCAATGGAAAAACATAAAACAATGGTCAAGCCCTTAAAGCATACGGACAACATTTGTCATAATTGTCAAAGACTGTTTTCTATGCAACCCAACATGGACATGAAATAATAAACCTGTCATCCTTTAAAGGAACATTACAGAATTGGTTTTTGCTAACAAGACAGTTGCTGGCAGTGTAAGCACTTTATGTAATCCACCATATACATAAACTGACAAACCTGTAGAAGTTTGAGATCGATCGGCCATCTGGGTCACGAGAAAATAGTGAAAAGCCGATTACACATTTGCATGAAATCATATTGATTCAACTAATGAATAAAACTCCAATCGGAAAATAAGTTTACTCATTTCTCAGAAATATTTCAAGGGATGTTTTCTACTATCATCATCATTAGACCGTGTAAGTTTTATGTAAATCTGTGATCAAAAAGTATATTTTACAAATTGTTTTCTTACCAATTCTGTAATGTTCCTTTAAGCTCAACTGGTCACCGAGTCACGAGAAAGTGTTGGGGAAAAAGAAAACATATTTATTGTTTTCAAGCATCAAGTTTCGGACTCGCGAGATCAAGGCTTATTTTTTTTTTTAATTCTCAAAAACTATAGCATTTCGAGCAAAAGGAATCAAGGGAAGTTTTCCACCATGACCATCTGTACACCATGTAAGTTATGTGCAAATCTGTAAACGTTTATTTTGTCAGTCTCACCAATTTTTGTGCACACCCTTGAGCCTCCCTTTTACTTGGCTTAATTTAAAGGAATTAATAAAAATTTGCACTATGTGTGCCGAAAAAGGCGTTTGGCAGTTTGATTGTTAAAACACAAAAAACAGAAGAAGTGGGTAAAATTAAAACAATTTTTATATATAATTGTTGTCAAAAGTGGCAATGCCATTTCATCCTTTAATTTATCCTGTTATATATTTTTAAACTTGATTTTCCACTTTTTATTTTTAGTTTTTTAGCTTTTAGTTTATTTTGTCCTTTTGGTATTTTCCACCATCTATCTAGTGTATGTGTTTTTTTTAATTATTTATTCATATACCCCCCCCCATAAAAAAATAAATAAAAATAAAATAAAAAAATAAATAAATAATACAAAAATTAAAAAAAAAGTCAATAGCGTACTGGGTTTATGTTTTTGTTTTAAATTTGTATGATGCAGGGCCCGAATGGAAACTGATTGGCTCACCCCCCACCCTCTCCCCGAGCCCGATGCGTAATTTAATGTTTTTGTTTTTATGAATGAGAGGAAAATTCTACATTATAATTAGAGATACACTGAGGATTTAATAAAAATGACACACGTACAGTATTAGAAGTAAAAATGCAAAGAATGAAACACGCTTGACAGAAAGCAACTTAGATTCTCGCAGATATGTGACATTTTGTTGTCTCTTTAAAAACTCAGAAAGGGGCAGGGAATTATTGGAATGGAATAACAAGATAATGGTTTAGTCTGGTTAATATGGTTTCGAGATCGACAGGGAAACCAGTGATTCTTTCTCCTTGATCTCTACTCGCCGGGAGGGACCGGGGGCCGGACTCCATCGACTCCCCAGGCCGTATGCCCGCTGGGCCCCTCGTCCCCCGTTTTCCCTCGGCTGGTCTGTCTGCATCTCCCGCTCGGACTCTCTAGCCTCTCTAGCGGACACCTTCTCCAACCATCAGTTCACAAAATGTCCACTCTTTTTCTTTTCTTTCCCCTTGTTTTGTTTATTTTTCTTTTTACTAATAGGCTATTATTACAAATGTATTTAATATTATTCAAGTGAAGAAAATGACTACCTCTGAAGGGTGATATGAACTCGATGACTACCCCTCCCCACCCCCCTCAGTCAGCAGAGAAAAACGATTCATATGCCTGTCAATTTTTCCATTCAAATTTTGATATCACTGGTATTTTATTAAATAGATTGAATGCTTACCTTTCGTAGCAGTATATGCAGCGGCAAGACAAATAACAAACGTCACTTGAATCCTAGTTCCCATTTATATGTTCAGCTGGTTAAAATGTGTCGAACTGAAGGAAACAATATCTATCGACTGGCAGTCAACGTTGCTCTACTTCTGCTTGATATGGACGTCAAACCGGCGGTATATAACCCGTTAAAAACGTCCGTGCGTGCAACAAGCTTGCCACGCACTTGTACAACAAAGGATCGTTCAAGTCTCGCGAGTTCTCGAACGATAGTTCCGTTAGAGTGCGTGACATTGTTTACTTCAAATAATACAAAGCTTTGTAAACTCGTGGTTATCTTTTAGGTTCATCACCAAGTTTTGGTCTTGCTTTATTCATGCTAAGATTAAAATATCAGTGCAACTCAAATCCATTAGATTTGAAAAGTTATGAAGTACTTTGTGAATACAAGCTATGTCATCTACCTTAGGCCTAAAAAATGGTGTTGCTTGTGCGAATCAAAAGTGTTCCTTTCTAATGACCTATATGTTATTTTACCACACTGCACAAAAATCACCATCCTTTGAGTCGAAACATTTCAGTTGATTCCAACTTAACTTGTTTGCCACACTAAAAAAACTCCCATCAGAATTGACCCGGATTCCCGGTCCCTGGGGACCTGACCGATTTTAGGGTCAGGCTGACTCGGAAAGTCGTAAAATTTTTCTTAGTTCAACTCAAATTCTGTTAAAGTTTCCCGCCGTTTTGGGTCATTTTGATTAATGGATCCCTGGGTCATATTGACCAAAATGGGTCAGGCCCCACGGAACAAGGATCTGGGTCAATTCTGACTCGGATTGCAGTTCGATTCAGTACGGGTGGAATTAAGATCAGAACTAAGTTTAATTACATCACATAATTATTTACAATGATAATACTACGCATTTATATTGCGCCACCTATCCAGTAAAACTATTCCGAGGCGCAATAAATACATGATGAAAATTGTATTTTCATCTCGATTACTTTGAACTTGTTGTTGATTAATCACTGCAACCGCAATTTAGTCCCATTATCGAATGATAATGAATTGCGTTTTCATCTGTACTGCCTCGTAAACGCGAATGCTTTTCGTTAACATGAGATATTACCGACTTTAACTGTACAGCGGAATTGATATATCAGTTAAAGGAACACAGAATTGTTTTTTTGCTAACAAAACAGTTGCTGGCAGTGTAAGCACTTTATGTAATCCACCAAATACATAAACTGACAAACCTGTAAAAGTTTGAGATCTATCGGCCATCTGGGTCACGAGAAAATAGTGAAAAACTGATTACACATTTGCATGAAATCATATAGGTTCAACAAATGAATAAAACGCTCACTGAGCGATAAACTCCAATCGGAAATTTGGTTTATTCATTTCTCATCAAATATGGCATTTCATACAGAAATATTTCAAGGGATGTTTTCTACTATCATCATCATTAGACTGTGTAAGTGTTATGTATATTTTACAATTACCAATTCTGTAATGTTCCTTTAAGGCAAAATGTCAAACATTTATTTACAATAATAGCAACAATACGCAATCGTGTTGCACAACATACCTAGTGAAACTATTTTACGTAGCACAATAAAAACAAAACAAAAATCATGAAAACAATCAATAGTCCTTTACTGGTATCTTCTCCCCCCTTCCCCCCATCCCGACTTCTATGAAACCCGTTGTTGATTACTCACTGCAACTGCAATTAAGGCTCAATAACTAAGGTAAATAATTTCTGATCTTTTTCAATGTTTACTGCCTCGTAAGTGTTTTTAACATGAGTAATCTAACATATTACCGACTTAACTGGTGATATACAGTTCAGAGAAAAATATATATAATATCTATATTGATTCTACTGCGTCGTATTTTGAACTTTGCCATTAAAGTTCACGATGCAACCTAGGGCACCCTATAGTTTACTCTATAGAACACGGCACAAAATGATTACATAATATCATTGTAACGTGGCAACTCCACTGGCAATTTCATTGATAGGTATTTTATTTTCAAAGTGTTACCAATCTGAGACTAAATTTTGTCAATACTTTCATGCCTGTCAATTCAAAGTGACACACTTTTCAGGGCAACGGTATATTACCAATAAACTGTAAAAAGTATCGCGAGTAGACACACATAGGACAACATCGAAGGTGGGAGAGGGAAGAAAATTAATTAACTAGTGAATAATGCAGACTAAAAAGAGGACATTTTTACTCAACAGTTCACACAATTCTCTCAAATATTTGGCACTCTGAGCCTTCTATTCTCCAAGTGACACTTTCAGATACCGTGCATCACATGCATAGAGCTCTGTTTTGCATTTATTCACAAATATATGTTGTGTTAAACACCCAGGAATCGGGATTAGCTCTCCCACCCGATATTCCAACATATACCTCTGAAGTGACACGCCCATGATGCGCACCGGCATCCCACTGAGAGAAAGCCTCCTGCTGCCCTCCTTTGCCGACTGTCACTACGCCCTCTATGTACTCGATCCAGAAGGGACGATACTCTTGATTACTGAGAATACCTTCCTCATCATGAAAACCGAACTTATCTTTGCAAACATCTGAATGACAGGCTCTAATAAGCGACTTGGTATTCTGCCATCCACCAATGACTGGAAAGAATACAGAGATAGGGTTGTGTTTAGTAGTTTTACAATGAGATGTAGAGGACAGGAACATAATCATTTTAGATCAGTAGCAGGAAGAGGAGCAATACCCTATATAAAAAGTCCCGGGTTAGAAGGGTTTCAAATGAGATTGAACTTGGATTCTTTGTCAATTCATTTTGACACAGATTCCGGATCATATTGACCCAGAAATGGGTCAGGCCCCACGGGACCGGATCTGGGTCAATTCTGACCCAGAAGTTTTTAGAGTAGACACCAATGCCGATGATTGGGATTGTTGTAAATGTGTCTAATAGCTCTGTGAACAGTGAGCTTCTACATTAGGTTAATGCTCATGATACGCTTTTACTTTCAGAGACTTTTTGACATATAAATAAAAACAAACAACAACAACAATTTGTGCATTTTGTACCGGACATTAAATTGCATTAATTTGTGTTACATTCTGTACTAGGGGTTTATATTGGTCTCCTTTAGCCATTTTGGAGATATGTCACAATACTATGACACCATGCACCTAAACCAAACAGTGTACTCCTATAGTGTCCATCATATCTCCAAAAAGCAAATGGAGCACTGCATGCAATTAACAATCCACAATATTCAAATTTACATTCAATTAAGACAACAACATATTTTTTTAAATAAATTAATAGCATGACTTAAAGACGACGGAGAATTTTAGACGGTATAAATTTTAATTAAGTCAATTTAAATGGAGACGCTGAAACTGACAGAACACATTACTTGATATCAAAGCGTTTTGCGAAATGAAAGAAAGTGTATTTCTCAGTTTTGCCCTCAAGTTACCGCTATGCGAACCCAGTAACAAAACTCAACATGGTTGGAACCATTGGTTCCGGAAGTTCGAATATGCGCGAGACTTGCACAGTCTTTTGACTCAGTTCACATGACGTCATCATCACAACGATTTTGGTTGCGTCATTTTTGAATCAATGTCCCCCTTTTTACAGTGTAGTTCGCATTTTAGGCGACGCGACGTTGAATAAATTATAGTTATGAGGATATAGGGTGGTAGAGATCATTGGTATCAATAATTACAAAGACGATTTGAATGTAGAAATTAATCAATTGGGGGTTAGTACTAAATTTTATTGCATCTTTCTTTTGATCATTTTGCCTATAAACCAACCTCACGTTGACAAAAACCAAAGTTATTTTTTCTTTCATTAACAACACTTGGAGTCAAAAGTATATGAATAAACTACAGTTTTGCGAACCAATGTGGTAGATCACTTGTTTAAAAGTCGATTATAATATAAAAGTTTATATTCTACCTATTTCAGCAAAGTGATAGATCACTTGTTTGAAAGTTGATTACAATAAAAACTAGATATTGAGTTTTTGTCAGCTACAAAAACCAGGTGTTCGGCTTCCGGTACAAGCATGGTGAAAAAGTAACAATAGTTTGTACTGCAGTTGCTTTGTTCTCAAGATATGTAACAAATGGTTGAAATTGCAAAAATTGTCAAAAAAGAACATGATGACGTCATCATGATCTCACTACAAATTCAAGCAGGTATTGTCCTTGACTAACAATACACAAAGTTCACCTCAGTCGAACTTTTGGTTTGGCAGACACACATTTTTGAAAAGTGCACCTTTAAAGCATACCACGTGACACATGATGACGTCATCAAGCTAAGAGTCCACAGATATGTTGCTATTATGAAGGAAATTATGTATACCAATTTTGAAATAATCATCATAAACTCTGACACAGACATCTAGTAAAGGTGTATTTTTAGATATTTTTAATATGCCGCTAGAGGGCGCACTTATATTTGTTGACGTCATCGGTATTAATTTTTTTAACCAGACCCTTGCCAGACCTTTGCCAGACTTGCATTCTGTGATGGTAAAGCACCAAAAGGTGTACATTTCAACCTTAAAGCCATTAAATAACGCCTTTTCAAAACATTTCACAGTCACTTTTGGTTTAGACAGATCAAAAGGTCAAGGAAAGGTCACCCACATATCTATTTGTGTGAAGTACGTAAAGCCCTGTCATATCATGTATAAATTGTCCAAATAGCTTATGTGGTTGAGAAATATGAACTTGTGAAATATTGACGACTGTAGAAGAGACTATTTCAAAAAAGCATTTGACAGAGTGTGGCATGCAGCATTATGGCCAACCATGAAGTTGTACAACATCAATGCCAATTTGATCAGGGTAATAGAGCACCTCTATGACAAGGCCACCAGTGCAGTATACTTCAACGGCAGCACAGGGGACTGGTTCAGGACGTCAATTGGAGTCAGGCAAGGTTGTCTGCTCTCCCCCACGCTCTTCAACATCTTTCTGGAGAGAATCATGACGGACGCACTTGAAGACCATCAAGGTACAGTCAGCATTGGCGGCAGGATCATCACCAACTTGCGCTTCGCCGACGATATCGATGGCCTAGCTGGAGAAGAACAGGAGCTTGCCAAACTAGTGGAAAGCCTTGACAAAACGTCCTCATCCTATGGCATGGAAATCAGTGCAGAGAAGACCAAACTCATGACCAACAGTATCAACGATATCACCACTGACATCACAGTCAACGGCAGGAAGCTTGACACTGTCAAATCTTTCAAGTACCTGGGAGCTGTTGTTAGTGATCAAGGGTCTAAACCAGAAATATGCTCCAGGATAGCGCAGACAACAGCAGCGCTGACTAAACTGAAGCCCATCTGGAATGACAGGAACATCAAGCTCAGCTCAAAAATCAGACTGATGCGCTCGTTGGTCATCTCCGTCTTCCTCTATGCATGTGAGACCTGGACTCTGAGAGCCGATCTAGAGAAGAGAATACAGGCCACAGAAATGAGATGCTACAGGAAGATTCTTTGCATTTCCTACAAAGACCATATCACCAACGAGGAGGTACGGACTAGAATCAGGCAGGTCATTGGACCCTACGAAGATCTCCTGACCACTGTGAAAAAGCGTAAACTAAAGTGGTATGGGCACATTTCACGATCATCGGGACTTGCTAAGACTATCCTGCAAGGCACTGTGCCAGGAGGAAGAAAGAGAGGCAGGCAGAGACAAAGGTGGGAGGACAACATCATCGAGTGGACGGGTCTGACGCTGAATGACTCCCTGAGAAAGTCTGAAGATAGAAAAGGATGGAGGAAACTAACCGATCAATCTTCAAGGGGTGCCCCCACGGTCAAAAGACTACGGGATAGGTAAAGGTAAAGGTAAAGAAGAGACTAACAAACCGAAAGGAATATGTATGTTGAAAACGCCTCGAACAAAGAATATACACCAAGCGCACATGGTGCAATCACTGGAGCGTGACTCTGCACTGCATACTACACTTGTTGTACGTGTAAAATCTTTATGCACGACCAATGGGGGAACACGAAAATTCCGAGTTGACCCAGAAGACAAGGTCAAAATGGGGTCTTGTCTGCGAGGCGTTTACGGAGTTTTTAACGACCTTTCCGATGATGTATCGATTGTAAGAATCCCTTGTGTAGATCAAAAGTTATGATTTTTTGAAATAATAAACTTTGAATTTTCATAACTCAAGAACGGATGACGTCATCATGACGTAACTTCAACGGTTTCTTCTCCTAATGAATATCTAACTATGTGTAAAGTTTCAAGTTCATACAAATTTGGGAAAGGTTCATTTGTTACCGGACAAGGGACGGACAGAAGAAGAAGAAGAAGAAGTATGAAGAAGAAGAAAAAAAAACGAACAAAAATAAGAGGTGTTCCGGGCTGTTGGCCCGAACACCTAATGAATTGAGAGTTTATACTTACTTATTTCAGCAAAGATGGAATCAGCTGCGTTTCTCTCAGTGAGAGCTATCCTGGCGTCCCCTACACCTTTCACTGTGAAGTCCAGCTTAAAGGGCATGCTCAAGGGACCCATGATGTATCTGAAGGTATGAGGCTGTGTTGGCTCAGTGTAGTATTCACAGACATGCACTGCAAAAGAAAACACGTAGACAATAATTATTCCTTTATTGTCCTAAAAGAAAAAGTTTTTAATCGTTGATAAAAGCTAATAAAAAAATAGACAACACAAAATTTGAAAAAAATGAGAAGAGGCAATTGTTACAGAATAAAAGCATTCTGGAAGTCTGCTTGAGTGGTTGGATAATGCCACACCGCAAAACCAGCTGTCGGTGTTTGTTATCTCTATTTCTTCGTGTTGGTCTTGCATCGTCCCGTCTCGGTACGTAATCTATTGAGGGACTCCTATGCTGTACAGTCTTGCCTACGGCAAGGGGATAACTGTTCTTTTGTTGGGAGGGGCAACTTGTCGTGATGGTGGCTGTTGATGCGCATGTTCTTCCACAGTGCAAGTCGGGCCACCTTAGGGGATTCTGTCAGTGGTTCAACTGAATGAAGAAAACTCTTCCTTGACCGTAGACGTCCGGGAGCTGGTTGGTAGGCATTTGCCTGATTATGTGACGTCACTACCAACTGAGCTATCTAGCCCTAATGCAGCGGTCTCCCTATTGTCAACGTCTGTATTCGGTGTGCCAGTCAGACAAGGCAGGAGAGGCGGGGATCACCTGAAGGGGATGAGACTCCCTCTCTAGTAAATCTAACACTTCGAGGCTCGTGATTAACGCCAGATACCAGCTTGACCGGATGTTGTCAGATGTACCTTTGACCTTCACATTCACTTCACACGTACATTTTGGCATGTTGACCAGTACCTGTCGTTATTCTTGCGGATAAAGACGGGGGGCCAGTCTAGATAGGCATGACATAGATGGCGGTTGTCTTTGTTTTGTCTGAGGCTGGCTACTGACCTATACGTTTACCAGGTGGGTCAATGCTAGACTGGTCCCTGTCTTTATCCGCAAGGATAAAGACAGGCACTGGTCTTGGCCCAAAGATTGCATTGGATAAACATGCGGTAACTGGTAGTAAGGTATGCTTTCCATATCTACGTTATGATTGGTCCGCCCCGAAGTGACTTTATAGTTTGTCAGCCACACGCTCAAGGCAAGTATCTGGCTAGACTTGATTCAAGTCCCGTTCTCGTGTGAGAGGTCCCTAAGCATATCCCGCCAACTAGCAAACAACCCGTAGCAGTGCGCGCTCGCCGTCAAAAATGTGGTCCCGAGAATGGGACTTGACGAGGTCGTTTCTTTCTCTGCACTTTGTATCGAAAAATCTACCCGAATGGGGTGATGTACAAAACCAATGGGAGCGTGGAAGCGCTATAATATTCATTATACTCTGTGACATCACAGTGCAAGACAGTGTAAGCGCACGCGTCTAAACGCGGCGACACGTGGGGGCGGTCAAACTAATCAGCAGGCAAGGGGGTGTCGGTATTATAAGTTGTTGAATTGCACTTCCCCAAATTCAAATTTTGCAAACAAAACCGACCCCAATGTATGTTACAACTTATTAACTTAAATTCAAATGAACATTTAGTCGTGCTTTCTTTTTATAATAATTGGTTATTCAAAAATGTATTTCAATCCTCAAGTACTTAACCCCGAAAATAACAAATGAACGAGCCTTCTTGTTGAATGCGTTTGATTTGACAACACGTATCACGCAGCAATGTTTACAATATTCATAAGTGAATACATTTACATATCAGGCAACTGCGGCATCTTCAAGTCCCTTTCCCGCGTGCGGAACAGGTTGGGAATGCAGAGCATCACAAAACACTAGTTTTCTGGGGATGGCACGGGATTGGGACTTGAGTCAAGTCTAGTATCTGGCCTATTCACGAGCCTCGAAGTGTGACGTCAGATGTTCAGGCGAGGGCAATGCCGGCTAGGACATGGAGGCTGTATACATTCGTTGGTTTTAGGCAGCCAGTGATGGATCTACAACTGTCGTTGAGGGCAGGGTCAACTCTCTTTGCGTGAGAGGATCTTTCCCGGACAGCAGAGTAACAAAGCGAGAAAGCAGTTGTCCGGATCGTGGATGCATTAGCACCCCATGAGGAGTTTGCCAGCTTCCGAAGGAGGTTGTTTCTGGTTCTCACTTTACCTTTTACCTTGTCAATATGCTGCTCGGACGAGAGCGTCCGGTCATGGGTGACGCAGAGGTAAAAGGGGAAGTTGCAGTGTTTCAGCTGGACGCCGTTCCACATCAGGGACAGACAGTTGCCTCACAGCGTCACGGTTCCGTAGGTGGAAAATACTATGGCTCTTGGTAGGATTTGCCTTCAGATGGTTGTCTGTGTAATATGTTGTGAGGTTGTCTAGGGCTGATGTGAGGGTGGCCTCAATGTCATATATGTTGGTGCTGTGGACTACAATCCATTGGGACACTGATTGAACATTAGTGTCGATAATGAACAGCATAGGACTAAGGACGCTACCCCTTGGGCTGGCCACTCCTCTGTTGCGCTTTCCATTTAGTTCGGCAAAGAAGCGCCTGCTTTCTAGTAACAGTTGTTTCAACTTGGCCTGGTGAAAGTCATTTGTCATCTCATACAGCTTGTTGAGGAGTAGCCGGTGGTTCACGGTGTCTTTAGATCTCATTCGCTCTTCTGAAATAACTGCCATGAGCATCTTCCCTATACATTCATGGTTTCATCTGAGAATGGATCCTTATACAGCTTTGAGTATTGATCATACAAGGAGGCGCTGTCTGCTGAAATTCCGGGATTGTGGTAATCCCATGCTTCCGTCCATGTGGGATATGTTTCAATGAAATATCTTGCACTGTTTTGACGAACTGGTCATAGTTTGAAGGGAAAGGATCAAGATCAGCTAAGGCTTCATCCAGATCGCAGGAAAACTGCTCCCAACCAGCTTTTCAAAAGTTGAAACGGCGTCTGATAGGAACTCTCTGGGTGTACTACCGCAGCAGTAATGCCTAATCAGGATTGGTGTGTTCTATGATTGTAACTTAATGAAGGAATACTACTGACATAACTCTTAAAGGTATTGTACACTTTTGGTAACAGCTCAAAATCAGTGTCCACATTTTGTGTGATTAAACATATGCATGAACAAACAAACCTGTGAAAGTTTGAGCTCAATTGGTCGTCGAGGTCACGAGAAAATAGTGAAAAGAGATCTTATGTGTTTTCTGTTTTTTCAAATTATCGCGCGCGATAATTACTATTGTTTTACTCGTAGAAACGATGGCATTTTAGGCAGAAATATTTTAAGGAACCCTTTCTACCATTACTTACTATAAATCATGTAAGTTATGTGTGAATCTGTGAACATTGTGTTTTTCGATCTTACCAATAGTGTACAGGGCCTTTAAAGATATCGTACAGTATAAATTTATTATTCCAAGAACAAAAATAGATAACCAAATTGTACATGAGTAATACAATGAGGTGATACCTTTAAAGGTATGGTCATACTTTGGTAATTACCCCGAATTTGTTTGTGTAATTTGTATCGAAAGCCTACTGAGTATAACGGTATAGCAAGTATTCTCAATATCATTTCGTCTGAAACAATATAAAAGTGTGTTGGATATGTGAATCAGCAAAGATCGCCTGTACAGATGACTTTTTAAAATTGTTGCGCTGTCCGTTTGCGTACAGCCTCCCATACCACCAGAGATGAGGTTGGTACTCGCTAAACGCGGATAATTTCGAAGTTCTTTGTGAAAATACAATGATGACACTGTATTCAACTGAACCTTTCACAGTTGACTGTTAATGTATCTTTCTTGATAATTTTGCCTATAAATCAGCATTATGTAAAAAATAAAATAAAAAAAACGATGACCCCATCTTTAATTTTGACATATGCATACTAATCTCATACCGTGATTCGTTGCCCTCGGGGTATGCCTATTGACATCAGTTACAGTCTTCTGTACGTAGGGATTGACCCGTCGCTGCATGTTTAAACCACCAGCCAAGCGCAGATCAGTGCATCCGTCCGGGTCTTCGTTTATAACCAGGTGGAGCTGCCCGTCGCTGCCACGCTCTTGTCCTGCGATGCACTCCTTGCCATTAACTTTTGTTTTAAATGAAAGTAATTAAAAAGTGTTTTAACTGTTAGGGAATTGTCAAAATGAGTGCATATCATCTTGTAAAACTCGAACTGCTTGTGATTTGCAATGATTCAGCTTTATCAGCTATCCATGTTGTAAAATAGTCGGCAACCAAACCACAGTTAAAATGTACCGTTAAGTGTTTTTGGTCTTCAGAATGAGACGAGAGTGACAACAGACGGGAAAACGTTTTGACAGACAGGGGAGAGAATAATTTCAGGAGGTTTTAAAAAGGCATATAGAATCCGTCCCAACCGAAGGATGTTGACCAATGGGGGACTTTTGAGACGCTACATGTAGGTGGCAGCAGACTTACAAGTCCATTGTTCTCAGCAATGTGCGCATGCTTAGAGCTACGTAAACAATTGAACTTTACCTGGTAGGTCTGCTGCCCTCTAGCGTTCAAAAGTCTCCCATTGAATATATCTTTTTGTCAGAGAATATACCGTTTTTGTGCACGCATATATCGAGGGATTTTTATCCCTCGATATATGCGTGCACAAAAATGGTATACCAAATGGTATAAAAATGGGTTGAATCTTAAGATATAACTGATTTCAAAGTTTACACCGGTACAATCCTCCACAAAAACATACCCATCTGAAGGATAATTCAAGACCCAATCACTATTAACCGTACACATTATTTCGATTGCTGCGATCGATGATAAACGTGCACAACTGTTTGACAAAATAAATGAAATGTTGAACTAAAACCAAACCAACGAATTACAAAGCAATCACGGATACATTTGCAGTTTCTGCAACATGGCCCGCTTTATTTCCCACAATATGCCCAATTACATAAGAGCTACTTAAAGGGACACACCGGCTTACTGTTTACCTAATTTAGTGATGTTGAATCACAGACAATAATTTTTCGATGGTTGCTGTAAAAAAAAAAATCATCAAAATGTCACGTAATTAACGAAAAATGTGAAAAAACCAAAACGCGGTCAAAGGTCAGCGTATACGCTTTTCCAGCCGTTGCAACTGTCAAGTTTACGTGACATTGTTTTAAGTAGACTAGTGATCTGTTTATTTATTAATTATAACAATGGCGAGGCATACAGATCCAGTCTTTATATCCATCAAGCACAAATTCACGTGTAATAAAAAAAAAACGACACAAACACAGTCCGATCCACACCGTGCAGCTATTCGTCGTCGTCCCGCCGCAGGCATCACGTAACCTCACAATAGTTAGGGGATAATAGCTAGGGCTACAGACTAAAACCCTCGTAAAACAAAACGTAATCAATGGTCTGGCTCCCTACCCCTCCACAGGCTCCGAGTTCATGCCTCCGTGGTTTGTCTCTCTGGCCCGGCGAGACACTGCACGGCTGTGCGGGACATGCCCCAAGGTTTACTCGCTAGCTCCCCACGCTGATGCGCCGTAAAACACGCTTCCGTGCACGGACTCTCTGAATGCGAATCTTACGTTCGATTTTTCATAGATATTTACAACTTGCATCCATAAACTGAATACATACTCTTTTTCGCCAAATACTCATGAATAATTGTTTTTAAAAAAATACTTGAATTTGGTTCAGTAATTTACTTTTATACGGCTGTAAGTAAAACTAATTCTGAAGATCACGTGACTTTTCGGAACCACATTTTGGTTCCGAAAGGTCACGTGACCTTCGTTTTTTGAAAAATGCTCAAAAACGGCCAAATTTGATGGTTTCTTTTATGAATCAATCTTCTCCATTTCAGGAAGACCTTTAGAATCATGTTTTAGTCTATTTTGTAGCCCAGATAGCCCAACGAAGCCGGTGTGTACCTTTATTCTTAAACATTTTCTGCTAAGCAAAAATAAGCAAGATAACAGTCACAGTTTCCACAAGTGACACGGTTTGTTTTGTTTTTAGGGGCTGGTTATCTTGTTCTGGTAAGCATAATTTTGTTGTGTTAAGCTACTTTTTCTGCTTAAGCAGCTCTAGGAAATTGGGCCCCTATTCCAATCCCAGTAAGTCTCGCGCGTAATCGACCTTCCGGGACCATTGTGGTCCCAACCATGTGGAGTTTTACGTGGGCGTTTTTTTTTTTGTGTCAATTATTTTGGTTAAATGTAGTTTAATTTATTGCCATGAAAATTATATATGTTGTTGAGAATGTAATACTAAGTGATAAACAATATCACAGTAAAATCAATTCAACAAAAAATGACGAAGAAACCCCGAGAATAAGATTTGACCACCGTTTCCGGTTACTTTAGTTTTGTTTTAATTTTGCCCAACTTGGCGGTCCTTAAAGCTATGTGATGGACGCACGAATTCGGGCGTGATTGGCAAATGGGGTTTCTAAAAAATAAGCATCCTCTTCCCAAGTTTAAAATTTGTTTCAACGTTAATTTGAACAAATTATTTATATTATAGTTTTGTTTTATCTATTATAACTTGCTATGGGTATTTTTGTTTTCAGGAATTTGCTATAAATTTTAATTAAAAAGAAGAGGTGATTTCATTGAAAATTGTAGTCTTCGTTCGAATTGTTTTCTCGTTTTTCTCGATACGCGCGGGACTTGCATAGTCAATTTCAAGGCGTTGCTCCAACGACCAAATTGTGCGCTTGGTGCCCTCTAAACATGTGATGCTAATGGCTGTGAGCGCAGGAATCCTCCGTAAGCATTGCCAGGAAATTGGGCCTTGTTACACAATATGGAAAATGAGAACATTTATTTTGGTTAAATGTAGTTTAATTTATTGCCATGAAAATTATATATGTTGTTTCGAATGTAATACTAAGTGTTAAACAATTTCACAGTAAAATCAATTCAACAAAATGACGAAGAAAATCCGAGAATAAGACTTGACCACCGTTTCTGGTTACTTAAAAAAAAAAATAATAATTTTCCCAACTTGGCGGTCATTAAAGCTATGTGATGGACGCACGAATTCGGGCGTGATTGGCAAATGGGGTTTCTAAAAAATAAGCATCCTCTTCCCAAGTAAAACATTTGTTTCAACGTTAATTTGAAAAAATTATATATATATTATAATTTGTTTTGGTCTATTATAACTTGCTAAGGGTATTTTTGTTGTAAAGAATTTTGTATAAATTTAATTTAAAAAGAAGATGTGATTTCATTGAAAAGTGTAGTCTTCGTTCGAGATGTTTTCTCGTTTTCGATATGCGTAAGACTTGCATAGTCAATTTCAAGGCTTTTTTTTGTACGACAAAATCTGCGCTTGGCTCCCTGTAAACATGTGATTCTAAGGTCTGTGAGCGCAGGAATCCTCCGTCAGCATTGCCAATTGGGCCCTGTTACACTATATGGAAAATGAGAACATTTATTTATCCATTGCAAACCAAAAGGACCAATGGTATAAATGCAAAAATGAATTAGTGGCCTGACGTTTTGACCCTAGTAGAGTCTGTCTCGAAGGCTAAATGACAACACAACCCACATAAACAGGTATGCTGGTGTAACAAAAGCAGCCAAGTGGAACAAGATGATAGAGATGAAAGCCCACCGCAAAAGCAGGGGATGAACAAGATGAAGCTGACAGGGGAGGGGGTAGGCGAAGGGGAAAGGGCTGGTTTGACCACAAGAGGTGGGGAACACAACAGAAAAATTCAATGATGGGATGAGGGAGAAAAAAAGTAATTAATTAGTGAATGAGGCAAACTGTTAAGGGGGATATCTGTGGTAAAAGGAGAAGGTAAAGACAATAAGTTATTAGTCATTTTCTTCTTGGATGTTCAAACCACGGGGGTTGAATGGTCTGGAGGTGCCTTGTCCACAGTTTTTCTCTACTCAGACGGACAATCTCGCTGTGGTTTCCCAGTGCCTTAATGTCCTGTAAATTCGTGTCAGAAATGGAGTTATAGGAAGTTTGATGTGATGTCCTACTGTTTGTCTTTGCTTTATTGTCTTTGCCTTCTCCTTTTTACCACAGATATTCCCCTTCTCAGTCTGCCACGTTCACTAAATAATGACTTTTTCTCCCTCTTCCCTTCATTGAGTTTTTCTTTAATGTTTTCATCCCCTGCGGTCAAACCAGCCCCTTCCCCTACCCCCCTGTCACCTTCCCCGTAACAATCATTTTTCTCTGTAAGGTTAAAACCAAATTAACCTTTCTTCTGTGTTTAGCGATCTGTACGATTAATGTCTGAGGTGGGCAGTAAACTACACCATTATTCACGCAAAGTGTTTCCATGGTAACAGCTATAGGTTGTTTTTATGACCATGGCAGTTTCTTTATTTTATATTATCGTAGTTTGAAATGCACCAGATGTATTACGTTGGTATTTTAAAGAGAACGTATACCGTTGGTTTATAGAACTGTTCGACTGTTTTAATCCTATATCAATATAGATATATACAATAAAAACAACCAGTGAAAATATCATTTCAAAAGTTGATAGTGTTTTGAAATATCGCCGAAAATCCGGAGCGGTAATGTCCGCGTAGGAAGAAAAAATCCGCAATTGGAATACACAATCTACAGAAACGCTTCTCAGATTCAATTTTTTCTGATAAAAACTTATATATTTCTCCATAACCACCCTACTCCGAAGTGAAATGATTTTCAAAATGCTTTATACTATCGAAAGCTGTTGTACTTCTAACCAAATAAGTTTTTATTGCCATCAGTTTTAAGAGTGATTACCAAACGTATACCTTCCCTTTAAATCAATCTTATGTGAAATATTTACTACCTAAACAAAAATATGAGTCTTGTTCTATGTTGTGGATGCCTTTTTATGCCAAAATACTCTATCACCTTTCATGTTCCTTTTTCAGCGTTAAAGGTGATAGAGCTGACGAACTAGTCGCAGACGGTGTTTATGTTTTGTGTGATCAGCCAAATACATGAAATAATTATAACAAACCAGTAAAAACTTGGGCCGGCTAAGTCCGTTGTGTGAGTCATGAAAAAATAGTGACCCGATAGTTTTTAGAGTAAATGTTTAGAAATTGATCACATGGAACATGGCGAGACAAAAGGAGCAGGACTGACATAAAAATTATAAACACGATCAAGCATTATTGTCATCCTTTAGTCATCGAGCGAAAAAGAAACGCTGCAGACATCATTTTGAACTTCGTAAAGTATTAAAATAGTAAGCTAAAAATATATTTTCTTCAAGAACTTCTGAAGCCAGAGTGAACAGTGCAACATTTCAAAACCAGAAATTTTGCAAGTTTTCACCCCCCCCCCTATTCGGAAGCGTCAAACATTTTGAATTTATATAATTGCAAACCTTGAAAAACGCAGGAGATGAAATATTAACTTGGATATTTTTAGTTTCACAGACAAGTGAAATGCTTTTGCTTTCGAAATTTCTCAGGGGTTTGGGGTGGAGTAAGAGTTTAATTGGTTTCCCATGTTAATTGTTAATTGGTTTGAAAAGAACGGGACAGGGGCTAACCACAGCTCCCCTCTTAAAAACCTTTCCTCCTGTCTAAAGTTTCAAAAAGATTTACATTTCCAGTTGTCCTCACTCATTTCTTTCATTTGTCCTCTCTTTTTAGATGTTCTCGCTCTATCAAAACACCCGGATTCCTTTTGCTAAAGTCAATCATTTTCAAGGGGATGCACCGCCAAGATGGGTAAGAAAGTCTTATTTATCTTGAAGAAGATGACATTTTTTTGTAGTGGTTATTAATTTCGTCTCACATGAAGTTAGTTATTTTACAGAGCACAAATCAGACGTCAAAACATATTTAAATGGAAATGGGATCAATTTTAAGAACGCTTTTTTTGTTGCTACAATTACACAATATCAGAGTATAGGAGTGTCCACGATAAAAGTAATGTGCTTTAAATGAGCAATCAATTGACAGGGGCAATGGCGACAGTAAATACTGACGCATCTAATAATCATAAAGCTGTTAGAAGATTTTCGAACGGCAATATTATTGGTATCTTTAAACATTTGAATAGAATGCTTACCTTCAGTTGTAGTGTATACAGTGGCAAGAACAATTACAAGCGTCACTTGACTCGTTCCCATTTCCATGTTGATTTCTACTGGTTCATATTTGTCTGACGTGAACGCAAAACAATAACTACCGACTGACAGTTGCGATAGCCTACGTCCAACTGGTGGTGATCACGTAGTAGTAGTGCACGTAGCTCCGTGACGCAACAAGCTAATTGCCGCCTTTTTATAACGAACTGGGCAAGTCCCCCTTACACGTTAAAGGAACATTACAGAATTGGTAAGAAAAAAACTTGTAAAATATACTTTTGATAACAGATTTACATAAAACTTACACGGTCTAACGATGATGATAGTAGAAATATCCCTTGAAATATTTCTGTCTGAAATGCCATATTTGATGAGAAATGAATAAACTAATTTTCCGATTGGAGTTTATCGCTCAGTGAGCGTTTTATTCATATGTTGAATCTATATGATTTCATGCAAATGTGTAATCGGTTTTTCACTATTTTCTCGTGACCCAGATGGACGATCGATCTCAAACTTCTATAGGTTTGTCAGTTTATGTATATGGTGGATTACATAAAGTGCTTACATTGCCAGCAACTGTTTTGTTAGCAAAAACCAGTTCTGTAGTGTTCCTTTAATAGGCTGTGCTTGACATGCAACTTAAATTAATAATTGCAAAATTTTCCGTCAAGTTCATCCTTAGCTTTGCTGTTGTGATGGAGGATCGTGTGTGCATCAATAATGGCTCTGAAGGGACATACCCTCTACGAACATTTGGGCGAAAATTTGCAACATTTTACATCACAATTTGCAAAGATTATTATGTCTAATGTCCCTTCAGAGCCATCAGCGATCGACACTAAAATAATCTACATCGGTCGTTGTGGTGTGCATGATTGTCTTCAATCGTTGCATCAATAGTTGTGACTTTGGGCAAAGGCGAAATTGTTGGGGAGGCCTATGTTATTAATGGTGCCAATGCTCCAAGGCCATCATCAATTTCGCTCCGTATTGTTTTTTCCCTTTTTTCAGTTTTATGACATTGAAACACCGAAGCGTATTGTTAGTAAAGTCTGTCGGAGTATTGATTGTGTTTTGAGCAGTCGGGTTCGCCGGCACCACCACATTGCCCCCCCCCGACCCTTTGAAAATGTTCCTGTTCGTTTCTTATTCGGCAGAAATGTCCTTGCTCCTGTTGCGATATTTGAATGGTTCTTTGCTATATAAAATTTATATGTAACAAGATAAATCAATAGACACAATGTATAGTATATTACCACGAACAAAAAAACCCAGGTTCAAACAGTAAAACAGAGGATCTAAATGATTACGTCATTGTGTTACTTTACCCTGGGGAACCCCCTTGTCCTTGCCGCTCAACATCCGGGTCTTACTTCTTTCGTGAACTCTTGAAAATGTGGTCAATTCAAAATGGCGCTTGCTGTACAATACGTTTGGAAAGTTTACAAGCCTAAGACGACAAAAAACGTTCGGAAATTGCTTTGTTTTATCAACTTGGACATGTAGACTTATTCCATAAGAATTGAGAAACGCATTGGTAAGTTTACGGTCTGCTTTTTAAAACAATACATGATGAAAAAATGTGTATTGTGTTTTTCTGCGAGAGTTCGTGTTGTCCGGCTGAGCAACTGTTAAAGGGTCATACAAGTTTTAAACAAAACCACGTCTACCGCGCATGCGACACTGGGGCCACATTTTCCACTAATAATTCTTACTTTATCATGACCATGTGCTATTTCACCCCACAGTACAGTAAATTTCAATTGAACTTTTCAAAAATTGCTACAACCACTACTGTACTACTACCTGACTACTACTAGTTAATAGTACTATGGAGCCCTAGTCCCTCTTCTTGCGGGCAAAAATGGGGGCGGGCAGGGGGGGGGGGTGTATCCCTCACTGTCTTGAGGGGGTCACCCATAGGATCATCCCTCAGATTTTGTGGTGACAAAATATGTGCTTTTGATTTTACAAATTCATAAAAATAAGCAAGCCAAAATTAGGACAAAGTGATCAAGTTGTCTCAAAAATAACGTCACATGCCATGCACAGTGCAAAATTGATTTGTTATTATAAGTTAGATGATAAAAATTGCATCGGGGATAAAGAATACTATTTGTCTTTTACCCTGACGCAGATGTATGTAAATCACTGCATACTCAGTACCGTCCCAAGTACTATGCTATTCTAGAGCAGAGAGTCTTATCAAACTCAATTAGGCCATCGAGATTGCCCGGTAGCAAGAGGCAGTGCGAATCCTATGTTTTAGCAGTGGGTACCACAAACAATGTAATAGATTATAAATTTGCATTGGGGATAAAGAATATTATTTAGTTTTTACCCTAACACCAATGTATGTAAAGCTACTCCCGAGGCATGTTGCATACATTCGACCCATAAAATCCTTATGTAGGCCTACTGTTTTTCTATTGTACTGTATAATTCTTTGTAACTTCGGCGTTTAGTGTTGGGTGTTTTTATGTAAAAGGCCACATACATTTTATTTCACTTGGAAATATTTTGTTTATACATCAGTAAAGAAGTAGTGAACAAAAAGTGTGGATAATTATTTGCTGCAATGTATTATAACCAGCTTGACTATGCGCTACAGAAGAACACGAAGTAACACACGTTTGTTGGTAGTTGAAACGTTTATTTACTCAATGCTGATGGAGGCTCTCACTGCCTACTCCCTAACAGGGTATTTATTGTAAAACCCAAGACTACTTGTTACAGCAAGTATAACCGTATTAGGAATTGTTTTACACGTTATTAAGAATACATTTGAGTAATTATACAAAACAAGAATATGTTTGGATGATTTTAAGAAAGAGGTTGCCCTAAACAAAGTAAGAAGAAGTCCCATTATTTGGGCACGCTCGACCAGTGTCCGGTGCTTCCTGTCATTACAGTGGAATGTGTAAGGTGTAAGGAATGGATTCCCAAGATCCACACACACTTGGCACAATTGTCCTTAGTAAGAACAATGAGAATACTATAATTACCGAAAGCATGGAGGTGTACTGACACTGCTACAATATCAGAGGACAATCTCAGAAATTAATATTTGTACTTTAAGTGCAAGCTTTTCGTTGGGTGCTAAAAATAACAACAATACGCAATTGTATTGCACCACATATCTAGTGAAACTGTTTGACGAGGCACAACAAGAAAGAAAGACAATAATCATTAAAACAATAAATTGTCCTTAACCTATATCTCCTTTTTTCTTTTTTCGTTTTATTTCCCATCCCGACTTCTATAAAATTCGTTATTGATTAATTACTGCGACTGCAATTAAGGCTCAATAACTAAGGCAATTAATTTCTGATGATCTATTTCAATGTTGACTGCCTCGTAAATGTTTTTAACTTGAATAATCTAACATATTATCGACTTAAATGGTGTTATACAGTTCAGAGAAAAATATGTAATATCTATATTGATTTTACTGCGTCGTATTTTGAAATTTGCCATTAAAGTTCACGATGCAACCTAGGGCACCCTATAGTTTACTTTGTAGAACACGGCACAAAGTGATAACATAATATCATTGTAACGTGCAACTCTACTGGCAATTTCATTGATAGGTATTTTATTTTCAAAGTGTTACCAATCTGAGACTAAATTTTGTCAATACTTTCATGCCTGTCAAATCAAAGTGACACACTTTACATGGCAACGGTATATTACCAATTGACTGTAAAAATTCTCGCGCGTAGTCGAACTTCCGGGACCAAGTTGGTCCCAACCGATATTGAGTTTGACGTGCGCGCGATGCTCTTTCTTCAAATACTTTAGTTTAACGTAGTTTGTGGCTATACATAAATATATTAAGCCGTGAAATATGTTAAGGAAAAATAAATTTAACAAATCAAGGAAGGAAACCCTAGCAAAAGACTTGATCTCCGTTGCCTGTTACTTGTAAAAACTTTGCTACTTGTTACTTTGCCCAACTATTTAAGTTATTACAGAGAATAAAGAAAAATAAGGTCCATTTCAAATTAACTTTGGCGAGTTTGCCGTCAGTAACAAATATAAGTTTTTGCTATTTTTCGGTGCAAGTATTTTCTGAATAAAATATAGGATTATTATTTTCTACCGTTCATCTCATCGTAGTGGCGCAGCATTAGAGTTAAATTTGGGCATTCCTTTTCAACGACTCAGTGCCGTACATTTTTGCCTCGTGGTCTAAATTACTTTTCTCTATATTGTCTATTTGATCCAACCATTAATTTTAGTCAAGAAAGACAAAGAAAACTCTCACAAAGTACAATAAGTAAGGGGATCGAGGTTTCACTCTCAAACCGAAAGAAATAACATCGTTCTTTCCTTTCCCAATTTCAAACAGAAAAAGAATTAAAGGAACATTACAGAATTGGTAATTGTAAAATAACTTGTAAAATATACTTTTGATCACAGATTTACATAAAACTTACACGGTCTAATGATGATGATAGTAGAAAACATCCCTTGAAATATTTCTGTCTGAAATGCCATATTCGATGAGAAATGAATAAACTAATTTTCCGATTGGAGTTTATCGCTCAGTGAACGTTTTATTTTTGTTGTTGAACCCATATGATTTTTATGCAAACATGTAATCGGTTTTTCACTATTTTCTCGTGACCCAGGTGGCTGATCGATCTCAAACTTCTACAGGTTTGTCAGTTTATGTATATGGTGGATTTCATAAAGTGCTTACACTGCCAGCAACTGTTTTGTTAGCAAAAACCAATTCTGTAATGTTCCTTTAACACCCAAAATTGGATCGATTGGATCCCTTTTTATCTTGTAAATATGTTTTAAGAATAAATGAGACAAGAGGTTGGAAAGATGTTTGAAAAGTAGTATACATTGATCAACACAACATATGCTCGACATTGCAGGGTTTTCTCTTTTACTTCGTGAACTAACACAGTCCGCTATTTTGTGGAGTTAATTTATAGCAAACGATTTTTAGCCAAAAGCGCCCAATCCGAAGGCAACGTTTCCTTTAAATATGTCACCTTATTCCAAAAAGTGTGTTTTAATTCTAAACTTTAACATAATGTATTAATTTAACATTTTATTGATATATTATATACATTTACTTTCAAGCACTGACTATAAGTACACAATGGTCTAAATTATAATTTCATGTATAACTGAGGTTTCCCATAATATACATTTCTTGGGTCCATATCTATATAAAATGAGATCACATGTTGAAGTTGAAGAAACTGAAGAAAATAGAATTTGCTACTGCAAACTACTTACCAACCAAAAGGACCTGTGGTATAAATACAAAATACAGTTAATGGCCTGACGTTTCGACCCTAGCAGAGTCTTTCTCGAAAGCTAAATGCCAACACAACACACATAAACAGGAATACAAGTGAAACAGAAGCAGTCAAGCGGAAATACATGCATACAGAGAGAGAGAGAGAGAGAGAGAGAGAGAGAGAGAGAGAGAAGGGGGGGGGGGAGAGGAAGCACACAGAAAAGGCAAGGGGTAAACAATGAGTAAGGAGACAACGGGCTGGTTTGATCACAAGAAGTTTGACACACAAAGGACAAAATTGAAGGTTGTGGAAAAGGAAATAAAATTAATTCGTGAATGAGGCAGACTAAAAAGATGGAAACTTTCACTCAACAGTTCACATAATTCTTTCAATTATTTGGCACTCTGAGCCGTCTATTCTGCTAGAGACACTTTCAGATACCGTGCGTCGTACATGCATAGCTGTTTTGCATTTATTTACAATTATATGTTGTGTTAAATACCCAGGAATCGGGATGATTTCTCCCACCCGATATTCCAACATAAACCTCTGAAGTGACACGCCCATGGTGCGCTCCGGCATCCCACTGAGAGAAAGCCTCCTGCTGCCCTCCTTTGCCGACTGTCACGACGCTCTCTATGTACTCGATCCAGAAGGGACGATACTCTTGATTACTGAGGATACCTCCCTCATCATGAAAACCGAACCAGCTTCCTAAACGACAGGCTTTGATAACCGACTTGCTATTACTCCATGCACCAATGACTGGAAAGAATACAGAGATATAGGGTTGTGTTCAGTAGTTTTACAATGAGATGTAGAGGACTCGGGCTCAAAGATGAGACAATCATCTTCAATCAGAAGCAGGAAGTGGAGCAATACACTCTAAAAAAAATCTCGGATGACCCCTTTTTGTTATGAGGATATAGGGTGGTATAGATCATTGGTATCAATAATTACAAAAACGAATTAAATGTAGAAATGAATCAATCGGGGATTACTACTGAATTGTATTGCATCTTTCTTTGGATCATTTTGCCTATAAACCAGCCTCACGTTGACAAAAACCAAACAATGACCCTACCTTAAAGTTATATTTTCTTTCATAGGAGTAAAAAGTGAATTAACTAAAGTTTTGCGAACCAAAGTGGTAGATCACTAACTTGGCTAAAAGTTTATTACAATAGAAATTAATTGAGAGTTTATACTTACCTATTTCAGCAAAGATGGAATCAGTTGCGTTTCTCTCGGCGAGAGCGATCCTAGCGTCCCCCACAGTTTTCACTTTGAAGTCCAGCTTGAAGGGCATGCTCAAGGGACCCATGATGTATCTGAAGGTATGAGGCTTTGATGGCTCAGTGTAGTATTCACACACATGCACTGCAAAAGAAAACACGTCGAGAATGATTAGTCCTTTAATTTCCCTAATTAAAAAGAAAGTACTGGATCGTTAATAAAAGCCCCCCGCCCTCTTAAAACTCACTTCTACTTTCGTGTCCTTCATCTACTCTTCAAATGTTTGGCCAGAATTGAGTAAAGCTCACAGCCTTCCCGTTTGCTGCCATCGGTTCTTCCAGGCAGCACTGCTCCCCAAGGGTTGGGCATCGTAGAAGGTGTGGCATAGTTATGGATGATGTGTCACAATCGCAATCCGTGTCGTCGTCGTCGGTATATCTCCATTTCTTCATGTTGGTCTTGCATCGTCCCACCTCTTTACGTAGCCATTGAGACTGTACACATTTGTTGGTTTTAGGCAGCCAGTGATGGATCTGCAACTGTCGTTAAGGGCAGGGTCAACTTTCTTTGCGTGAGAGGTTCTTTCCAACACAGCAGAGTAACAAAGCGCGAAAGCAGTTGTCCGGATTGTTGATGCATTGGCATCCCATGAGAAGTTTGCCAGTTTCCGAAGGAGGTTGTTTCTGGTTCTCACTTTACCGTTCACCTTTTCAATATGCTGCTCGCACGTGAGCGTCCGGTCATGGGTGACGCAGAGGTAAAAGGGGGAAGTTGCAGTGTTCCAGTTGAGCGCCGTTCCACATCAGGGACAGTTGCCTCACAGCGTCACGGTTCCGTAGGTGGAAAATGCTAACATAGGTCTTGGTAGGATTTGCCTTCAGATGGTTGTCTGTGTAATATGTTGTGAGGTTGTCTAGAGCTGATGTGAGGGTGGCCTCATAGTCATTATGTTGGTGCTGTGGCACTGGTTGATCAAAGTGTCGATAATGAACAGCATAGGACTAAGGACGCTACCCTTTGGGCTGGCCATTCCTTTGTTTACTCCATCTGCTGCGCTTTCCATTTAGTTCGGCAAAGAAGCGCCTGTTTGCTTTGACGTTCAAAGTGTACTATTGTCTTCTTGGGGTCGATGTTGACTTTCTTAACATGGTTGACCATGCTTTTAACTGTTGTGTGTCATTTCCACAATCTCGACGAGTTATTGCCAAGATCTCATTCGCTCTTCTGAAATGGCTGCCATGAGCATCTTCCCTATACATTCATGGTTTCATCTGAGAAGGGATCCTTATACAGCTTTGAGTATTGATCATACAAGGAGGCGCTGTCTGCTGAAATTCCGGGATTGTGGTAATCCCATGCTTCCGTCCACGTGGGATATGTTTCATTGAAATATCTTGCACTGTTTTGACGAACTGGTCATAGTTTGAAGGGAAAGGATCAAGATCAGCTAAGGCTTCATCCAGATCGCAGGAAAACTGCTCCCAACCAGCTTTTTTTAAAAGCTGAAACGGCGTCTGATAGGAACTCTCTGGGTGTACTTCTGCTGCAGTAATGCCTAATCAGGATTGGTGTGTTCTATGATTGTAACTTAATGAAGGAATACTACTGACATAACTCTTAAAGGTATTGTACACTTTTGGTAACAGCTCAAAATCAGTGTCCACATTTTGTGTGATTAAACATATGCATGAACAAACAAACCTGTGAAAGTTTGAGCTCAATTGGTCGTCGAGGTCACGAGAAAATAGTGAAAAGAGATCTTATGTGTTTTCTGTTTTTTCAAATTATCGCGCGCGATAATTACTATTGTTTTACTCGTAGAAACGATGGCATTTTAGGCAGAAATATTTTAAGGAACCCTTTCTACCATTACTTACTATAAATCATGTAAGTTATGTGTGAATCTGTGAACATTGTGTTTTTCGATCTTACCAATAGTGTACAGACAGGGCCTTTAAAGATATCGTACAGTATAAATTTATTATTCCAAGAACAAAAATAGATAACCAAATTGTACATGAGTAATACAATGAGGTGATACCTTTAAAGGTATGGTCATACTTTGGTAATTACCCCGAATTTGTTTGTGTAATTTGTATCGAAAGCCTACTGAGTATAACGGTAAAGCAAGTATTCTCAATATCATTTCGTCTGAATCAATATAAAAGTGTGTTGGATATGTAAATCTGCAAAGATCGCCTGTACAGATGATTTTTTTAAATTGTTGCGCTGTCCGTTTGCGTACAGCCTCCCATACCACCAGAGATGAGGTTGGTACTCGCTAAACGCGGATAATTTCGAATTTCTTTGTGAAAATACAATGATGACACTGTATTCAACTGAACCTTTCACAGTAGACTGTTAATGTATCTTTCTTGATAATTTTGCTTATAAATCAGCATTACGTAAAATTGAAAAAAAAAACACGATGACCCCATCTTTAATTTTGACATATGCATACTAATCTCTTACCGTGATTCGTTGCCCTCGGGGTATGCCTATTGACATCAGTTACAGTCTTCTGTACGTAGGGATTGACCCGTCGCTGCATGTTTAAACCACCAGCCAAGCGCAGATCAGTGCATCCGTCCGGGTCTTCGTTTATAACCAGGTGAAGCTGCCCGTCGCTGCCACGCTCTTGTCCTGCGATGCACTGCTTGCCATTAACTTTTGTTTTAAATGAAAGTAATTAAAAAGTGTTTTAACTGTTAGGGAATTGTCAAAATGAGTGCATATCATCTTGTAAAACTCGAACTGCTTGTGATTTGCAATGACTCAGCTTTATTAGCTATCCATGTTGTAACATAGTCGGCAACCAAACCGCAATTAAAATGTACTGCTAAGTGTTTTTGGTCTTCAGAATGAGACGAGAGTGACAACAGACGGGAAAACGTTTTGACAGACAGGGAGAGAATAATTTTAGGAGGTTTTAAAAAGGCATATAGAATCCGTCCCAACCGAAGGATGTTGACCAATGGGGGACTTTTGAGGTGGCAGCAGACTTACAAGGTAAATCCATTGTTCTCAGCAATGTGCGCATGCTTAGAGCTACGTAAACAATTGAACTTTACCTGGTAGGTCTGCTGCCCTCTGGCGTTCAAAAGTCTCCCATTGAATATATCTTTTTGTCAGAGAATATACCGTTTTTGTGCACGCATATATCGAGGGATTTTTATCCCTCGATATATGCGTGCACAAAAATGGTATACCAAATAGTATAAAAATGGGTTGAATCTTAAGATATAACTGATTTCAAAGTTTACACCGGTACAATCCTCCACAAAAACATACCCATCTGAAGGATAATTCAAGACCCAATCACTATTAACCGTACACATTATTTCGATTGCTGCGATCGATGATAAACGTGCACAACTGTTTGACAAAATAAATGAAATGTTGAACTAAAACCAAACCAACGAATTACAAAGCAATCACGGATACATTTGCAGTTTCTGCAACATGGCCCGCTTTATTTCCCACAATATGCCCAATTACATAAGCGCTACTTAAAGGGACACACCGGATTACTGTTTACCTAATTTAGTGATGTTGAATCACAGACAATAATTTTTCGATGGTTGCTGTAAAAAAAAAAATCATCAAAATGTCACGTAATTAACGAAAAATGTGAAAAAACCAAAACGCGGTCAAAGGTCAGCGTATACGCTTTTCCAGCCGTTGCAACTGTCAAGTTTACGTGACATTGTTTTAAGTAGACTAGTGATCTGTTTATTTATTAATTATAACAATGGCGAGGCATAAAGATCCAGTCTTCATATCCATCAAGCACAAATTCACGTGTAATAAAAAAAAAACGACAAAAACACAGTCCGATCCACACCGTGCAGCTATTCGTCGTCGTCCCGCCGCAGGCATCACGTAACCTCACAATAGTTAGGGGATAATAGCTAGGGCTACAGACTAAAACCCTCGTAAAACAAAACGTAATCAATGGTCTGGCTCCCTACCCCTCCACAGGCTCCGAGTTCATGCCTCCGTGGTTTGTCTCTCTGGCCCGGCGAGACACTGCTCGGCTGTGCGGGACATGCCCCCAAGGTTTACTCGCTAGCTCCCCACGCTGATGCGCCGTAAAACACGCTTCAGTGCACGGACTCTCTGAATGCGAATCTTACGTTCGATTTTTCATCGATATTTACAACTTGCATCCATAAACTGAATACATACTCTTTTTCGCCAAATACTCATGAATTATTGTTTTTAAAAAAATACTTGAATTTGGTTCAGTAATTGACTTTTATACGGCTGTAAGTAAAACTAATTCTGAAGATCACGTGACTTTTCGGAACCACATTTTGGTTCCGAAAAGTCACGTGACCTTCGTTTTTTGAAAAATGCTCAAAAACGGCCAAATTTGATGGTTTCTTTCATGAATCAATCTTCTCCATTTCAGGAAGACCTTTAGAATCATGTTTTAGTCTATTTTGTAGCCCAGATAGCCCAAACGAAGCCGGTGTGTACCTTTATTCTTAAACATTTTCTGCTAAGCAAAAATAAGCAAGATAACAGTCACAGTTTCCACAAGTGACACGGTTTGTTTTGTTTTTAGGGGCTGGTTATCTTGTTCTGGTAAGCATAATTTTGTTGTGTTAAGCTACTTTTTCTGCTTAAGCAGCTCTAGGAAATTGGGCCCCTATTCCAATCCCAGTAAGTCTCGCGCGTAATCGAACTTCCGGGACCATTGTGGTCCCAACCATGTGGAGTTTTACGTGGGCGTTTTTTTTTTTGTGTCAATTATTTTGGTTAAATGTAGTTTAATTTATTGCCATGAAAATTATATATGTTGTTGAGAATGTAATACTAAGTGATAAACAATATCACAGTAAAATCAATTCAACAAAATGACGAAGAAAATCCGAGAATAAGACTTGACCACCGTTTCCGGTTACTTTAATTTTGTTTTAATTTTGCCCAACTTGTTGGCGGTCATTAAAGCTATGTGATAGACGCACGAATTCGGGCGTGATTGGCAAATGGGGTTTCTAAAAAATAAGCATCCTCTTCCCAAGTTTAAAATTGGTTTCAACGTTAATTTGAACAAATTATTTATATTATAGTTTTGTTTTATCTATTATAACTTGCTATGGGTATTTTTGTTTTCAGGAATTTGCTATAAATTTTAATTAAAAAGAAGGGGTGATTTCATTGAAAATTGTAGTCTTCGTTCGAATTGTTTTCTCGTTTTTCTCGATACGCGCGGGACTTGCATAGTCAATTTCAAGGCGTTGCTTCAACGACCAAATTGTGCGCTTGGCGCCCTCTAAACATGTGATGCTAATGGCTGTGAGCGCAGGAATCCTCCGTAAGCATTGCCAGGAAATTGGGCCTTGTTACACAATATGGAAAATGAGAAAATTTATTTTGGTTAAATGTAGTTTAATTTATTGCCATGAAAATTATATATGTTGTTTCGAATGTAATACTAAGTGTTAAACAATTTCACAGTAAAATCAATTCAACAAAATGACGAAGAAAATCCGAGAATAAGACTTGACCACCGTTTCTGGTTACTTAAAAAAAAAAATAATAATTTTCCCAACTTGGCGGTCATTAAAGCTATGTGATGGACGCACAAATTCGGGCGTGATTGGCAAATGGGGTTTCTAAAAAATAAGCATCCTCTTCCCAAGTAAAACATTTGTTTCAACGTTAATTTGAAAAAATTATATATATATTATAATTTGTTTTGGTCTATTATAACTTGCTAAGGGTATTTTTGTTGTAAAGAATTTTGTATAAATTTAATTTAAAAAGAAGATGTGATTTCATTGAAAAGTGTAGTCTTCGTTCGAGATGTTTTCTCGTTTTCGATATGCGTAAGACTTGCATAGTCAATTTCAAGGCATTGCTTATGACAAAATTGTACGCTTGGCTCCCTGTAAACATGTGATTCTAAGGTCTGTGAGCGCAGGAATCCGCCGTAAGCATTGCTAAGAAATCATGGAGCCTATTACACACAGAGGAAAATGAAGAAAAAAGTAAATTAGCCATCGCAAACTGCTCACCAACCAAAACGACCTATGGTATACATGTAGATGAAAACATTAGTCAGTGGCCTAACGTTTCGACCCTAGCAGAGTCTTTCTCAAAGGCTAAAAGACAACACAACACAACATAACACACATACACAGGTATACTGGTGTAACAAAAGCAGCCAAGTGGAAAAAGATGACAGAGACGAAAGCACACAGACAAAACGGGATGAACAAAGAGGAAGCTGGCAAGGGGGGGGGTAGGCGAAGGGGAAAGGGCTGGTTTTACCACAAGAGGTGGGGAACACAACAGAAAAAAGTCAATAATGGGAAGAGGGAGAGAAAAAGTAATTAATAAGTTGATTGATTATCCCCCCAATGTCACCTTCCTCTTAATTCATCCCCTTAACAATAATTGTCCACACCAATTATTCACACAAATTATTTCCAAGCTGGTTCTTGTTTTTATGACCCCAGCAGTTTATTTATTTTGTATAATCGTAGTTTGAAATGCACCAAATGTATTACGTTGGTATTAATCGATCTTTTATACGTGATATATACTTCTTATCAACATTTTTGATGTAAATACCTAAACAAAAATATGAGTTTTGTTCTAAACGTGTTGTGGATGCCTTCTTATGCCAGAATACGCTATCACCTTTCGTGTTCTTTTTTCATCATTAAAGGTGATAGAGCTGACAAACTAGTCGCCGAGACAGTGTTCATGTTTTGTGTGATTAACCAAATACATGAAATAACAAACCAGTGAAAACTTGGGCCGGCTAAGTCCGTTATGTGAGTCATGAGAAAATAGTGACCGGAGAGTTTTTAGAGTTAATGTTTAGAAATTGATCACATGGAGCATGGCGAGACAAAAAGAGCAGGACAGACATAAAATACGATCAAGCATTATTGTCATCCTTTTGTCATCGAGCGAAAAAGAAACGCTTTGGATTTTAGAGCTGGTCATGAACCGAACAATTGGTTGGCGAGACTTGCATAGTCAATTTCAAGGCTTTTTTTTATACGACAAAATCTGCGCTTGGCTCCCTGTAAACATGTGATTCTAAGGTCTGTGAGCGCAGGAATCCGCCGTAAGCATTGCCAATTGGGCCCTGTTACACTATATGGAAAATGAGAACATTTATTTATCCATTGCAAACCAAAAGGACCAATGGTATAAATGCAAAAATGAATTAGTGGCCTGACGTTTTGACCCTAGTAGAGTCTGTCTCGAAGGCTAAATGACAACACAACCCACATAAACAGGTATGCTGGTGTAACAAAAGCAGCCAAGTGGAACAAGATGATAGAGATGAAAGCCCACCGCAAAAGCAGGGGATGAACAAGATGAAGCTGACAGGGGAGGGGGTAGGCGAAGGGGAAAGGGCTGGTTTGACCACAAGAGGTGGGGAACACAACAGAAAAATTCAATGATGGGATGAGGGAGAAAAAAAGTAATTAATTAGTGAATGAGGCAAACTGTTAAGGGGGATATCTGTGGTAAAAGGAGAAGGTAAAGACAATAAGTTATTAGTCATTTTCTTCTTGGATGTTCAAACCACGGGGGTTGAATGGTCTGGAGGTGCCTTGTCCACAGTTTTTCTCTACTCAGACGGACAATCTCGCTGTGGTTTCCCAGTGCCTTAATGTCCTGTAAATTCGTGTCAGAAATGGAGTTATAGGAAGTTTGATGTGATGTCCTACTGTTTGTCTTTGTTTTATTGTCTTTGCCTTCTCCTTTTTACCACAGATATTCCCCTTCTCAGTCTGCCACGTTCACTAAATAATGACTTTTTCTCCCTCTTCCCTTCATTGAGTTTTTCTTTAATGTTTTCATCCCCTGCGGTCAAACCAGCCCCTTCCCCTACCCCCCTGTCACCTTCCCCGTAACAATCATTTTTCTCTGTAAGGTTAAAACCAAATTAACCTTTCTTCTGTGTTTAGCGATCTGTACGATTAATGTCTGAGGTGGGCAGTAAACTACACCATTATTCACGCAAAGTGTTTCCATGGTAACAGCTATAGGTTGTTTTTATGACCATGGCAGTTTCTTTATTTTATATTATCGTAGTTTGAAATGCACCAGATGTATTACGTTGGTATTTTAAAGAGAACGTATACCGTTGGTTTATAGAACTGTTCGACTGTTTTAATCCTATATCAATATAGATATATACAATAAAAACAACCAGTGAAAATATCATTTCAAAAGTTGATAGTGTTTTGAAATATCGCCGAAAATCCGGAGCGGTAATGTCCGCGTAGGAAGAAAAAATCCGCAATTGGAATACACAATCTACAGAAACGCTTCTCAGATGCAATTTTTTCTGATAAAAACTTATATATTTCTCCATAACCACCCTACTCCGAAGTGAAATGATTTTCAAAATGCTTTATACTATCAAAAGCTGTTGTACTTCTAACCAAATAAGTTTTTATTGCCATCAGTTTTAAGAGTGATTACCAAACGTATACCTTCCCTTTAAATCAATCTTATGTGATATATTTACTACCTAAACAAAAATACGAGTCTTGTTCTATGTTGTGGATGCCTTTTTATGCCAAAATACTCTATCACCTTTCATGTTCCTTTTTCAGCGTTAAAGGTGATAGAGCTGACGAACTAGTCGCAGACGGTGTTTATGTTTTGTGTGATCAGCCAAATACATGAAATAATTATAACAAACCAGTAAAAACTTGGGCCGGCTAAGTCCGTTGTGTGAGTCATGAAAAAATAGTGACCCGATAGTTTTTAGAGTAAATGTTTAGAAATTGATCACATGGAACATGGCGAGACAAAAGGAGCAGGACTGACATAAAAATGATAAACACGATCAAGCATTATTGTCATCCTTTTGTCATCGAGCGAAAAAGAAACGCTTCAGACATCATTTTGAACTTCGTAAAGTATCAAAATAGTAAGCTAAAAATATATTTTCTTCAAGAACTTCTGAAGCCAGAGTGAACAGTGCAACATTTCAAAACCAGAAATTTTGCAAATTTTCACCCCCCCCCCCCTATTCGGAAGCGTCAAACATTTTGAATTTATATAATTGCAAACCTTGAAAAACGCAGGAGATGAAATATTAACTTGGATATTTTTAGTTTCACAGACAAGTGAAATGCTTTTGCTTTCGAAATTTCTCAGGGGTTTGGGGTGGAGTAAGAGTTTAATTGGTTTCCCATGTTAATTGTTAATTGGTTTGAAAATAACGGGACAGGGGCTAACCACAGCTCACCTCTTAGAAACCTTTCCTCCTATCTAAAGTTTCAAAAAGATTTACATTTTCAGTTGTCCTCATTTTTTTCATTTGTCCTCTCTTTTTAGACGTTCTCGCTCTATCAAAACACCCGGATTCCTTTTGCTAAAGTCAATCATTTTCAAGGGGATGCACCGCCAAGATGGGTAAGAAAGTCTTATTTATCTTGAAGAAGATGACATTTTTTTGTAGTGGTTATTAATTTCGTCTCACATGAAGTTAGTTATTTTACAGAGCACAAATCAGACGTCAAAACATATTTAAATGGAAATGGGATCAATTTTAAGAACGCTTTTTTTGTTGCTACAATTACACAATATCAGAGTATAGGAGTGTCCACGATAAAAGTAATGTGCTTTAAATGAGAAATCAATTGACAGGGGCAATGGCGACAGTAAATATTGACGCATCTAATAATCATAAAGCTGTTAGAAGATTTTCGAACGGCAATATTATTGGTATCTTTAAACATTTGAATAAAATGCTTACCTTCAGTTGTAGTGTATACAGTGGCAAGAACAATTACAAGCGTCACTTGACTCGTTCCCATTTCCATGTTGATTTCTACTGGTTCATATTTGTCTGACGTGAACGCAAAACAATAACTACCGACTGACAGTTGCGATAGCCTACGTCCAACTGGTGGTGATCACGTAGTAGTAGTGCACGTAGCTCCGTGACGCAACAAGCTAATTGCCGCCTTTTTATAACGAATTGGGCAAGTCCCCCTTACACGTTAAAGGAACATTACAGAATTGGTAAGAAAACAACTTGTAAAATATACTTTTGATAACAGATTTACATAAAACTTACACGGTCTAACGATGATGATAGTAGAAATATCCCTTGAAATATTTCTGTCTGAAATGCCATATTTGATGAGAAATGAATAAACTAATTTTCCGATTGGAGTTTATCGCTCAGTGAGCGTTTTATTCATATGTTGAATCTATATGATTTCATGCAAATGTGTAATCGGTTTTTCACTATTTTCTCGTGACCCAGATGGACGATCGATCTCAAACTTCTATAGGTTTGTCAGTTTATGTATATGGTGGATTACATAAAGTGCTTACATTGCCAGCAACTGTTTTGTTAGCAAAAACCAGTTCTGTAGTGTTCCTTTAATAGGCTGTGCTTGACATGCAACTTAAATTAATAATTGCAAAATTTTCCGTCAAGTTCATCCTTAGCTTTGCTGTTGTGATGGAGGATCGTGTGTGCATCAATAATGGCTCTGAAGGGACATACCCTCTACGAACATTTGGGCGAAAATTTGCAACATTTTACATCACAATTTGCAAAGATTATTATGTCTAATGTCCCTTCAGAGCCATCAGCGATCGACACTAAAATAATCTACATCGGTCGTTGTGGTGTGCATGATTGTCTTCAATCGTTGCATCAATAGTTGTGACTTTGGGCAAAGGAAATTGTTGGGGAGGCCTATGTTATTAATGGTGCCAATGCTCCAAGGCCATCATCAATTTCGCTCCGTATTGTTTTTTCCCTTTTTTCAGTTTTATGACATTGAAACACCGAAGCGTAATTGTTAGTAAAGTCTGTCGGAATATTGATTGTGTTTTAAGCAGTCGGGTTCGCCGGCACCACCACATTGCCCCCCCCCCCGACCCTTTGAAAATGTTCCTGTTCGTTTCTTATTCGGCAGAAATTCCTTGCTCCTGTTGCGATATTTGAATGGTTCTTTGCTATATAAAATTTAGATGTAAACAAGATAAATCAATAGACACAATGTATAGTATATTACCACGAACAAAAAACCCAGGTTCAAACAGTAAAACAGAGGATCTAAATGATTACGTCATTGTGTTACTTTACCCTGGGGAACCCCTTCTTGGTACCGTCTTACTTCTTTCGTGAACTCTTGAAAATGTGGTCAATTCAAAATGGCGCTTGCTGTACAATACGTTTGGAAAGTTTACAAGCCTAAGACGACAAAAAAACGTTCGGAAATTGCTTTGTTTTATCAACTTGGACATGTAGACTTATTCCATAAGAATTGAGGAACGCATTGGTAAGTTTACGGTCTGCTTTTTAAAACAATACATGATGAAAAATGTGTATTGTGTTTTTCTGCGAGAGTTCGTGTTGTCCGGCTGAGCAACTTTTAAAGGGTCATACAAGTTTTAAACAAAACCACGTCTACCGCGCATGCGACACTGGGGCCACATTTTCCACTAATAATTCTTACTTTATCATGACCATGTGCTATTTCACCCCACAGTACAGTAAATTTCAATTGATTTTTTCAAAAATTGCTACAACCACTACTGTACTACTACCTGACTACTACTAGTTAACAGTACTATGGAGCCGTAGTCCCTCTTCTTGCGGGCGAAAATGGGGGCGGGGGGGGGGTTATCCCTCACTGTCTTGAGGGGGTCACCCATAGGATCATCCCTCAGATTTTGTGGTGACAAAATATGTGCTTTTGATTTTACAAATTCATAAAAATAAGCAAGCCAAAATTAGGACAAAGTGATCAAGTTGTCTCAAAAATAACGTCACATGCCATGCACAGTGCAAAATTGATTTGTTATTATAAGTTAGATGATAAAAATTGCATCGGGATAAAGAATACTATTTGTCTTTTACCCTGACGCAGATGTATGTAAATCACTGCATACTCAGTACCGTCCCAAGTACTATGCTATTCTAGAGCAGAGAGTCTTATCAAACTCAATTAGGCCATCGAGATTGCCCGGTAGCAAGAGGCAGTGCGAATCCTATGTTTTAGCAGTGGGTACCACAAACAATGTAATAGATTATAAATTTGCATTGGGGATAAAGAATATTATTTAGTTTTTACCCTAACACCAATGTTTGTAAAGCTACTCCCGAGGCATGTTGCATACATTCGACCCATAAAATCCTTATGTAGGCCTACTGTTTTTCTATTGTACCGTATAATTCTTTGTAACTTCGGCGTTTAGTGTTGGGTGTTTTTATGTAAAAGGCCACATACATTTTATTTCACTTGGAAATATTTTGTTTATACATCAGTAAAGAGTAGTGAACAAAATGTGTGGATAATTATTTGCTGCAATGTATTATAACCAGCTTGACTATGCGCTACAGAAGAACACGAAGTAACACACGTTTGTTGGTAGTTGAAACGTTTATTTACTCAATGCTGATGGAGGCTCTCACTGCCTACTCCCTAACAGGGTATTTATTGTAAAACCCAAGACTACTTGTTACAGCAAGTATAACCGTATTAGGAATTGTTTTACACTTAATAAGAATACATTTGAGTAATTATACAAAACAAGAATATGTTTGGATGATTTTAAGAAAGAGGTTGCCCTAAACAAAGTAAGAAGAAGTCCCATTTTTGGCACGCTCGACCAGTGTCCGGTGCTTCCTGTCATTACAGTGGAATGTGTAAGGTGTAAGGAATGGATTCCCAAGATCCACACACACTTGGCACAATTGTCCTAGTAAGAACAATGAGAATACTATAATTGCCGAAAGCATGGAGGTGTACTGACACTGCTACAATATCAGAGGACAATCTCAGAAATTAATATTTGTACTTTAAGTGCAAGCTTTTCGTTGGGTGCTAAAAATAACAACAATACGCAATTGTATTGCACCACATATCTAGTGAAACTGTTTGACGAGGCACAAAAAGAAAGAAAGACAATAATCATTAAAACAATAAATTGTCCTTAACCTATATCTCCTTTTTTCTTTTTTCGTTTTATTTCCCATCCCGACTTCTATAAAATTCGTTATTGATTAATTACTGCGACTGCAATTAAGGCTCAATAACTAAGGCAATTAATTTCTGATGATCTATTTCAATGTTTACTGCCTCGTAAATGTTTTTAACTTGAATAATCTAACATATTATCGACTTAAATGGTGTTATACAGTTCAGAGAAAAATATGTAATATCTATATTGATTTTACTGCGTCGTATTTTGAAATTTGCCATTAAAGTTCACGATGCAACCTAGGGCACCCTATAGTTTACTTTGTAGAACACGGCACAAAGTGATAACATAATATCATTGTAACGTGCAACTCTACTGGCAATTTCATTGATAGGTATTTTATTTTCAAAGTGTTACCAATCTGAGACTAAATTTTGTCAATACTTTCATGCCTGTCAAATCAAAGTGACACACTTTACATGGCAACGGTATATTACCAATTGACTGTAAAAATTCTCGCGCGTAGTCGATCTTCCGGGACCAAGTTGGTCCCAACCGATATTGAGTTTGACGTGCGCGCGATGCTCTTTCTTCAAATACTTTAGTTTAACGTAGTTTGTGGCTATACATAAATATATTAAGCCGTGAAATATGTTAAGGAAAAATAAATTTAACAAATCAAGGAAGGAAACCCTAGCAAAAGACTTGATCTCCGTTGCCTGTTACTTGTAAAAACTTTGCTACTTGTTACTTTGCCCAACTACTTTAAGTTTTCATTTAACGTATGCGTGGTTGCACAAATAAGGATGTGTTTCGCATAACGGGGTTTCTAACAAACAACAAAACATCCTCGTCCCAAGTTTTCATTTTTATAAAAGCTTGACATTTAATTGATAACAAATTGCTATGGGTAGTTTTATTTTCAAGAATTTTTGTGTAAGGTATAATTTTTCTAGATTTGATTTCATTTAAAACAAATATGGTCTTCGTTTGACTTGTGTTCTCGTTTCCGAGACTTGCACAGTCTATAGAGCAATGTCCATAGTACGTAAACTATTAAATCTCGAGCTCGGTCGAAGCGACAGGTTCATAAATACTGGCGCCTAGTACACAATCCGACTACAACGTCAAGTCATTATCAATCAATATGACCAACTTCCTTCTTGAAAATTATAGATACCTTTATTCCAAAGGGGACAAATAACTTTGTTTTATACAATCCATCATTCTTTGTTGTTTGGAGAACGTATTTATCAAACTTGTATGTTGATATTTGAATTTGTATTTGTTTTTCCTCGCGGGCGTAATTATTTACACAGACACTCCTCTTGCAAATTACAATCAGAAGAACTGGAAAACTATTTTAAGTTATTACAGAGAATAAAGAAAAATAAGGTCCATTTCAAATTAACTTTGGCGAGTTTGCCGTCAGTAACAAATATAAGTTTTTGCTATTTTTCGGTGCAAGTATTTTCTGAATAAAATATAGGATTATTATTTTCTACCGTTCATCTCATCGTAGTGGCGCAGCATTAGAGTTAAATTTGGGCATTCCTTTTCAACGACTCAGTGCCGTACATTTTTGCCTCGTGGTCTAAATTACTTTTCTCTATATTGTCTATTTGATCCAACCATTAATTTTAGTCAAGAAAGACAAAGAAAACTCTCACAAAGTACAATAAGTAAGTGGATCGAGGTTTCACTCTCAAACCGAAAGAAATAACATCGTTCTTTCCTTTCCCAATTTCAAACAGAAAAAGAATTAAAGGAACATTACAGAATTGGTAATTGTAAAATAACTTGTAAAATATACTTTTGATCACAGATTTACATAAAACTTACACGGTCTAATGATGATGATAGTAGAAAACATCCCTTGAAATATTTCTGTCTGAAATGCCATATTCGATGAGAAATGAATAAACTAATTTTCCGATTGGAGTTTATCGCTCAGTGAACGTTTTATTTTTTTTGTTGAACCCATATGATTTTTATGCAAACATGTAATCGGTTTTTCACTATTTTCTCGTGACCCAGTTGGCTGATCGATCTCAAACTTCTACAGGTTTGTCAGTTTATGTATATGGTGGATTTCATAAAGTGCTTACACTGCCAGCAACTGTTTTGTTAGCAAAAACCAATTCTGTAATGTTCCTTTAACACCCAAAATTGGATCGATTGGATCCCTTTTTATCTTGTAAATATGTTTTAAGAATAAATGAGACAAGAGGTTGGAAAGATGTTTGAAAAGTAGTATACATTGATCAACACAACATATGCTCGACATTGCAGGGTTTTCTCTTTTACTTCGTGAACTAACACAGTCCGCTATTTCGTGGAGTTAATTTATAGCAAACGATTTTTTTAGCCAAAAGCGCCCAATCCGAAGGCAACGTTTCCTTTAAATATGTCACCTTATTCCAAAAAGTGTGTTTTAATTCTAAACTTTAACATAATGTATTAATTTAACATTTTATTGATATATTATATACATTTACTTTCAAGCACTGTACACAATGGTCTAAATGATAATTGCATGTATAACTGAGGTTTCCCATAAAATACATTTCTTGGGTCCATATCTATAAATGAGATCACATGTTGAAGTTGAAGAAACTGTTACTCGAGAAAATAGAATTTGCTACTGCAAACTACTTACCAACCAAAAGGACCTGTGGTATACATACAAAATATAGTTAATGGCCTGACGTTTCGACCCTAGCAGAGTCTTTCTCGAAAGCTAAATGCCAACACAACACACATAAACAGGAATACAAGTGAAAAATACATGAATACAGAGAGAGGGGGGGGGGGAGAGGGGGGGGGGAGGAAGCACACAGAAAAGGCAAGGGGTAAACAATGAGTAAGGAGACAACGGGCTGGTTTGATCACAAGAAATTTGACACACAAAGGACAAAATTGAAGGTTGCGGAAATAAAATTAATTCTTGAATGAGGCAGACTAACAAGAGGGAAACTTTCACTCAACAGTTCAAATAATTCTTTCAATTATTTGGCACTCTGAGCCGTCTATTTTGCTAGAGACACTTTCAGATACCGTAAATCGTACATGTATAGCTGTTTTGCATTTATTGACAAATATATGTTGTGTTAAATACCCATGAACTGGGATTAGTTCTCCCACCCGATATTCCAACATATACCTCTGAAGTGACATTCCCATAATGCGCACCGGAATCCCACTGAGAGAAAGCCTTCTGCTGCCCTCCTTTGCCGACGGTCACGACGCCCTCTATGTACTCGATCCAGAAGGGACGATACTCTTGATTACTGAGGATACTTTTCTCATCATGAACACCGAACCCACCAGTGCAGCTTCCTAAAGGACAGGCTTTGATAACCGACTTGCTATTACTCCATGCACCAATGACTGGAAAGAATACAGAGATATAGTGTTGTGTTTATTAGTTTTACAATGAGATGTAGAGGACTCGGGCTCAAAGATGAGACAATCATCTTCAATCAGAAGCAGGAAGTGAAGCAATACACTCTAAAAAAATCTCGGATGACCCCTTTTTGTTATGAGGATATAGGGTGGTATAGATCATTGGTATAAATAATTACAAAAACGAATTAAATGTAGAAATGAATCAATCGGGGATTACTACTGAATTGTATTGCATCTTTCTTTGGATCATTTTGCCTATAAACCAGCCTCACGTTGACAAAAACCAAACAATGACCCTACCTTAAAGTTATATTTTCTTTCATAGGAGTAAAAAGTGAATTAACTAAAGTTTTGCGAACCAAAGTGGTAGATCACTAACTTGGCTAAAAGTTTATTACAATAGAAATTAATTGAGAGTTTATACTTACCTATTTCAGCAAAGATGGAATCAGTTGCGTTTCTCTCGGCGAGAGCGATCCTAGCGTCCCCCACAGTTTTCACTTTGAAGTCCAGCTTGAAGGGCATGCTCAAGGGACCCATGATGTATCTGAAGGTAGGAGGGTCTGATGGCTCAGTGTAGTATTCACACACATGCACTGCAAAAGAAAACACGTCGAGAATGATTAGTCCTTTAATTTCCCTAATTAAAAAGAAAGTACTGGATCGTTAATAAAAGCCCCCCGCCCTCTTAAAACTCACTTCTACTTTCGTGTCCTTCATCTACTCTTCAAATGTTTGGCCAGAATTGAGTAAAGCTCACAGCCTTCCCGTTTGCTGCCATCGGTTCTTCCAGGCAGCACTGCTCCCCAAGGGTTGGGCATCGTAGAAGGTGTGGCATAGTTATGGATGATGTGTCACAATCGCAATCCGTGTCGTCGTCGTCGGTATATCTCCATTTCTTCATGTTGGTCTTGCATCGTCCCACCTCTTTACGTAGCCATTGAGACTGTACACATTTGTTGGTTTTAGGCAGCCAGTGATGGATCTGCAACTGTCGTTAAGGGCAGGGTCAACTTTCTTTGCGTGAGAGGTTCTTTCCAACACAGCAGAGTAACAAAGCGCGAAAGCAGTTGTCCGGATTGTTGATGCATTGGCATCCCATGAGAAGTTTGCCAGTTTCCGAAGGAGGTTGTTTCTGGTTCTCACTTTACCGTTCACCTTTTCAATATGCTGCTCGCACGTGAGCGTCCGGTCATGGGTGACGCAGAGGTAAAAGGGGGAAGTTGCAGTGTTCCAGTTGAGCGCCGTTCCACATCAGGGACAGTTGCCTCACAGCGTCACGGTTCCGTAGGTGGAAAATGCTAACATAGGTCTTGGTAGGATTTGCCTTCAGATGGTTGTCTGTGTAATATGTTGTGAGGTTGTCTAGAGCTGATGTGAGGGTGGCCTCATAGTCATTATGTTGGTGCTGTGGCACTGGTTGATCAAAGTGTCGATAATGAACAGCATAGGACTAAGGACGCTACCCTTTGGGCTGGCCATTCCTTTGTTTACTCCATCTGCTGCGCTTTCCATTTAGTTCGGCAAAGAAGCGCCTGTTTGCTTTGACGTTCAAAGTGTACTATTGTCTTCTTGGGGTCGATGTTGACTTTCTTAACATGGTTGACCATGCTTTTAACTGTTGTGTGTCATTTCCACAATCTCGACGAGTTATTGCCAAGATCTCATTCGCTCTTCTGAAATGGCTGCCATGAGCATCTTCCCTATACATTCATGGTTTCATCTGAGAAGGGATCCTTATACAGCTTTGAGTATTGATCATACAAGGAGGCGCTGTCTGCTGAAATTCCGGGATTGTGGTAATCCCATGCTTCCGTCCACGTGGGATATGTTTCATTGAAATATCTTGCACTGTTTTGACGAACTGGTCATAGTTTGAAGGGAAAGGATCAAGATCAGCTAAGGAAAACTGCTCCCAACCAGCTTTTTTTAAAAGCTGAAACGGCGTCTGATAGGAACTCTCTGGGTGTACTTCTGCTGCAGTAATGCCTAATCAGGATTGGTGTGTTCTATGATTGTAACTTAATGAAGGAATACTACTGACATAACTCTTAAAGGTATTGTACACTTTTGGTAACAGCTCAAAATCAGTGTCCACATTTTGTGTGATTAAACATATGCATGAACAAACAAACCTGTGAAAGTTTGAGCTCAATTGGTCGTCGAGGTCACGAGAAAATAGTGAAAAGAGATCTTATGTGTTTTCTGTTTTTTCAAATTATCGCGCGCGATAATTACTATTGTTTTACTCGTAGAAACGATGGCATTTTAGGCAGAAATATTTTAAGGAACCCTTTCTACCATTACTTACTATAAATCATGTAAGTTATGTGTGAATCTGTGAACATTGTGTTTTTCGATCTTACCAATAGTGTACAGACAGGGCCTTTAAAGATATCGTACAGTATAAATTTATTATTCCAAGAACAAAAATAGATAACCAAATTGTACATGAGTAATACAATGAGGTGATACCTTTAAAGGTATGGTCATACTTTGGTAATTACCCCGAATTTGTTTGTGTAATTTGTATCGAAAGCCTACTGAGTATAACGGTAAAGCAAGTATTCTCAATATCATTTCGTCTGAATCAATATAAAAGTGTGTTGGATATGTAAATCTGCAAAGATCGCCTGTACAGGTGATTTTTTTAAATTGTTGCGCTGTCCGTTTGCGTACAGCCTCCCATACCACCAGAGATGAGGTTGGTACTCGCTAAACGCGGATAATTTCGAATTTCTTTGTGAAAATACAATGATGACACTGTATTCAACTGAACCTTTCACAGTAGACTGTTAATGTATCTTTCTTGATAATTTTGCTTATAAATCAGCATTACGTAAAATTGAAAAAAAAAACACGATGACCCCATCTTTAATTTTGACATATGCATACTAATCTCTTACCGTGATTCGTTGCCCTCGGGGTATGCCTATTGACATCAGTTACAGTCTTCTGTACGTAGGGATTGACCCGTCGCTGCATGTTTAAACCACCAGCCAAGCGCAGATCAGTGCATCCGTCCGGGTCTTCGTTTATAACCAGGTGAAGCTGCCCGTCGCTGCCACGCTCTTGTCCTGCGATGCACTGCTTGCCATTAACTTTTGTTTTAAATGAAAGTAATTAAAAAGTGTTTTAACTGTTAGGGAATTGTCAAAATGAGTGCATATCATCTTGTAAAACTCGAACTGCTTGTGATTTGCAATGACTCAGCTTTATTAGCTATCCATGTTGTAACATAGTCGGCAACCAAACCGCAATTAAAATGTACTGCTAAGTGTTTTTGGTCTTCAGAATGAGACGAGAGTGACAACAGACGGGAAAACGTTTTGACAGACAGGGGAGAGAATAATTTTAGGAGGTTTTAAAAAGGCATATAGAATCCGTCCCAACCGAAGGATGTTGACCAATGGGGGACTTTTGAGGTGGCAGCAGACTTACAAGGTAAATCCATTGTTCTCAGCAATGTGCGCATGCTTAGAGCTACGTAAACAATTGAACTTTACCTGGTAGGTCTGCTGCCCTCTGGCGTTCAAAAGTCTCCCATTGAATATATCTTTTTGTCAGAGAATATACCGTTTTTGTGCACGCATATATCGAGGGATTTTTATCCCTCGATATATGCGTGCACAAAAATGGTATACCAAATAGTATAAAAATGGGTTGAATCTTAAGATATAACTGATTTCAAAGTTTACACCGGTACAATCCTCCACAAAAACATACCCATCTGAAGGATAATTCAAGACCCAATCACTATTAACCGTACACATTATTTCGATTGCTGCGATCGATGATAAACGTGCACAACTGTTTGACAAAATAAATGAAATGTTGAACTAAAACCAAACCAACGAATTACAAAGCAATCACGGATACATTTGCAGTTTCTGCAACATGGCCCGCTTTATTTCCCACAATATGCCCAATTACATAAGCGCTACTTAAAGGGACACACCGGATTACTGTTTACCTAATTTAGTGATGTTGAATCACAGACAATAATTTTTCGATGGTTGCTGTAAAAAAAAAAATCATCAAAATGTCACGTAATTAACGAAAAATGTGAAAAAACCAAAACGCGGTCAAAGGTCAGCGTATACGCTTTTCCAGCCGTTGCAACTGTCAAGTTTACGTGACATTGTTTTAAGTAGACTAGTGATCTGTTTATTTATTAATTATAACAATGGCGAGGCATAAAGATCCAGTCTTCATATCCATCAAGCACAAATTCACGTGTAATAAAAAAAAAAACGACAAAAACACAGTCCGATCCACACCGTGCAGCTATTCGTCGTCGTCCCGCCGCGTATGTAGCGCAGGCATCACGTAACCTCACAATAGTTAGGGGATAATAGCTAGGGCTACAGACTAAAACCCTCGTAAAACAAAACGTAATCAATGGTCTGGCTCCCTACCCCTCCACAGGCTCCGAGTTCATGCCTCCGTGGTTTGTCTCTCTGGCCCGGCGAGACACTGCTCGGCTGTGCGGGACATGCCCCCAAGGTTTACTCGCTAGCTCCCCACGCTGATGCGCCGTAAAACACGCTTCCGTGCACGGACTCTCTGAATGCGAATCTTACGTTCGATTTTTCATCGATATTTACAACTTGCATCCATAAACTGAATACATACTCTTTTTCGCCAAATACTCATGAATTATTGTTTTTAAAAAAATACTTGAATTTGGTTCAGTAATTGACTTTTATACGGCTGTAAGTAAAACTAATTCTGAAGATCACGTGACTTTTCGGAACCACATTTTGGTTCCGAAAAGTCACGTGACCTTCGTTTTTTGAAAAATGCTCAAAAACGGCCAAATTTGATGGTTTCTTTCATGAATCAATCTTCTCCATTTCAGGAAGACCTTTAGAATCATGTTTTAGTCTATTTTGTAGCCCAGATAGCCCAAACGAAGCCGGTGTGTACCTTTATTCTTAAACATTTTCTGCTAAGCAAAAATAAGCAAGATAACAGTCACAGTTTCCACAAGTGACACGGTTTGTTTTGTTTTTAGGGGCTGGTTATCTTGTTCTGGTAAGCATAATTTTGTTGTGTTAAGCTACTTTTTCTGCTTAAGCAGCTCTAGGAAATTGGGCCCCTATTCCAATCCCAGTAAGTCTCGCGCGTAATCGAACTTCCGGGACCATTGTGGTCCCAACCATGTGGAGTTTTACGTGGGCGTTTTTTTTTTTGTGTCAATTATTTTGGTTAAATGTAGTTTAATTTATTGCCATGAAAATTATATATGTTGTTGAGAATGTAATACTAAGTGATAAACAATATCACAGTAAAATCAATTCAACAAAATGACGAAGAAAATCCGAGAATAAGACTTGACCACCGTTTCCGGTTACTTTAATTTTGTTTTAATTTTGCCCAACTTGTTGGCGGTCATTAAAGCTATGTGATAGACGCACGAATTCGGGCGTGATTGGCAAATGGGGTTTCTAAAAAATAAGCATCCTCTTCCCAAGTTTAAAATTGGTTTCAACGTTAATTTGAACAAATTATTTATATTATAGTTTTGTTTTATCTATTATAACTTGCTATGGGTATTTTTGTTTTCAGGAATTTGCTATAAATTTTAATTAAAAAGAAGGGGTGATTTCATTGAAAATTGTAGTCTTCGTTCGAATTGTTTTCTCGTTTTTCTCGATACGCGCGGGACTTGCATAGTCAATTTCAAGGCGTTGCTTCAACGACCAAATTGTGCGCTTGGCGCCCTCTAAACATGTGATGCTAATGGCTGTGAGCGCAGGAATCCTCCGTAAGCATTGCCAGGAAATTGGGCCTTGTTACACAATATGGAAAATGAGAAAATTTATTTTGGTTAAATGTAGTTTAATTTATTGCCATGAAAATTATATATGTTGTTTCGAATGTAATACTAAGTGTTAAACAATTTCACAGTAAAATCAATTCAACAAAATGACGAAGAAAATCCGAGAATAAGACTTGACCACCGTTTCTGGTTACTTAAAAAAAAAAATAATAATTTTCCCAACTTGGCGGTCATTAAAGCTATGTGATGGACGCACAAATTCGGGCGTGATTGGCAAATGGGGTTTCTAAAAAATAAGCATCCTCTTCCCAAGTAAAACATTTGTTTCAACGTTAATTTGAAAAAATTATATATATATTATAATTTGTTTTGGTCTATTATAACTTGCTAAGGGTATTTTTGTTGTAAAGAATTTTGTATAAATTTAATTTAAAAAGAAGATGTGATTTCATTGAAAAGTGTAGTCTTCGTTCGAGATGTTTTCTCGTTTTCGATATGCGTAAGACTTGCATAGTCAATTTCAAGGCATTGCTTATGACAAAATTGTACGCTTGGCTCCCTGTAAACATGTGATTCTAAGGTCTGTGAGCGCAGGAATCCGCCGTAAGCATTGCTAAGAAATCATGGAGCCTATTACACACAGAGGAAAATGAAGAAAAAAGTAAATTAGCCATCGCAAACTGCTCACCAACCAAAACGACCTATGGTATACATGTAGATGAAAACATTAGTCAGTGGCCTAACGTTTCGACCCTAGCAGAGTCTTTCTCAAAGGCTAAAAGACAACACAACACAACATAACACACATACACAGGTATACTGGTGTAACAAAAGCAGCCAAGTGGAAAAAGATGACAGAGACGAAAGCACACAGACAAAACGGGATGAACAAAGAGGAAGCTGGCAAGGGGGGGGGGTAGGCGAAGGGGAAAGGGCTGGTTTTACCACAAGAGGTGGGGAACACAACAGAAAAAAGTCAATAATGGGAAGAGGGAGAAAAAAGTAATTAATAAGTTGATTGATTATCCCCCCAATGTCACCTTCCTCTTAATTCATCCCCTTAACAATAATTGTCCACACCAATTATTCACACAAATTATTTCCAAGCTGGTTCTTGTTTTTATGACCCCAGCAGTTTATTTATTTTGTATAATCGTAGTTTGAAATGCACCAAATGTATTACGTTGGTATTAATCGATCTTTTATACGTGATATATACTTCTTATCAACATTTTTGATGTAAATACCTAAACAAAAATATGAGTTTTGTTCTAAACGTGTTGTGGATGCCTTCTTATGCCAGAATACGCTATCACCTTTCGTGTTCTTTTTTCATCATTAAAGGTGATAGAGCTGACAAACTAGTCGCCGAGACAGTGTTCATGTTTTGTGTGATTAACCAAATACATGAAATAACAAACCAGTGAAAACTTGGGCCGGCTAAGTCCGTTATGTGAGTCATGAGAAAATAGTGACCGGAGAGTTTTTAGAGTTAATGTTTAGAAATTGATCACATGGAGCATGGCGAGACAAAAAGAGCAGGACAGACATAAAATACGATCAAGCATTATTGTCATCCTTTTGTCATCGAGCGAAAAAGAAACGCTTTGGATTTTAGAGCTGGTCATGAACCGAACAATTGGTTGGCGAGACTTGCATAGTCAATTTCAAGGCTTTTTTTTATACGACAAAATCTGCGCTTGGCTCCCTGTAAACATGTGATTCTAAGGTCTGTGAGCGCAGGAATCCGCCGTAAGCATTGCCAATTGGGCCCTGTTACACTATATGGAAAATGAGAACATTTATTTATCCATTGCAAACCAAAAGGACCAATGGTATAAATGCAAAAATGAATTAGTGGCCTGACGTTTTGACCCTAGTAGAGTCTGTCTCGAAGGCTAAATGACAACACAACCCACATAAACAGGTATGCTGGTGTAACAAAAGCAGCCAAGTGGAACAAGATGATAGAGATGAAAGCCCACCGCAAAAGCAGGGGATGAACAAGATGAAGCTGACAGGGGAGGGGGTAGGCGAAGGGGAAAGGGCTGGTTTGACCACAAGAGGTGGGGAACACAACAGAAAAATTCAATGATGGGATGAGGGAGAAAAAAAGTAATTAATTAGTGAATGAGGCAAACTGTTAAGGGGGATATCTGTGGTAAAAGGAGAAGGTAAAGACAATAAGTTATTAGTCATTTTCTTCTTGGATGTTCAAACCACGGGGGTTGAATGGTCTGGAGGTGCCTTGTCCACAGTTTTTCTCTACTCAGACGGACAATCTCGCTGTGGTTTCCCAGTGCCTTAATGTCCTGTAAATTCGTGTCAGAAATGGAGTTATAGGAAGTTTGATGTGATGTCCTACTGTTTGTCTTTGTTTTATTGTCTTTGCCTTCTCCTTTTTACCACAGATATTCCCCTTCTCAGTCTGCCACGTTCACTAAATAATGACTTTTTCTCCCTCTTCCCTTCATTGAGTTTTTCTTTAATGTTTTCATCCCCTGCGGTCAAACCAGCCCCTTCCCCTACCCCCCTGTCACCTTCCCCGTAACAATCATTTTTCTCTGTAAGGTTAAAACCAAATAACCTTTCTTCTGTGTTTAGCGATCTGTACGATTAATGTCTGAGGTGGGCAGTAAACTACACCATTATTCACGCAAAGTGTTTCCATGGTAACAGCTATAGGTTGTTTTTATGACCATGGCAGTTTCTTTATTTTATATTATCGTAGTTTGAAATGCACCAGATGTATTACGTTGGTATTTTAAAGAGAACGTATAACCGTTGGTTTATAGAACTGTTCGACTGTTTTAATCCTATATCAATATAGATATATACAATAAAAACAACCAGTGAAAATATCATTTCAAAAGTTGATAGTGTTTTGAAATATCGCCGAAAATCCGGAGCGGTAATGTCCGCGTAGGAAGAAAAAATCCGCAATTGGAATACACAATCTACAGAAACGCTTCTCAGATGCAATTTTTTCTGATAAAAACTTATATATTTCTCCAAACCACCCTACTCCGAAGTGAAATGATTTTCAAAATGCTTTATACTATCAAAAGCTGTTGTACTTCTAACCAAATAAGTTTTTATTGCCATCAGTTTTAAGAGTGATTACCAAACGTATACCTTCCCTTTAAATCAATCTTATGTGATATATTTACTACCTAAACAAAAATACGAGTCTTGTTCTATGTTGTGGATGCCTTTTTATGCCAAAATACTCTATCACCTTTCATGTTCCTTTTCAGCGTTAAAGGTGATAGAGCTGACGAACTAGTCGCAGACGGTGTTTATGTTTTGTGTGATCAGCCAAATACATGAAATAATTATAACAAACCAGTAAAAACTTGGGCCGGCTAAGTCCGTTGTGTGAGTCATGAAAAAATAGTGACCCGATAGTTTTTAGAGTAAATGTTTAGAAATTGATCACATGGAACATGGCGAGACAAAAGGAGCAGGACTGACATAAAAATGATAAACACGATCAAGCATTATTGTCATCCTTTTGTCATCGAGCGAAAAAGAAACGCTTCAGACATCATTTTGAACTTCGTAAAGTATCAAAATAGTAAGCTAAAAATATATTTTCTTCAAGAACTTCTGAAGCCAGAGTGAACAGTGCAACATTTCAAAACCAGAAATTTTGCAAATTTTCACCCCCCCCCCCCTATTCGGAAGCGTCAAACATTTTGAATTTATATAATTGCAAACCTTGAAAAACGCAGGAGATGAAATATTAACTTGGATATTTTTAGTTTCACAGACAAGTGAAATGCTTTTTGCTTTCGAAATTTCTCAGGGGTTTGGGGTGGAGTAAGAGTTTAATTGGTTTCCCATGTTAATTGTTAATTGGTTTGAAAATAACGGGACAGGGGCTAACCACAGCTCACCTCTTAGAAACCTTTCCTCCTATCTAAAGTTTCAAAAAGATTTACATTTTCAGTTGTCCTCATTTTTTTTCATTTGTCCTCTCTTTTTAGACGTTCTCGCTCTATCAAAACACCCGGATTCCTTTTGCTAAAGTCAATCATTTTCAAGGGGATGCACCGCCAAGATGGGTAAGAAAGTCTTATTTATCTTGAAGAAGATGACATTTTTTTGTAGTGGTTATTAATTTCGTCTCACATGAAGTTAGTTATTTTACAGAGCACAAATCAGACGTCAAAACATATTTAAATGGAAATGGGATCAATTTTAAGAACGCTTTTTTTGTTGCTACAATTACACAATATCAGAGAAATAGGAGTGTCCACGATAAAAGTAATGTGCTTTAAATGAGAAATCAATTGACAGGGGCAATGGCGACAGTAAATATTGACGCATCTAATAATCATAAAGCTGTTAGAAGATTTTCGAACGGCAATATTATTGGTATCTTTAAACATTTGAATAAAATGCTTACCTTCAGTTGTAGTGTATACAGTGGCAAGAACAATTACAAGCGTCACTTGACTCGTTCCCATTTCCCTGTTGATTTCTACTGGTTCATATTTGTCTGACGTGAACGCAAAACATAACTACCGACTGACAGTTGCGATAGCCTACGTCCAACTGTGGTGATCACGTAGTAGTAGTGCACGTAGCTCCGTGACGCAACAAGCTAATTGCCGCCTTTTTATAACGAATTGGCAAGTCCCCTTACACGTTAAAGGAAATTACAGAATTGGTAGAAACAACTTGTAAAATATACTTTTGATCACAGATTTACATAAAACTTACACGGTCTAACGATGATGATAGTAGAAATATCCCTTGAAATATTTCTGTCTGAAAATGCCATATTTGATGAGAAATGAATAAACTAATTTTCCGATTGGAGTTTATCGCTCAGTGAGCGTTTTATTCATATTTGTGAATCTATATGATTTCATGCAAATGTGTAATCGGTTTTTCACTATTTTCTCGTGACCCAGATGGACGATCGATCTCAAATTCATGTTGTCAGTTTATGTATATGGTGGATTACATAAAGTGCTTACATTGCCAGCAACTGTTTTGTTAGCAAAAACCAGTTCTGTAGTGTTCCTTTAATAGGCTGTGCTTGACATGCAACTTAAATTAATAATTGCAAAATTTTCCGTCAAGTTCATCCTTAGCTTTGCTGTTGTGATGGAGGATCGTGTGTGCATCAATAATGCTCTGAAGGGACATACCCTCTACGAACATTTGGGCGAAAATTTGCAACATTTTACATCACAATTTGCAAAGATTATTATGTCTAATGTCCCTTCAGAGCCATCAGCGATCGACACTAAAATAATCTACATCGGTCGTTGTGGTGTGCATGATTGTCTTCAATCGTTGCATCAATAGTTGTGACTTTGGGCAAAGGCGAAATTGTTGGGGAGGCCTATGTTATTAATGGTGCCAATGCTCCAAGGCCATCATCAATTTCGCTCCGTATTGTTTTTTCCCTTTTTTCAGTTTTATGACATTGAAACACCGAAGCGTATGTTAGTAAAGTCTGTCGGAATATTGATTGTGTTTTAGCAGTCGGGTTCGCCGGCACCACCACATTGCCCCCCCCCCGACCCTTTGAAAATGTTCCTGTTCGTTTCTTATTCGGCAGAAATATCCTTGCTCCTGTTGCGATATTTGAATGGTTCTTTGCTATATAAAATTTAGATGTAAACAAGATAAATCAATAGACACAATGTATAGTATATTACCACGAACAAAAAACCCAGGTTCAAACAGCAAAACAGAGGATCTAAATGATTACGTCATTGTGTTACTTTACCCTGGGGAACCCCCTTGGTCTTACTTCTTTCGTGAACTCTTGAAAATGTGGTCAATTCAAAATGGCGCTTGCTGTACAATACGTTTGGAAAGTTTACAAGCCTAAGACGACAAAAAAACGTTCGGAAATTGCTTTGTTTTATCAACTTGGACATGTAGACTTATTCCATAAGAATTGAGGAACGCATTGGTAAGTTTACGGTCTGCTTTTTAAAACAATACATGATGAAAAAATGTGTATTGTGTTTTTCTGCGAGAGTTCGTGTTGTCCGGCTGAGCAACTTTTAAAGGGTCATACAAGTTTTAAACAAAACCACGTCTACCGCGCATGCGACACTGGGGCCACATTTTCCACTAATAATTCTTACTTTATCATGACCATGTGCTATTTCACCCCACAGTACAGTAAATTTCAATTGATTTTTTCAAAAATTGCTACAACCACTACTGTACTACTACCTGACTCTACTAGTTAACAGTACTATGGAGCCGTAGTCCCTCTTCTTGCGGGCGAAAAATGGGGGCGGGGGGGGGGTATTATCCCTCACTGTCTTGAGGGGGTCACCCATAGGATCATCCCTCAGATTTTGTGGTGACAAAATATGTGCTTTTGATTTTACAAATTCATAAAAATAAGCAAGCCAAAATTAGGACAAAGTGATCAAGTTGTCTCAAAAATAACGTCACATGCCATGCACAGTGCAAAATTGATTTGTTATTATAAGTTAGATGATAAAAATTGCATCGGGATAAAGAATACTATTTGTCTTTTACCCTGACGCAGATGTATGTAAATCACTGCATACTCAGTACCGTCCCAAGTACTATGCTATTCTAGAGCAGAGAGTCTTATCAAACTCAATTAGGCCATCGAGATTGCCCGGTAGCAAGAGGCAGTGCGAATCCTATGTTTTAGCAGTGGGTACCACAAACAATGTAATAGATTATAAATTTGCATTGGGGATAAAGAATATTATTTAGTTTTTACCCTAACACCAATGTTTGTAAAGCTACTCCCGAGGCATGTTGCATACATTCGACCCATAAAATCCTTTGTAGGCCTACTGTTTTTCTATTGTACCGTATAATTCTTTGTAACTTCGGCGTTTAGTGTTGGGTGTTTTTATGTAAAAGGCCACATACATTTTATTTCACTTGGAAATATTTTGTTTATACATCAGTAAAGAGGTAGTGAACAAAAGTGTGGATAATTATTTGCTGCAATGTATTATAACCAGCTTGACTTATGCGCTACAGAAGAACACGGAGTAACACACGTTTGTTGGTAGTTGAAACGTTTATTTACTCAATGCTGATGGAGGCTCTCACTGCCTACTCCCTAACAGGGTATTTATTGTAAAACCCAAGACTACTTGTTACAGCAAGTATAACCGTATTAGGAATTGTTTTACACGTTAATTAAGAATACATTTGAGTAATTATACAAAACAAGAATATGTTTGGATGATTTTAAGAAAGAGGTTGCCCTAAACAAAGTAAGAAGAAGTTGTCCCATTATTTGGGCACGCTCGACCAGTGTCCGGTGCTTCCTGTCATTACAGTGGAATGTGTAAGGTGTAAGGAATGGATTCCCAAGATCCACACACACTTGGCACAATTGTCCTGAGTAAGAACAATGAGAATACTATAATTGCCGAAAGCATGGAGGTGTACTGACACTGCTACAATATCAGAGGACAATCTCAGAAATTAATATTTGTACTTTAAGTGCAAGCTTTTCGTTGGGTGCTAAAAATAACAACAATAAAGCAATTGTATTGCACCACATATCTAGTGAAACTGTTTGACGAGGCACAAAAGAAGAAAGACAATAATCATTAAAACAATAAATTGTCCTTAACCTATATCTCCTTTTTTCTTTTTTCGTTTTATTTCCCATCCCGACTTCTATAAAATTCGTTATTGATTAATTACTGCGACTGCAATTAAGGCTCAATAACTAAGGCAATTAATTTCTGATGATCTATTTCAATGTTTACTGCCTCGTAAATGTTTTTAACTTGAATAATCTAACATATTATCGACTTAAATGGTGTTATACAGTTCAGAGAAAAATATGTTATATCTATATTGATTTTACTGCGTCGTATTTTGAAATTTGCCATTAAAGTTCACGATGCAACCTAGGGCACCCTATAGTTTACTTTGTAGAACACGGCACAAAGTGATAACATAATATCATTGTAACGTGCAACTCTACTGGCAATTTCATTGATAGGTATTTTATTTTCAAAGTGTTACCAATCTGAGACTAAATTTTGTCAATACTTTCATGCCTGTCAAATCAAAGTGACACACTTTACATGGCAACGGTATATTACCAATTGACTGTAAAAATTCTCGCGCGTTGTCGAACTTCCGGGACCAAGTTGTCCCACCGATATGAGTTGACGTGCGCGCAAATGCTCTTCTTCAATACTTTAGTTAACGTAGTTTGTGGCTATACATAATATATTAAGCCGTGAAATATGTTAAGGAAAAATAAATTTAACAAATCATTGAAGGAAACCCTAGCAAAGACTTGATTCCGTTTTACGTAAACTTTGCTGTTACTTGCATACTTATTAATTTAACCGTGTTGCAAAATAAGATGTGTTCATAACTTTAACAACAAAAAACTCCTGCCCAAGTTTCTATCTTGCATTTAATTGTAAAAATTTGGTATTTTATTTCAAATTTGAGAGTATAAAGAATTAAAAAAATAAGGCCCATTTCAAATTAAACTTTGGCGAGTTTGGCCGTCAGTAACAAATATAAAGTTTTTGCTATTTTTCGGTGTGGCAAAGTATTTTCTGAATAAAATATAGGATTATTAATTTTCTACCGTTTCATCTCATCGTAAGTGGCGCAGCATTAGAGTTAAATTTGGGCATTCCTTTTCAACGACTCAGTGCCGTACATTTTTGCCTCGTGGTCTAAATTACTTTTCTCTATATTGTCTATTTGATCCAACCATTAATTTTAGTCAAGAAAGACAAAGAAAACTCTCACAAAGTACAATAAGTAAGGGATCGAGGTTTCACTCTCAAACCGAAAGAAATAACATCGTTCTTTCCTTTCCCAATTTCAAACAGAAAAAGAATTAAAGGAACATTACAGAATTGGTAATTGTAAAATAACTTGTAAAATATACTTTTGATCACAGATTTACATAAAACTTACACGGTCTAATGATGATGATAGTAGAAAACATCCCTTGAAATATTTCTGTCTGAAATGCCATATTCGATGAGAAATGAATAAACTAATTTTCCGATTGGAGTTTATCGCTCAGTGAACGTTTTATTTTTTTGTTGAACCCATATGATTTTTATGCAAACATGTAATCGGTTTTTCACTATTTTCTCGTGACCCGGGTGGCTGATCGATCTCAAACTTCTACAGGTTTGTCAGTTTATGTATATGGTGGATTTCATAAAGTGCTTACACTGCCAGCAACTGTTTTGTTAGCAAAAACCAATTCTGTAATGTTCCTTTAACACCCAAAATTGGATCGATTGGATCCCTTTTTATCTTGTAAATATGTTTTAAGAATAAATGAGACAAGAGGTTGGAAAGATGTTTGAAAAGTAGTATACATTGATCAACACAACATATGCTCGACATTGCAGGGTTTTCTCTTTTACTTCGTGAACTAACACAGTCCGCTATTTGTGGAGTTAATTTATAGCAAACGATTTTTTAGCCAAAAGCGCCCAATCCGAAGGCAACGTTTCCTTTAAATATGTCACCTTATTCCAAAAAGTGTGTTTTAATTCTAAACTTTAACATAATGTATTAATTTAACATTTTATTGATATATTATATACATTTACTTTCAAGCACTGATATAAGTACACAATGGTCTAAATATAATTTCATGTATAACTGAGGTTTCCCATAAATACATTTCTTGGGTCCATATCTATAAAATGAGATCACATGTTGAAGTTGAAGAAACTGAAGAAAATAGAATTTGCTACTGCAAACTACTTACCAACCAAAAGGACCTGTGGTATAATACAAAATACAGTTAATGGCCTGACGTTTCGACCCTAGCAGAGTCTTTCTCGAAAGCTAAATGCCAACACAACACACATAAACAGGAATACAAGTGAAACAGAAGCAGTCAAACGAAATACATGCATACAGAGAGAGGAGAGAGAGGAGGAGAGAGAGAGAGAGAAGGGGGGGGGGGAGAGGAAGCACACAGAAAAGGCAAGGGGTAAACAATGAGTAAGGAGACAACGGGCTGGTTTGATCACAAGAATTTGACACACAAAGGACAAAATTGAAGGTTTGGAAAGGAAATAAAATTAATTCGTGAATGAGGCAGACTAACAAAGATGGAAACTTTCACTCAACAGTTCAAATAATTCTTTCAATTATTTGGCACTCTGAGCCGTCTATTTTGCTAGAGACACTTTCAGATACCGTGCGTCGTACATGCATAGCTGTTTTGCATTTATTTACAATTATATGTTGTGTTAAATACCCAGAATCGGGATTTATTCTCCCACCCGATATTCCAACATAACCTCTGAAGTGACATCCCATGGTGCGCTCCGGCATCCCACTGAGAGAAAGCCTCCTGCTGCCCTCCTTTGCCGACTGTCACGACGCCCTCTATGTACTCGATCCAGAAGGGACGATACTCTTGATTACTGAGGATACCTCCCTCATCATGAAAACCGAACCAGCTTCCTAAACGGGCAGGCTTTGATAACCGACTTGCTATTACTCCATGCACCAATGACTGGAAAGAATACAGAGATATAGGTTGTGTTCAGTAGTTTTACAATGAGATGTAGAGGACTCGGGCTCAAAGATGAGACAATCATCTTCAATCAGAAGCAGGAAGTGGAGCAATACACTCTAAAAAAAATCTCGGATGACCCCTTTTTGTTATGAGGATATAGGGTGGTATAGATCATTGGTATCAAATAATTACAAAAACGAATTAAATGTAGAAATGAATCAATCGGGGATTACTACTGAATTGTATTGCATCTTTCTTTGGATCATTTTGCCTATAAACCAGCCTCACGTTGACAAAAACCAAACAATGACCCTACCTTAAAGTTATATTTTCTTTCATAGGAGTAAAAAGTGAATTAACTAAAGTTTTGCGAACCAAAGTGGTAGATCACTAACTTGGCTAAAAGTTTATTACAATAGAAATTAATTGAGAGTTTATACTTACCTATTTCAGCAAAGATGGAATCAGTTGCGTTTCTCTCGGCGAGAGCGATCCTAGCGTCCCCCACAGTTTTCACTTTGAAGTCCAGCTTGAAGGGCATGCTCAAGGGACCCATGATGTATCTGAAGGTAGGAGGCTTTGATGGCTCAGTGTAGTATTCACACACATGCACTGCAAAAGAAAACACGTCGAGAATGATTAGTCCTTTAATTTCCCTAATTAAAAAGAAAGTACTGGATCGTTAATAAAAGCCCCCCGCCCTCTTAAAACTCACTTCTACTTTCGTGTCCTTCATCTACTCTTCAAATGTTTGGCCAGAATTGAGTAAAGCTCACAGCCTTCCCGTTTGCTGCCATCGGTTCTTCCAGGCAGCACTGCTCCCCAAGGGTTGGGCATCGTAGAAGGTGTGGCATAGTTATGGATGATGTGTCACAATCGCAATCCGTGTCGTCGTCGTCGGTATATCTCCATTTCTTCATGTTGGTCTTGCATCGTCCCACCTCTTTACGTAGCCATTGAGACTGTACACATTTGTTGGTTTTAGGCAGCCAGTGATGGATCTGCAACTGTCGTTAAGGGCAGGGTCAACTTTCTTTGCGTGAGAGGTTCTTTCCAACACAGCAGAGTAACAAAGCGCGAAAGCAGTTGTCCGGATTGTTGATGCATTGGCATCCCATGAGAAGTTTGCCAGTTTCCGAAGGAGGTTGTTTCTGGTTCTCACTTTACCGTTCACCTTTTCAATATGCTGCTCGCACGTGAGCGTCCGGTCATGGGTGACGCAGAGGTAAAAGGGGGAAGTTGCAGTGTTCCAGTTGAGCGCCGTTCCACATCAGGGACAGTTGCCTCAAAGATGAGTATCGTCCCAACTGGTGTTGTCTGGATTTCTCTCAAAACCATATTGGTTAATGCACGATTTCCCGGGTCGGAAGCCAACTTGATCTGTTCGGATGTCATCGGGGCTAGAAGCCTTGCTGTTCTTGAGGCAGTCGGTTGCTGTCTTGAGTTCCTTGATGGTGAAGTTTCAGGTATGACTCCCTGTCACCCCGATGCCATGGGTTCCTTTTTGCTGCTTCATTTGTGTTAGGTTTTGCCATTCAGCAAGAACTGGTGTGCAACCTGGTTGGCTTTGACGTTAGAGTGTACTGTTGCCTTATTTGGGTCGATGTTGACTTTCTTAATGGTTGACCACGCTTTTAGCTTCTGAGTGACATATCCACAATCTCGACGAGTTCTTGCCAAGATCTCATTCGCTCTTCTGAAATGGCTGCCATGAGCATCTTCCCTGCGTTCATGGTTTCATCTGAGAAGGGATCCTTATACAGCTTTGAGTATTGATCATACAAGGAGGCGCTGTCTGCTGAAATTCCGGGATTGTGGTAATCCCATGCTTCCGTCCACGTGGGATATGTTTCATTGAAATATCTTGCACTGTTTTGACGAACTGGTTATAGTTTGATGGCACAAGATCAAGATCAGCTAAGGCTTCATCCAGATCGCAGGAAAACTGCTTCCAACCAGCTTTTCAAAAGTCGAAACGGCGTCTGATAGGAACTCTCTGGGTGTACTACCGCAGCAGTAATGCCTAATCAGGATTGGTGTGTTCTATGATTGTAACTTAATTTATTATTCCAAGAACAAAAATAGATAACCAAATTGTACATGAGTAATACAATGAGGTGATACCTTTAAAGGTATGGTCATACTTTGGTAATTACCCCGAATTTTGTTTGTGTAATTTGTATCGAAAGACTACTGAGCATAACGGTATAGCAAGTATTCTCAATATCATTTCGTCTGAATCAATATAAAAGTGTGTTGGATATGTGAATCTTCAAAGATCGCCTGTACAGATGACTTTTTAAAATTGTTGCGCTGTCCGTTTGCGTACAGCCTCCCATACCACCAGAGATGAGGTTGGTACTCGCTAAACGCGGATAATTTCGAAGTTCTTTGTGAAAATACAATGATGACACTGTATTCAACTGAACCTTTCACAGTTGACTGTTAATTTATCTTTCTTGATAATTTTGCCTATAAATCAGCATTACGGAAAAAAAAAAAAAAAAACGATGACCCCGCCTTTAATTTTGACATATGCATAATAATCTCATACCGTGATTTGGTGTCCTCGGAGTATGCCTATTGACATCAGGGACAGTCCTCTGTACGTAGGGATTGACCCGTCGCTGCATGTTTAAACCACCAGCCAAGCGAAGATCAGTGCATCCGTCCGGGTCTTCGTTTATAACCAGGTGGAGCTGCCCGTCGCTGCCACGCTCTTGCCCTGCGATGCACTCCCTGCCATTAACTTTTGTTTCAAATAAAAGTAATTAAAAAGTGTTTTAAATTTTGGAGAATTGTCTAAATTAGTGCATATCATCTTGTAAAGCTTGAACAGCTTGTGATTTGGAATGATTCAGCTTTATTAGCTATCCATGTTCCAACATAGTCGGCAACCAAACCACAGTTAAAATGTACCGCTAAGTGTTTTTGTCCTCAGAATGAGACGAGAGTGACAAGGGGAGGGAAAACGTTTTGACAGACAGGGGAGAGAATAATTTTAGGAGGTTTTTAAAAGGCATTATAGAATCCATCCCAACCAATGGGGGACCATTGTGGGACTTTTGAGACGCTAGGTGGCAGCAGACTTACCGGGTAAACCCAGTGTTCTCAGCAATGTGCGTATGCTTAGAATTACGTAAACAATGTAATTTTACCTGATAGGTCTGCTGCCATCTAGCGTTCAAAAGTCTCCCATTGAATATAGTTATCTTTTTGTCATAGCACATACACATTTTTGTGCACGCATATAATATATCTAGGGATAAATAGTTTGAGTCTTAAAATATTACTGATTGCAAAGTTTACACCGGTACCAATCCTCCACACAAACATACCCATCTGAAGGATAATTCAAGACCCAATCACTATTAACCGTAGACATTATTTCGATTGCTGCGATCGATGATAAACGTGCACAACTGTTTGACAAAATAAATGAAATGTTGAACTAAAACCAAACCAACGAGTTACAAAGCAATCACGGATACATTTGCAGTTTCTGCAACATGGCCCGCTTTATTTCCTACAATAGGCCTATGCCCAATTACATAAGAGCTACTTAAGCAGAAAATTTTATCATATTCTTAAGTGTCATTTCACGTAAATACGTAACATTATGTGTCCACGGTAAATTTTTAAAAATTTTAAATACTTTGTGGGTGGAAAATACATGTAAAAAAAATTGACATTTCAATTCCATATATAGCCCGTTGTCATGGTAACAGCTCATTTTGTGTTTTGGGCATTTTAGGCCGATTTGGGGGTCTGAAAAAACTGGTTTTTAGCTCATATTTATAACGCCACCCTACCAAAATGCAAAGTTATTTTATAAAACCATTTGTATCACCATAAAGTATCATCCTTGGCTTTACTTTAGAAAAAAAATTATTGCTATAAATTTTACCCTCATGCTCTTTTTTGCATCATGCATTAGAGCATGTTTTTAGAAATTGCAAAATCAACATTTTTACCCTTTTTGGGCCCTCAAAATGAACATTTTCCTTTCGGTTGTGATTAGGGCTAACATTAAACATTGGTCTTTTCATATCTGGTGAGAAAAACTTGGGCATTTGTATCCTGTTGTGACAGTACTGCCTTAAAAATTGCCTTGTTGGGTTATCCACAAGCCTACCGAGTGCTTAACACTGCGCTGCACTCTCGCACAGTCATCGACTGTACCGTTTTAAAAAAAATGTGATTACTCATTAACGGTGCGGTCAAAAATTGCGAAATTTTTTAAGTTCCTCAATGGACCATAGCCGGATAACACTAGTACCAGCAGATTTAGCTTGGGGTGAGTCTTCGACCTACAGTCACCTTTAATTTCGAAGCCCCATAGAATTCCCCTGAGGCCCAAGGAATTCCCCTGAGGCTATCCCTAACCCCATAAACACGATCCAAGGTCTTAGATCTAGCCGCTGTCACTTGGGGGCAATCAATCATCCTGTCACTGTTCCAGACATCGGGCAGACACCAGGTGCAGGTTGTGGTTTCGGGTTGGCCAAGTAAATAAGATACCTTGTTTCTCAGAAGACTGGTAAGCAGTGCCAAAAAAAAAAAAAAAAATGAAAAAAAAAATGATTTTGGTAACATTTTTTTTTTTTTTGCAACTGAGTGTGCTTACCATCCAGGGACATTGTTTTGCATTTTTTTTCTTCTTCTGGGGATTCAGTTAACGTTTCTGAGTCTAATGATACCATGTTAGAAGAGTTTGTGAGCAGCCAAAGTAGGTTTACAAGCAATTTCACACCGTACGGTAGCGGACCGTGCGATACTGTAACGGTGTAATTTTGATGGATTTGGGTAAAAATTTGTTTTTTGTTTCAACTGAGTGTGCTTACCCCCTATGAATATTTTTTTTCATTTTTTTTGTTGTTCTGGGGATTCAGTGAACGTTTCTGAGTCTAATGATACCAGGTTAGAAGAGTTTGTGAGCAGCCAAAATAGTTTTACAAGCAATTTCACACCGTACGGTAGCGGACCGTGCGATACTGTAACGGTGTAATTTTGATGGATTTGGGTAAAAATTCGTTTTTTTTGTTTCAACTGAGTGTGCTTACCCCCTATGAACATTTTTTTCATTTTTTTTGTTGTTCTTGGGATTGAGTGAACGTTTCTGAGTCTAATGATACCATGTTAGAAGAGTTTGTGAGCAGCCAAAATAGTTTTACACGCAATTTCACATGGTACTGCAGCAAACAGTGCGATAGTGTAACGGTGTGATTTTGATGGATTTGGGTAAAAAATTAAACAAAAATTGATTTTTCACTTTTTTTGATTTTTTTTTTTTCTTGGGATTGAGTGAACGATTCTGAGTCTAATGGTACCATGTTAGAAGAGTTTGTGAGCAGCCAAATTAGTGTTATGCGCAATTTCACACCGTACTGCAGATGACTGTGCGAGGGCGGGACGGACGCTTTTCAAGGTCATAGTGCAGCGGAGGGTTAAAAAAGGTTGCCGGATTGATGGAAGTGTACTTTTTCAACGATATTAATTCAGACTAGGAGAAAAACTTCAAAATGCATTTTTTCTTGTTTTGGGGAAAAAGTAAATTTTGGAGGCAGTACTGTCACAACAGGATACACCTGCCCAAGTTTTTCTCACCAGATATGAAAAGACCAATGTTAGCCCTAATCACAACCGAAAGGAACATTTTCTGAGACCCCTGGCAAGATGTCATTTTGAGGGCCCAAAATAGGGTAAAAATGTTGATTTTGCAATTTCTAAAAACATGCTCTAATGCATGATGCAAAAAGAGAATAAGAGTAAAATTTATTGCAATAATTTTTTTTCTAAAGCAAAGCCAAGGATGATACTTTGTGGTGATATAAAAGGTTTTATGAAATAACTTGGCATTTTGGTAGGGTGGAGTTATAAATCTGAGCTAAAAACAGCTTTTCAGACCCCTAAAACGGCCTAAAATGCCCAAAACACAAAATGAGCTGTTACCATGACAACGGGCTATATATGGATTTGAAATGTCGATTTTTTTTACTTGTATCTTCCACCCACATAGTATTTTAAATATAAAAAAAAATTGACCGTGGACACATGTTAAGTATTTACGTGAAATGACACTTAAACATTTTCTGCTAAGCAAAAATAAGCAAGATATTAACAGTCACAGTTTCCATCCACAAAAGACATGGTTTGTTTTTTTGGGGGGGCTGGTTATCTTGTTCTGGTAAGCATAATTTTGTAGTGTTCAGCTACTTTTTCTGCTTCAGCAGCTCTAGGAAATTGGGCCCCTATTCCAATCCCAGTAAGTCTAGCACGTAATCGAACTTCTGGGACCATTGTGGTCCCAACCATATGGAGTTTTACGTGGGCGGGATTTTTTTCTCCAATTATTTTGGTTGAGGCCTAATGTAGTTTAATTTATTGCCATGAAAATTATATATGTTGTTGAGAAGGTAATACTAAGTGATAAACAATATCACAGTACAATCAAATCAACAAAAAAGGACGAAGAAACCCCGAGAATAAGATTTGACCACCGTTTCCGGTTACTTTAATTTTGTTTTAATTTTGCCCAACTTGGCGGTCATTAAAGCTATGTGATGGACGCACGAATTCGGACGTGATTGGCAAATGGGGTTTCTAAAAAATAAGCATCCTCTTCCCAAGTTTAAAATTGGTTTCAACGTTAATTTGAACAAATTATTTATATTATAGTTTTGTTATATCTATTATAACTTGCTATGGGTATTTTTGTTTTCAGGAATTTTGTATAAATTGAAATTAAAAAGAAGAGGTGATTTCATTGAAAAGTGTAGTCTTCGCTCATGTTGTTTTCTCATTTTTCTCGATGCGCGCGGGACGCGATTTTTTTTTCTGCAGCATACTTCGTCAATACAGTCAACAGTAAAGAGATAGGCTGTTCTTCCCTATCCCTTAACTGTTGACTCCATAGCCGGGACTTGCATAGTCAATTTCAAGGCATTGCTTAAACGACCAAATTGTGCGCTTGGCGCCCTCTAAACATGTGATGCTAATGCCTGTGAGCGCAGGAATCCTCCGTAAGCATTGCCAAGAAATTGGGCCCTGTTACACTATATGGAAAATGAGAACATTTATTTATCCATTGCAAACTGCTTACTAACCAAAAGGACCTATGGTATAAATGTAAACATTAATTAGTGGCCTGACGTTTCAACCCTAGCAGAGTCTTTTTCGAAGGCTAAATGTAACAAAAGCAGCCAAGTGGAGAGATGAAAGCACATTGCAAAAGCAGGGGATGAACAACGATGAAGCTGACAGGAGGTGGGGGGGGGGGTAAGGGGAAGGGGCTGGTTTGACCACAAGAGGTGGGGAACACAACAGAAAAATTCAATGATGGGAAGAGGGAGAAAAAAGTAATTAATTAGTGATTGAGGCAAACTGTTAAGGGGGATATCTGTGGTAAAAGGAGAAGGCAAAGACAATAAGTGTTTAGTAATTTCATTCTTGGATGTTCAAACCACGGGGGTTGATTGGTATGGAGGTGCCTTATCGACAGTTTCTCCCTACTCAGACCTACCCTGTAAATTCATGTCAGAAATGGAGTTATTAGGAAGATTGATGTGATGTCATACTGTTTTTCTTTACCTTCTCCTTTTACGTCTGCCACGTTCACTAAATAATGACTTTTACTCACTCTTCCCTTCATTGATTTTTTTTTTGTGTTCCCAACTCCCATGGTCAAACCAGGCTCTTCCCCTACCCCCCACCCTCTTTGTCACCTTCCTCTGAATTCATCCCTTTAACAATAATTTTCCTCTGTGTTGAGTGATCTGTATGATTAATGTCTGAGGTGAGCAGTAAACCACACCACTACTCACATAAAGTAATTCCATGGTAACAGCTGTAGCTTGATTTTACGACCCTGGTAGTTTATTTGTTATATATTATTGTAGTTTGAAATGCACCAGATGTATTTATTTTACGTTGGTATTTTAAATAAATCTTACGTGATATATTTCTGATCAACATTTTTGATGTAACAAAAATATGAGTCTTGTTCTATACGTGTTGTGGATGCCTTCTTATGCCAAAATACTCTATCACCTTTCATGTCCTTTTTGCAGAGTTAAAGGTGATGGAGCTTACGAACTAGTCACAGAGAGTGTTTATGTTTTGTGTGATCAGCCAAATACATGAAATAACAAACCAGTGAAAACTTAGACCGGCTAAGTCCGTTGCGTGAGTCAAGAGAAAATAGTGAAAAACCATGCACAATTCTCAGAATGTAAACACATTGTCCTTAATGTTGGTTGTAACAACCAAAATCAGCTGTTGCCTTTTTTGTAATATGTTTTCAGATACATTTTTCTCAAATATGGCTTTATTTCAGAAATGGAATGGGGAGAAAGATGGGTAGGGGCGGGCCAAAGGGAGTGTCTCTCCTCCTCAGTCTGTTCACAACACAAGTGACGCACGTTAAAGTCTGGCAACCATTATTTTGCAGACGAGTCTGGACACTAAACACTCTAAAAACATCCTGGTCATAATTGACCCGGATTCCGAGTCCCGTGGGGCCTCACCCATTTCCGGGTCAGTATTACCCGGAATCCGTGTCAAAATTACCCAGAAATGGGTCAGACTGACGCATAATCTGAGCTAAAATCCCACTATTTTAAAACCAGTTTCCGGGTCAGCCTGACCCAGAAATGAGTCAGTTCCCCCGGTGGGACCCGTACTCTAGGTCAATTCTAACCCGAGAGTTTTGAGAGTAAATGTTTAGAAATGGGGCCTTGTTACACTATATGGAAAACGAGAAAATTTATTTATCCATTGCAAACTGCTTACCAACCAAAAGGACCTATGGTATAAATGTAAACATTAATTAGTGGCCTGACGTTTCAACCCTAGCAGAGTCTTTCTCGAAGGCTAAATGTAACAAAGGCAGCCAAGTGGAGAGATGAAAGCACATCGCAAAAGCAGGGGATAAACAAAGATGAAGCTGACAGGGGGTGGGGGAAGGGGCTGGTTTGACCACAAGCGATGGGAACACAACAGAAAAAAATCAATAATGGGAAGAGGGAGACAAAAGTGATTTATTAGTGAATGAGGCAAACTGTTAAGGGGGATATCTGTGGTAAAAGGAGAAGGCAAAGACAATTAGTTATTAATCATTTCCTTCTTGGATGTTCAAACCACGCGGGTTGAATGGTCTGGAGGTGCCTTATCGACAGTTTCTCCCTACTCAGACCTACCCTGTAAATTCATGTCAGAAATGGAATTATTAGGAAGATTGATGTGATGTCCTACTGTTTTTCTTTACCTTCTCCTTTTACGTCTGCCACGTTCACTAAATAATGACTTTTACTCACTCTTCCCTTCATTGATTTTTTCTTTTGTGTTCCATCCTCCCATGGTCAAACCAGCCTCTTCCCCTACCCCCACCCCTGTTGTCACCTTCCTCTGAATTCATCCCTTTAACAATAATTTTCCTCTGTGTTGAGTGATCTGTATGATTAATGTCTGAGAGGTAAGCAGTAAACCACACCACTATTCACACAAAGTATTTCCATGGTAACAGCTGTAGCTTGTTTTTATGACCCTGGTAGTTTATTTGTTATATATTATTGTAGTTTGAAATGCACCAGATGTATTTATTTTACGTTAGTATTTTAAATAAATCTTACGTGATATATTTCTGATCAACATTTTTGCTGTAACAAAAATATGAGTCTTGTTCTATACGTGTTGTGGATGCCTTCTTATGCCAAAATACTCTATCACCTTTCATGTCCTTTTTGCAGAGTTAAAGGTGATGGAGCTTACGAACTAGTCACAGAGAGTGTTTATGTTTTTTGTGATCAGCCAAATACATGAAATAACAAACCAGTGAAAACTTAGACCGGCTAAGTCCGTTGCGTGAGTCAAGAGAAAATAGTGAAAAACCATGCACAATTCTCAGAATGTAAACATGCCTTTTTATGCCAAAATACTCTATCACCTTTCATGTCCTTTTTGCAGAGTTAAAGGTGATGGAGCTTATGAACTAGTCACAGAGAGTGTTTATGTTTTGTGTGATCAGCCAAATACATGAAATAACAAACCAGTGAAAACTTAGACCGGCTAAGTCTGTTGCGTGAGTCAAGAGAAAATAGTGAAAAACCATGCACAATTCTCAGAATGTAAACACATTGTCCTTAATGTTGGTTGTAACAACCAAAATCAGCTGTTGCCTTTTTTGTAATATGTTTTCAGATACATTTTTCTCAAATATGGCTTTATTTCAGAAATGGAATGGGGAGAAAGATGGGTAGGGGCGGGCCAAAGGGAGTGTCTCTCCTCCTCAGTCTGTTCACAACACAAGTGACGCACGTTAAAGTCTGGCAACCATTATTTTGCAGACGAGTCTGGACACTAAACACTCTAAAAAACATCCTGGTCATAATTGACCCGGATTCCGAGTCCCGTGAGGCCTGACCCATTTCCGGGTCAGTATTACCCGGAATCCGTGTCAAAATTACCCAGAAATGGGTCAGACTGACGCATAATCTGAGCTAAAATCCCACTATTTTAAAACCAGTTTCCGGGTCAGCCTGACCCAGAAATGAGTCAGTTCCCCCGGTGGGACCCGTACTCTCGGTCAATTCTAACCCGAGAGTTTTTAGAGTAAATGTTTAGAAATTAAACACATGGATCATGGCGAGACAAAAGGAGCAGGACAGACATCAAAGTGAAAACACGATCAAGCATTATTGTCATCCTTTTGTCATCGAGCGAAAAAGAAACACTAGAGCTAGTGGTTTTAGAGCTGGTCATGAACCGAACAGTTGGTTTCAGACATCTTTTCGAACTTCGCAAAGTTTTTAAATAGTCAGCTAAAATTGTATTTTCTTCAAGAATTTTGCAAATTTTCAATCACCCCCCCCCCAAATTCGGAGACGTCAAACATTTTGAATTTTTGATAAAAGATGGAGGTTATACATAGGGATCCACGGAAGGTTTTATAAAGTAACACATAATCATAAAGTATAAAAGTATATAATTGCAAACCTTGAAAAACGCAGGAGATGAAATATTAACTTGGATATTTTTAGTTTCACAGACAAGTGAAATGCTTTTGCTTTCGAAATTTCTCAGGGGTTTGGGGTGGAGTAAGAGTTTAATTGGTTTCCCATGTTAATTGTTAATTGGTTTGAAAAGAACGGGACAGGGGCTAACCACAGCTCCCCTCTTAAAAACCTTTCCTCCTATCTAAAGTTTCAAAAAGATTTACATTTCCAGTTGTCCTCATTTCTTTCATTTGTCCTCTCTTTTTAGACGTTCTCGCTCTATCAAAACACCCGGATTCTTTTTGCTAAAGTCAATCAATTTCAAGGGGATGCACCGCCAAGATGGGTAAGAAAGTCTTATTTATCTTGAAGAAGATGACATTTTTTTGTAGTGGTTATTAATTTCGTCTCACATGAAGTTAGTTATTTTACAGAGCACAAATCAGACGTCAAAACATATTTAAATGGAAATGGGATCAATTTTAAGAACGCTTTTTTTGTTGTTACATTTACACAATATCAGAGTATAGGAGTGTCCACGATAAAAGTAATGTGCTTTAAATGAGAAATCAATTGACAGGGGCAATGGCGACAGTAAATACTGACGCATCTAATAATCATAAAGCTGTTAGAAGATTTTCGAATGGCAATATTATTGGTATCTTTAAACATTTGAATAAAATGCTTACCTTCAGTTGCAGTGTATACAGTGGCAAGAAAAATTACAAGCGTCACTTGACTCGTTCCCATTTCCATGTTGATTTCTACTGGTTCATATTTGTCTGACGTGAACGCAAAACAGTAACTACCGACTGACAGTTGCGATAGCCTACGTCCAACTGGTGGTGATCACGTAGTGATCACGTTTCAACGTTAATTTGAACAAATTATTTATATTATAGTTTTGTTTTATCTATTATAACTTGCTATGGGTATTTTTGTTTTCAGGAATTTGCTATAAATTTAAATTAAAAAGAAGAGGTGATTTCATTGAAAATTGCAGTCTTCGTTCGAATTGTTTTCTCGTTTTTCTCGATACGCGCGGGACTTGCATAGTCAATTTCAAGGCGTTGCTTCAACGACCAAATTGTGCGCTTGGCGCCCTCTAAACATGTGATGCTAATGGCTGTGAGCGCAGGAATCCTCCGTAAGCATTGCCAGGAAATTGACACTATATGGAAAATGAGAAAATTTATTTATCCATTGCAAACTGCTTACCAACCAAAAGGACCTATGGTATAAATGTAAACATTAATTAGTAAACAGGTATACTGGTGTAACAAAAGCAGCCCAGTTGAAAAAGGTGATAGAGATGAAAGCACACCGCAAAAGCAGGGGATGAACAAAGATGAAGCTGACAGTAGGTGGGGGGGGGGGTAAGGGGAAGGGTCTGGTTTTACCACCAGAGGTGGGGAACACAACATAAAAATTCAATGATGGGAAGAGGGAGAAAAAAGTAATTAATGAGTGAATGAGGTAAACTGTTAAGGGGGATATCTGTGGTAAAAAGGAGAAGGCAAAGACAATAAGTTATTAGTCATTTTCTTCTTGGATGTTCAAACCACGGGGGTTGAATGGTCTGGAGGTGCCTTGTCCACAGTTTCTCCCTACTCAGACCTACCCTGTAAATTCATGTCAGAAATGGAGTTATTAGGAAGATTGATGTGATGTCCTACTGTTTTTCTTTACCTTCTCCTTTTACGTCTGCCACGTTCACTAAATAATTTACTCACTATTCCCTTCTTTTGTGTTCCCACCTCCCATGGTCAAACCAGCCTCTTCCCCTACCCCCACCCCCTTTGTCACCTTCCTCTGAATTCATCCCAATAACAATAATTTTCCTCCGTGTTTAGTGATCTGTATGATCCCTTTAACAATAATTTTCCTCCGTGTTTAGTGATCTGTATGATTAATTTATGAGGTGAGAAGTAAACCACACCACTACTCACACAAAGTATTTCCATGGTAACAGCTGTAGCTTGTTTTTATGACCCTGGTAGTTTATTTATTATTTATTATCGTAGTTTGAAATGCATTGGAAGGTATTTATTTTACGTTGGTATTTTAAAGCAATCTTACGTGATATATTTCTGATCAACATTTTGTATAATATGAGTCTTGTTCTATACGTGTTGTGGATGCCTTCTTATGCCAACATACTCTATCACCTTTCATGTCCCTTTTTCAGAGTTAAAGGTGATGGAGCTTACGAACTAGTCACAGAGAGTGTTTATGTTTTGTGTGATCAGCCAAATACATGAAATAACAAACCAGTAAAAACTTAGACCGGCTAAGTCCGTTGCGTGAGTCAAGAGAAAATAGTGAAAAACCATGCACAATTCTCAGAATGTAACCACATTGTCCTTAATGTTGGTTGTAACAACCAAAATCAGCTGTTGCCTTTTTTTTGTAATATGTTTTCAGATACATTTTTCTCAAATAGGGCTTTATTTCAGAAATGGAAGAAATGGAAAAAATGGGAGAAAGATGGGTATAGGGGCGGGGCAAGGGGAGTGTCTCCTCACCACACAAGTGACGCACGTTAAAGTCTGGCAACCATTATTTTGAATCTGGCCTAAACACTCTAAAAACATCCCGGTCATAATATTGACCCGGATTCCGAGTCCCGTGGGACCTGACCCATTTCCGTGTCAAAATGACCCAGAAATGGGTCAGACTGACGTATAATCCGAGCTAAACTCCCCCTATTTTAAAACCAGTTTCCGGGTCAGCCTGACCCAGAAATGAGTCGGTTCCCCCGGTGGGACCCGTACTCTAGGTCAATGCGCCGTATTTTTGACCGCGTGAGGGCGCTCTCAAAAATATTGTTATCACTTCCGGGGGTATAACTTATCGTCTGTTCAGCTATCTGTGTACAGTGTAGCATCGGCGTTCTGTCACTTCTGTGCGCAAGAGACATTAATCAGTGCTTCTAGAATCTAAGGTAATAACGGCTCCTTTAAAGGTTTTATTGTCCTTGATGGATATGACGTCTGGTAGTAATGTGTTTCAGTCCTTAACTGTCTGGAGGAAGTATTTGAAGCAGTTTTTGTTTGCGGAGAACAGTTGCATGGAGGAAGGATATTCCTTTCCTTCCTCCATGCTATAAGTACATGTAGAAAGAGGAAAGGATGAGCCACACGCTAAAACTGCCAGTTCTATTATTATTATTATTTATTCGGCCAAAAAAAGCACAATATAATAGGGGAGAATTGAACACCCGGGTAGTAATTAAGGCAGCATTAATTGTAAAAGGGAACGGAAACATGACAAAAAAAACAATTTATTCTAGTGGCCAGGGTTAATAAAAAAGAAGATTAAAAAATAAAATATAAAAAGAGTAAGTTAAAAATTACCCAAAAAAATCAATA